>JAFEMH010000428.1:0-600000 GCA_022495995.1 Adenophora triphylla var. japonica
TTAAATCAAAAGCATCATTTGCTAAAACCAAAAATGTCATCTTATTGGAGTCATTTTTCATCAGATTTTTCTCAAATTTTGAACGACCGCGTAGTTCTCATCTTGCATCGCTCCTTCCATTAAAGGTTCATGATTTCTTTAGGAAAAGGATAACCTTGAACTCTTATATCTCTGATTATCGCCAAGAATGAGTGAAAGACAGCTCTCGTACCGTCTATAATAGAATTGGATGGGCTAAGGACATTCTTCTAAAGAACCTCATCTTTGTTCAAAAGAGAGTCATTCTCTTATGTCATTTGACAATCCCGAGGGTCCCGAGGTTAAAACACATTCAGTCACAAGATGAGGACTGGATCATATCCCAAATACATATAATCTGGAATCCCAGCGACAACCAACAAATGGGTATAACGCCTAATATGACCTGACATACGTTTTCAAATATATTTATGGTAACAGCACGCATTTAGCAAGACGATTACGTGAAACTTTGGGAGACTTCGCTTGTAAGTACTCACTTAACTGCTTTTGGGTACACCTCCAACTCATAAAACTTTTTTTCAAAGTTTTGAGGTAATGAGAGTTTGATCGCTGGCACTTTTTGTTTTATGTTCAAACTCGAATTTACAAAATGTGGGCGATCATTTGGACAATAACCCCAATACATACTTTTGACAGTGTCTCCTAATTTTCTTCATATGATTAAACATATAAGATTCTTGTCAATATCTACTTTATCGAAGCACATTCACTAACATTTTAGATTTCCCATGATTGATAATGCCCGCATCATCATAAAAAATGATTTGATTTTCTCAGAAAACGCATATCGGTTTTAATGAATTGTTGCCTTATCATCGACACGCCGATATATAGTATCTGGAATTTTTGTTTCGATATTTTCATTGAGGTCGCAACAGCTCCTAATAATCTATCTTGTGGTTTTATTTATCTAACATATTAATTTATTAGCATGATGTGCTTAAGATTGAAAGATGTTTCAATATTAATATTTGACTTAACCGTACAATTGATAGTCGCGATATTGTCATCCTAATCGATTTAAACAATTTGGATTTCAGATCTCCTCGATAAATCAATTGAAGCCGATGATCAACGATTAAGGGGTGATGTAAATGTTTACATAACCAACTAAACAGAAACTAGAGAGAACATTGATTTTAGATTTTACGACTATTCGCCGACATATCTAGAGTAATCAAGAGATATCTGATGTCCGCGTATCTGTTTCGCCGATCATGTTCAACATCTTCAATAATCAAAATCACAGACTACTGCCACTTAGTTTAATTTTGAGTTTTCAAGTTCCGATAAAAAGATGTGTTTCGCCTACAATTGTGAACAAAAAATATTGAAGAAATATATGTTTAGTAAATCATTATAAGAAAAGAAGTGCTTCAAACCTGCATTCTTTTTCTAAATATCTCATTATCATAATAATCATCTCGTCTAGCTCTCATCTTGATTCAAATCGATTTTCATTGGCAATTCATTAATTAAGATTAATTTCTTGCCAATTAGGACATATGTTTTTAAGATGTTTATATAGATATACCATAGCATCTGGTAATTTTGTATCATGTCTTAGGCTACCTCATACGCAAGATGTCTCATCGACCTGGTCATGTAATCTCTGAATATTTCACAAACGTTGTGATAAAGATCTATCCTTAAATCATTTTCTGTAGTCTGTCTTCATCATCTGCTCAACAATAATACATGTTGTTTTTTGACAAGTAATTCCATGATTCCTTCTTTATTGAAAGAATGAATCAAACAAGTGAGATCCAAGGTGATAACAAAGACCAACGAGACAGCACTTGGGATAGCACAGGCATACTTCAAAATAAAAGAATTTTGTTGAAAAGAGATTGCAGCTTATAATAATACTGTGTCAAAATTGTTTTTCTCAAGCTATATAAATATAATCTCGAGAGTGCGCTCTTTAGGCAAGACTTTATAATCACTTTATAAAATAATTATCATGGTAAGCCGAAAATGCTTCCCTATGGCTATAACATTATGAGCGCTATGGAACAAGAGATAAATAACGGAATCCTATCCTAGCCTTCACAAAACTTGATACCAATGTAATCAAGTGCGAAATTAAGCAATGGAGTGATGGATGAAAAGCGAACCACAAAGAACCTCTATCTCTAAATGCTTAAGGCGTGAAGTGGTAATTGGCATGTCTTCAAATAAAACCTTCCAAGAATATTTATAGTCTTCAAATACTTGAAGGCTACTTCCAATAAATGTAAAATTTGGGGCAAATGGCTATGCACGCTGAGGAAGAGTAGGGAGAGTGGCTGAAGTCAAGTTCAGCTCACCTTCCTACGCGCCCACTTCCTCAAAAAATAGCAACCGTGTTGATTAATCTCCAAGTCCAAGCTTCAACACCTCAGACTTCCAAGCTTTATCAAGCATTGTACTCTTTTGTTAACTCAAAGAACAACCTCCTGACCAAGTCTTCACACATTTTAATTTGTTGTTGCCAAAACATTTTACGCATTTTATGCATAAAAATGTTATTTATACATAAATCAAGTTTCCTTCCAAATTCTCCACGTGGTTCTTAGCTCTTTCTTCGATCATATTGTAACCCGAAATAAGGACATACAAACCATAGACTATACAACAAGATTATATTAAGAAGACATTAGTCCATTAAAATAATAAACAAGAAATGTTCAACTTATGTAAATTTCAAGACATGAAATCATCTCAAGATATCACCTCAAATCTGGGAAAATCATCTACGATATCACCTTGCTGAGCTATTTACCAACTAATCTCCCTTAGTTGGATATTTCTTCTCAAACCTAATGTGTCGCTCTCCCGCAATGTTAGTCCATAAACAAATATACAGAGCATAGAACCACAGAGTAATATCTCCATGAAAATTAACTCCCCCTTAATCAAGGAGCTAATCTAAACAATGATTTATCACAATAAACTATTTTATTTCAAACTTTAAAAAGTTTTCGAAATAAACTAAGTTAAAATAAAACCATAAACCATTGTATCAAAAACTCATCCAAACTAGCAAAACAACCTAACGATTTAATGTTTTAAACAGACCAACTAAAGTGTTTTGCAACCAACATAAACAAAATAAAAAAGAAATTGTTTAGAGAACCACATCACATCACCAAAATAAAAAGAAATTGTTTTAGGACACACAAACCCAATCCACCAACAAGATAGTGGCAACATAAACCTTCAGGTTCAACAACCTTCTGGTTTCAGCTTTCTTCTTCTTCAAACTCCTCTTCTTCTTCATCTTCCTCCTGATCTCCTTCCCTATCACTTCCACCATCACTTGGGCCAGCACTGGTGGTAGCACCTGTAGTAGCACCAACTCCAAAAGTTGCAGTAGCAGCAGATCCTCCCCGTTTGGGAAGAAATTTCATCAATGAAAGCATCGCAGCCTCGCTTAAGCTTAGCCCATCCCTCAACAAGTTCTCCCATTGCACTTGACTGCTTGTGCAAGAAGTCGAGCACCGTTGTCTTTGGGATTGATGGAGAAGTGTTGCCCGTAAGATTTATCATGTTGGGACGTAATACTTACAAAGATCGCTTCCTCGCAAAAGTATTAGGGGCAAGACTGGGAAGCACTTGGGATATCACGTGAGATAGCACCAGGAAGAACAGAGGCGGTCATCGCATTTTTGCCAAGGAAGATCCTTTCAGATACCTTTTTACCCTTTTTTCGCTTGTTGATCAATGGTATAATACTCAGTTCGTAGGTGAAAACATCGTAGGCTTCAATAGGCAAGGATTGAAAGACTAAAACTTTGAAGATTAAAGAAGGATAGGGAAAAAGCTAATGTTCATTTCTTTCTTTCTACCCTACGAGGCTAAGTGTTTGAACACTAATCTTCCAAAGTTAATCCTGTAGGTTCTTACCCAATCCGTACAAAACATTAGCATGCTCCAATGTAACAATAGGTTCATTCGTAGTAGGGAGCCAATTGAAGATGCAAAGCTTGTGAAGCACGTAATACGTAGAAGTAAGCCTAGAAGCATGAAGTTTTTCCTTTAAAGGCCAGGATTGAAGTTTGTCAGAGTGAGAAGCTTTGACCATTTCATCCCTATTAACCCTAATGCTCTCATCATCTAAATTTGGGAGGCCTAAAACCTTGTTAATTATGGCCGGAGTAAACGAATAAATCTTTTACCCTCACAAAAACTTTCCCAAATTTTTCGTAACCTTCATTATCCAAATGAGCATGTAGGTTAGCAAAGAAATTTCTCACAACACTTTCAACAAACACAGAGGCATGATTATTAGCCTTAAGAAAGTTTCTGTCCTTCAAAAACTGAACCATTCCTTCCTTTTCTAACTGACCCTCATCAATGTTCTTTTATTTTAACAATTTCTTACTCGAATTATTCAACCAAAACTCCATGTTTTCTTTTTTATAAAATTCCAAAGTAAGAAATGGTTTTGGAAAAGCTCTATCCTCTTCATTTCGACTAAGCTCATCACCAGATAGTTCATTATCACTAGAAGAACGAGTAGGAATAGAGGAGGGGGCGTGTGTTACCTCGATGATATCCTCTTCTTGGTAGCACCTTTGGTAGCACTCACAGAAGCTTTGCCCTTGCCCTTCTTCTGAAAAGTTGACAAGGTTTCTTCATCTTCAGCATCCACCCAAGCATCAAAAAGAGTCCACAGAATGTTCCTTTTCCTTGTTGGCATCCAAATTCTCGTCACTCACATGGGGTGAGAACATATCTAAGGAGCTTTCTGAGACTTCAACCGGGTCAGAGGTAGTATTTGATGTAGCCTTGGACCTGATTGATCTTATACGGTTGGAAGACCTCCTCTTTGCAACTTGAGGAGAAAGCTTGGCAGAGGGAGCTTTCCTCTTCCTTTCGGTTCAGCTGGGATGAGGATGACCTTGGGAATGCCTTGTTCGAAAGAGGCTTTGGGGACAGAAGTTGGAACTATAGCCATTATAGGAGGAGAAGAACTCGGTGTAATCATGGGAGAGATTTCCATGGCTACACGAGAAGCAACGGAGGGGGCAATGCTAGGTGAGATGTCCATTTGGTCTGTGTGTGAGGGTTCGACATTGGTATTGGATGGAGAAGCCATTGAGAATTTTTGGGAATTTTTGGAGCGGATTTTGACCTAAGAAATTTTGGGAGAGACGAAGAAGACGACGTTGAAAGAGGGGTTAAAAGGTGAGAGAGAGTAATCGGCTAGAGAGAGATAAGTGGAGAGGTGGAGAGGAAAATAGGATTAAAGAGAGATTAGATAGGGAACAAAGAATTAAATTTGATTTGACAATTAAATCCCATCCCATCTAAACCCCTATAAACTCTCAAAATTAAACAACTCTTAATAAACCCTATCCACTCATTTAAATTAAACCCTAATCACTCATTTCAAATAAACCCCAACAACCCAAAAGAAAACTACACGACTGTTTTTAAAAAAAAAATAATTTTTTTTTTATTATGTAAAACGAAAAAATAAAAATTAAGTAAACAAAATATTTTGTAACTAAGTCCAAAAATTATGAGCACAAAATCAAAATAAATATGGGTTAGTTACTCAACAATGTTTACCTAAAATAAGGAAACTTGTTGAAGACGTTTTCAAAATCGTAAACTCTTTAATTAAAAAGACTTTCAGATTTTGAAAAATTAATCAACAAAATTTCGAAAATAATAATAAAAAAAACTAATATAGCACACACTAATGTGTTAAGGCAATGATGGTAACACGTAGGATAACACATGTGATATAAATCCCCTTGATAAATATTTTCATTTTCAAACACTTAAGGCATAACAAGCTTAGCCTTTTACAGGCACTTCAAAGCATAACAAGCTGAGCATTTATCATGCACTTTTAGGCATTATTAGCCTATATATTTTTAAGTACATTGCTTGTTATAAGGATCAATACACTTCTTTAAACAAGAAAGCAACGTAGTAACGAGCTCCGTGCCTCGAGTTATATTTCAAGTGTAAAGATAAAGTGATTTATGCCTTTCAAGTAGGGTACACTGTAGTAGCGAACTCTATGTCCCTAATACTAAGCACAAAACACCTCATACATTCTCATTGGCATGAGTACATCGTTGCAGCGAACACCATGCCCCGAGCTCGAGAGAATAGTATGGAAATAATTGCCTTTGCCTTTTTATTTATCATAAAAAAGTTAGTGACAATGTCACTTTTAGCATATGAAGGGGAGTGATATCAAACATGTTAACCTAAGTAATAACCTACCATAACAAAAAGGTCAACATGTGCTACGGTTAGAACTAAGCTAACCAGATTAAACGAATATAAAAGCAATTTTTTTAAATAAAGAGAGAAAAACAAAATACACTAATATACAAGTGTTACCCTGAGTGATAACATCACCTGGGGTAGCACAGACAAACAGACTTAGAGATTACAAAGACCAAGAGATCTTTTCAAACTAGAAAATCTCTCGTGGTCTAAGGCCTTAGTAAAGATATCAGCTAGTTGATACTTAGTATCAATATGGTCAATGTTAATTAGGCTTTTATCTACCATATCTCTAAGAAAATGATGACGTATATCTATGTGCTTAGTAGGAGAATGCTGAACAGGGTTTTTTTAAATATTGATAGCACTCAAGTTATCACATTACATAGTCAAAGAATTACTCTCTAGGCCATAATCATCTAGCATATGTTTTAGCCAAATAAATTGTGAGCAACAACTACCAGCTGCAACATACTCGCACTCACTGTGAAAGAGAGACACAATTTTGTTTACGACTATACCATGAAACTAAATTGTTACCCAAGTAAAAGCACCCCCCCACTAGTACTCTTCCTATCATCCATATCCCCCGCCCAATCCGAGTCGCTAAAGCCTACCAAATTGGTGTTAGTATCCTTACTAAACCAAATCCCTAATTCACTTGTTCCCGAAACATATTTAATTATCTTTTTGACAGAATTAAGGTGGGAGACTTTAGGATTGGCTTGATAACGTGCACAAACGCACACACTAAACATGATATCAGGACGACTAGAAGTGAGATAGAGAAGGCTACCTATCATAGAACGATATAAAGTAGGATCAACATCCTCACCTACTTGGTCTCTACCAAGTTTAAGAGAAGAACACATAGAATTTTTGAACTTTTGCTCCTCCAACCCAAATCGTTTCACTAGGCTCTTTGCATACTTGCTTTGTGAAATGAATATCCCTTCATTTGATTGTTTCACCTGCAAGCCTAGAAAGAATGTTAACTCACCAATCATGCTCATTTCAAATGTTGATGTCATAGCCTCTACAAAATCTTTTAAACACGTTTGAGAAGTAGAGCCATAGACTATGTCATCAACATAGATTTGAACAATGACTGTTTCTTTGCCATGCCTTAGGATAAATAAGGTCCTATCTGCTTCACCTCTTGTAAAACCATATTCAAGTAAAAAAGAGGTTAAGCGACCATACCATGCACGTGGAGCTTGTTTCAAGCCATATAAGGCTTTATCAAGTCTATATACATGGTTTGGTAGATGAGGATCTTCAAATCCTTTTGGTTGTTCAACATAAATTTCTTCTTTTAAATAACCATTTAAAAAGGCAGCTTTAACATCCATTTGAAACAAGGTAATTTTTAGATAACAAGCTATTGCCAAGAGGAGTCTTATGGATTCTATTCTAGCAACAGGAGCAAAGGTCTCATCAAAGTCAACACCTTCAATTTGGGTGTAACCTTGAGCTACGAGACGAGCTTTGTTCCTAACAATATTTCCTTGCTCGTCAGATTTATTTTTGAAAATCCATTTTGTACCAATTATATTAGTATTAATGGGACGTGGTACTAAACACCAAACTTCATTACGAGCAAATTGTTCAAGTTCCTCTTGCATGGCATGTATCCAAAAATTATCTTTTAAAGCTTCAGAAATATTTTTGGGTTCTAAAGAGGAAACAAAACAAGAATATTTTACCTTATGGTATGTGGTGGACATGCACACATACCTCACCATTTCACGATTACTAAAGGGCTCATTATTCCTAGTTCGTACCCCTTCACTTGCTTCTCCAATAATCTGAGATGAAGGATGATCTCTTCTGATCCTAGCTGGTGGATCCCTTCTCAAATCTTCATGCACAAGAGCATCATCATCGATCGTTCATCCTTTTCGCTTGCCGGATCGGTCTTAGGTGATACCGAGATGCTATCCCTTCAGCTGGCAACACTGTCAAGCACTGGGTATCACTTGCTTGATTTTGATCCTCCAGCTTCTTCCAAAGAATATCAATGGAGATTCCCGCACTCCATCACCTCGTAACACTTGCTAAGTCATCAAAAACAACGTTAATCGATTCCCGAATGGTTTTTAACCTAAGGTTATAAACCCTATATGCTCGACTATCCTGAGCATAACCAAGAAATATAGACTTATCACTTTTAGAGTCAAATTTAGCTAAGTAATCCCGATCATTTAGAACAAAACATACACACCCAAATGTATGAAAATAATGAACTTTTGGTATCCTACCATTCAAAATTTCATAAGGTGTCATTCTAGTACCGGTCTTAGAAAACTCTATTCGTCGTGTGACAAGCCGTGTTTAAGGCCTCATTTCAAAATCTTTTTGAAATTCTTTTGAAAACAACATCACACGTGCCATTTCAAGTAAGGTCCTATTTTTCCTTTCACCACCCCATTTTGTTGAGGTGTTTTAGGAGCGTAAAACTCATGTTTAATTCCTTTTAATTCACAAAAAGTAAAAACAATGAATTATCAAACTCCGTTCCATGATCGACCTTATTCGCATGATAAGAGCACAAAACATGTTTTTGATTTTAGCATGTAAGATCTTAAACTTTTCAAAAGTTTCGATTTTTCTTTCAAAAATATACCCAAGTAAATCTAGAAAAATCATCAACTATGACAAAAGTATATCTCTTACCTCCTAAACTGCCTACCTCAACCTGACCCATTAAATCCATATGCATCAATTGGAAACAAGTGAGTTGTCCTGCATCACTCCTCATTATGTTGGGTAGCACTATGGGCAAGACGTGTCTGTTTACCTTTGAGTCAATCTTCACATATGATTTTCTTACTTATGTCTAGACTAGGTATACCACTTATAGCTTCATCCTTAATGAGCTTCACAATCTTTCGAAAATGGACATGACCCAACTTTTGATGCCATAAGGTAGCATCATCAACTCTCACAGAATGACACACTTGTTTATCCTCAACAAGATAACAGTTATTACTTGACCTAGTACCAGTCATAACACAGTTATTGGTACAATAAAAAACTTCACAAGTGTTTTTATTGAATTTCACTTCAAGATTGTCATCACAAAGTTGGCTAATACTAATTAAATTAGTTACAAGTGCATCAACATGCAAAACATTTTTCAAAGCAAGAAATCCAGGTATATTTAAAATGCCTTTTCCTACTATATTTCTCTTGCCATCACCACCATATGTTACACTACCACCTTGAATAGGTTCATATTCCTTTAAAAACATTTTTGTTCCCGTCATTTGACGTGAACAACCACTATCAAAATACCATGAACCTTCAACATTAGTTTTTAAGACATTATACACAACATCACATATCAGGTTAGACTTAGGTTTCCACACTTTCCTACTTTGATAATTTCTCTTCGATCGCCAAAGGATATCTCGACGTGCTAGGCAACACTTCAGTATCACAGGAACCGGACTGCTTTCTTTAAAAGAGTTTTACAATCATTTTTCAAATGTCCAAGAGAGTAACAAGAGTTACATATTTTCACCTTGTCGAAGACTTATCGTAAGACATTAGTTCGACATTGTCTCTTTCTTTAACAAAAACTAACTTATCTTCCTTATTAGCCAAAGTAGATGTAATAGCATTTAAGGACTCTTGAAAACCCATACATGCCTTGAGTGGTTTTCTCAACCCAAGAATTGCATCCAACTTGGAAGAACTCGTGTTAAGTTTCATAAATGTGGCCTCGACTAGAGTAAGCTTGGCCTTGACTTTGTCCAGCTCCACATCCTTCTTGTGAGTTGGACTTCCAATCTCGTCAAGCCATCAGTCAGATCTTGAACCTCTTTGGACAGAGAAACCACCTTCTTGTTCTCTTTCATCCATTTGTCAACCAATTCTTTGCAAAGGTTCTTAAGACCACAAATAAGTTCATCCTTACTGAACTCCTTACTTTGTTCACCCTCTTCTGAACTACCTGCATCCATGTTAACAGAACCCACAAAACAAATAGCATTTATCAAATTGAAATCAGTATACCGTTGATGATATCTCGTGTGCTATCCCAATTTGGATATCACATGAGGTATCACTGACAGAGTTCGAGTCACAATTTGTGACCACCATTGCTGTTTGATCTGAATCTTCAGATTGATTGGTCTCTTCATCTTCATTGTCACTGAGGGATACCCATAGGTTCTTCCCCCATCTTCCTTAGAGTGTTGGCACACTCATTTGAGTAATGACCCCATCCAGAGCATGCATGACATTGGATTGATTCAAGATATTTCGGATTAGATCTAGATTGATCTGATGATGCTCTTCTTATGGGACCACCTTTCTGAGTAGATGGAAATGTCCTCTTGGCATTGAATTGTACACCTTGGTTTGTTGCTCTTTAGCCTTTACCTGCACATTTTCTTTGTTAACTTTTTGTAACATAGAGTTATATTTCCTAGCAAGCAAGGCAACACCGGCATCTTTCACCTAATTCCTCAAAATTTCGTCATCCTCATCGCTGATACACTAGAGGATTGATCTTTTAAAGCAACACTCTTGCCTTTAGAAGCTTCACTTTGTTCAGCAAGGTTTGACTCAAAATTTTTTAAAATGCTCATTAAGGAATTGATGTCCATAATAGAAAGATTGTGAGCCTCTTCTATAGATGAAACCTTCATATTAAAACGCTCAGAGAGAGAGTTCTAATAGCCTTTGAAACCAATTGTTTGTTTGTAAAAGGTTCACCTAAAAGTTGAAACTCATTAGCAATGTCAAACAATTTTTCAAAATAAGAGGAAATGGTATCATTTTCACCCATTCTCAATCTTTCAAATTTGCCAGTAAGACCTCTAAGTTTGTTTTCACGCACACTAGAAGCACCTTCACAAAACCTTTGTAAAATATCCCAAGCTTCTTTAGTTGTGGAACTATTTTGAACAAGTTTAAAAATGTGCATGTCAACCCACTCAAAAATAGCATTAAGAGCTTTCTCATTATAGTTAGCTAGGGTGATCTCTTCATTAGTCCACTTGTCGTTTAACTCGGATATCACCATCCTCATCAGGAGTTAAAAGTGGAAGAGAGTACCCATTAACTATAGATCGCCACGCTCGAAGATCAATTGATTTGATATGCGAGCGAAGACGGATCTTCCAATATGCATAATTCGAACCATCTAAAACAGGAAGACGTTTTTGGTTTGAATTTGCAGGATCATAAGCCATGACACCTAGACCAAGCACTTAGTATCGTCAAGTGACCCGCTCTGATACCAATTGAAATTGTCACGCTGTAATCACAAGTGATATCCAAGGTGATAACAAAGACCAACGATAGCACTTGGGATAGCACACACACACTACGAAAATAAAACAATTTTGTAAAAGAGATTGCAGCGGAATAATAACACCAAAATTGTTTTTCTCATGTTATATAAATAATATAACTTGAGAGTGCTCTCTTAGGCAAGACTTTATAATCACTTTATAAAATAATTACAAAGCCGAAATGTTCCCTATGGCTATAACATTATGAGCTCTATGGAACAAGAGATAAAGAACTAATCCTATCCTAGTTTCACACAACTTGATACCAATGTAATCATGCGTAAATTACAAGGGAGGAAGGATTGAAAAGAACCAAACAAAGAACTCTATCTCTATATGCTTTCAAGGTGTGAAATGTGATGTAATTGGCATATCTTCAAATGAAACCTTCCAAGCATATTTATAGTCTTCAATTTACTTGAAGGCTACTCAATAAACAAATTTCGGGGCTGTCTTGCACGTTGAGGAAGAAGAGTGGTTGAGGTTGTTCCTCACTTCATGCGCCCACTTCCTCAAAAATAGCAACCGTGTTGATTAATCTCCAAGTCCAAGCTTCAACACCTCAGACTCCCAAGCTTTATCGCCTTGTACTCTTTATTAAATCAAAGAACAACTCCTTGACCAAGTCTCCACACGTTTTAATTTGTTGTTGCCAAAGTTACGATTTTATGCATAAAATGTCATTTATGCATAAACTTCTTTTCTTCCAAATTCCCCACGTGTCTAGCTCTTTCTTTGATCCTATTGCAATCTGAAATATGAACATAAACCATAGACTATACAGATTATATTAGCACATTAGTCCATTAAATAATAAACAAGAAATGTTCAACTATGTAAATTCCAAAGACAGAAAATCATCTCGCGTATATCATCCGGAATTTGGGAAATCATCTACGATATCACCCGACCCTAGCTTACACTAACAGGTATTTAGATCATGACAATGGCTCAGTTTTGCTTTGATGAACCTGGTGCATCTCAAAATTAGTGGTGGTTCTAGTCCAACAATTTATTTCTAAGAACTTAAGTATCAGAGTGTAATGTGCATCTGGGTATTGATTCATATGAGTGAATAATGATGAATATTCATAAGAAAGTGAATGAGTACTAGCTTTAAAGTAACATAAACAACAAGATCTTAATATTCGTGCATATAATGATAAGTAGAGCTGTTAATGGATGTTTCAAAGATCTTTCGCTATTAAATATCGATTGCATTTTAGGCAAATAATTTGATTTCAAAATTCGAGTATTAAATTACAAGCCGATTAATGACAATTTATTGATGGCCATCAAACATGAGACTCAAGATTTTATTTTCACGGGCAGACGTGACAAAAATATTCGAATATACAAAGCTTTATGAGTGAATCATGCTTTTTAATTTGAACATTGCAGAAATTTACAAATATATCTTTGTCGAGATAAAGTATTTAAGGAAACATCATTATATAAGGACAATTCAAGTACGATAAGTTTCATGGGTCTGAGGCATAACCGAGCGATTTAGTTTAGACTATGAGTGATTCCAACGTCTTAAAAAGCAATGCTCATTTAATAAATCTACCAGAATCGACACAAAAATATTGCTACATAAAAACTCATGTTTATCGGATTGTCAATTGAGGGTCAAGCTTTATCCCAGAGACTGTAGCGATATCCCATCCCGAGCACGAAACATCGTAGGATAAGAGCTTTAAATTTCTTGCTCAATTCCACCTCCCGAGATAATATACTTTTGCAATTTAGAAGGTTTCACCGCCTTACAAAGCTCTTCTTCTTTCTTGGCACCCAAAGCAAAGCTCGTCCAAAGACGTGATTGCATATGATCCATACCCGCTTTTCACTTATATTACCAAACAGCTACTGTGATTCACATGTTGCTTGATGACAATTGCAATGTGCGAGTAAATTGTATTGTCCATCGCTTTATAATTTTAAATTTTTCGAAAAAATATCACTTCTTTGATAATGGCAGAATTGTAGTGCTTGACTTCCCCGAACCTGTGAGCCAAGTTATCGTTGAGCACCCACTGGAAATTGGCCTGTCCGTACCTTCCCGATATGCACACACAAGACGTTTTTAATTGGGTGACTCCGGCGCTTCTGACAAACGAGCTGTTCATTTTCCATACAACGGAAGAAGGTATAACTTTGCTTCGTGATCCAAGATTGGAGGGTTGACCTTTCATGATACGCACCGCTTTATATGTTTCCCTCATGCGCCAATTGCTTGTATACTTATATATCTAGATTTAAGACTCCCTAAAATAGTTTTTTCAATGTATTTCCAAAACTATTATTATTGTATAAGGCAATGGGCGGACTTCCCATCATTCCAACTCAAGGCCAAGAGGTGTTCATAGCGACAAACTCGGAAAGAACATCAATTAGGTCCATGTCGACAGATCGACATGTAGCGAGCAGCATTGTCATTGTCGCCCTAATATTAAAACCTTTGTCTACGTCAACGTAGCGATATCATTAAAGAGGGCAAGTATCTCTACTTAAGTTCAAATCTCGAAGCCCTCATTTAATAGCTCATACGTCAATAAAACCGCTGTACGGCCCTATTCGTTCTAACCGAAGAAAACCGCCTCCTTTTCGAAATTGCTTTCAAGGATTTTATAAAGTGGAACTCATAACATTTGTTATTTCGGAAAATTTGCAGGTTAATAACGGGAAACACTTTTGAGAACAAATGGTTTGTAAGCTCTCTACTTTACTTCCATTTACTCAATATTTTATAGCCCGATAAGTAATAATTAAATAAGGGTTTCGGGCTCTACAGATGTTTCGGGATTGTTTTCAGCTTCTCGAGCGTTAACATCGCGGGATGCAAAGCATGTTATGCCGTCGTAAATGAAATTCAGCTTTTAAAAAATGGGATATATGTCAAACTTCGGGCATAACCTGGTGTATGATAGCGGCTTCAAAGAGTACGTAATTCGAAGGGCAAGATTAAAGAGCCTCCATTTTAAAATTCCAGCTGAAACTAATGTTAATTAACATTAAATTCTAAAGATAAATAGAAAACAAAGTTCCCAAACGTAATTGGGATTTATTCTATTTCTGAGTAAAACCTCATAAATAATCAATACAATGACCTAGCATTTTTAGATGCTTTAATAAGGGCACGAAACTTTTCCAAATGTATCTAAAGCCATATTTTAAAGGATAATTAATCTAATAGATTTAAAGGCCTGTCCAAAGGACTCCTATAGAGGCTAATTATGGAGTAATTATTTGAAATATTAAATCCAACTTGTCCTGTATAACGAGATTTCTTCTAAAACCTTAAAACTAGACCTGTTCCGCAATTCGATGTTGTCCGTATAAGTAAACATCTCTGTATGATTAGGTATTCCCAAATTTGTCGCCAAGGTCCTCGAGAAAGGATGGTCAAGCAACACTTAACCGCTAAAAGAGTTTGCCGCGAGCTCACTCTAGGTGGTTCTTCTAGGTAACGATGTGAGCATATAATCAAGGAAAAGTCATTGATTTAATTTTAAAGGTTAACGACTCCGCTGCATGGGTTAGCTTTTAAGTTGTCCGCCAAACGAAATCAACGAACAAAGGTTTGTTATTATACCCCGTTCTGTTGCAGAATGTCCTTGAAGATTTCTTTAGGATTTATATCTCAATTTGCACCAGACTAATGTATTGTGTCAAGTAGAATAAGCAACTTCAACTTTATCAAGAAATGTGTCTTCTATCATTCCTCAATTATTTCAATATGCCTCTAGTCTGGCCGACACTCTAGCAGTCGATTTCGTGTCTGAAAACCTTCATTTCAATTTACAATAAATTATCTCTACTCTGTGTTAAGTGCTATTTTCTTCTTTAATTAATTTTTTTTTTTCGTATCAAACTTTGCAAGTGATGCTAAAAAAGGTCATATTACTTCCTGATGGGGAAAATGTGACCTCAAGCAAAGAGAAGGGATGGTGATGTGAACTCAAAGAAAGGCACATAGATCTTTGAAGTACTAGGGGATGGGCTTAATGTCAAATGAAGTACCATTGGAATTTGCTTCTGGGACGCGAATGTTCACCAAATATCCTCTCCCCTCTATTCCGCTGGGCAATTTTTCAAATAATTTTGTTTTATGTACTAGACTTTTATTTGGCTTTATAGTCTTAATAAATATATTGAACCAAATGATTCTCTACAAGTTGTTACGTTTTTTGCTTTTTAATGTGTTTTATCATCATTTTAATAAATGTGGATTTCCACCAATACGAACCTTAAAAATGTAACCTTTAAAAGTCACATGGGACTATCATTTAGAGACGGAGGGAGTACCTTAAATGGAAATAATATAAGAACAATATTCAATTAACTTTTTAATGTCATATCAATTGGAGATTTAACAAACATGGACATGCTGCAGTAATATAATAAAACTTTGATATAATTACACAAAGCCCAAAGCTTTACATAAGAGAATAAAATAATTGAGGTGTCTTTATGTAAATATCAATAATGATTTTTATTTATTTTTTTCGTTTTTCTCTATATAATTGAGGAGTAATTATAATTTTCAACACTACTCATTTAGTTTACCATGCATATATTTCCTGTTCTTCACTTTAGAAAATCTATAATTTCTGACTGAAATTTTTGACATATATTGTTATTTGCAATTAACTTTCAATAGGCCAGTACAAATTCCGAACAAGGTTTATAGCAGGAGCATAAGTTTCATGCCTATAGCATAGGTCATTTAAGGCCTTTAATACAAAACAGTTAATTATTTATTTTGAATCAAATAGGCAGTACATGTGAAAAGTTTGTGTTATTAAAGCAATCAAAACATTCATTTCATTTTTGTTAAAATTTGGTTTTGGGCTGATTGAAATATATGTCAACTGCCGTATGAACTTCAATAGTTTGTGAAAATATTTACACATTAAAGTTTCATGTAAATTTTACTAATCTTGCATTTTAATAACTCTTTGCATTCTGCCTATCATCAGGTACATATTTTACATTTTTAACAAGTCTAATTTCATCTCTAGCATAATTCCTGCCTCTTCACATTTTTCCCTCATATCTCAGGAAGAAGAAAACACCAATGAAACGCAAAAGAGGGTTTTATTATCGCAAAATGGTTCAGAAATAAGTATAGGTATATACTAATTGACAACAACCTTGCTTATTTTGTTTTAGTACAAATTTTATATCTATCACATATTTAATGAGTTCTTCCCCAATATCTACACATAAATACCAAGCAA
Source organism: Adenophora triphylla var. japonica (assembly GCA_022495995.1). Classification (NCBI taxonomy): domain Eukaryota; kingdom Viridiplantae; phylum Streptophyta; class Magnoliopsida; order Asterales; family Campanulaceae; genus Adenophora; species Adenophora triphylla. The sequence continues at coordinate 16,826 of JAFEMH010000428.1, forward strand.
AGACGTTGCAAGAACGAATAGGGCTTTGCGAAGAGAGTTTTTATTGCAAAGAAAATTAAATGAGAAACCAAGAACTCAACTTCGAGATATTGCCAATACATACTCATTTGCCAATTCCAGCATGAATTTAGCCACAACAAGTAAGTTGCCCTGATCCTTAAATTCTAAGTCCAAAAACACCTAATTTGATACTATCTACAGTGTATATGACACTATTTATCTCCTTACACCATACTTATACATTTATATATAGCATTTACATTGAAAAATATCAAGGGAGATTAATTTTCTCCCTAAAAATGTATAAAACAGGTAAGGCGAGGTAACTATATGCAAAGCAAAGGCGCCATGAAAGAAAACTAATCCATGCAGATATTAAGCAAAATAGAAATATTCTTAAAAAAATGAAAATCCCTCTGTGTCTAAGCAACGTCGTCGAGTGCGTACAGCTGAGGTATATTTTTACACTTTCTATATGCTTGCCTTTGAGTCAGAATTATTTCAGGCATTACATTTTTCCCTCCCATGCAGATAAATATTCAGCAGAAATATCATATTATGGTCCTCCCGAATTTGAGTGCAAATATTATTCAGCTGTGTTTTGGGGTAGAGAGAGGGTTAAGAAAAACGGGAAGGATACATACCCCATTTATTCGCTTTGTTGTGCTAATAGGAAAATAGAGTTGCCAAGAAGGCGAGAACCGCCCGAGTCGTTGAAAAGTCTTTTATCCGGAGTAGATCCAACAATTTCTACAAAATTTCTCACCAATATTCGTGCGTACAATTCTATGTTCTCAATGACATCTACAGGAGGTAAAGTTGATAACTCGATAAACAACGCAAACTCAATTTATACCTATAGGATTAGTGGTGAAAATTATCATAGAATTGGGTCTTTGTTACCGTTAGAATGACAGAAAGCAACTTTCTTACAACTATATGTACATGATACGGATAATGAAACAAGAAATCGACTTGGGGCTATAAATCGAAATGACCTGAATGAGGCATTAGATGAAAATATAGTAAATGATTTAACTTCTATGTTAAATGAAAATAGTGAGTTGGTTAAAGCTTTTAGAAAATTTAGAGATTGGTACGATGAAAATCAAAGAGTTGACTTTAGTTTGAGGTTGATTAACAAGAGATCATATCGGAATAGAAATTACATTCCTCCATCATCATCTGAAGTTGCAATGTTGAATGTAGGAGACATGGCAAATAGTAATGGCGAAATGGATTTGGTTATTCAGGCTTCTGACGGAGTTCTAAAACGAATTAGTGATCTTTGTTTATGGCTTTACAATATCCTTTCTTATTTCCGTATGGAGAGGATGGTTTTCATACTGAATTGTTTTATCAAATAAATTGTGGGGCTAGAAAAACCAAAGAAAATGTTCACTGCGAGAGAATACTATTCATACTGTTAGTGTAAACTGCAGGTGATATCGTAGATGATTTCCCAAATTCCAGGTGATATCGCAGATGATTTCCTGTGCTGGAATTTACATAGTTGAACATTTCTTGTTTATTATTTAATGGACTAATGTGCTAATATAATCTGTATAGTCTATGGTTTATGTCCATATTTCAGGTTACAATATGATCAAAGAAAGAGCTAGACACGTGGGGAATTTGGAAGGAAACGATTTATGCATAAATAACATTTTATGCATAAAATCGTAACTTTGGCAACAACAAATTAAAACGTGTGGAGACTTGGTCAAGGAGTTGTTGCTGAGTTAACGAAGAGTACAATGCTGATAAAGCTTGGGAGTACAAGGTGTTGAAGCTTGGACTTGGAGATTAATCAACACGGTTGCTATTTTTGAGGAAGTGGGCGCATGAAGTGAGGAACAACCTCAACCACTCTCCCCACTCTTCCTCAACGTGCAAGACAGCCCCAAGGCTGTTTATTGAGTAGTCTTCAAGTATTTGAAGACTATAAATATGCTTGGAAGGTTTCATTTGAAGATATGCCAATTACACACTTCACACCTTCAAAGCATTTAGAGATAGAGTTCTTTGTGGTTCGTTTCATCCATCCTCCCTTGTAATTTCGCACTTGATTACATTGGTATCAAGTTGTGTGAAGGCTAGGATAGGATTTCATTCTTTATCTCTTGTTTCATAGAGCTCATAGTGTTATAGCCATAGGAAACATTTCGGCTTTTGTAATTATTTTATAAAGTAATTATAAAGTCTTGCCTAAGAGGCACTCTCAAGTTATATTATTTATATAACTTGAGTAAAACAATTTTGGTGTTATTATTCCGCTGCAATCTCTTTTACAAAATTATTTTATTTTCGAAGTGTTTGCTATCCCAAGTGCTATCGTTGGTGCTGTTATCACCTTGGATATCACTTGTGATTCTGGCCGTGACATTCTCAATTGGTATCAGAGCAGGTCACTTGACGATACTAAGTGCTTGGTCTAGGTGTCATGGATTATGATCCTGCAAATCCAAACCAAAAACGTCTTCCTGTTTTAGATGGTTCGAATTATGCATATTGAAAGATCCGTCTTCGCTTGCATATCAAATCAATTGATCTTCGAGTGTGGAGATCTATAGTTAATGGGTACTCTCTTCCACTTTTACCTCCTGATGAGGATGGTGATATCCAAGTTAAACCTGACACCGAGTGGACTAATGAAGAGATCACCCTAGCTAACTATAATGATAAAGCTCTTAATGCTATTTTTGAGTGGGTTGACATGCACATTTTAAACTTGTTCAAAATAGTTCCACAGCTAAAGAAGCTTGGAATATTTTACAAAGGTTTTGTGAAGGTGATTCTAGTGTGCATGAAAACAAACTTAGAGGTCTTACTGACAAATTTGAAAGATTGAGAATGGGTGAAAATGATACCATTTCCTCTTATTTTGAAAAATTGTTTGACATTGCTAATGAGTGTCAACTTTTAGGTGAACCTTTTACAAACAAACAATTGGTTTCAAAGGCTATTAGAACTCTCCCTAAGCTTTTTAATATGAAGGTTTCATCTATAGAAGAGGCTTACAATCTTTCTACTATGGACATCAATTCTTTAATGAGCATTTTAAAAAATTTTGAGTCCAACCTTGTTGAGCAAAGTGAAGCTTTTAAAGGAAAGAGTGTTGCTTTAAAAGTTCAATCCTCTAGTGTATCAACTGATGAGGATGACAAAATTTTTGAGGAATTAGGTGAAGATGCCAGTGTTGCCTTGCTTGCTAGGAAATATAACTCTATGTTACGAAAATTTGACAAAGAAAATGTACAGGTAAAGGCTAAAGAGCAACAAACCAAGGTGTACAATTCAATGCCAAAGAGGATATTTCCATCTACTCAGAAAGGTGGTCCCATAAGGAGAGCATCATCAGATCAATCTAGATCTGATCCAAAATATCTTGAATCAATCAAATGTCATGCATACTCTGGATGGGGTCATTACTCAAACGAGTGTGCCAACACTATAAGGAAGATGGGGAAGAACCTATGAGTATCCGTCAGTGAAAATGAAAATGAGGAGACCAATCAATCTGAAGATTCAGATCAAACAGCAATGGTGGTCACAAATTGTGACTTGAACTTTGTCAGTGATACCTCATGTGATATCCAAATTGGGATAGCACCTGAGATATCATCTAACAGGTATACAGAATTGAATTTGATAAATGTTGTTTGTTTTGTGGGTTCTGCTAACATGGATGCAGGTTGTTCACAAGAGGATGAACAAAGTAAGGAGTTCAGCAAGGATAAACTCATTTGTGGTCTTAAGAACTTTTGCAAAGAATTGGTGGACGAATGGAAGAAAGAGAACAAGAAGGTCATTTCTTTGTCCAAAGAGGTTCAAGATCTGACTGATGGCTTGACAAGATTAGAAGTCCAACTCACAAAGAAGGATGTGGAGTTGGACAAAGTCAAGGCCAAACTTACTCTAGTCGAGGCCACATTTAAGAAACTCAACACGAGTTCTTCCAAACTGGATAAAATTCTTGGATTGAGCAAACCACTCAAGGCAGGTATGGGTTTTCAAGAGTCCTTAAATGCTATTACACCTACTTTGGCTAATAAGGAAGATAAGTTAGTTTTTGTTAAAGAAAGAGACAATGTCAAACTAATATCTTCTGATAAGTCTTCTGACAAGGTGAAAATATGTAACTACTGTTACTCTACTGGACATTTGAAAAATGATTGTAAAACTCTTTTAAAGAAACAGCTCAGTTCCTCTGTGATACCTGAAGTGTTGCCTAGCACGTCAGATATCACCTACTGTCAGAAGAGAAATTATCAAAGTAGGAAAGTGTGGAAACCGAAGTCTAACCTGATATGTGATGTTGTGTACACTGCCTTAAAAACTAATGTTGAAGGTTCATGGTATTTTGATAGTGTTTGTTCACGTCACATGACAGGAACAAAAATGTTTTTGAAAGAATATGAACCTATTCAAGGTGGTAGTGTAACATATGGTGGTGGTGGGAAGAGTAATATAGTAGGAAAAGGGATTTTAAATATACCTGGATTTCCTGCTTTGAAAAATGTTTTGCATGTTGATGGACTTGTAACTAATTTAATTAGTATTAGCCAACTTTGTGATGACAATCTTGAAGTGAAATTCAATAAAAACACTTGTGAAGTTTTTGATTGTACCAATAACTGTGTTATGACTGGTACTAGGTCAAGTAATAATTGTTATCTTGTTGAGGATAAACAAGTGTGTCATTCTGTGAGAGTTGATGATGCTACATTGTGGCATCAAAAGTTGGGTCATGTCCATTTTTGAAACATTGTGAAACTTATTAAGGCTGAAGCTATAAGTGGTATACCTAGTCTGGACATAAGTACGAAAATTATATGTGAAGATTGTCTCAAAGGTAAATAGACACGTGCTGCCCATAGTGCTACCCAACACAATGAGGAGTATTCTGAGACAATTCATTATTTCCAATTGATGCATATGGATTTAATGGGTCCAGTTGAGGTAGACAGTTTAGGAGGTAAGAGATATACTTTTGTCATAGTTGATGATTTTTCTAGATTTACTTGGGTATATTTTTTGAAAGAAAAATCAGAAACTTTTGAAAAGTTTAAGATCTTACATGCTAAAATAAAAAACATGTTTTGTGCTCTTATCATGAGAATAAGTCTGATCATGGAACGGAGTTTGATAATTTATTGTTTTTTACTTTTTGTGAATTAAAAGGAATTAAACATGAGTTTTCTGCTCCTAAAACACCTCAACAAAATGGGTGGCTGAAAGGAAAAATAGGACCTTACTTGAAATGGCACGTGTGATGTTGTTTTCAAAAAGAATTTCAAAAAGATTTTGGGCTGATGCCTTAAACACGGCTTGTCACACGGCCAATAGAGTTTTTCTAAGACCCGGCATTAGAATGACACCTTATGAAAAAAAAAATTGAAAAGAGAGGAAGAAAAACTTTTGAATGGTAGGATACCAAAAGTTCATTATTTTCATACATTTGAATGTGTGTGTTTTATTCTAATGGGATTACTTAGCTAAATTTGACTCTAAAAGTGATAAGGCTATATTTCTTGGGTATGCTCAGAATAGTCGAGCATATAGGGTTTATAACCTTAGGTTAAAAATCATTCAGGAATCAGTTAACGTTGTTTTAATGGCTTAGCAAGTGTTACAGGTGATGGAGTGCAGGAATCTCCATTGATATTATTGGAAGAACTGGAGGATCAAAATCAAGTAAGTGATACCCCAGGTACTGACCAGAGTGTTGCCACTGAAGGGATAGCATCTTCGATATCACCTAAGACCAGTCCAGCAACTGAAAAGGATGAACAGTCTGATGATGATGCTCATGTGCATTGAAGATTTGAGAAGGAATCGACCGCCTAGGATCAGAAGAGATCATCCTTCGTCTAAGATTATTGGAAAAGCAAGTGAAGGGGTAAGAACAAGGAATAATGAGCCCTTTAGTAATCGTGAAATGGTGAGGTATGTGTGCATGTCCACCACATACCATAAGGTAAAATATTCTTGTTTTGTTTCCTCTTTAGAACCCAAAAATATTTCTGAAGCTTTAAAAGATAATTTTTGGATACATGCCATGCAAGAGGAACTTGAACAATTTGCTCGTAATGAAGTTTGGTCTTTAGTACCACGTCCCATTAATACTAATATAATTGGTAGAAAATGAATTTTTAAAAATAAATCCGACGAGCAAGGAAATATTGTTAGGAACAAAGCTCGTCTCGTATCTCAAGGTTACACCCAAATTGAAGGTGTTGACTTTGATAAGACCTTTGCTCCCGTTGCTAGAATAGAATCCATAAGACTCCTCTTGACAATAGCTTGTTATCTAAAAATTACCTTGTATCAAATGGATGTTAAAGCTACCTTTTTAAATGGTTATTTAAAAGAAAAAATTTATGTTGAACAACCAAAAGGATTTGAAGATCCTCATCTACCAAACCATGTATATAGACTTGATAAAGCCTTATATGGCTTGGAACAAGCTTCACGTGCATGGTATGATCGCTTAACCTCTTTCTTACTTGAATATGGTTTTACAAGAGGTGAAATAGATAGGACCTTATTTATCCTAAGGCATGGCATAGAAACAGTCATTGTTCAAATCTATGTTGATGACATAGTCTATGGCTCTACTTCTCAAACGTGTTTAAAAGATTTTGTAGAGGCTATGACATCAACATTTGAAGTGAGCATGATTGGTGAGTTAACATTCTTTCTAGGCTTGCAGGTGAAACAATCAAATGAAGGGATATTCATTTCACAAAGTAAGTATGCAAAGAGCCTAGTGAAACGATTTGGGTTGGAAGGAGCAAAAAGTTCAAATATACCTATGTGTTCTTCTCTTAAACTTGGTAGAGACCAAGTAGGTGAGGATGTTGATCCTACTTTATATCGTTCTATGATAGGTAGCCTTCTCTATCTCACTTCTAGTCGTCCTGATATCATGTTTAGTGTTTGCGTTTGTGCACGTTATCAAGTCAATCCTAAAGTCTCACACCTTAATTCTGTCAAAAAGATACTTAAATATGTTTCGGGAACAAGTGAATTAGGGATTTGGTTTAGTAAGGATACTAATACCAATTTGGTAGGCTTTAGCGACTCGGATTGGGTGGGGGATATGGATGATAGGAAGAGTACTAGTGGGGGGTGCTTTTACTTGGGTAACAATTTAGTTTCATGGTATAGTCGTAAACAAAATTGTGTTTCTCTTTCCACGGCTGAGTCTGAGTATGTTGCAGCTGGTAGTTGTTGCTCACAACTTATTTGGTTAAAACATATGCTAGATGATTATGGCCTAGAGAGTAATTCTTTGACTATGTACTGTGACAACCTAAGTGCTATCAACATTTCAAAAAACCCTGTTTAGCATTCCCGTACTAAGCGCATAGATATACGTCATCATTTTCTTAGAGATATGGTAGAAAAAGGCCTAATTAACATTGATCATATTGATACTAAGTATCAACTGGCTGACATCTTTACCAAGGCCTTAGACCACGAGAGATTTTCTAGTATGAAAAGATCTTTTGGTCTTTGTAATCTCTGAGTCTGTTTGTCTGTGCTACCCCAGGTGATGTTATCACTCAGGGTAACACTTGTATATTAGTGTATTTTTTCTGTTTATTTAAAAAAAATTGCTTTCATATTCTTTTAATCTAGTTAGCTTAGTTCTAACCGTGACACATGTTGACATTTTTGTTATGGTAGGTTATTACTTAGGCTATCATGTGTGATATCACTCCCCTTCATATGCTAAAAGTGACAATGTCACTAATCTTTTCTTTTTGATAAATAAACGGCAAAGGTAATGTGTTTATACTATTCTCTCGAGCTCGGGGCACGGTGTTCGCTGCAACGATGTACTATTGCCAATGAGAATGTATGAGGTGATTTATGCTTAGTATTAGGGACATGGAGTTCGCTACTACAGTGTACCCTACTTGAAAGGCATAGATCACTTTATCTCTACACTTGAAATAAAACTCGAAGCACGGAGCTCGTTACTACGATGCTTTCTTGTTTAAAGAAGTGTATTTTATAACAAGCAATGTACTTAAAAAGAATACAGGCTTATAATGCCTAAAGTGCATGAAAAATGCTTCGCTTGTTATGTCTTAACTGTAAAAAAAAAGGCTAAGCTTATTATGCCTTAAGTGTTTGAAAATGAAAATATTTATCAAGGGGATTTATATCACATGTGTTATCCTACGTGTTACCATCATTGCCTTAACACATTAGTGTGTGCTATATTAGTTTTTTTTTTATTTCTTATTTTCGAAATATTGTTGATTAATTTTTCAAAATCTGAAAGTCTTTTTAATTAAAGAGTTTACGATTTTGAAAACGTCTTCAACAAGTTTCCTTTACTTTAGGTAAACCTTATTGAGTAACTAACCTTAATTTATTTTGACTTTGTTCTCATAAATTTCGGATGTAGTTAACAAATATTTTGTTTACTTAATTTTTATTTTTTCGTTTTACATGAAAAAAAATATTTTTTTTAATTTATTTTAAAAAAAAAACAGCCGTGTAGTTTTCTTTTGGGTTGTTGGGGTTTATTTGAAATGAGGGGTTAGGGTTTAATTTAAATGAGTGGATAGGATTTATTAAGAGTTGTTTAATTTTGAGAGTTTATAGGGGTTTAGATGGGATGGGGTTTTAAGTTGTCAAATCAATTAAATTGATTGTTCCATATCTAATCTCTCTCACCTATTTTCATTCCACCTCTCCACTTATCTCTCTAACCGTTACCCTCTCTCTCCATTTAACCCCTCTTTCCAGCGTCTTCTTCGTCTCTCTCCCAGCCTTGGTCAATTCCGTTTAAAAAATTTCCAAAAATTTTCCGTGGCTTCTCCATCCAAAACCAATGTCGAACCCTCACACACAGACCAAATGGACATCTCACCTAGCATTGCCCCATCCGTTGCTTCTCGTGTAGCCATGGAAACTTCTCCCATGATTATACCAAGCTCTTCTCCTCCTATTATGGCTGTAGTTCCAGCTTCTGCCCCCACAGCCTCATTCGAAGATGGCATTTCCAAGGTCACTCTCATCCCAGCTGAACCAAAAAGGAAGAGGAAAGCTCCCTTAGCCAAGCTATCTCCTCAAGTTGCAAATAGGAGGTCTTCTAACCGTATAAGATCAATCAGGTCTAAAGCTACATCAAATACCACCTTTGATCCGATTGAAGTCTCAGAAAGTTCCTTAGATGTGTCCTCACCCCATGTGAGTGACGAAAATTTTGATGCCAACAAGGAAAAGGAACATTCTGTGGACTCTTTTGATGCTTGGGTGGATGCTGAAGATGAAGAAACATTGTCAGATTTTCAAAAGAAGAAGGGCAAGGGCAAAGCTTCTGTGAGTGCTACCAAAGGTGCTACCAAGAAGAGAATATCATCTGAGGTAACACCTGCCCCCTCCTCTGTTCCTACTCATTCTTCTAGTGATAATGAATTGTCTGGTGATGAGCTTAGTCGAAATGAAGAGGATAAGGCTTTTCCAAAACCATTTCTTACTTTGGAATTTTATAAGAAAGAAAACATGGAGTTTTGGTTGAATAATTTGAGTAAGAAATTGTTAAAAGAAAAGCACATTGATGAGGGTCAGTTAGAAAAGTAAGGAATGGTTCAGTTTTTGAAGGACAGGAATTTTCTTAAAGCTAATAATCATGCTTTTGTGTTTGTTGAAAGTGTTGTGAGAAATTTCTTTGCTAACCTACATGCTTATTTGGACAATGAAGGTTCTGAAAAATTTGGAAAAGTTTTTGTGAGGGGTAAGATTTATTCGTTTACTCCAGCCATAATTAACAAGGTTTTAGGCCTTCCAAATTTAGATGATGAGAGCATTAGGGTTAATAGGGATGAAATGGTCAAACTGCTCACACACAACAAACTTCAGACCTGGCCTTTAAAGGAAAAACTTCATGCTTCTAGGCTTACTTCTCTGTATTCTGTGCTTCACAAGCTTTGCATCTTCAATTGGCTTCCTACTACGAATGAACCTATTGTGACATTGGAGCATGCTAATGTTTTGTACAGATTGGGTAAGAACCTAAGGATTAACTTTGGAAGATTAGTGTTCAAACACTTAGCCTCATGGGTTAGAAAGAAAGAAATGAACATTAGCTTTTTCGCCTATCCTTCTTTAATCTTCAAAGTGTTAGTCTTTCAATCCTTACCTATTGAAGCCTCTGATGTTTTCACCTCTGAACCTGAGTATTATACCATTGATCAACAACTGAAAAAGGGTAAAAGGTATACAAAGGATCTTCCTTGGTAAAAATCTGATGAAACTGCCTCTGTTCTTTCTGGTACTATCTCACGTGATATCCCAAGTGCTTCCCCAGGTGCTGCCCCTAATACTTTTGCAGAAACTGATGCTGCAAGTATTATGTCCAACATGATAAATTTTCTGGGCAACACTTCTCCATCAATCCCAAAGACAACAGTGCTCAACTTTTTGAACAAACAATCAAGTGCAATGGAAGAATTTGTTGAGGGATGGGCTAAGCTTAAGCAGGCTACTGATGCTTTCATTGATGAAATTTCTTCCCAAACAGGGGGAGGATCTGCTGCTGCTGCAACTTCTGGAGCTGGTGCTACTGCAGGTGCTACCACCAGTGCTGGCCCAAGTGATGGTGGAAGTGATAGGAAAGGAGATCAGGAGGAAGATGAAGAAGAAGAGGAGTTTGAAGAAGAAGAAAACTGAAACCTTAAGGTTGTTGAACCTGAAGGTTGATGTTGCCACTATCTTGTTGGTGGTTTGGTTTGTGGTGTTCTAAAAACAATCTCTTTTTATTTTGGTGATGTGATGTGGTTCTCTAAACAATTTCCTTTTTATTTTGTTTATGTTGGTTGCAAAACACTTTAGTTGGTTTATTTAAAACTTTAATTGTTAGGATGTTTTGCTAGTTTGGATGATATTTTGCTACAATGGTTTATGGTTTTTATTTTAACTTAGTTTATTTCGAAAACTTTTTAAGTTTGAAATAAATTAGTTTATTTTGATAAAATCATTGTTTAGGTTAGCTCCTTGATTAAGGGGAAGTTAATTTTCTTGGAGATATTATATTGTGGGTCTATGCTCTGTATATTTGTTTATGGACTAACATTGCAGGAAAGCAGCACATTAGGTTTGAGAAGAAATATCCAACTAAGGGGGAGATTATTAGTGTAAACTGCAGGTGATATCGTAGATGATTTTCCAAATTCCAGGTGATATCGCAGATGATTTCCTGTGCTGGAATTTACATAGTTGAACATTTCTTGTTTATTATTTAATGGACTAATGTGCTAATATGATCTGTATAGTCTATGGTTTATGTCCATATTTCAGGTTACAATATGATCAAAGAAAGAGCTAGACACGTGGGAAATTTGGAAGGAAACGATTTATGCATAAATAACATTTTATGCATAAAATCGTAACTTTGGCAACAACAAATTAAAACGTGTGGAGACTTGGTCAAGGAGTTGTTGCTGAGTTAACGAAGAGTACAATGCTGATAAAGCTTGGGAGTACAAGGTGTTGAAGCTTGGACTTGGAGATTAATCAACACGATTGCTATTTTTAAGGAAGTGGGCGCATGAAGTGAGGAACAACCTCAACCACTCTCCCCACTCTTCCTCAACGTGCAAGACAGCCCCAAGGCTATTTATTGAGTAGCCTTCAAGTATTTGAAGACTATAAATATGCTTGGAAGGTTTCATTTGAAGATATGCCAATTACACACTTCACACCTTCAAAGCATTTAGAGATAGAGTTCTTTGTGGTTCGTTTCATCCATCCTCCCTTGTAATTTCGCACTTGATTACATTGGTATCAAGTTGTGTGAAGGCTAGGATATGATTTCGTTCTTTATCTCTTGTTCCATAGAGCTCATAGTGTTATAGCCATAGGGAACATTTCGGCTTTTGTAATTATTTTATAAAGTGATTATAAAGTCTTGCCTAAGAGGCACTCTCAAGTTATATTATTTATATAACTTGAGAAAAACAATTTTGATATTATTATTCCGCTGCAATCTCTTTTACAAAATTGTTTTATTTTCGTAGTGTGTGTGTGCTATCCCAAGTGCTATCGTTGATGCTGTTATCACCTTGGATATCACTTGTGATTCTGGCCGTGACAATTTCACATACGTATTTCAATAAAGAAGGAATCAGGGTAACACCATTCAATGTTCCGGTAGGCTGAAACAACAATATGTTGTCGACTGTTATACACAGATGGAACAGAGATTGAGATTCCTAAGAAAAAATCAAGGTAATTTAAGGATAGATCTTTATCACAACGTTTATGGCGCTATTCAGAATGGGGACTCTGACTCAACTAAGGTCGGTACGAGGACAATCTTGTCGTCTTCTTTCACAGGTAGCCCAAGATACATGATACAAAATTACCAAGATGCTATGGCCATATGTCATGTATACGGAAATCCCAATTTTTTAATTACTTTTATAGCTAATCCTAATTGGCAAGAAGTTAAATATTTAATTAATGAATTGCCAATGCAAAAAGCTGAAAATAGGCCAGATGTTGAATCAAGAGTTTTCAAGATGAAGCTAGACGAGATGATACATGATATTGTAGATAATGAGATATTTAGAAGAATAGATGCAGGTTTGTAACAAGCACTTCTTTTTTTTCCTGATTATAATGATTTACTAAACATATATTTCTTCAATATTTCACAGTTGTTTGCACAATTGAATTTCAAAAGCGTGGACTGCCACATGCGCACATAATATTTTGGGTTGATGAAAACTCTAAATTGTACAGTACAGAGCAAGTGGATTCTGTGATTTTCGTTGAAATTCCAGACCATTAGTTGACCATATTGGTTATGATGTTGTGAAGCAATTTATGATGCACGACCCGTGTGGACATGCTAATCCATTCTCTCCGTGTATGAATAATGGTGCGTGAAATTAAAATATTTTTTCCTGCAAGTATTAATCTGAATATTACATAATTCATCAATTCTATTTGGATTAGGTTCATGCAACAAACATTTCCCAAAAACTTATCAGCCACAAACAATCGTTGATGAGAATGGCTATTGTGTATATAGGAGGAGGGATACAGGAATATCAGTGGAAAAAAACAGCATCAAATTTGATAATAGGTATGTCACAGCCTATAACAGATATCTTCTGGTTAAGTATCAAAGCCATATTAATGTTGAAGCATGTAACAAGTCTAAGGCCATCAAGTACTTATTCAAGTATGTTACTAAAGGACCAGATAGATCTACGACAATTTTAGAATCGTCTTCAAATGGAATGGGAACGTCAATAGAGCAGCCTCAAAATGAAAATGATGAAATAAAAATGTTCTTGGATTGTCGTTATATATCAGCATGTGAAGCGATATGGCGCATTTATGAATTCCCAATTCATTACCGATGCCCAGCTGTTGAAAGGCTTTCCTACCACCTAGAAAATGAGCAAATGTTAATTTTTAATGATGATGAATCCTTGCCAAACATTATCAATGTGGAGAAGTCTACTAAGACAATGTTCACTGAATGGTTTGAACTCAATAAAGTCGATAGTGAGGCAAGGTCTTTAACATTTGTTCAAATACCGACTCGGTACGTTTGGAAAGCTGGAATTTACACTTGGTCAAAAAGGAAGTCTGGAGTGTATTGGGAGGTTGACATTAGTGTGAATGTGTGCCCAAAATTTTTGTTTATTGGAATTCACGCGAGTTTGAAGACATCCGAGTTATTTGAAAAACGGAGTCGCCACGCCATTTTGATTACCTCAAAACTTTGAAAAAAAGGTTTTATGGGTTCGGAGGTTAAGTTACCCCTTGGGAAGAACGTTTGGCGTTCACCCAAAGTGCCTTGCCGGAGCAAGTCTCCCAAGATTTCAGTAATCGTGCTTGCTTGCGTGCTTTCTTTGTGTGCATGTGTTTGAGAGTAAGGGGGGAATGTCCCAAGTTGTCTTCCGGACGTACAAACCATTTGTTGGTTGTCGCTCGGGATTCCTTGGAATTTATGTATTTGGGATTATGATCCCGTCCTCATCTTATGACTTGTGATCATCGCATTTTAACCTCGGGACCCTCGGGACTTGCGTGATCGAGAGAATGACTCTCTTTTGGTCAAAGATGAGGTTCTTTAGGAAGGAATGTCCTTAGCCCATCAATCCTACGCTTTAAGACGGTCGAGCTCGTATAGAGGCTTCATACTCATTCTTAAGCGATAATCGGAGATATAGGGTTCAAGGTTATCCTTTTCCTAAAGAAATCATGAACCTTTAATGGAAGGAACGATGCAAAGATGAGAACTTTTACACCGGTCCGTTCCAAGGTTGGGGGAAAGGGGAAATGCATGATGAAAAATGACTCTTTAATGAAAAGATGACATTTTGGTTTTAGCAAATGATGCTTTTTGATTTAAAGAAAGGATCTTTATGCAAGTGATGCGTAAAGATAGGATTTTTATGCAAATGATGCATTAGAAAAGGTTTTTGAATGCAAAGGATGCATTTTTATTGGAAAAGATTTGATCTTTATATGCAAATGATGCATAAAGATAACATTTTTATTGGAAAATAGGGATTTTAGGTGCAAAGGATGCACCTTTATGAAAAAGACTACATTTTTATGACAAATGAGGTCTTAATGCATGCAAAAGGGGAAGGGGTGATAAAGAAATGATCTTTATGAATAAATGCCAAGTCCCAAGCAAGATATATGAATGCAATGAGCAAGTATATCAATTAAAATGCAAGGTTAGGGCGTGCGAGGTTACCAATCGTTTCCTTCGCTTCTTCGGACGGAGCTAGGAGGAGAGGTTCGTCTTGGGTCTTCAAGGAGGAGGGAGATGGCTTCTTGAGCTTCTTCTTCGCCTTCTTGAGCCTTCAAGGGTGTTCTTCACGTCTTGGGAGTGACTGATGGAGTGTGTGTGTTTTTGTTGTTGTTAATTGTTGTGTTGAAATGGGTAGAGGAGGGCTCTATTTATAGGCAGTCTGGATAAGGCTAATGAAGCCGTGCGGCTGCAGGCCCTTTGCAAATGAGGCCGTGCGGTCTTATCCATTATGACTCAGCATTCTAGAACCATGCAAGGTGGCATTATTCTAGAACCTTCCCTCCTAATTAAAAAAACGTGTTTCTTAATTAGGAAGGATTCCCTTCAGCCTTTATTTAATTAAAAACAGTTCCGGAATGTTTCCTAACGCCAGGAAGGTCTGGGAATTACCGGAAAACTTACCGAAATTGTCGGGAAAATTAACCTAAGGCATGAGCCGATTTGGGTACTTACATAGCCCTCGGCAACGTCACTTGCAAGGCGAGTGGGGTTGTCGATAGAAAAGGATCCGATCTGGCGAATGCCGAGACGGATTGGGTGACCAAGGTGGTCGAGTGGCTGAACCTTTTGGAAGGCTACCTACGTATCCCGGAGGAATCAAGCCAGGCCGTAGTTCGGAATTAGGATCCGCTGGGGAAGGAAGAAGAGAAACTGGTCTCTTGCCGGGGAAAAAAGAAGAGAAAATGACCTAGGAGGCCAAGCAATTGATCCTACTGGGGATATGCTAGGAGTGACCCAGGTGGTCGGATATCTGAACTTCTATGAGGGGGCGCTTTATCACTGAGGAGTGACAAAGAAACAGGGTGACCAAAAGTGGTCAAATGGCTGAACCTTTTATAAAAGGCTACCTACGTATCCCGGAGGAATCAAGCCTTGATCGTAGTTCAAGCATCACTAGATAGTTAGGAACGATGTCTAGGATCCTTGAGATTTTGACAATTCGGAGGCTGTCACCTGAGGAAGCTAGAGCTTATGGCGCTATCTCTTTATGACGGAGATAGAGGTAACTTAAGTTGGGAAACTTGAGCGTACTTCACTATTCGCGGATAGAGGTAGCACAAGTTGGAATGATTTTGGGCATACGTCACTATTCGCGGATAGTGGTAGCACAAGTTGGAATGACTTGGGCATACGTCACTATTCGCGGATAGAGGTAGCACAAGTTGAAATGACTTGGGCATACGTCACTATTCGCGGATAGAGGTAGCACAAGTTGGAATGACTTGGGCATACGTCACTATTCGCGGATAGTGGTAGCACAAGTTGAAATGACTTGGGCATACGTCACTATTCGCGGATAGAGGTAGCACAAGTTGGAATAACTTGGGCATACGTCACTATTCGCGGATAGAGGTAGCACAAGTTGAAATGACTTGGGCATACATCACTATTCGCGGATAGAGGTAGCACAAGTTGGAATGACTTGGGCATACGTCACTATTCGCGGATAGAGGTAGCACAAGTTTAGAGTTCTGACAATTTGGAGGTTGTCACCTAGTGTTATCCCGTTATAACGGAATTAACGGAGGCGACTGGGAATAGAGCTTGATTGCTAAAGAGATGAGAGATATTTTCTGAAAAGATGTTATCTTGGTTAAAAGATAACGGAAATTGCATGCCCAAGTGGAAGGTCCAGGGGCAGGATTGTAATTTCTGCTCAGAGCGAATGAAGCCGCCCGGCATGAGATGGAGAAAAAGAAGCCGTACGGCTAGAGACCTGTTTTTTCCAGATTATTTAAAATCAGATTTGAACGGGCCATTGGCATTACATTGCCGCCCACTTCAGCCGAGAGAGAGAGAAGAGAGAGAGAATTCGAGATTTCTTCAACCCTTTTTTGCTTCTATTGATTGGAATGGATCCGGAGGGCAATCCCATATCGAGGCAAGCAAGAAGGAACATCTCCGCGGCTGCGAGAAGGAGGAGAAAGGAGCTCGTTCGGACGGAGAGGAAGTATGACTTCCTTACGCCTCCATCGGAGCTTTACCCGGGGAGAAGGGAGCATAAATCAACGAACCCGCGATCGGTTGGGGTAAGCATTCTCATTTTGCTCAAATCCGATGATTTTGCTTGAATTTTGAATGATTTAGGGCTTGACCCGAATTTTGGGATTTTTGAATGATTTTTTGAATGATTTTGAGATGCATGAACAACCTATGAGGCTAAGAATGTGCAATGTGCAATTTGTTTGATGAAAATTATGAGAATGACTCACTTTTTTCTCGCAAAATGAAGTAAGAATGCGATTTGTCTAAATGAGACGAAGTTCTTGCCTTGTGCTAGAACTAGGTCAAAATTCTGATTTTCAATGAGAAAACATGATTTTGGAAGATGAAAATGATTCATGCATGCCATTTCTGAAAGAATAATGCTTATGTGCAAAGAATTGTGATTTTGTGCTTTAGGAAAGCAATGACGCGTTTCAAGTGATGAAGGACACGTTTTTTTGGTGCAAATAATGCTAGAAAAACTTTTATGAATGCTTTTCTTTTAAAAAATATGTGCACTTTTGAATATATGCATGCTTTTGAAATGATATGAAGGTCTGACGCTTCTTTTTGATGTGCTTGTCTACAGGAGAACAAGTCTAGAGGACCATCGGAGATTGCAGTGAAGCTTTGGCAGAGGATGCCGGATTTTGAGAAGAATGGGGTAAATCCTGCAATGGTGAGGGCTACCGCCCGGATGCATTTGTAGAGGCCATGGCAGGGGTGTTCACATCACCTCTAAGAGCAAGGGCTTGGTCCAGCCCTTTCGAGTTCTCGTGGGACAAGACACATAGCTTTCACCCGAGCCGGGAGAGAGCCGACAAGGACTCCGCCGATTTCACGCCTATTACTGGCCTACAGCTCACCGGAGGCCCGTGACTTGGAGAGACCACATTACGCCCGAGGAGTTCCGTGCTTTGGTAGGGTTTGAGCCGATTCCCAAGGGGCCGGGATGGAGACGCGGAACGTCGAGGTGGCAGCCCGTAATCGCATGCGTAACTTTGCTGCTAATGATGTGACCGCCAGCCAGCTGGCTAGAGCATTCATATGGTTGATGCTATCGCCACCATTTTTGCTAATTCCTGGGACACCGGCCATGACTTGCCTCCTCGACTCTCGGAGGATGTTGATGGGATAGGGACGGTCTCTTGGGAGAGGCCGGATTGGCGGAGCTCTACTTCTCGTTGGACATGTACAATGGAACAAAGTCCGCTTCCATGGATCGCTTCTCATTTGCCCTTGAGGTAGTCTCCTTTCTTTCTCTTTTCTTTTCCCCGTCTTGAGACTTTTATAAGAGAGAGAATGACCTTTTGATGTTTTGAACATGCAGCCGGTTTTGCGAGGTGATCGGGTTCTTCCCTTGGAACCAGCAGAGTGATGTCACCATCTTCCCCGCTATGGTTCGCCGGAGGGGAGATGCGAGAGATAAATTCACGGGAAGACCCGGATTACCTTCGACTACAAAATGGTGAGGCCGGTCATCAACAGTGGACGGGCACGACGGAGCGGACTTCTACCCCGGGGCAGGTATCCGGAGATTTTGCCGGGAGAGGCCATTGAGGCGACGAGGCGCAGGAGGTGGCTTACTGGGCCGACATGTGATGTCATTTACTTGGGGGACCGTTTCGAGGCAAGATGGCCATGTCCCTCCATTGGACGCCATTACTCTCCACGATCCTCCAAAGACGGATGCCGCAGCCTGTGGATTGGCCGAGGATGAGATTGCTAGGTACTGTGCAGTGCGTGGCCGCCGAGGAGTATTTTGACATGGGTACCCCTACGCCGTGTTTGTGGAGCACGCCCGAGGACGCCACGTGCTAGTGAAGCCGGGCGGTCACTGTGGATATGGGGAGGATGAGCCTATCGACCCGCCGATCCCTCCCGCGCATCCTGTCCTATGTGATCCATGGAGTGCCGAGGAGGATGAGGATACCTGTCCCTCGATGCTAGGAGCCCCAAGACACCTTGCCGCCCGATAGCACCGTAAGTGTACTCTTAGTGGTCTTATTCCCTTTTAGCTTTCGCATTTTCTCGCTTTTGCAATTTTCTCGAGATTCTCCGAGATTTTTCTTCTTTTTCTCGTGTTCCAAACTCGCACTTACGATAGGCCGGTCGTGCAGTAATAGGGGCCGGAAGGACATGTGCCTGGCCTCTTCGAGGAAGCCGGCTCGCGCTTCGAAGGCGGCAGCTGATGCACAGGAGCTCGGGCGCAAGAGACGGCACGTCTGGGGCACGCCGTCTACCTCATCGGCCTCGGAGTACTCTTCCAAAGGCCATACCTCGGGGCGGGGACCCAACGCCGACATTCCGGGAGCAAACTGGCCGAGTACGGAACGATAATGTCCATTTGTCCGACGTGAGCGACTGTGAGGACTTGATGAGGGAGGCTAGCATTTATGAGCTGAGTAGCGATGAGGAGGAAGAAGAATCTGAGGCCTAGGAGGTCTCTAGAATAGATTTGGAACGAAAACAAACAATGAACAATTTTTATGCACAACTTGTTTATTTTTTGCTTTATTTGGGCGCCGATGGGGCGAAAACATTGTATTTACATTTTATTTACTTTTCTAATTTATGCTTTTTCAATTTGCATATTATCCGAGCCTGGGCGACTTTTTGCTTGGAATTGGGTCGAAACTGGGCCAAAATGATTTATAATGGTATATAAATGCTTGAATGGCTTCGGATATGTTTTTGTACAGTTTTGGTTGAAAAAGTGGGGTGAAAACTCCCTTGGGCAGCAATCTTTGGTTGCCGCAGAATTTTTCTCGCAGAGGGCTAATGTAGCCGTGCGGCATGGCCTCGAGGGCAAATGAAGCCGTGCGGCTAACGCCTGTCTCGAGCCGGTTATTTTCTCGAATAAAAGCAAGGCTTGGCCATTTCATTTCATTTTCACTCTAGACTTGTCCCAATTGTTCCCGTGAGCATATTTTGGACCTAAAAGCACCATCTTTGAACACTTTGCGATGGAGAAGCCCGTCGATTGCAAAGGGGGAAGCGAGACCATTTTCTATCCGGTCTTCAATCTTGGGCGAGACATAACTTCCAAAATCACAAGGGACTCGCTTGACTCTTCCTTCAAGATCAAGTCTTTATGGCATTTGAGGGATCTCCCGCCCGATTGGGACTCGTTGAGAGCCGCAAAGCAAAGTTCTGGGACGTCCGGAGACATGTTTATCCGCTTCTCTTACAACGAAATTGTCCCAACGCACGAAGACTTCAGTAGCCTTGATTGGGGGTCCCGAGACCGAGGCTATATCTATTCCGCTGATCGGAGACGTGCCGGTGACGGTAAAGCTTGCATCTTTTCTCGCAGATTCCTTTGGGAGAGGCCGAGAGGATGATGGTAGCCCCTGATAGGATTGACCTTTCGATATCCCGGCAGGTTTGGGTCTCCGTATATGGCCGCGACCACGTGGCTATGGATGCTTTCATTCTCTCGCGTATTCTCTCGTTTTGTTCACCGCCGAGTCCGTGGGGATTCTGTCATAGTGGCCTCGGGACATGGTCGAGACTCGGTGGCCGGGAAGGATATTGTCCCGCCGGTTTTGGGAGAGACATTTCATGGGATCGACAGGATGGCTCGGGAGACCGCTTTCATGAGGTCCGGAGTCCGGCTATGTTGACTCGTGGCCGCAGGAGAGGCTCTGGCTTTGCTCGGGGCTTTGCCGACCTGCCCTCGGGTGATTTCTGAGAGGTGCGCCTAGCAAGCAGAACATGTGGTAGCCGGAGCCGATGATGGCTAGGCTATCCACTTCGACATCCGTTGGTGGATACCACACTGGAGGTTGCACTCAGAGGATATTTCAGAGTCTTATGTTGTGAGGGTTCCGTGATTCTCGCCGGTCGTCCTTCTACATACCATGCTTAGTATCCAGCAGCTTGGGGCTTTACAGAGCCTTTGAGTGATTGGGAGGACATCCGGACTACGGAGGTGGTGTCATTAGATATGAGAGATCCACCAGCCTTCTCTTTCTTCTCGAGGGCTTGGACATATACCGCTTTCCCACCTGTGGCTATCTTCAGAGCAGAAGAGCACCATCTTGACCACCGTCTACTTGACCGGTACGAGAGAGAGACGGGAGCGACTCAAAGTTATCTTGGAGGATAGACGCCGAGCTTTATTGGGAGCCGATCGTGACTCGAGTAGGACTCGAGGGAGACCGAGGCTAAGGCGAGTTGCCATAACCAACAGTGACTTGGTCCGAGATATGGAGGCTCGGTGACAAGAGGCCGTCCGAGGTCGCTCCTTCGACCGAGTCTCGCAGGGAGGAGGTGCGGACTCGTGCTCGTATAGAGAGAGCGCTCATTGACACGGGGTTGGTAGAGGCTCCAGCGAGGATACCGTGAGGTCGGGATGAGGGATACCGACATTATTGAGAAGAAAAGGAAGAAGACTCGACGAGGCCGAGGAAAAGGGAAGAAGACTCGAAGAAGACTCACGAATGACGACCGACAAGTCTTTTCTCAAGATCCTCTTATTGCCATTTGCAAACACATTAGTTTATTTAGGCATTTTATTGTATTTTAGATTTTTTAGCAAGGTGTTAGCAGAGTTAAGAGGTAGACCGTGCTTGAACTCATCAAGAAGTTTTTAACTTGTAATGAACAAGAAATATTATCTTAGAAATTAATCAAGACACATTTCATGGAAATTCAAATGTCTCTTTTTTTTTTATTGATCAGGACATATTTCATGGAAACTTAATCGTCCTTTTATTGTTTAGACCGAACCATATATGGCCGCCTACGTTCCCCTTTACAAGAAAGGCTAAGTGGGCTCAGTCTACGTAGTTCATTCCGGTGAACCAATTTTTTTATGTGCACTCGTTTTTTGCCTAGACCGCCCTTTTTGGGGTTTTCACTTAGCCGGGCATTACTCTTTTTGCACTAAGATTTTTTTTTTTTTTTTTTTTTTTTTTTTTTTTTTTTTTATGTGCAACCCCGTCTTTTGCCTAGACCGCCCTTTTTGGGGTTTTCACTTAGCCGGGCATTACTCTTTTTGCACTAAGATTTTTTTTTTTTTTTTTTTTTATTAGACATAGTATCTTCTGAGTTTATCACCGCTGACCGGGTGGACAAAGGGATTGCCATCCAAGTCTCGCAAGCTTCATTGCTCCTCCCGACGCATCTTCTCGCACCACATAAGGGCCGATCCAGACGGGTTCCCATTTTCCTGTGGGGGTTGTCTCGGTAGGGGGCTTTACTTTCAAAGACTAAGTCGCCCTCTTTGATATCTCCGGCCTTGACCTTTATCAAACGCCCGCCATTCGCCTCCGGTAGGCTCGGGTGTGTTCCATGGCTTTTAGCCTTCTCTCGTCAAGGTGGCTAACTCATCATGCCGACCGCGCAACCATTCCACTTCATTGACACTCGTTTTCCAGAGGACCCTTAATGACGGGATTTCCAACTCCACCGGTAACACCGCTTCCATCCCGTAAGTTAGGGCAAAAGGAGTTTCTCCCGTGGCCGTTTCCGACAGACGTTCAGAGCCCCAGAGTGCTAGGTGCAGCTTTTCGGGCCAATCACGACCACGGGTGGCCATCTTCCTGATGATCCGCTCGAGTGTCTTATTAGCAGCCTTCCACACTCCATTGGTCCGAGGTCCGTACGGGACGACTTGTGGCGAGTAACTCGAATTCGACAACAGCCTATCGCAGCCTCCTTCGAAGTGTGACCCATTATCGAAATGATCTCGCTGGGCACCCCATATCTCGCACATTATGTTTTCTTTGATGAACCGGGCCACTTTTCTCGGAAGTGAGGACCTTGTAGGACTTGGCCTCTACCCACTTGGTGAAGTAGTCGATGGCTACCAACACGAACTCGTGCCCATTGCTTCCTGCCGGGATATTTTCCCTATCACGTCAATGCCCCAAGTTGCAAACGGCCAAGGAGTCGTCATGCAAGACAGTCATGAGGTGGGAGATGGTTGAGGTTGGCAAACCGCCGGCATTTGTCGCAGTTCGGACGTGCCGAATGCGCCTGTCTCCATGGAGATCCAAGAGTAACCCATTCTCGAGGATCACTTGCATCGTGGCTCGGCATTCATGTGAGGACCGCAGGGACCATTCATGACTTCGGCCATCAACTCTCCGCTCTTTCTTGGGTGACACATAAGAGGAGTGGTCCTTGATACCGCTTCTTGTATAGGTTGCCTCCTAGAATGACATAATGAGAAGCCAACCTTTTCGTGGCTCGCAAGCTTTTGGCTCGACACCTTCTTTTGGTCTACCTTCTTCGTCTCCGAAGGCCGACTCTCCGTCTTTGAGGAATTGGTAACTGATTGTACCAAGGTTCCTTTATAGGCTCGGGTCCTGTGTCCACTTCACAAATGTATAGGTCAGCTTCTCTTCTACCCACTCAAGGGCTTTATGGCTTTTCCTTCTGGGGATCTCTACCAATGAGGCTAGAGTAGCTAGGGCATCTCGCGAATCTGTTCTTTTCCCTCGGCAAGTAGTGGAAAGTCACTTCTCCGAACCGTCCAAATAACTCCTCCATATGGGCATGATACCGTTGCAAATTAGGGTCCACGCCTTCCACTTGTTGGAGACTTGGTTGATGATCGTGGCCGAGTCTCCGTAAACTTCGAGCTCCTTGACATTTCTTTCTAAAGGCAGCCTCCAAACCAAAGAATGCAAAGCTTCATACTCGGCGACATTGTTCGTGGCAGAAAGTTCAACTTGAGGGCTATGGGGGTATGCTCATCTTTCGGATCGACCAATAGCATTCCTACACCATTTCCTCTTTTGTTAGCGGCTCCGTCAAAGAACAATTGCCATCTATTTTCGTGCTCAACCGCAAAGATCCCTTCATCCGGAAATTGGGGTTCGTGCCCTCTCGTCTTCATTACTCGGGGAAATTCGCCAGTGATCCGACAATGCTTGACCCTTGATGGCCTTTCTGGTCACATAGTTGATGTCGTATTCTCGCCAAGAAGAAGGACCATTTCGCTAGACGCATCGAGAGGGAAGGCTTGTCAAAGATGTACTTGATGGGGTCTATTTTCGAGACCAAGTTCACAGGCGGGCTTGCATATAATGCTTCAACTTGCCGACTACCTGCACTCACCGCACAAGTCTTTTCACATGCCGAGTAATTGAGCTCGCTCCCTTCAGAGCTTCCGCCGACAAAGTAAATGGCGTTTCCACCCGAGAGTCTTTCTTTTCCCGAGCAAGCATAGCCCCAACCGCCGTGTTCAGGATGTGAGATAGAGCGTAAGAGGCTTCGTCTATGTGGGGGGCATAGTACCGGGGATGTACTAAGTATGCCTTGATCTGGTCAAAGGCATCTTGGCATTCTTCGGTCCATTCTCGTGTCCGCATTCTTCTTCATGAGCTTGAAGATGGGCTCGCACATAGTGGTCAACCGATTGACGAAACGGCCGATGTACCGCAATTTACCCATGAAGCTCTTGACTTCGTCCTGGTTTGAGGTGGCCTCATATCCATGATGGCTTTGATCTTTCGGGGTCAACTTCTATACCTCGCTCCGTGACCATATACCCAAGCACTTTTCCCCTTGTCACTCCGAAGGTGCATTTGGGCAGTGGTTTAGTCTCATGGAATGTTGTCTCAACCTCTCAAAGAATTTTCGTAGGTCAACAAAGTGCCGCCCACCTTCTCCTTTGGAGTGGATTATCATGTCATCTACGTAGACCTCAATCTCCTTGTGGATCATGTCATGAAAAAGCGCGGTCGCCGCCTCTTGGTAAGTAGCCCCGGCATTCTTGAGCCCGAATGGCATTACCGTATAACAAGAGGTCCCCCACGGTGTGGTGAAGGCCGTCTTTTCTTGGTCTTCCTCGGCCATCTTGATCTCGGTTGTAGCTCGCAAAACCATCAACGAAGGATTTGACTTCGTAGTTGGCGTGGAGTCCACCAGGATGTCTATGTTTGCGCAGGGTAGTCGTCTTTGGGCCGGCCTTGTTCGTATCTCAAAATCCACACAAAGCCAAGACCTTCCCATTGGCCTTGGTTACGGTCACGATGTTGGACAACCATGTCGGGTATTCAATAACTCGATGAACCCTACCCGCAGAGTTTCTCAATTTCTTCTTTGACCCGTAGAGACCATTCCGCTTGATCTTTCTCGCTCGTTTACCGGCTTAGCATCCGGTGCTAGAGGGATTCTCGTGTTCTACTATCGAACCGTCTAGCCCCGGCATATCTTTGTATGACCATGCAAACACGTCGACGTATTCTCCGAGCAGCTCGATCAATCTGTCCCTTTCAACCCCGGAAGAAGCTTCCAATCTGTGTCTCTTTAGGTTCCTCAATAGTACCCAAGTTCACACTTATCAAAACCTCCTCGGCACTGGGGCCCGGTTTTCCTCTTTTTCCGAAACCCGCTTAAAGATTTCTTTAATGTATTGTTCGTTTAGTGTGTTTGCATCTTGTTCAAATGATTCATTATTAACTCGTTGTTAAGTTTTGAGTTAATTTATCATTTGTTAAGTTGGCAATAAGAGGATAATCGTAAAGATTTGTCATTTCATTCAAGATAAGGGGAAAGATGACATCGATTACATTTTTCATAATCCTCAGCGTGAGGCCTTCGGATGACTCCCGAGGACTGGAATTCAAAGATTCCCGACTCGACCGAATATACAACAGGTGTTTGACACGACCGGGTTGAGGAGGACGGTACCAATCCAAGCTCCGCGATCATTTGCCGTCGATCCGGCTATCGGCCCCGAGAATGTCTCCCAATTCTTCAATGGCATTTCGTCTTAGTTACCAAAGTGCGAGGATCAAAATGACTTTCACCATCGTCTCCAATAACGGCAACTATCTCATCGTCTCGAACCGAAGTCGATCAAGTCCGGGATTTGTGCTTCTTCGTCAAACAACTCTTGCAAACCCCACCGATCGTCTTCACCGCCGGCGCCTTCTATCCGGGCCGATCTTTGGAAGAGCTAACTCAAAGGCGGAGAAGTCCATTGTCCCTGAATGCCGACTCTTGACACCGGCCGGATTTCCTTTCAAGACGTACTCATTCTCGAATCGGTAGTGGTGGCCCTGTGGATATCCGGCAAATCAAGGAACATTCTTCGAACGGGATTGGCCGGCTTTCCCTAACTTTCTCAAGGTTCTCTAGAAGGGTTTTCTCGCAAGGAGATCGGCGATCACTTTCATCATATTGTGTCCCTCCTTTTATAAAGTAATGGGTCGAGACAGACTGTAAGGATGGAGCCGGACCCCTTCACCTTTCGTGCCTTTAGCCTTTCCGGCATCCCGAGAGTTCGGTTTGTACCCCAAGCCATATCTCGGTAGTCCGCTCCTTCACATCAATGATGGTGTTACGACCTTGAAGTCTTCTACCCAATCCAAGTCCCTAAGATAACTCATTTTTCGCATCATTCTCATGGCAGGAGGGATTTTATCGGAAGTAGTGGTGAGGTCGGTAAGCAACATACTTGTGCCTTGGAAGAAGCTACTGAGAATCCGGTCAATGCTAACCCTTCATCATCGTGCTTGATCTCCAATATCGGGATATCCCCTGCCGGTTCCTTCTACCGTGACACTGTCCCCATAAATGGTGGTGATAGTTCCATCACTCGACCGAAATTTGACGCACCGATGCAAAGTAGAGGCTACCCCGTTTATCCGGTGGATCCAAGGCCGTCCCAAAGAAGGCAAGAAATGAAATCGGAATGTCAATAACTTGAAAATCAACGTCCATAACCCTTTTTCCGAACCACATCTTGAGAGTGGCGATCCCCAAAACCGATCGTGCAAAGGGAGTCATAGGCCTTAATAGTCTCGACTAGAAGGCTTTAAGTCTCGTTGGCTTTAGATCCAATAAATCCATCATCTTAGCCGGCAAGACATTCATTGCGCATCCTCCGTCGACCAGTACTCGTGGCAATCGACGCTCTTCTAACTCGGACTCGTGATGTAAAGAGGTTCGTTGTGACTAGCCCCATATTTTGGCGTGTCTAAGTCGCTGAAGGTAATGATGTTTCCGTAGTGGATATTTCCAATCATTTGGACGACCTCATCTGGGGTGACATTTATGGGCACCATGGTCTTGGCCAAACTTTCTTCTCGCTTCAACTTATGAGGGTATGAAGAGGTCAACAGGGACCATAAGGAGATATTGGCTTGGGTACACTTCAACCGAGTTAGGACCGGATCCTCCTTATCGTAGCCGCTTTTCGCTTCCGGCTTATAAGGTCTTTTATCTCGTCTTTGGCTCCGAAATGGCATTCCTTTTGTCACCCTTAGGCCGCTCAATACTCATCTCGTCTGCACCGAGTCATCACATAGACATTGGATTTTCCTTGGTCATTATTCCTATTGGAGGATTCTCACAATTCTTTCAAAGTCGAGGCGGATTCTTACCGGCGTATGACCAATTTCGCCGATTGATCCGATTGACGGTGCCGTCGGAAGCATAGGCGGCTTCCCGAATCTCGGTCCTGTGTTACCGGCTTTTTGACCTTTTCACATTTTCCGTTTAAAGCTTTCACAGCCTCATTCAAACTTTTCAAAGTCAAAGATGCAACAAGAATTATCACTTCCGGAGTTTGGAGCTTGGCAAATGGCTTTCTCATCCGAACCTAGCAACTTCTTTAACAGAGTAGGATCACATTCCTCATCACCGTCAAGCATGTCTTTTCTTTCCCCGGGGTCAACCTTCCGACGGCATCTTTGACGTTAGCCAAACATTTTCCGAAGTGGGAAATTCCATCATCAATAAGGATTTCTCGGGTCAAACCTCATGGCGGGTTCCTTTTCCTTACCGTCGAGATATTTTCCGGCTTTTGGCTTCGGTCTAACCACTCCTCTATTGTCCCTTCCGGCACTTCGACCGTGTCTTCATCGTTGTCACTACGTAGCTCGTGGGAACTTTCGTCTTGGCTCTTATGACCAATGAGGGCAAAAGCAGGTCGGGATACTTGACGCCATATGAGGGGTATCTCGACTCTTCCTCGGGCTTAGGGATTACCAGAAGATATCATTATCATCGTAGGACATAAAGGGACTCGGGGTCGCCTCTAAACTCGTGACTCTTTCCAAGGCATCCATACATTCTTCTTCGTACCAAGTTTCAGGAGTGACTACTAACACCGTGATAGAGTCTACCCTTCCCGATGAGAGTTTGGCTTCGGCGACGCTTATATGTTCTAGATCGGTGGGAGGAGCCCACTTCCCTCTTTTGGCTAAAGCTTCGATCAAGTCTCTCCATTCACCTACCAGGTCCTTGTACGGAGTATTGAACTCTAGAATATAGGACTCATACACTGCCTCATCTAAGCTAGCATCCTTCTCCGAGCCTTTGCATAGGCTGCAGACACACTTTGAAGTGATTTCATCCCCTATTCCAGGTCTGTGGCTTTCTGCCTCATCTTGCCCTTCGGGTTTCACTTCCGTTGGCTCCAAGTCCATTCCTTCTACTGAACTGTCATCATCACTGTAAATCCACCCATTCCTATTCTCATTCCCGATCGACTCTTCGCTGTAGCTGTCTGAGAGGTAGGCAAATTCACAGGCGTTGACAAAATTGGAAAGGTCAAACTGGCACTGGGATTCCAAGGTAGGGAAATTTGGCTCAGGTTGAAAGGAGGAAAAGGGTCCCATGGGGGAATGCAGAGGAAGTGAGGGTGTCGGGACCCTATCCGCTTGGGGTATTGGAGGAGACTGAGAAAGGACAGTCTTTGGCAATGGGTTATATGAAGATGGGGGAGGGCATTGGTTATAGGCTAGCTCTTCTTCCCTGGTCATCTCGGTTACCCAAACCAAGATCTGCTTCGTCAAATCGGCCATTCTCGACTCTCGAAACCGAGGATTCTCGCGAACTGTTGAGGATTCTCGAGCTAACAAGTCGCCGACCCGGTGTTCTCACCCACTTCTTTCTCGGCGGAAAGGGATAGGAAAGGTTTAGACTCGGTAGGTGTTTAGCTGAAGGCTCGTGCAATATGCAAATTAGAATCTTCAAGTTTACTTAAACAGTTGTCTTTTATTAATATCTATTTGGTTGGAAAAGGGGTTCCCGCCCTTCTTTTTCACAACTACTCTAGATCCCGGATCGTGGGTTCCGTCACTACGTCTATAAGCCCCTCGTATTCCACCCGTATTTCGACCTCCTGTGGTGGACAGCCTGGGCGAGGGTCCTATAGGGCACGCGGATCCCACCGACCGAGAGTAAAGAACGCTCCTATCGGGTCTAGCGGGTCATAGGACCTTTCAACGCACGAGCGATGCGGATTATAGTCAAGGCACACCGGGAAAGTCTCGTCTCTCGCCTCGACGGATCTTTGACAGAGTTTCGCTTGAGCGAATGACGGTTTTGACTTTCGGTAATGTCCGAGAGAATATAATAGGCATGGGTCGGGCGGCAAAGCCGGATGACACAAAGGTCACATTGAACTTCGTTGCATACGCAAAGGCGTGAGTCGAATCGAAGTCAATGCCTGGCCAAGATCTTGCCAATTTTTCCTTGTCGGAATTTTGGCGAGCTTCGCTTGAGCGAAAGATCTTTTGATTTTTGGCAAAGACTCGGTCTTGACTCTTACGCATTCCGTGTGGGTCAAGGTCAATAGTCAATGTCGGAGTCAAGATCCCACCGATTTTTTCCTTGTCGGAATTTCGCGTAATTCTCGCTTGAGCGAAAATCTTGGCTTCCGTTATGAGCTAAGGCTTGACCTTTACGTGGGTATGCAATCGGGCTATATGACACGGACTAGACCAAAAACCAACCAAAAGTCACGGTTTTGAAACGTGTGACACTGATCGTGCATTGGTCGACACCGGCCGCCATGGGGAGGTTGGGATGATTCCGTGCGCGCCCGGAGCATCGTAAGGCCGTCCGTGATCAGCACTGAACCACCCTCGGCTCAAGGACGTGCGTGCAAAAGTGTACAGATATATCAGTGCGCGTAGTGTGCGGTCTCCTAAAAATGTTCCTTTTGAGTTAAAACAGAGATTTTCATAAATGTGTTTTAAAGGAATGATTTTCTGGATCTGGGGAAAATGCAACACATAAGCACGTAAATTTTCTCGGGAGCCCCAGTACCATGGAGCCGAGTAGCCCCAAGCCGCTAGGATCGCCAGATTAACCATGATTTTTCCCGGTGGAATTGCCACCGAGGTCGCCCTGGTCGAATCCAATGAGGATTAGCCGTACGACTGCATGGATCAATTTTCCAGGTTCCACTCCTTTTGCTATTTTTCGGGTTGTTTCCCGTTCGAAGTATGCACAGATTCCAAGATGCAAATGATGCAATGCATGGTAAAGAAAGCAAGCATGATTAATGAAATCGGCGATGGGAGTCTAACCCGCTCAAAGGGAAAAGCTTTCTTTTTTAAAATTATATTTTTTTTTTTTTGAAAAGGGGATACTGGTACGTGGGATTGTTAAACCACCTGGTTATCCCAAGCCCCGGGTTAGGGAGCGATACAGGAAGGGTAAGTGGGGTCCACCTATATACCAAGTATCGACTTTTGTTTTGAAAATAAAGCTTTTCTCCTTTGGGATTATCCCCAGCGGAGTCGCCAAACTGTGAATGTGTGCCCAAAATTTTTGTTTATTGGAATTCACGCGAGTTTGAAGACATCCGAGTTATTTGAAAAACGGAGTCGCCACGCCATTTTGATTACCTCAAAACTTTGAAAAAAAGGTTTTATGGGTTCGGAGGTTAAGTTACCCCTTGGGAAGAACGTTTGGCGTTCACCCAAAGTGCCTTGCCGGAGCAAGTCTCCCAAGATTTCATTAATCGTGCTTGCTTGAGTGCTTTCTTTGTGTGCATGTGTTTGAGAGTAAGGGGGGAATGTCCCAAGTTGTCTTCCGGACGTACAAACCATTTGTTGGTTGTCGCTCGGATTCCTTGGAATTTATGTATTTGGGATTATGATCCCGTCCTCATCTTATGACTTGTGATCATCGCATTTTAACCTCGGGACCCTCGGAACTTGCGTGATCGAGAGAATGACTCTCTTTTGGTCAAAGATGAGGTTCTTTAGGAAGGAATGTCCTTAGCCCATCAATCCTACGCTTTAAGACGGTCGAGCTCGTATAGAGGCTTCATACTCATTCTTAAGCGATAATCGGAGATATAGGGTTCAAGGTTATCCTTTTCCTAAAGAAATCATGAACCTTTAATGGAAGGAACGATGCAAAGATGAGAACTTTTACACCGGTCCGTTCCAAGGTTGGGGGAAAGAGGGAATGCATGATGAAAAATGACTCTTTAATGAAAAGATGACATTTTTATGTTTGCGAATGATGCTTTTTGATTTAAAGAAAGGATCTTTGTGCAAGTGATGCGTAAAGATAGGATTTTTATGCAAATGATGCATTAGAAAAGGTTTTTGAATGCAAAGGATGCATTTTTATTGGAAAAGACTTGATCTTTATATGCAAATGATGCATAAAGATAACATTTTTATTGGAAAATAGGGATTTTAGGTGCAAAGGATGCACCTTTATGAAAAAGACTACATTTTTATGACAAATGAGGTCTTAATGCATGCAAAAGGGGAAGGGGGTGATAAAGAAATGATCTTTATGAATAAATGCCAAGTCCCAAGCAAGATATATGAATGCAATGAGCAAGTATATCAATTAAAATGCAAGGTTAGGGCGTGCGAGGTTACCAATCGTTTCCTTCGCTTCTTCGGACGGAGCTAGGAGGAGAGGTTCGTCTTGGGTCTTCAAGGAGGAGGGAGATGGCTTCTTGAGCTTCTTCTTCGCCTTCTTGAGCCTTCAAGGGTGTTCTTCACGTCTTGGGAGTGACTGATGGAGTGTGTGTGTTTTTGTTGTTGTTAATTGTTGTGTTGTGTGGAAATGGGTAGAGGAGGGCTCTATTTATAGGCAGTCTGGATAAGGCTAATGAAGCCGTGCGGCTGCAGGCCCTTTGCAAATGAGGCCGTGCGGTCTTATCCATTATGACTCAGCATTCTAGAACCATGCAAGGTGGCATTATTCTAGAACCTTCCCTCCTAATTAAAAAAACGTGTTTCTTAATTAGGAAGGATTCCCTTCAAATTTCTTTATTTAATTAAAAACAGCTCCGAATGTTTCCTAACACTGGGAAGGTTCCTGGGAATTACCGGAAAACTTACCGAAATTGTCGGAAAAATTAACCGGAAGGCATGAGCCAGATTTGGGTACTTACAATTAGCGCATTCGAGCTCGGGCGAAAGATACTACTTGCGTATGTTGTTAAATATAGTCAAGGGACCTAATTTCTTATGAAGAAATTAGGTTCGTGGATGGAATCGTTTGTGACACTATGAAGCAGGCCTGCTACATGCGAGGGCTTTTAGCAGATGATAGAGAATGGCACGATGCATTGTCCGAAGCATTTCACTGGGCATTTGGTCCAACAATGAGAGATCTTTTCCTTACTATATTACTCTTTTGTGAGGTTTCTGATGTTAAAAACTTTTGGGAACATAATTGACCAAAATAAGTGATGACATTCTCTTATCCACGCGAAGAATATTACGTGTCCCAACTCTCATAATGGCAGAGAATGAACTCAAGAACCTTACCTTAGCAGAGTTACAAAAATCTTTATTAAAAAATGGTCGATCTCTAGAAGATATATATGGAATGCCTCTTCCAGAAAAAACACTACTTTATCAGTTAAAAAATAGATTAATCGTAGAAGAACTGAACTATGATGTTCAAGTGTTAACGGAAGAACACCAAGTTTTGAAGTCCTCCTTAAATAGTGAATAGCTGCAAGTTTATAACAAGGTCATTGCTGTTGTTGAAAATAAAGAGTCAAAGGTTTTTTTCTTATACGGTTATGGTGGAACTGGTAAGACATATTTATACAAGGTCATAATGAGTAAACTAAGATCGCATTCGCAAATTGTTCTAGCTGTAGCATCATCAGGTAATTTCTTAAAAAATAAAATTATAACTATATATGCCTAATGACCTTGAAAAATTAAACATAAAATAGTTTTTTTTAAACCTAAGAAAATATATCTTCTACCTATTCACATACATAAATTGTTGTCTTATAGGCATAGCTGCATTGCTACTTCCAGGCGGACGAACTGCACATAGCAGATTCAGAATTCCTCTAAACGTCACTGAGAATTCTACATGGACAATCAAGCAAGGTACGCAAATCGCAGAACTTATTCGGAAAGCAAGTTTAATTATATGGGATGAGGCACCTATGGATGCTAAATACGCATTTGAAGCTGTGGATAAAACATTAAAAGATATTTTGCGTAACACTGACTCATACAATAGTGAAAAAGCATTTGATGGTAAAACTATTTTACTTGGTGGAGATTTCCGGCAAATTCTTCCTGTTATACCGGGAGGCACAAGAGCTGACATAGTTAATGCGTCCTTGAATAGTTCTTACATTGGAATGAATGCGAAGTTTGTGTCCTTACTGAAAATATGAGATTAAAACATTCAGATTTGCAAAGTAGTAGTAACTGCATGTCGTTGAGTGAATTCTCAAATTGGATTCTTAAAATTGGAGATGGAAAAGAGGCTGCGAAGTTTAGAGGGGATTCTGAAGAGGCTGAGTGGGTCAAAATACCCAAGGAGCTGCTTATTCATCCAACTGATGATCCTACTGCAGATATTTTTGAATCAACATATCCTGCTTTTAGTTAAAAAAAATCGACGTTAGCTATTTAACGAACAGAGCTATTTTAACTCCAAAGAATTAAAATGTTGATAAGATTAATAAATTCATAATGGATCATGTTAATGGGGATGAAAAAGAATATTTTAGTTTTGATACCATGGACAAGTCGAGTACCGATATTGCTGAAGGAAATTTGTTATATCCTTTATAGTTTTTGAACAGTTTAGCATTGCCTGGTATACCTGAACATATACTAAAACTAAAGCTTGGAGTGCCAATAATGTTGCTTAGAAACATTAATCCTACCAAAGGCATGTGTAATGGCACTAGACTGATTGTTACCCAATTAGGGAAGAGAGTAATTGAGGGATATATAATATTTGGATCTCATGTGGGGGACAAAGTTCTCATTCCAAGGATATGTCTAACATCTTCAGAAGGCAAGTTGCCTTTCATTTTAAAACGAAGACAGTTTCCAGTCAAAGTTTGCTACGTTATGACCATTAATAAAAGTCAGGGAAAAACGCTGGAGAATGTGGGGTTGTTTTTGCCTTCTCCCATATTCAGTCATGGTCAACTTTATGTAGCGATATCGAGGGTTAAGTCATCTAGCGGCTTGAAATTTTGGCAATAGAAGAAGAAGAGGAGTTTAAAGGGTGGACAAAGAATATAGTCTACCAAGAGATCTTCAATTCACTTGGTAAATAACTGGGCCTTAATATTAGGAATTATTAGAATAAAGAGAGTTAGATGAAGTCAATCAAAACAGGGAAGAGAGGAATTGAATTGATTGACTCAATTGATTATGATAATAGAGGTACATATTTATAGGGTTACAATGGGGAGGTAAACTCCTAGAAGGAAAATGATTCTAATCTAATACAAGGATTGATCTCCTAGAAGGAGAAGGTTTCTAAGATTGTGTTTCCTAATCTAGTACAAGGATTGTGTTTCCTAATCTAATATATAACAATGTATACTTGAATATAATATAATGATATTATATTTCTAATATGCTCCCGCAAGATGGACGGCCGATAGGAGAGTCCAATCTTGGACATAATTACATGAAGACTTGTTGTTGACGAAGACGTTGATGTTGCTGAAGATTTGTTGTTGCTGAAGCTACTGCCCAGTTTGCACGGCCGTGCCAATTTGCACGCACGGTCGTGCGGCCATTGTTGATTTTTTTTAATGACGTCGTAACGACGAGGAATTTTATGTCTCATCGACTACGTCTCAACGACGATTTTATGTCTCGACAACGAGTTGGGTTTGAGGTTTATTTTACGTTGCAATGACGAGGACTTTTGATTTGGGTTATGAGTTTTACGTCACACGGACGACTTTAGTTTGGGTTATGAGTTTTACGTCACACGGACGACTTTGGTTTTGGGTTTTGTTTTACGTCTCAAGGATGACTTTGGTTTGGGTTTTTCAAAGGGAGGTTAAGTGAAGAGGAGAAAAAAAGAACTCAACGTTACATTGAGATAAAAAAAAATAAGAGAGAAAAAAAATTGAAGGGGAGAAAAATTTAAGAGAAAAAAAAATTGAAGGGGAGAAAAATTGGGTTTGAAAAGGCCAAGGAGTTTACTAGAGCAAAGAGCAAGATGGCGGAAATACAATGTTTAAAGAGAAAAGGCTTTATGAACAGCAAGTTGAACATCTTGGAAACTTTAAGAGTGGTGGGGGCTTTGGTAGTTGGTGGCAGAAGCAAGGTGGTGAAGAAGTTCTTCTATGGATCTTAGCTCTGATACCATATTAGAATAAGGAGGGTTAGAAAAAAAAATTGGATTTTGGTGGGGTTTGCCGAGGTTGATAGTATTTGAGGGTGGTGTGGGGCGGTGGTGTAGGAGGTAGAGAGGGTGAGAGTTTCTGCCAAGGATTTTGCCGCTATGGTTTCGCGGAGAAGTTCTTCTATGGATCTATGCTCTGAAGCTAGAGATACATATTTATAGGATTACAATGAGGAATCTCCTAGAAGGAGAAGGTTTCTAAGATTGTGTTTCCTAATCTAATATAAAGATTAATCTCCTAGAAGGAGAAGGTTTCTAAGATTGTGTTTCCTAATATAGTACAAGGATTGTGTTTTCTAATCTAATATATAACAATATATACTTGAATATAATATAATGATATGATATTCCTAATACTTAATTCTATTCCTGCATTATGTTTTATGTATACATAAGAACAAGTTAACATTTTTTCCCCTTCTGTGTGCAGGCATTTGAAAAGTAAATATATGAGAGTATGATTTTCTCAGTCAGCTGATTATTATAGTCACTCGAAAAGGGAGAAAGATGCAGCAGAGACAAAGAAATCCAGAAATTCTTTAAATTCACAAGTTCTTTGTTTTTGGAAAACAACTGCATTTTTCTTTTTATTTGGTCATTGCTTATTTTGTGCTTGAATTATTCGCCTAATGTTTTAAAGGGATATTATGGTTATTTCACTGTCATATACTTGATGTTTTTAAATATTTTGAATATTTTCTTTAATCTTAAAACTATTAGCACATTTTGAAATTTTGTTACTTTTGTGTTGGCTGTTTTAATTTGCTTCTTTCCATTTATGATTTGTATTTATTTTGTGGTAAAGTATGCATATCGATCAAGAACTAAGGGCATCCACAGTGGGAGCTTTTTGAAAGCTCCTTATTCTTATGAAAAAGCTCTAGAGAGCTTTTTCCCATTGTTGAAAAAGTTGGAGAGCTCCTTCCTAAAGAGCAACTCCTTCTACAAAGAGCTTAATTTCCTCATGAGCTCTTTACATTAATTTTAACAATTTTTCCATGTTGGTCATTAAATATCACACAATAATTTTATTTTTGATTTCCTTTTATTATTATAAAATTATTTTTCAACAATGTTACCGTTTGTCTTCTCATACTGTGAAAGCTTTACTATTTTCAAATTTAAACATTTCAATTGTTTTTATCTTTTTTTTTTTTAATTTTTAAGCAAGAAAAGAAATATAGATGGGATCTCATTATGAATAGTGCAAAGAAACAACGGTTTTGAATTTGACAGACGAACAAAAATACTTGCAAAGGCAGCCTCCGTTCTCCATTCTCCTCTTCATTTTTATTTTTTAATTTATTAATTATTTGTAGTATTTAATTGTTTAATGGTGATTTTTAAGTTATATAATTTCAATAAAAACATGATTTAGTGTTGAATGTGTGGGCCACAAAAAAGTTGGTGAAAAAGATCTACCATTGTAGAAAAAGCCTTGAGTTTTTATTTGATGATTAGGAGAGGATGTGGCATTTTGAAATTACAAAAAAACTTTTTGATATAGCTCTACCATTGTGGATGCTCTAATATTGCACACAAGAAGATTTTTATCTCAAATATCAATAGATATAGATATTCTGGAATATACAAACAAACTATACCAATTCCTTAGATACAATCAAGTGTATATATATATATATATATATATATATATATATATATATATATATATATATATATATATATATATATATATATATATATATATATATATATATAGGAATCTATTATAATGAAGCCAAATTTATATGAGAAACCATAAGAACCTAACATTGATTGGATTAAAAAGCAACGTGAATCTTTCCGATTTAAAAAAAAAGATAGAGGGGGTGGCATTTTCGTAATTATTGTGAACTAAATTCCCTCAAATTTCATAATAAAATATCTCAATATCTATAAGTCGAAAAAAATTCGAAAACACCGATTTTTGTCTTGTGACGAGACGATTCAAACTAGATCCCCGAAGATAGAATTTTGAAAAAATAATATTGACATTTATGGGATTCTTTAACTAACAGAGGGTGTGACATTAGCTTAAATAGTGTACATTACTTAACTAGTGTACACTCCCTCTCAACCACTAAAAGCCAGTTAAATAATGTACACTAATTAAGTAATGTACACTAGCTAGTTAAGTAATTAACTCGTGCACACTAGCCATATAACTCGTGCACACTAGTTAAGTAATTAACTAGTTAAGTAATGTACACTAGTTAAGTAATGTACACTAGTTAAGTAATTAACTCGTGCACACTAGTTAAGTAATGTACACTAGTTAAGTAATTAACTCGTGCACACTAGTTAAGTAATGTACACTAGTTAAGTAATTAAATCGTGCACACTAGTTAAGTAATGTACACTAGTTAACTAGTGTACACTAGCTAAGTAATGTACACTATTTAAGTAATATACACTAGTTAACTAGTGTACACTAGTTAAGTAATTAACTAGTTAAGTAATTAACTAGTTAAGTAATGTACACTAGTTAAGTAATTAACTCGTGCACACTAGTTAAGTAATTAACTCGTGCACACTAGTTAAGTAATGTTTGGTCAAAATTTACTTGTGTTGACCATAAGAAATCAATGTGACTATCTTTCTCTGGGATGGGACAGATGTAGTTATAACATACCATTACTACAAGTGGAGAGGAAAAAATAGGTCTGCTTACTAAAACCAAGCTCAGCTAGGAGCCTAGGACCAGATCGTGTTGAGTTCTAGTTAAGGTTGAACATCATTCTATGCTCAAGGTAAATGAGCACAGGTCAATCTGGCTGGCCTAAAGCTCTATCTTAAGAATTAAAAATACGCATATTTATATATATTCCCTCACGAGAGTTTCCAGATCCTTGAGCTTACTATTCAGGACCATTTATCTTTTGTTCACAGGCCCTGCAACACCCGAAAAATTTGAACATCCCATGCGAGCTAAGAGTACTAAACATCAACCGTCATTGCTCAAGGTATGTCTTTCTGATACACTTCGCTTTTGTGCAATCTCTAATATTAGAAACGAATTTGTTCGCCTAATTTCTTTTGAGAATGTAAAGCTTGACGGATGCATTGAAATTAAACTTGGGTATACTATCTAATTAACTAACAGACACAGCGACTACTCATGCAGACACCTAAATGTACTAGTTAATTAGCTAAACATGTGACACGAATTAACTACTGGTACACTATATACTTAGCCATGACCGATGAACATTGAAATTAAAACTCTGGACACTAGCTAAGTTGCTGTAGTACATTACTTAACTGGCCTAAATAAGACACTAGTTAATTAAATAGCCAGTGTTTTAAAATTAGACGTTGCTCAATATTATTTTTTCAAAATCCTATCTTCAAGTGATCTAGTTTGAATCGTCTCGTCAAGACAAAAAAATCAGTGCTTTCGAATTTTTTTTTCGACTTATAGATATTGAGATATTTTATTTTGAAATTTGGCGTGATTTAGTTACAATAATTACGAAAACGCCACCTCCTCTATCTCTTTTTTAATCCTGGAAGATTAATGCGTTTTTTTAATCCAACGATCGTTAAATTTCTGCCTTCTCATATAAATCCTGTTCTCATTTGAATAAAATATATATATATATATATATATATATATATATATATATATATATATAAGCGATGGATACATTTGTTATGAATGTATTTTCCTACAAACATGTGCATATATGGTTGTTAAAAAAAATGATGATGAGCATGTTAGAACAAACTTCTTTTCAACATTTCAACATGTTGTACTCTCTTATATTTTTTTTAACCAATAATAGCCTAAGAAGTTGGTTGCTGCAATTTATTTATATTGTGCTATATTTACTGATGACAATATAAATCCTTTCCTTTTATATGCTCCACTTCAAAACAAAATCTTTGTTCAAACATTGCACATTTGGCCATTTAGAAAATTAATATTTTAATGATAAGATAATTGAAATAAATAATGTTTTTTTTTTGTGAAGAAAAATAAATAATGTTAAAAAGAATTAAAAATACATGGTGAATTTCATATATTTACAGGAATACATGCTCACTTGAATAATGAAGAAATAAAATATTTTGGATAAAATTCTTATAATAATTCTATCTATTGTTCATCTTACCATTAAAACATTTATTTTCTAATAGAATGTAATGAAGATTTTAAATTCATTTTATACTTGGCATGTCAGGTTACATTATTTAGTCATTTGCCCAAGCTGAAGCATAAAAAATTCAAGTGAAGAAGTGAGAAAAAAAAATAAACACAAATAACATCCATTTCATACTTTCCAGTATCCATTACATCATCAGGTGATCCATAGAAACCCACAAGGAAAAAAAAAGAAGAAAAAAGAGTCCATTTTGGGGGAAACTTGTTTCTCCATAAGTTATAAAAAGTCCACTTTCTAATTTTGAGTTTCGAGTGTAAAACATTGAGTTTCGAGCTTAAAACACTGAGTTTAGACGTTAAAATACCTAGAAGTTAAAACATCGAGTTTAGGCGTTAAAACACCGAGTTAAGGTTAGTAACTAAAACATCGAGTTTATGTCTTAAAACATCGAGTTTATGTCTTAAAACACTGAGTTTTTGCCTTGAATTTTTTAAAAACAAGACTTTTTATAAGTTTGGGGGAAACAGAGTTCCCCCAAAATTTTCTGAAGAAAAAAAGCGCAAAAGCTTAACATGCATCTTAAGGAAAAAAGGAAAAAAAAAAAAAAAAGGACTGATAATGACTTCATAATTAAACTATAACTCCATGCATAAACCTTCTTCATACCAACCCCAACTACTTGCAAAAACTCCTCCTTTTGACTGACAAAACACCTGCTAAACTTTCAAAACACATTCACACACTTCTACATATGCCTGAATTTTACATACAATTTGAAGAAGAAAAAAAAAAACTCTCTCCCCCGTGCTTCGCACGGGTTACACCCTAGTTGCAATAAGTCTCTTTTCCTATTTAGAAATATGACATTTACTGTGAACTGATGAAAAAGAGAAGTGCAACATTTAAGATAAGAAAAGTGTAATATTTATCGTGAGACCGAAGAAAAGAGCAAGTAATTAAAAAAAAAAAAACTGAGACTAACGGAGTTGATTTTTTCCATTCAGATAATCATTTATTTCAACCATAGTTATTTGTCCAACCCAATTTTTAGGCAGAGTAGCAAAATGATCAAGATTCACAATCTAACCAGGCGGGAACAAACATTTTTATTACACTTTACTCCCTCCAGATTCAAGAAATTGCATATCAAGTCCTTCAACTTCAATTTTATCACCTACTAGTCTACTACCTGTCTTTTAAACCCAGTCATCCAATCCAACGAGTGGCCACAAGAAGCCATGTGCACCTCTCATGCTAAGTAACACATAAAGTTGAAAAACTTGTCAAAAAAAAAAAAAACACTCTTCATGCCTTCACAAACCAACAATTCTTCTTTATCAAACATCAATGGCATACTTCCTAAAATGAGTTCAAGACTCCGTTGTTACACGCAGTCAAAAAAAATCCTCGAGAATCTAATACAAATGAACTTCTCTCCTACGATATCCACGCGACCAAAAAAAAAGTCAACTTTGCTAGAACAAATACAATTTCCTTCACGAATAAGTCAAGTGGGGGAGTTTGTATAAGAGACCCTCATTCCACCCCTTCAACTCTTGGAAACTTCAAATCAAGGTGAAGAAGACATCATCCATCCACTTGCAGCAGATATTTTACAAAATATACAGATGTGAAATTACCAAATTACCCATGGTAAATCAAGCTTGTTAGATTTTACTGACTAATGCTGCTCATGCTTAACACGTGCTTTCAATATTCCCGGAAGGGGTGGCGAAGGCGAGCTTGGTGGCCTGCGAGGTAGACTTGGCCTTGAAGGAAGAGTGATTTGAGGCTGAAACATGCCAGGTGTACTAGATCCTTCACCTCCGTCTACATATAAAGTGGTCGCCATATCATCATTTTGGGGCTGATTACTTATATTCATTGCCTTGATGACAAAATTATCATCGTGTAGCTCGAAGGGGGTGCTACAATTAGTTATCCAAGAAAAATGATGGGTCAGGAATGATACTGATATCCAATGACAAGATAAATATTCCCTCCGTCCCAAAATTAATGTTGCACTTTTGACTTTTTTTTTTTAATCAACTTGATTGAACTTTGATCAAAGATTGATGAAAATCTAATAATCTTCATGAAATTCTAAAAATTGCTAATGATGCTTCATAGAAATACTATCGATAAGAAATTTTAAAAATTCATGATAATGGTTAGATTTTAGTTATTTTTTGGTCAAAGTACAATTAAGTTTACCAAAAAAATCAAGATGCAATATTTATTATGGGACGTAGAGACTACTCCCCTTGTCCCAGAATAAATGTCGCACTTTGACTGTGACTTTATTGGTCAACTAAGTTTTACTTTGACCAAAAAGTTCTTCATACTAATCTAAAAATGGTTATTGATGCATTAGAAACACTATCCACAACTATTTTAAATTTCCATGAAGACAAACAGTTTATCATTAAATGTTGGTCAAAGTTCAAGTTAGTTACCAAAAAGTCAAAGTGCGACATTTATTCTGGGATAGAGGGAGTATTAAATAGGATAGCTGCTTGCAACTCAAGATCCCAAAGGATGTCTAGCTGCAGATTAGGGGATTCCCCAAGTGTGCGATTAATCTCTTTCCATGCCGCCAGTCAAGTAAAAGCCCAGACAACAAAACTTAAAAGGAAATAGGAGACGGGCAAAAATTAGAAATCAGATGAATGACTTCTTACGTGTTGAAATCGAAATGGACCAGTTGCATATCTTCTGATATTTCTACCTCAACAGTTGCATGAGGACGGGTCTGCAGCTCAACAATGCCAGGAAAAAGAAAATGAGATCAGCCACCAAATAACTAGTACTCCCACTGTCCCTAAATGAATGTCGAAAAAAGTTTCAAATTTGCTCCTGATCAAGTTTTTTCGACATTCATTTAGGGACAGAGGGAGTAGTAATATATGAACTTTTGACACCATGCAATTGGAATTGTAGAACAAATGGTAAAATAGATAGGCCGCTTGGAAATGATCAGCAACAATGAAGCCTTTGTGGTGGCCAATTTTACCCTAAACTATCAAGTGAACTTGACACACTGGTAACCTATGTTACCTGGACTCGGGATCGGGTATCCGACACGGGTACGGATCCTAGTGTCGGATTCACTTTTCCTAAAAAAATTGGACACGGGGACACTGTCCTAAAATTAGGATACGGGTACGGGGATACGTTAATAACAAAATATATTGAGTCTATTTATATACTTTACTTATAAATGAAGTCAACTCACTCTTTTTTTGCTAAGATATAATGTATAATTAAGTAAAACAACATTAAA
Organism: Adenophora triphylla var. japonica; assembly: GCA_022495995.1. Taxonomy (NCBI): domain Eukaryota; kingdom Viridiplantae; phylum Streptophyta; class Magnoliopsida; order Asterales; family Campanulaceae; genus Adenophora; species Adenophora triphylla. Next base: position 59,376 of record JAFEMH010000428.1, read on the forward strand.
ACATGTAAATTTTTATAAATGAAGTCAACTCACTCCTTTTTTTCTTTTTAATTTTTCTTGTCGTATCCGAATGAAAATGCGGGTGTCGGGGTGTCTTGTCGGACACGATACGTGTCGGACACGGGTACTTCAACATATTTGAAGAGTCCGGGTAACATAGCTGGTAACTGGTTTGGGGGGGGGGATATTAAATAAGTTATAATTAAGTCTAGTTTAACTTTTTTGTCAACTTGATTAGGTTTTGACCAAGTTTATTTACCTAAACTCAGTTGTTGTTATAAAGTTATAGAAGTTGTAATCTATATAAAATATCCCCAATATGCTTTTATCTGATGAGACTCAGTTTCCTAAATCATAATAAAGGCATGTTATTTTTTTATTTGTTCGGTCTCATGTTGACTTTTAAATATCGAAAGTGGAATCTTTGATTGAAATAGTGGGATTATCTCTCTATCCACCCTTTCTTTCACTATATTTCCTTATAAATGATGCCCAAATGGCTAACCCTATTTTGTTCAAACATATTTTTCTTCATGAAACATAACATACTCCCTCCGTCCCGAAATGATCTTCCTACTTTTTTCGTCATTGACGCGAAGGTACTTTGAGCAGTAATTTTAAGATGATTTAATTATCCGAATGAACATCTAAAAATTGTTAATGATAGTATTTACAATGGTGTGTGTCGATAACAAGTTTTAAATTTGCATTAGGATAATTAAAGCAACCTCAAATTATTGCTTAAAGTACCTTCGTGTTAACGATAAAAAATGTAGGAAGATCATTTTGGATGGGGGGGGGGTAGTATATTTTTTACAATAAGGAATTGTCTCCGTAACAAGCGGTGAATCCAGAATTTTGGGGAAAGGGGTCAATAGTTGGAAAAAATATTATACTCATCAATATCATTAAGAAAATTGGAATAAAAGGAGGGTCAAAATGATATCATACTATATGCAGATTGTATAAAAAATAAATGGGGTTGAAACAGACAAAAACGATATTCTATAATCCTTCTTTAAATTGCTTCCTCTTCCATATGTTCACAACTGCAAAATCTTTAAGAATATTTTAGGTGTAAGGTATGTACGCACATTGATAAAAATCTATATTCTACAATACCAGAATATACTCTCATGTACAATTGACTTCCAAACACCCAAATTAATTTTTTCTTTGGATTTCCAGAATCTTCTAATACATGATTTAACAATACTGATACCATTAATAAGTAGGAAGCATTTCTTATTCTGAATGGTTCTATTTTCTTACTTTGAAAATGATTTGTGTACATGGAAAGTAGATCCAACATATACTCCCTCCAACCCATAGCAAAGGACACACATTTCCTTTTTGGGTGTCCCATTGATAAGTCTCATTACCAAATATGGAAATTTTATAACAATTCAACGGACCCAGTTTTCATACTCAAAACAACTATCCACTTACAATTTCCTACCCCACTTTCTTTCTCCTCACTTTTCATACAACACCTATTCTACTACCAATATTTTTTAATATATACTCCCTCCGTCCCATCCGAAAAGGCACAAAATTGGTCTTGCACGGGAATTAAGGAGAGTGTATAGTGGAGTTACGGAGTAAGGGTTATGAAAAATGAGGTTAGAGAGAGAAAGTGGGATAGAGAATAGTAAGTTGATAGTTATTGTGACTATGACAAGTGAATCCCATGAATAAAGAAGGATTAAAAAGTTTCCATTTTGGGAGTGTGTCTTTTTAAATGGGACACCAAAAATGGAAATTTGTGGCTTTACGGGTGGGACGGAGAGAGTATACTCTCTCCTAAATTTCCGTGCACTTCAAATTTTGTGTCCTTTGTTATGGGATGGAGGGAGCATTGTATTAAAAATGCAAAGAAATAATAAAGAAATTTCCCTGCCAAACTCCTGTTTCAAGCTAGAAGGGCTTTCTTGGATACTATCGCTACAAACCTATGGTTACCAAAGAACAGTACTGCCACACTATTGACAGTGTTCCTTAGAAAACGCAGGTTCAAAATTTCAAGGAATGTACACTCATACCCTAGTTCATTTTGCTCTTCATAACCAAATTTTCTAGATTGACTTCAATGCAGAAGATTTGTATTTGTTATCCACTAATATAGATAATTATTGCTCTGGCTGAATGAATTCAAAGTTCACTAACCTTTTAGAAGTTTTTTGGCCTCAATCCACATTTTCAGTTAGTTTTTTTAACTCGTTAACTTTGTACTTAGAAATGTTAAAGATTTATCCTGGGTATAGTTGGGGGCCATGGGGCTTTGTATGTAACTCTAAATATGCTTAATTACTCACTCATACATCTGAATATCGAGCGAATAAGATAAAATTTAGAAGATCATTGAATGTATTCTTCATTAATTAGTGTCTACCGCTGTGAATATCAGCTTTACTGACTTGTGAGTGCAAGTGCAGTGAATATAATATGAACTTGATTTTGTTTTTGACTTAATTCCCATCCAAACCATGTTAACAACTACCCCGATGTTTTGTTTTTAAATATAAGATGCAGTTAAACTTATGGAGATCATATTTACTTTTTCCAAGTTTCCCTAATTGTAGTTTTTCATGCTCAATACCGCCTTCTTTATCATGTATTTATTTATTAAAGGGGGTGTTATAAAACCACATCAACAAGAGAAAAACAAGCCATCTGAAATTTTTAAATACTCCCTCCGTCCCTAAATGTTTGTCCCATTTGACTTTTCAAACTTTTTAATTTAGTGATTTTGAAGCTTTAATTTTAGTTATTTTTACGAACGCTTTGAAAATTATTGATAATATACACCGCCGTTATGTAATACTCCGTCCCTAAATGTTACAAGTTTTGAAAATTTAGTGATTTTGAAGCTTTAATTTTGAAAATGAGACTAACTTTTTGGGACAAAGGAAAAGGGGAAATGGGACAAACATTTAGGGACGGAGGGAGTACGATATCGAGAAGTATTATAACAGAACTCTCCAAGCAAGTTCACCTGCACCAGTATAAAAGGCAAAGCAACTCCACCACTTGGAGCATTTCCGGAGCTGTATAACTGCCCATTCCGTTGTATAAGGTTCTGAACACCTACATACTAGGTTAGACAAATGATTTAAGTCAGGTATCATGATAATTAGACAGAATAATATATCCTTTCTCAAAGTATAAGTCATATGAACAATCTCCTAATACAGTCATCACTTACTTGGTCCTCGAGTTCACGCAAATAGGCTGCTTTCTTTTCAATCCTACTCGTCAGTCCAAGACGTTCAGTCTGAGAAAAAAAAAAAAAGAAATGGCCAGTTAAGTCAGATTATATTCAAGAATAAGTGTCCTCTAGTCCATTTTGGAGCGTCCCAATATAAGTGTCCCCTTTCCCTTTTCAAACAGCTTTTAAGAACCAATTGTCCATCACACCCTTTTAAGTGTGAGTTAAGAAGGAAAAACGAGCCTAACTGATTTGAGCCCACTAAAACTAAGTTGATGGTATAAAAGAAATGCACTTGAAGTCATACACTTTATTAAAACCCGTATAAAGTCATTAGGAAGGAGACACTTCATTTGGGACGGATTGGGTACTAGATTACTATAAACCGAGAGATTTTACTTTTTAGTTTCACTTTGTAAACAGTAAGCATATTGAGACATTTTCAGCCACTCCCTGTATAAAATTTTCAGCTTCAACTTTTCCCGAGGTGAAGCTCGAGAATATCACTTTTTAGTTGTGAAAAGAACAAAAAAAAAAAGGTTTAAGTGGACAATTATTTGGACTGGAGAAAGTAGCAGATTGACAATTGAGTATAAATTGGGAGGAGGGGGGGAGAGAAAGACCTTTAGCTCTTCAATATCATTCAAGCTAGTTCTAGGCAGGCCCTTCCACTGGATTTCTTTTTTGTCTTTGGAAATTATGTCCATAGCCATGAGAACATTCAGAGCATCATATACCCTTCGACGGATATTCTTTTCATCATATTGTTGCTGTGATAAAATATTCAAACAGAATACACCTTGAATCAGTCCTGTAACAATTTTTTAAACATAAAGTAACATGACATTGAATAACATTTCAAGAGCCTAATTAAAATGCACATACCTGATCAGGGGCCCCAACGCCATTAATAGGTTCTGCAAATTCTGTCACAAGTTCATCTGCAACCTGGAATGTAACATGGCTTTTCAGTTTGAGAGTAACTCATAGCAAAGCTGTTTAAGGCTCAAGAATATCAGCATGGCGAGTATGTGAACCAATGATAACCGTACAAATTAAATAATCTTGACCTGCAGTACTTAAAAAATAATTGTAATGCAGCAATATACTATATGAATAAAGCACCATCATAGAAAAGGCAATGTCACTCCCTTTCGCGTTTTTACTTAATTAACTTCTTAGAATAAAGTTGAATACTCCATCTGTCCAACCCGAAAAGGCACAAACTTCCATTTTGTATACTCCCTCCGTCCCAATAAAAGGTTCACCCTTTTGAAGGGGCACGCAAATTAAGGAAAAAGGTAAGTGGAGAAAGTGTTGTGAGTGTAAAAGTAAAATAGGAGAGAGAATGAGTGGAGAGAATAGTAAATTTGAAAAGTGTTGTGAGTATAAAAGTGAAATATGAGAGAGAATGAGTGGGTGGAATAGTAAAGATTATTTGTCATTTTAGGAAAGGTGAAGCTTTTAACGGGACGCCCTTTTGGGTAATTGGTGAAGCTTTTATTGGGACGGAGGGACAGTATCCCATTTAAAGAGGCACACTCCCAAAATGGAAACTTTTTAATACTTCTTTATTCATGGGACCCACTTGTCATACTCACAATAACTATCCACTTACTATTCCCTACCTCACTTTCTCTCTCCTACCTTACTTTTCATACTTACAATACTTACTACACTACACTTTTCTTAATTTCTGTGCAAGGCCAATTTTGTGCCTTTTCTGGTGGGACGGAGGGAGCATTGATTAGCATAAAGTTGCATCTTCTGGGGGTAGCAATACAGCAGCAAAACATATGAACAACTAGCAATCACTTTTCTTTTAGAAAAGGGGTGGGGGGAAAATACGAAAGACCAAATAATATGGACCTTGGAGTAACCCTAGGTAGCACACCAAGATACAGAAACTAATATCCTGAATTTTACAAACTATAAGGAAGTAAGCTCAAGGAGGTGCAATCACACACTATCGATCCAATAAATACAAGATTTTAGAAATCCATAGATTTTGATCCAGCTTTGGGAAATGGGTGTGGGTTTGAGGAATTGATGTGAGGTGGAGGAGTGGGTTGCAAATTTGACTTTGTTGGCTTTTTTCAGCGAGGTCTGTCAACAAAAAATTGCACAGTACTTATACTAAAACCATGTGTATGGTCCAAGAGAAAATCAGCAAATTAATTGTAGGCTAAAAGCTCTTCCGTGTGGGTTTCTATTCTTTCATTTGAGAACCAGAGTGTTTCCAGTACAGATTATTGGTATTGAGAAAATGTAGGTCATCTTTTTGATGATGAAATGATTGGTGGCGTAATAAAGTTTAATATGAAGATGCTTAATTAGAAAAAAGGAGGTGAAATTTTGAATTCCAATGTTCAAGCGCAATTGGGTGATTCGTGATATTTTCATTCCACTTACATTGTTTTTGTTTTTTCACGCACCAGCATGAAATCACCTCATAATGTAATGTACATTTTATTCCATTCCATGTTCAACCAATGTTATGGTTTAACCATTTTCATTCTAATTCCACGGAATCCATTCCGGTTGACCATTCCATATCCATTAGTTTCATTCCGTGAATCAAACGCCACCGTTAGGTTCCACTGGCTGTGCAAGGTTCATGACAAACTCGGGAATAGAAGACGGTTCATTGGTCCCTGTAAACCAAGTCTCTAATATCAGTTGCTTCACTTCCACTTTTACGTAAAAGCAGTATTCCTCTCATCTCTATTGGCTTTAGGCAAGGATGAGAAGCGCATTAGTTTCTGGCATTGACTTTGTAAAAAGGAATTAAGAGCCGTTCTACACTGGTTCTACCGAGTTATCATGATTTTTCTCGCCTTTCTTTAATCCAGGGCAATTTCTATTGCTAATTTCCAGAAAGAACACGAGAAATGGGCAAATCCTGAAGTTATATACTTATATCCACTTAAGAGCATAAGCTTAATAAAATGGCAGTAGAATAGATGATAAAAGATACGCCGTCCCAAAATATGTCCAAAAAAAATCCAAATTTACTTTTAACCAAGAGCAAATTTGATTTTTTGGACATTCATTTTGGGATGGAGGAAGTAACTAATATAAATCAGCACGCTCCCTAAGACCTAATAATAATGTAAATCAATCAAGAACACGATTTTTAGATCAGATTGTCACATATTCTTGATAAGGATATTCATGTACACCCATACCTTTCATGATATATAGTTACTTTCAGGCAAAATAATATAAAAATGGTCAATATCATGAATGGCCAGTCAAAACATAGTATATGCATTATGTTTTTCAGCTTAACATGAAAAACAATTAAAAAAGAAAAAAATCAACACAATGAGCAAAAAGTGAGAGCATATGTGTGTGTGGCATGCAGAGAATATGCTCTTTTCCCATGCTTTCTGTAGGTCAACTGTTCAAACCCCAGTAAGAACTTCTGATCTGATTCTAGGTGACCTACAAGATTAGCCATGAGAACATTTGCATATTGATTTGGGTTGTATTATATGGTTGCAATTACTTTCCTCGAAGTCCTGCTCAGATCTGTAATCGAATAGCTCTAGAGAGAGAACATAAAGAGATCTACTAAGATCTGACCATTTACGTCAACAATTGCAAACAGAAACTCAACTATAGCTAACAGAACACAAAGTAAAATGTACTCGTCAAAAAATGGTGATAATGAATAATATGAAATTAAGTAAACTGACTAACCTCATTATAAGTAGTTCTTCCCTTGCTTTCCACTTTTTCGCACACTAGAGATAACAATAGGCAGCATATATTAGGCAATATAAAACCATTGTGGAAGAGTCAGAAATACAATATGAAAACAAGAGGAACGACATAACAACAAAAGAAATGAGCTACTTTCAGTCATGAAAGTGACACTGATGATATACCTTTCATGCTAAACTGGCGGAGTCCTCTGCCACTTTTATCCCCTCCAGGTGCACGCTGACCTCTTTTTTTCTTTCTGTTACTGTGCAAAACCTTTAAACTTGTAAATGTTGCAGTAATATTACGAGGAACAGTGAGCACTGTATGAGAAATGAAATTGACTAATAAAAGGCATCACAATAAAAGTTCGTCCGGACACTACAATATAGAGCAAGAGCTAGTTCAACCTCAAGCCTTACTAAAAGCTTAAAAGCTCCTTAGTCAATCTGATCCCCTGAAAAGAGATATGCTTGCTAGAGCAACCCCAAGAACTTACAAAGGAAAGCAAGTATGATATAGATGACACTGTTCTAACCTATGTGAGCTTCATATCTATGTTTTCAAAGGATTGAACTGTTTGTCTACTCATCTAGGCATGTCTTATCCACAGTGGCAGATCCAGGACAAACTGTAACTGGGTGCACAAATACATTAAAATAGCTTCAAAACTGGAATCTGCAGGAGCGCCAATTGCGAACTGCGAAGCCTTCAAAACCAAGGATTTTGGAGTCTTTTTTTTTTTTTGCCCAAGAATCTGAAACTTATTTTGTGGTGTGTGAAGTTTAATTGATTATGTCACATGTGAGGCTTTAAATGGGTGGGTGAGGCTGAGTAAGTGGGTGTAATGTGTGTAAGGTGAGGTTGTAAGTGGGTATGTGGTGCTGTGGGTGCACTTAGTAATAGAGATACACATTTTGAAGGCAAAGATGAAAACTAAATGGGTTCACTGCCCCCCCTTTGGGTGGCTGTGAGTCCACCTCTGCTTTTCCATCCATATAAGTTCATGATCTGCTTAAAGACAAACTACAACATAATATAGCAGCCCTAAGCAGAACCTGTGATGCTCAGACCCTTCAATTTTGCCAAAGTACCCGTGTCCGAAAGTTAGGACATGGATGTGGCCATTTTACACTAAATTTGGTGTAAAATCGTAAAATTTTGGAGGATCCGACACTCGGATCTGTACCCGTGTCACACTCGTGCCCAAGTTCGAGAATCATAGAGCTGAACTATTTCATACTCCTCCATATACATTCTTAAATAAAAATCAAGCCGAAAGCATCTGACTACCCCCCCCCCCCCAATTCATGATATACTACTCATAATTAATAAAATGATTTACTGGAACAAACAAGTATGACAAAAGTTACAATCCCATGCAAAAGAGTCTATAATGTTTCCAAAAGATTTATTAGCCTGTTATGTTGTGTGGCAAGTCCTATGTATCAGTACATTAACTTCAAAGCAAGCCACTGTTCTAAACCAAGCTGACTACTGCATTTTAAAATTATTTTTGCTCCTCGATGAGCGTTCTTAAGCCAGAGCCGACAGAAACAGCCTCAATCTACCCCTCCCCCCTATTCTTCAAAGAAACAGTAATTGCAAAACAAAACATTAAACTTGGTTTGACTGTGCTGTTTAAGACCTTCCATGATACCACATTCTTATATCTCAGACATTACTACCCAAATTCATAGAAATATTAACAATTCAGTGATTCACAACCAATCAGAAGCACAATTCATAGGGTTTTATATGCTCCAAACCAGAAAACAATAAAACAAATTCAGCAATACAATCACAATTTAGCATATTCAAAATCAACAAAACTATCTCACCCAACAGCCCCTTGAGATCCAGCATCATCAGCTTGAATATCAAGATGGTTCAGCCTCAAAAAAGTGTTATCACTAGCCCGTGTAACAGCCATAGTCGCCTCACTCCGGCTTGACGGAGACCCCACGCTCCCACTAGTAGACACCGATTGACCGGAAACCGTCGTACCCCACGACCTAGTAACTCCTCCTTTAGCAATTGTTGATGGGTTTTTCTCCCAATCTTCTAAATTACTCGCACCGTTCACCATTATCAAACCCACCAAATATCATCAACCGTCGGGAAATTCAAGACAGACCAAGATGAAAACTCACCAAAAAGATTATGGGTCTTCACCCAAAAAAGAATTGGGATTGAAAATCTTGGCAGGAGTTCGCTTGAGTCCAAAAATATTCTTTCTTTCTTTACTCCTCTCTCTCTACACAAATTCCCCCTCTAAGAAGCGAACGGGGACTGGGTATGGCGTGTTGCCGCCGGTTGGGGGTGGCCGGTGTTGGTGGCGGTAAAAGGGGGGGAACGTGTCAGTCTAAGAAAAGAGGTTATATGTGTTGTGTAGGTAACGGGAGAAGGAGGGAAACACAATGAGGGTTTGGTCCCTACGTTCTTGTCAAATTCCTTCCTTTTCCCTCCCTATTTTATTATTTCGGGAAAAGCCGTTGGTTTGGTGCTATTAATTTAATCCTTTGATATTTTGTTAACCTAATAGTTGACTTGGCTATAGATTCCTGGTGGGAGAAGGTTTTAGGTATTCTTAATGAACTAGTGCTAACCCCCGTGCGTGTGCAAAGGGCACGGAGTGATGCCTACTCGCTCATAATTTTACTAAATTTATTTTTTCCTTCTCTAATCGAAATCGTCGTGCTAGTAAAAAAATATTATATCCCAAAAAAGTAATTTAAACTAAGTTTTTATTATTATAACAAAAAGTAAAAAAAAAATCATGAACAATAAATAATAAAAAATAAAATTCAAATTCTATTGATATTTATGATATTGATAAGTAAAAAATAATTAAAAAACAAATTAATAAAAAAAATCATGGAGTAAATAAAAGGGTGTGTGAGGGGAAGTTAAAAGACATGTTTGGGAGAAGAAGGTAGGGAGTTATAAAACTAAGAGCGGGAAGGTGGAATATTTTGTTTAATTCAGGCCATCAGATCAATTTTCTAGAATCAATCTCAGTCGTTTTTTATTCCGGCGGTTACGATCGATTTTTTCCTATGTGTATTGTATTATGGATAGTTTTTAAAGATATTTGATTAATATTTACATGATTTACTCATTTATCGTTTACTTTATTTTAATTGAAGAGGTATATTTTTCAGTTCTTTTGGAAATTTGATTAATTTACAGATAAATGTAATTTTTGTTATTAGGGTTGCGGAAAAAAAAAACTGTGGAACCGAATTGGACCGATAAAATAGGACCGAATCAATAAAAAATGAATCGAATCAATAGTATTGGTATGGTTCTGATTCCAAATTCCTATAAAACTGATTATTTGGTCTGGTCATGTCCTGATTTTGAAAATCGTAACCGGATCGAATCGATTTTTATATATATTATATTAGTACTAATCCCCGTGCCAATGATACGGTTACAATAAAAAAAGGAAGAAGTGAGAAAAATAATAATTATATCAATAAAAGAAATTCATACATAATAAATTATCCATTCTTAAAAATCTGAATTTATTTTCAAAAGTTGTCATTTTTTACTTGGATACTCTTGCTTTACCTTCAAACAAAGCCTTAAACAGTGAACCTTCTCCCATCCCACAAAAAAGGGATATACCAACGTTTATTCAAATTTTTCTATATTCGTCTGAAACAACTAACCGATTTCTCTGCTTAAGTCGCCGAATACCCATAATTATCCTCTTTAACTAACCCTCTTAGACGGCTACGAAGAGGAGGGCCTCTTCTTCTCTCGATAATCCCCATTGCTCCGACATCGATGAATACACTTGCAAGAATGTTTTCGTGGAGAAGATCGGAGTCGAAGGAGCGCAAGGTATCAGGGTCAGATTCAACACTGACCTACCCTATGCTTAAGATATAGACCCAGAGTTTGTGTTGAAAATATTTCTTACAGATTCTCTCCTTCATGAGCTACCATGACAACAAGTTCAAATCGTTACTTCACCTAAAAAAATCCATGTATCCATTGTAACATGAAACCAAAATTTCGAAAATAAATAACAATATAGTAGAGTGGTAAAATGAATAATTCAATAACTAAGTGAAGGAATATTTGCTCATAACAACAATTAAACATTGAAGATTATATTAAACTAGTTTTAAAAGTTTGTTCCTCTTAACTATATAAATATATTTTTTCCAGCCATTTCATTCTCCTCTCTACTGTCCCACCACGATCCCATTTACAACATTAAACTCCAAAGTACGAATATAAAACTCACGCTGAAGGCAATCACATGTATCTTGGGAGCTGTAAAATAAAAGAGAGAAGTTAGATCAAACTAAACACTCACAAATTATAAAAGCATATCACCTTCAGCCTTATTGATGTTTCCTCCTCCATGCTCGCATAACCATCTGCCCAAAAAAGAAAACCATCTTAACCCAAAAGTTGTTCAAAGTTACAGAAATAGGCATACGGTAGCTTAACAAAGTGAGTGTACTTAGATTCAAACAACCATGAATGAACAATCCATGAGTCTTAACACTTGGGGTCAACTAATCTTATTTGATCAAATCAAAATTGAGTTCTTAAACACTTTATTTGTGTCAATTAAGTGAGAAAATATATATTTTTCTCTATATACGGTGGAAGGTTTACATGAAAGTGGAAATCAGAAGATGAAATGCCCCATCTCACCGTAGGCGGTATCTCTCACCTACAATTCCCATAAAATCTTGTTCGTGTAAATTACTTTAATAGCTGCCAGTATTGTCACATAAAAATTCATTATGTTTCTTTTAAATAATTGAGGCGTAGAACGCTTCCTATTTATTTATCGATTTTAAAGATATTTTTTATACAATACTTTGTCAATTTCATTACTCAATTCAATAAAAGGAGATGTTGATGCATGAAACAGTCTGCATCAGCATTAGTCCAGCAATAGGTTGTATTTCAGCTAATGAGACCTGAAACCACGAACAAACGACTAGCCGGGATTGTTTTCGGCTAACACCCTCCGGCGTGATGATGAGATAAAGTGTTAAGTTTGTGATAAATTGTATTGAACGACTTAAATCTTAAATAGTGAAGATGACATTACCTTTTTACGTTGGATGTAGTCTGGTATATATAGTGATGTTGTAGGATCGTAGGGAATCCCTTGAATCGTGTAGATAATGCGGGCATAACAGTCTCCGTGATTGTAGGAGGCGATTACAAATAGAGTAGTGGATAGACACATGTGTTTGTTTGGTCGAGGTCGCCTTAGTATTCAAGGTCGACCTGACTCCGTGCCTTGGCTAGGAGGAGAGGGTACAAGTTGATAATCGTGTGTCGACGAAGCTAGGTCGGGACCAAAGATGGTCGGACAATGATCTTGGTCGACTGATCTGTACCGTTGGACCGCTAGGGTTGTACCAGTTGGATTGGCCCATTAGTTAACCATATACATGCAAGGGTGGAGACATTGGGCTCCATTCGTTGGGCTTGGCCCATCACTTTTATTCCGTTCAGTGCCCCCAACTTTCTGAGTTGACTTTGTCGATCAGGAAGTTATGATTTTTTTGTGATGACTTATGTAGCCCGTCGTTGGAGGGTCGACTGGGTAAGTGTAGGTCACTCTCGACAATTGACTTTTGACGGTTGGATATGCTGTTTAATTCACCGTAATTTTCGCCTTAATGGGACAGTTCTGGCGATTAGACAACTGCATTGGGAACTGTCGTGGAACCTTTACTCTGACAATAGAATGGTTGTGTCTCCCACCCTTTCCAGTTCTAGTAAGGATTAGTAGTAATATAAGGGAAGGATCCATTTCCTTTTCAAACTTTATCATTCCCAAATATTTGAATACCCAACAAGAGCAAACAGCAAGGAATTCGATTTTTCGGCGTAATCAAGCTTTTCGATTCATCGTTGAACTCCATATTCCCCCAAATCAACAAGGTACCCTTCAATTTCTCTGTTTTAGGTTTAATTTCACACTTCCCATTTTATTCCGTCATGGCTAGAACCTTTGGCTTCGAGCAAGGTGTTAGGTCTGGGTACAACTGTGTAAACCTTAGGATTTACAAGAGGTTAGAAGGTCCATGGAGGGAACTGACCAAAAAGCATTGTATTACCATCTTGAATAGGTGGAGCTTGTTCTACGGCAATGTAGGGTTCCCAACTGGTGAGAGTATGGGGATTTGGAGGCGGATGATCCACGGATTATTCGTTTCCATCTATTCAATAAACTGATAGACCACCTCATCATATTCTACATTAAGACCAATAAACCCCCTTCCCTAGAGAGAGATTAGCCTTCCCAGGAGAATCTAGTTCGTCCATAGATAGCTCGGAACATACTTCAACTAGCTCTGATTTCCCTGTTTCTGTGTCTTTTGTAGATATGGCAACTCAACATACTTCCCTTTCTACCTTATCGAGCTCCTCCTCAGGCAACATCATGGACAAATTTTGCTCGATCGTGGTCCCAGGTCGCAATTAGAGGGGGTATGTGGCCCCCAAGCCAGAAATAGGGAGGAAAAATGCTGAGTCCCGCATCAAGATCCTCCATGACTTTCTCGAGGTGCCTCAGGATGACTTCCACCTAACCCATTTTACTGAGAGACAGAGGAAGGCTCGGTCTTGGATGCATTGGGGTTTGAGCAAAACCAATGTAGCTTTCTATTACGGCCAATTTGAGGTCGGCCTACACCTTCCCCTTGACCCCTTCATTTATGAATTCTTAGAGTGTTTGGCCGCTGTCCCCATGCAATTGGGTGCCAACACAGTGAGGGTGTTAGTGTGTTTACCATGGTGAGTAGGTTTGTTGGGTATGAACCATGCATTTATGTCTTTAGGAGGTTCTTCAAGATAGTGATGAATGAGAAGACCTTCTGGATAAGCACACCGGCCAAAGTGAAAGACCTAAAATTATTCATCAACTTGCCCGACAAGGTGTTAGGGTGGAATAACCACATGATTCTGGCTGAAAGTAGGAAGGGATGGGAGTTCTCTTTGCCCGAGGCAGATACGCCGCCTATGAAGGAAGAAGAATATTGGGTCCCAGAGTGGAGCGATGAGCTCACTCTTAGGTTGACACTGGTGGCTCGAAGGAGCGCTATAAGTTGGGCCACCCTTGGGTCGGATAAAAATTTATTTATTCAGGCCGGAATGATGATGGGTGGTGATGGAAAGGTAGCCCCCCTCGTTCGAATAATCCGTAGTCTTAGGTACCCCAATTGGGTGATTCATGAGATGGAGAGGTTTGAATCCCAATGCCACTACTGCAAGAAGAAGTCTGGCCATTGCAGGGGGCTCTTTCATTATGATGGTTAAGTACTTGGACTTTTCTGTAATTTCTCAATCATTTTGCTCGCATATTTCTTTACTGACTGTTTCCTTTTGATCGTGCAATCCTAACAGCTGAACAAGAGGCCCAAATGAACAGAATTGTCGACCTAGGAGATAGGAGGAGAAGCAAGAAGGCACATGGAGCTGCCAATGCCCATGCCAACAGGGAGAAAGAAGCCATGGACCGCAACAAACTGCTCCCCAAGGAAGGGGTTGGAATGATCCCTGTTGATAGGACCGGGCCAGTGGAGTTCATTGAGCAGGTGCCCCAGGTGCAAGTGTTTAGAGAAGAGGAGGAGGTCGACATGTCGACCGAGATAGAGTCGGGCTCTAAGCCCAGGCAAGGCTCCACAGGGAGGACTCCACAAAGGGTGGTGGCCCCTTTATCCAAAAAAGGCCTTCCCAATTCTAAACCTTACCTGTCACCCCCTCCAGCGAACCGAGAGTGGTTGAGAGTACCCGGGTGCCATCTTTTCAGTATCGAAGTCATGAGGTCTGACAGCCCTTCCGGTTCAGCGGTCCAAACAGTCCGTTACTCTCCCATGGCAGGGTCAACAAATAATAGTGAGGGAAACGGAACCCCGCCCCTGAGAAACCTCCAGACAATGGAGGAGGTGCTGCAAGCCTTCGAAACCCTTAAGAAGCGCCAAGAAGAACAGCAAGCCTGGATCGTAGACACCATGCTGTGATGTACCCGATTTTTTTTTGAAAATCAAACGGAGTCGCCACGCCATTTTTGTTTTAAGGGCCAAAACTTTGAAAAATGCCCGAGATTAGAGATTTGGGTTCGGAGGTCACGTTACGCGCCGGGAAGGACGTTAGTGTGCACCCGGGACGCCTCGTAAAACGAGTCTTCCAAGCTAAAAAACATTTGTTGTGTGTGTGTGTGTGTTACTTTGGCCAAAATAAGTTGAAACTGAGGAAAGTAAAAATTGGGAATTCTTTATTAGACTTAGGACAGATCCCATGATTTTTGGTGTGATTTTTGGGTTGAGTTTTGGTACTCAAAAGATTTTTGGAAGTTGAAAACCATTTCTGCCAGAATGAAAAAGGCAGTGGACACTTGACTTTGAAATGGACTTTAGGACTTGAAAACTCCAGAATCTGGAAAAAATTCCGAGAATGAAAAATGTTCAAAACACCTTAAATAAGGTTTATTTGTAAGAAATTTTCATTTTGGAGAAGATTTGAGGACCCAAAACCTTCTGGAAATCTCAGATATGAGATCTGGACTCCCAGAGACTGGTGATCTGACCTTCAAAAGAAAATGTGTAAAATGGAGTTTTTCTCACGCAAAAAATAAAGTAAAAATATTTCTGGAAAGATATGGATGTTGGCTACAAAAAGTGTTTTGTAGTAAACACCAAATTCCAAGTTTATCTGTGTCCAAAAAATTAGACCATGGACTGGGTTCTTAGAAAATTGCTACTGGACAGCAACTTCTCAAGAAGGAAAAACATGATTTTAAAGGGGGTTTTGCATCCATGCTTGTCCCCATTTCCCTAGGTTTTGATTAGTGATCACTTGACATTTTAGTGGTGAATCAACTATATCAAACCATCCTTGGGGTACATTAGGACTAAGCACTTCATTTGCTTGGGAAGGAGAATTTTATCCTTTGAAAAAGAGATTTGATGTATGAAAATGATTTTTAGGGTTTTGAAAATGTGTTTTCTTTGCAAGTAAGTAAGAACACTTTGAAAATAATGTTGATCCTTGTAGAGGATCATCCATGGAGATGAACTTCCATGGTGATCCTCTTGGATCTAAAGCAAGAAATGAGCAAATTACATCTTCAAAGTTTGAGATGCATGCATGGATGAGAGAGATTTAGGGTAGGGAGAGGGAGGTTAAACCTATCTTCCCTTGTGTTTTGTGTATGTGTTTGAGTGGATTCAAGGCTTGAATGTGTTTAAGGTTTGAAAGTGTTTAGGGTTGATGATTTGAGTTGGTTAAAGAGAAAACAAGTAGATAACAATGAAGTCCTCTATGTTTTCTCTCTAATCCTCCTCCTAAAGGGTGATTTGAGCTTGAGTTAGTGTATGTATGAGAGTATGTATGAGAGTGATTTGAAAGTATTTTGAGTGAGTGGGATTTGGGAAAGATTGGAGAGAAAATGGTGGCAATTCAAGTGAATTCCCACTGTTTTCTCTCTATTTTTCGCCAGAGTGCTATTGCTGTGAGTAATTTGTGTTGTGTAAACTGAGAGAGGAGGGTTCAATTTATAGGCCCCTGGAAATAGCAAACAGATCCGCGCGGATAGGGTTCGACGCGTGCACTGTTCATCTGCTACAGTGTAGGCTGTTGGACAGGAGGAATATTTTCAGAAAATTCAAACTGATTGCTGTTTTTCAACTTTCTTAATTCGGATTTTTCCAATTTCTTTTGCTTTTTGAGATTCTTTTCTTGGTTTAACTTTAAATGGCAATGCCCATTTTACCCTTATTTTGTTAGAAAAGTTAGGAATGTTAGGAATGTTAGTAATGTTATAACTTTCGTTAATTTTCTAACGAAAATGCTAACAAGCTCAAATTGGAGCACTTACAGTAGCCCCTCGGCGACGGCGCTTTCGAAGGAAGCGGGGTCGTCGATAAGAGTAAGGCTCCATATTTGGCAGGATGATCAAGTGATCGAGTGGCTGAACCTATTTAATAGGCTACCTACGTATCCTTGAGAGGAATCAAGCCAGCCATAGTTCGGGTCTTTGACCCTGGAGATGATGGCATTTTAGGTGCCTCAAACCTGATGAGCGAGTTCTGTAGTCGGTTGCTGGAAGAAAACTCTGCTGGGGATAGGAGACGACCATTTTGGTCGGAGGGCTATCCGCTCTGCTGGGGATAAGAATGACCATTTTCGGTCTGATGACTGAACCTAATGATAGGCTACCTACGTATCCTTAAGAGAAATCAAGTCAGTCGTAGTTCGGGTCTTTTGACTATCTTTAGTCGTCGACCCTACTGTTTTAGGAAAGTCACCCTAAGATTTGACTATTTTTGGAAAGTCACTCTATGACCTGACTATTTTTGGGAAGTCACCCTATGATCTGACTATTTTTGGGAAGTCACCCTATGGTCTGACTGTTTTGGGGATTCACCCTATGATCTGACTATTTTTGGGAAGTCACCCTACGGTCTGACTGTTTTTGAGAAGTCACCCTATGATC
The DNA here is from genome assembly GCA_022495995.1 of Adenophora triphylla var. japonica. Lineage (NCBI taxonomy): Eukaryota > Viridiplantae > Streptophyta > Magnoliopsida > Asterales > Campanulaceae > Adenophora > Adenophora triphylla. The sequence continues at coordinate 76,778 of JAFEMH010000428.1, forward strand.
TGACTATTTTCGGAAAGTCACCCTATGGTTTGACTATTTTGGGGAAGTCGCCCTATGGTTTGACTATTTTGGGGAAGTCGCCCTATGGTTTGACTATTTTGGGGAAGTCGCCCTATGATCTGACTATTTTTGGGAAGTCACCCTAAGATCTGACTATTTTTGGGAAGTCACCCTAAGATCTGACTATTTTTGGGAAGTCACCCTATGATCTGACTATTTTTGGGAAGTCACCCTAAGATCTGACTATTTTTGGGAAGTCACCCTAAAATCTGACTATTTTTGGGAAGTCGCCCTGGTAATGGTTTCGGTTTGTCTAATTAGGGGATGATTGCGATTTATCGCTTTACTCGTGTTGTGTGTGATAGCATTTTAGGTGCCTCAAACCTTAATGATGGCGTCTTAGGTGCCTCGAACCTTAATGATGGCGTCTTAGGTGCCTCAAACCTTGATGATGGCATCTTAGGCGTCTCGAACCTTGACAAAGAGTGATCTGGAGGTATCAATTTGTTTTGAGACGATTTCCTTCAATGTTCGTATCTTTTTGTTGGGGACAGACTCCGAGGGAATAGACAGTATTTTGGTGGACTTCATTTGAAGGGGCCGGAATTCCGTTAACTTTCGTCGGGGATGAACCTAAGCTGAGGTTTAGTTCAGAAGTATGAACCTAAATGAGAATTCAGTTCAGGAGTATGAACCTAAATGGGGACTCAGTTCAGGAGTATGATCCTAAGTCGAGGTTTTGTACCTAAGGGAGACTGTTTGAGGGTGTTTTTGCTGGGGAAGATTTGAGCTTACGATGATTATCGGGAAAAAGGGTGACCGTATTGGTCAAGCGGCTGAACCTATGGTAGGCTGCCTACGTATCCCGAGTGGGAATCAAGCCTGGACGTAGTTCGAAAACTGCTGGGGATGGTTTTTGACGGTATTTGGGAGTCACCCGAGGTTTGACTGTTTTTGGGAAGTCGCCCTAAGATTTGACTATTTTTGGGAAGTCGCCCTAAGATTTGACTATTTTTGGGAAGTCACCCTAAGATTTGATGATAATGTTCTTTTAGAAAAGTAGTTGACTAAGATATGCCTTCATACCTGTGATGTGCTTACCTGTAGCTGCCGGAAGGACTGAGGCTACGGCTGATGGTGATGAAGAGTTGTTGGATCGCCGTTCGCGGGGCTGTTTCTGCTGACGATTTGCTGTCTTTGAAGGCATTTTGACCTGAAGGAGGAGTTTGGTTGAGTCTGCATCTTGCTGGTGATCGTCAACCTTGTAGAAGTTGTTGAGCTTGTCTTCACATTGGGACTTCTTGCTTTTGAGAACTTTGTGTCTCTGACCGATTTGCATTTGAGAACTTGGTGTCTGTAACCGAATTGTATTTTGAGAACTTGGCGTCTCTGACCGAATTGTATTTGAGAACTTGGCATCTCTGACCCATTTGCATTTGAGAACTTGGCGTCCCTGACCAATTTGCATTTGAGAACTTGGCGTCCCTGACCGACTTGCATTTGAGAACTTGGCGTCCCTGACCGAATTGTATTTGAGAACTTGGCATCTCTGACCCATTTGCATTTGAGAACTTGGCGTCCCTGACCAATTTGCATTTGAGAACTTGGCGTCCCTGACCGACTTGCATTTGAGAACTTGACGTCCCTGACCGAATTGTAGACACTGGAGGCTGTCTTCATATGTTTGTGGATGTTGGGGGTTGTCTTCATTCATTTGTGGATATTGGAGGTCGTCTTTAGCAAGTTGCAGACGCCGGAGCTTGTCTTTAGGGACTATCTTTGCCAAACTGTAGATGCTGGAGGCTGTCTTCATCCATTTGTGGACATTGGAGGTCGCCTTTGCCCAACTGGAGATGTCGGAAGATGTCTTCACGGACTTGATGCACTGTAGACCTGGAGCCAAAGTGGTGTTGTCTTAATGTGCAGGATTGAGGTGTCTGAATCAGGCTGATGTCGACTTGAGGTATCAGTCATTTGGGTAGTTTCGTTGCTTCAGTGGGGACCATCCTTGCTGCGGAGAGGCTTTCGGGTAGTGATGGAAAATTGGTCTTTCGTGCTTGAATTGCTACATTTGTTAGTAGAGGGATAAATGCACATATGACATTCATGATGATGGATGCATGCATGGAACTAAAAATGATTCGCAATAGCTTAGGTTTTTTTTTATTGATTCATGTTTTGCATGCTACATGAGCCCTGGGGAGATTTTTGTGGGGATGCATGTGGTGAGAGGGTTTATATGTGTTGTGGATCGTTTGGGACAAGCTTTGAGCTGGTGGGGTGATATCCTTTGGTCATGTCATTGATGAGGTCAATTTTGATCTTGGGATGAAGTTGGATTTGAACCCCGGGTCTCGATTGAAATTTCTTTTCAGTCTCGGACATTTGAAGCTGATGCTGACAGGCTCTAGCATCAAAGTATGTTGATATGAATGAACCCCCTTTCGCTTGGGTTAGTTGTGACTTGACATGACTTGGCGAAATGCTGATGTGAGGAGATTTCCAGTTCTCAACCTTTGATGATGCAGGGAGTTGCCATATACCAAGTTCTAAAGCTGAAACTCCAAGATAGTTGTTGAGGTGACTAGGCCTTTCTTCTGAAGATAGGTGTGACTTGATAAAGCCCCATTCCGTGGAAGAGACATGGCGAAGGCCACAGAAGCTTTTGATGAAGCCCCAGGTTCGACAAAGCGTCACTACAGGGGTCCAGTCAAAGGTTTGACTGTAAAACTGACATACTGATGAAGTATCAAGCTGATCGATCAACGTGAGAGACCTCGAGGTGAAGTTGATGTGACTCCAGACTCATTGTAGCATTACGTCATGGAGTGAGAAATCCATCAACTATGCAACTAGAATCCTCCCTTCGAAGGGTGTCTTCCATGTGGGAACTGTTAGCCATAGTGGCACTTGGCTTGTTCATGGCTTCAATCATATTCACCCTATGGTTTTTCTTAGGGAATGGATTGTTGACTGTGCTGGGCCCTTGGGGTATCCTTTTCGATCAGTTCTCACATCGCTCTTCTTCGTGCCCATGATACTAGTGGGAAGCACAAAGTTTAGTTGTGTCTATTGGGATCCATGGGCTGATGGTTGTCCAAAGGTCTGGTCAGACCTTCCTTCACAAGTCCTTGAAAGACTTTGCTCAGAGGCATCTTCGAACTTAAGGCTCCGCGGCTTGGGCACATCACCTTTCCTTGGCATGAGAGGAGTGGCATTGTTGCGATCCTGGCCCGCATAATTAATTGCTTCCTTGCCTTTTGGGGTAGGACAGGAGCTGAGTTAGGGCGAAGCTTGAGTACCGATAAGTAGGAGCCGGTGGCTTCTTTGTTGGTCAAACTTTAGCCCAGGCGTCGCATGCAAATCTGGATAGGGTAAGTTACTGAGGGGCTTTCTCAAACGAGGCTTCCAGGCATGATTGAAAGATGTCCAATTTTTCCTCATTAGAAGGAGGGTTGGTCATTTCACTCAATTTGAGGTTTCAATGCTTGTAAAAGTTACTGATATTTTCCTCGAAACACTGTACTGTTGTCTGCAGGTCAATTCTATTTGTTTCCCACTCCAAATTAGCTTTATGCTTCTCTGTAAAGGTACCGGTGATCTGGTGCCATGTAGCCCTGGCCTCGGGTTTTAAGCGGAAGAACCATTTTAAAGCACTGGATTTCAAGGAGAGACTGAAATAGTCAGCCAACTGCTGATTGGTGCACCCTTTGGCCTCCATTGCCAAGGCATATGTGTCCAGATGAGTCTTCGGGCATGCAGTCCTGTCACAGAGGTCCAGATTTAGGCATCACGAATTTGTGGGGCAGGGGAACAATGGAGTTCGGGTCCGTAGGCCGGAAGGCAGACTTCTTAGCGGTCAATTCAGCAATCTGCGCTTTCATTTCCTTGTGTTGTTCCATGAACCAGGCCAGATGAGGGTCTTGTGGTGGAACCATGGCATTCAAACTGGCGGCAGACTGGTGGAGGGAACGGCCGGTCCGGGGGGCGTAAGTGAAAACCTGTCCTTGGGCTGAGTTACCTTGGGGAGCATGAGTAGGAGCTTGGGCAAAGGGATAGAACCTTGCGGCTTGCTGTGGGTTTTCAACCGGCAAAGTGGGTGGAGGCAGTCCTGCTGTAGCCGGATAGATTGGATTTCCAAACTGGGGCCCATAAGTAGGCTTAGGTGCGGGCTGCTGTCCCTGATTGTTGAATTGCATAGCTGAAGGTGCATAACCAGGGGGTACTGCGGTCCTGGTGATTCTGATGAAACTGGGATGGAGGCTTGGTAACCCATCGAAGCCTGAGTGAGGAATGGATTTGTGAAAGCGGCTGAGCTAGCATCATTCTGAGGAGGGGCCCCTGACTGTTGCCCTGGACTGCATCGTGGAAGCATTCCAAACTGTTCCGCGAAGGCCCCGATAGATTGGTTCCAAACCGAGGTGGGATTCCAATTTGTTGTGGCATTCCGAGGTAACCCCAACCATGAGAAGACATTCCGTACCGATTTTGCCCCCGCCGAGGAGCCGTGAACCGATCGGGTCACGTCGATCGCATGGGTCCAGTGAGAGTCCGTATTTGGGGTTTGCCGTCCCGTTGAGACGGTCGAAGGGATCTTGTGAGGCTTGTGCGGTGCGGGGATTGGATATCTTGAACTAGGTTGCCGTCGAGGCATTTCAAACCGATGTAACCGAGAAGCTCCCGACTGATCAGTACCGAACCGCTGAGGCGTACTCAAAGCTGTGACATACCGAGCTGACCCCGACCGCTTTGAGGCATACCATACCGGCCCAAATCGGATCAAGTCAACTTGTTTCCCAAACGACTGTCCTGCATCGAACTGTGAATGTATACTGCACCGAGGCCGAAAGGATGGCCGATTCGCAAGTTGAGAAGAGTGTGAGGAAGGTGGTGGTAGTCTGTCTCGGCCAAGATAGGGATGGGGATCCTCTTCCTCTTCTACCGTGAAAGTCCCATCGGGTTGAGGGCAATCGTCAAACCAAAATTTCGACATCTTCCAAGGATGAACATCGAAACCTCATTCGATTGGCACAAGGAGTTTTTATGGACTCGGATTCCAATATTAGCCATGGAAATATGATGAACCTCTCGGTCCTGGTTAAAATTCCATCCTCATCTTTGGACATCAAAGAACTGCACTTGACAAACCCATGACCAACATGGCGATCAAATCTCACTTTGCTTGGCGGAGCCTTGGTCTGAAGAGATGTATTTGCAAAGTCTTGATTTTGAAGAAGTGACTTGGCAAAGCCTCAGTCTCATGACTGTGAATCTGACACAATTAGAGAGGCTTCAAACAGTAGGCATCGGGCATCGATACCGAATGTAGACCCAACCCATCTTGTAGCAAAGTGAAGAACCAACGTGGACCCGGCGTGACTAGAGAAGCCCCACTCTAAAGAAATGGCTTGACGAAAGTCCTCCCTTAAAGAGTACAGTGCAGCTCTAATGCAAATTGAATTGTCATGTAGCAAAAGAGGCAACCCACCCTTCTATATTTACTTTATTATTTTCTTTATTCAATTAGTCAACCGTAAAGGAAAGACAATCTGGAAATGTATACCTGCAGGGGCATATATTTTTTTTTCGAAAAGTGGGGATGAATCCCCGATTTGTATTATTTGATGGCCTCATTTGATGAAGGCACAAAAGAACTCGCTTTGGGTTTGACTCTTTTGAGAGAGTATAAGCACAACAAGGTGTGGAAAAGTGTATGAAAGCCCCTGCTGACAGAAAATTAGTGTTTAGCTCTATTTTTCCTATAATGTAGAAAAGGAAGACTTGTCGAGACATCTGAAAACATGTTTTATTCAAAATGATCACAAGATTGCTTAAAACCTTTTATTAATGTTCGGGTTATTCAACCCCTAATCTCGATATGAACAAACATTTAGATTAATTAAGAGGAGAAAGTCAACTGATACCAAGAGTCGAAGTTGGCGAATGGTGAAGAGGGATTGTGTATAGGAGGGGCCATTGATGAGACCGAATTCTCTGGGATTTGAATGTGTTTATGACCGGACCATTTCTGGTTGCCTACGTTCCCCTTAATATAAGGAGCTCAGGTCGCCGTAGTTCGGGCTTGAACTGTGTTTGGCTTTAGAAAAGGGGTATGAACATTTGTGGTACTTTTGGTGAAAAGGCTCGGATAGGAAGTTTGGATGATAAGGTGCGGGCCTTGAGATGTTCCTTGACAAGTCGTTTTTTGACGGCTTCTTCCGGGATTTCATTGCTTCTTGATCATCACCCTTCATTGGGGAAGAAAGGTTTTGAATTCAGCTTAAGGGCTTATGATGTGTTTTTGCCGTTGCTTTAACTGCTCCCTTGTTGTCGACAACTTCCGTTCTTCGGGCTTTAATTTTGCCCATATGTCAAGCCTCTGATCGGCGGTGCTGGGTCCTTGGCCTCGTTTTTTTTTTTTGAAGCTTTTGTTTTTTTTTTATTTGAAGCTTTTGCTTGAGCTCTTTTTTTTTTGAGGATGAAGGCAAGCTTCTGCTTGAACTTTCTTGATGCACGGGAGGCGGAGGCAAGCCCCTGGTTTTTTGTCGACATGGGGTCAATTTTTCGATGCTGAGTGACCTTTTGTTGTTCTTCGATGCTGCCGCTGTCGTTGACTTGGTCAAGGCGATGATGGGGACATATTTTGGAAAGTGTATGGCTTGATGGAGGCCTTTGTGAGGTAAGGAAAGTGTATAGGGAGGGCATTAGTTGACTTTCTCGCACCAATTAATTAAAATCTTAATCATTTCCAGAGATTATTTGTTGAGCAATGCGAGTGATCATTTAAAATAAAACCATTTCATTAAATGTAATGTAGGTGTGCAAATAATGTCTCAAGTCTAGCGAGAAAAGAAAAAGACTCTTTTATTGAAAATTTAAGATTAACTACAATGTCCAAGGAGGACTTGATTGAACGAAAAAAGTACTAGAACCTACGAAGGTTGACTAAAAGACTATTTTAATATTAAAGGATGGGTAGCCCCTAGTATGGCTACTTTTTGTTGTTGGACCACGTCTCTATCCTTCAGCAGACTATGCTCGCCTTTGGTAACTTCAAGGAATTCCTTGCTCACAGGCCCTGACGGTTGCCTTATCTGCCATCAGATCATTATCATCCCATTTACCCTTGGCGTTAGTCGTGAACTTATCGGAGGGCGAGAGTTCAAAGCATTTCACCGAATCCGGCTTTGCCATGGTCACATGCTTGTTGCAGTCAAACCAGCCATCCTCCACATTTGTTGCGACTAAATCATATGGCTTGGATCTTGAATCATGAAACCCAATCATGTTTATACTCGTGTTGTTTGGGAAATGATCATTGGCAGGGTTGAGATCACTGAGGTGCTCGAGTTTGCCCTTCTTAATTAGCCCCTGAATTGCCTTTCTCAAAGCTGTGCAGTTGTCGGTTATATGACCGTGATACTGGTGGAAAGCACAATGCTTAGTGGTGTCCAAAGGGATTTTGGGATCCTTGGGCTGATAGTTTCTCATGGGTTCGAGGAGACCCTGCTTTAGCAAGCTATTTAAAACTTTGCTTAAGGGAACACCCAAATCCATGGGATGTGATTTCTCCTTTGGGGGAGAATGAACTCTTAATGCTCTTTGATTCGAGAATTGGTCACCATTCTGAATAGGGTTGGCCGGTTTTGGTCCCTTGGGGCGCTCAAGCTTGCCCGCTTCGATTAACCCTTGAACCGCTCTCTTCAAGACTGTGCAGTTGTCGGTCGTGTGGCCAAAATGATCATGGAAGGCGCAGTGCTTACTCATGTCGAGGGGTGCATTTGAGCTCCTTGGATGGTAGTCCCTGAGGGGCTCCAAAAGGCCTTCCTTTACTAAACCTTTGAAAATTAAGCCCATGGGCATCCCAAAATCATCAAAATGTTCTCGTTGCCTTAAAGGACCACCATTTCTTGGTTGCTTTTGGATGCCGTCATTTGTACACAATGCCTTCTTTCCTTTGATGGATGTTGCAGCCGTGTTGGAAGGGTAAGGTTTATAGCGGTGAGACATGTTCCGACCCGTAGTGCTTCCCCGTGCACGAACCCTTTTGATGTAATCATCGATGTAATCGTCGAGATTTGACCTTTTATAAGACTCATTCGTGTCAGATACACAAGATTGGTATGGTGAGATGGCCCGAGTCGAGCGATCGTCGATACTCTCGTTGCTAGGCTTTTCTTGTACCTTCTTAATTGGTTCTTTCAATAATCCATTGGATGAGTCAATAGGAACACTAGGACTGCATGACACCGCCACAAGATTGGCATCAGTAAGTGAAACCACAGTAGGAAGTACTCTGATGGGAGGGATGACAGTCTGAGCATTAAAAGCGTGACCGTAACCCTCCTCATAAGGCCTGGCAGTTGCCGAAGACGAGGATATATGGCTCGTAATGGGTGGATACCAGGGAGCAGTGAGTGCGGATCCAAAAGGCTGCTGAAGACATGAGGTTTGAGGCATCGTAACAGTAGGGCTGAACGTGTCTTGACCACACTGAGGAATGTGACTACAAGGGTAATGTGCATACTGTACTTGATGAGCAGGAGCAGCTTGCGTAACAGCCGGGTGGAGAATTTGATGAGAAGCATTTGACCTTTTCGGACTTCCCAACCGGAGGGGCGAGGTAGAGCTTGGAGGATGTTGTGAATACGGTAAACCTGATGAAGTGGTGATAAGAGCCTGGTGGCCCATGTGATCTTGCAGTATCATAGGGGCAAGTGTGCTTCGAGAATTGGAGGAAGCAAGCTGGCCCCCTCTGAACCATGGAGCCTGAGAAGCGAACTGTCCCAAAATGGCTTGCGGAGCCATGTCACACTGCTGGGCTTGAGAAGTCGCGAACTGACCCATTCCGAGATGATGACCCAAACCAGACTGATGTTGTGAAGTAGTAAGCGGCCCCTTCCAAGGCGTGGGGCGAAAACCAACCGATTCAATCCTGGTGGTGAGACCTGAGAGGCACCGGGGGCGAGGTTGACCTAGATCGGATCGTTGAGGAGTATCGAGTGTAGGGCCGAGATGTCTTGAACCGACCAATTCCAGCCCGATGGCCGGGTCGACCGAGGTTTTGGGTAGCGAACTGACCCATTCCAAGCTGCGGGGCGAAAAGGTGATTGAAACCCAAAGGTGAAAACTGAGAGGTGCCAGGGGGAAGTTGACCAAGATCGGACTGTTGAGGAGTATCGATACGATGAGGCCGAGAGGCAGGCTGAGTGATAGGCTGGGGGATGCTTGGCCCATTAGTAGTTCCACACGAAAGGGAACAGGGCATTTGACGGTAGTTGGCATACCCGGGAGGGTAATTAGTTCCAATTTTCGCATCAACCGTACAGGTTCCATTGGGATTGCGAACAATTGCTAGCCCCTGGTTTCTGATACCTTCCCATGGCGGCGATCTGAGCCTCTTGATGTTGTCTTATACATTCCAACATCGATTCTACTGCTCGGCATTTTGCGAATTTTCGGGGTGCGGATACATACGTCCCCCACTGTTCTCCTCTGAGTTGGCCATTCTGAAACTTTGAGCTGAAGCGAGGAGGAAACCGATGAAGTATCGACTCCGGAATGGCGAGCTGAACAAACGATGACCCGGGGCTTGATCCAAACTTTGCTTACTGTGGAAGGCACGAAAGGGTGTGGTTCAGACTCGGAAAAGCGGAACAGGTTGGTGTTTGGGCTTAGGGCTCATGCAACATGCGATTATTTGTTTAAATTTACTTAAAACATGTTTTATTAAACCTAATCGGTTGGAAAAGATTGCTCTTCTTTTTCACAAACTACTCTGGATCCTGGATCAGTGGGCCCCGTCACTACGTCTACAAGCCCCTCGTATTCCACCTGTATTTCGACCTCCCAGGGTGGACAGCCCCGGGCGAGGGTCCTATAGGGCAAGCGGGTCCCACCGACCGAAAGAAAAACGATCCTAAAAGTCTAGCGGGTAATCGAGTCTTAACGAGCATTCGATGTAAATTACGGACAAAGCTGACGTCAAAGTCAAGATCATGTCCGAGAGCTCGACAGTAAAGTCGGCACGATTTGGACTGATAAATGTCCACAATTGATCTTGACTTGTCGTCAGTTAAGCCGTAATTAGGCATGGAATAATCATTAATCCTTGATGACTCAGTGTCATGCTGGGAGTCTGTGTATAATTTGTGCCGGTCGAGCCCAGAAGTCAAGGCGCCGGCCAATATCTTGGTCAAAGTCTGCGGCGGAAAACCGGCAGAACTTCGACTGATTAGGGTTCCCGAAAGATATTGAGTCGGTATGCCGACAAAGGCTTGAAAGGAAAGGTCTATACACAGACAGGGCATGACACAGACCAGACTAAAAACCAACCGGGTCTCGGACAAAGTGTGTCACGGACAAGTGCATGGTCGACACGAGGCTCCATGGGATGTTTGGGTAGTCCTGTGCTTGCACCGAGAGGCGTAATAAGACCAAACGGGCCGCGACAAGGATTTCCCCGGGTTAGGGACGTAGTGTGCAGTGTACGGTCACGTGCGCGTAGTGTGCAAGCAGTCTATCTTCTTTTTCTGAGTAAAATAGAAATTTTTTTTATGTGTCTTAAAAAGAATGATGCATGATATTTTTTTGAAAATTTTCTTCTTTTTTTTTTTTTGAAAATCTCTTTTTTTTTGAAATTTAATGAACACATAAGCACATAAGCACAAGAATTCCGACAGTTAGGGACATGATTCCGACAGTCAAAATTTTGACTTTTTCCGAGGCGGCCAAAACAACACGAAAATGTGCAAAAATCAACACACACAACAAATGATTTTTAATGCCGGGACGGAAGCTTGACCCTCAAAAGCTTTTCCTTTTTTTTTTCTTGAAAACAATGATACCGGTACGTGGGATTGTTAAACCACAATTTATCCCCGACTCGTGTTAGGAGGCGATAACGAGAAGTTTAATGGTTTCCACCAATATACCAAATATCATTCATTTTTTTTTTAGAAAAAGCTAACAAAGTCCCCAGCGGAGTCGCCACTGTGATGTATCCGATTTTTTTTGAAAATCAAACGGAGTCGCCACGCCATTTTTGTTTTAAGGGCCAAAACTTTGAAAAATGCCCGAGATTAGAGATTTGGGTTCGGAGGTCACGTTACGCGCCGGGAAGGACGTTAGTGTGCACCCGGGACGCCTCGTAAAACGAGTCTTCCAAGCTAAAAACCATTTGTTGTGTGTGTGTGTGTGTTACTTTGGCCAAAATAAGTTGAAACTGAGGAAAGTAAAAATTGGGAATTCTTTATTAGACTTAGGACAGATCCCATGATTTTTGGTGTGATTTTTGGGTTGAGTTTTGGTACTCAAAAGATTTTTGGAAGTTGAAAACCATTTCTGCCAGAATGAAAAAGGCAGTGGACACTTGACTTTGAAATGGACTTTAGGACTTGAAAACTCCAGAATCTGGAAAAAATTCCGAGAATGAAAAATGTTCAAAACACCTTAAATAAGGTTTATTTGTAAGAAATTTTCATTTTGGAGAAGATTTGAGGACCCAAAACCTTCTGGAAATCTCAGATATGAGATCTGGACTCCCAGAGACTGGTGATCTGACCTTCAAAAGAAAATGTGTAAAATGGAGTTTTTCTCACGCAAAAAATAAAGTAAAAATATTTCTGGAAAGATATGGATGTTGTCTACAAAAAGTGTTTTGTAGTAAACACCAAATTCCAAGTTTATCTGTGTCCAAAAAATTAGACCATGGACTGGGTTCTTAGAAAATTGCTACTGGACAGCAACTTCTCAAGAAGGAAAAACATGATTTTAAAGGGGGTTTTGCATCCATGCTTGTCCCCATTTCCCTAGGTTTTGATTAGTGATCACTTGACATTTTAGTGGTGAATCAACTATATCAAACCATCCTTGGGGTACATTAGGACTAAGCACTTCATTTGCTTGGGAAGGGGAATTTTATCCTTTGAAAAAGAGATTTGATGTATGAAAATGATTTTTAGGGTTTTGAAAATGTGTTTTCTTTGCAAGTAAGTAAGAAAACTTTGAAAATAATGTTGATCCTTGTAGATGATCATCCATGGAGATGAACTTCCATGGTGATCCTCTTGGATCTAAAGCAAGAAATGAGCAAATTACATCTTCAAAGTTTGAGATGCATGCATGGATGAGAGAGATTTAGGGTAGGGAGAGGGAGGTTATACCTATCTTCCCTTGTGTTTTGTGTATGTGTTTGAGTGGATTCAAGGCATGAATGTGTTTAAGGTTTGAAAGTGTTTAGGGTTGATGATTTGAGTTGGTTAAAGAGAAAACAAGTAGATAACAATGAAGTCCTCTATGTTTTCTCTCTAATCCTCCTCCTAAAGGGTGATTTGAGCTTGAGTTAGTGTATGTATGAGAGTATGTATGAGAGTGATTTGAAAGTATTTTGAGTGAGTGGGATTTGGGAAAGATTGGAGAGAAAATGGTGGCAATTCAAGTGAATTCCCACTGTTTTCTCTCTATTTTTCGCCAGAGTGCTATTGCTGTGAGTAATTTGTGTTGTGTAAACTGAGAGAGGAGGGTTCAATTTATAGGCCCCTGGAAATAGCAAACAGATCCGCGCGGATAGGGTTCGACGCGTGCACTGTTCATCTGCTACAGTGTAGGCTGTTGGACAGGAGGAATATTTTCAGAAAATTCAAACTGATTGCTGTTTTTCAACTTTCTTAATTCGGATTTTTCCAATTTCTTTTGCTTTTTGAGATTCTTTTCTCGGTTTAACTTTAAATGGCAATGCCCATTTTACCCTTACTTTGTTAGAAAAGTTAGGAATGTTAGGAATGTTAGTAATGTTATAACTTTCGTTAATTTTCTAACGAAAATGCTAACAAGCTCAAATTGGAGCACTTACACATGCGCCGTCGCGAAACTGTCGTCATTCCCCAACCCGATGGGACCTCGTCCTCATAGAAGATGAAGAAATGCCTGCTCCTCCGGTTTCCCAAAGCTATCAGCAGGTCCCTCCTCCACCAAGCTACGAAAACCAAGCAACGCAAAGTAGCTCCCGCTCAAAACTTCACTCGAGCCTCAGTCAAGCAGCTCCGATCTGCCCGCCTCAGCACAACCAGTTTCCCGGCCCTGCGCCACAAGCTCAATATCACCAGCGCACATATGGGCCCGCTCCCCCAGATCCCAATATATCTCGATATCCCCGGGGATTCAATCATTTTCCCCTATATTAGCCTTGCAGCCATAATCTGAAACCCCAATGCCTGCCAGGGACAGACATCACAAGCGGATATCCTGATATTTCAAACCTACCACCTGCTGGACTGCCACTTGGGGCTAATGAAACATTTCCCCAGCTCCCAAATACAACCCTTGGCGGTCCGGGCAATCACACCCTTGGCTCCAATTTCAATAATCAAGGGTACGGGATGGTATACACTAAACTACCTCCGCAGGGCTCCTGAATGGCGATCCCATCAGCCAATCCACCTCCGTCTTCGGTTGTCATCCCAAAAAATGGTAGCTTGCCTCTGCCTACTGACCCTCACATGGCTTGGTTGATGGAACAAACGAAGGACATGCAAGGAAAGTTGGCAAACTCTCGGAAGGAATCCCTTATGCCCACAACAAATGGAGCAAAGTGGTTCCTCTACCTCCGAAATTCAGAATGCCGAAAATGGAGAAGTTCGATGGTACAGAATTCCCAAAGACTCACATCGATACCTACGTCTTAGGTATGAGATCCAACGGGGCCACCCCACAACAAATGGCGGATCACTTCCAACATTCCCTCAAATCCACGACACTAAGGTGGTTCCTCAATGTAAAAGCGGAGAATCGCTCCACCTGGGATCAAATCAGTGAGATCTTCCTGGATAAGTACCTCGCCAACCTTGAGTGGGAAACCAACATCCATGATCTGCAAGCCACCGAACAAAAGGATGACGAGCCGGTGGGAGAATTTTACAAAAGATGGAACTGGAAACTAAGCGAGATAATGGATCCACTTTCCAAGGAAGAGCAAATGGACATCTTCCATTCCTGCCTCAAACCATCTCTGAGGGTCCTGATTAGCCACCACTTCTATCCCGACCTCCGCGCCATGGTCAATGCCGGGACCAAGTTCGAAAAGACGTTGAGCCTACAAAAAATGGCGGCCACTCCTGCTTCTTCCTACCGCTACCAAGTAGTCCCGTCAAATTCGACGCCTGTTCCAAACAAAGGAAAATAGGCCGCCGGAGCAGTGCACTACATCCAGAATGGAGTCCAAGGAAGTCGCGACCAAGCGCCCCCGAGAAATAACAATCCTCCCCGGCCGCAGCGTTTTTAGCACTTCGACAACCTCGAAATGTCTCTAAGACAAATGTTCGAGGCGTTGGTGAAGCAGAACATGCTCAAGCCCCTCAAGAATTATCAGCCGAGGAATCCTAACCCGAACATGGATATGAGCAAGCATTGTGCCTTCCACAACAACCCAGCACACAATCGACAATTGCGTCATACTAAAGCAAGTGGTCCAAGGGCTAATTGAAGAAGGAAAGTTGGAACGCCCCCGCGGTCCCAACATAATCAGAAATCCGTTCCCCAGGAACGATAGGGTGAGCATGGTAGCATTCGGCATGGATGAGTCCTCTGTACTCTCTCAAGCCCATCAAAAATGTCATTGAAGAATTGGGTTACCCTTTTCGGAACCACAGCCAGCCAGGAGGAAATGATAAAGAAGCTTGGTCTAACCCCTCGCGTCTTAGAGTCTAGCTTCGAAAAAGGGTCCCAAGTCTGTTGTATTTGAATTCGAGTCTCTCGAGTCATCTGATGGCCTTACACCGGACGATTATGAGTTCATAACCAACAATGTATTCCCCTTTGCATTAAATAAACAAATTCGACATCTATGAATATCCCATCATTGCCACTTTAACAAATGATAAATTAACTAATCAAAACAGTTAATAATGATTCACTTGATAAAGACGCAGACACACTAAATGAACAATACATTAAGCAAATCTTTAAGCATGTTGTCAAACGAGAGGAAAACCGGGCCCAAGTTGTCGAGAAGGTTCTAACCAAAGTGAATTTGGGGACTGCTGAAGAGCCTACAGAGACGCAAATCGGAGAATTCTCTGTCGATACTTCGCCTAAAGAATATCGAGTCTTCTTCTCCCCCCTGTACACTCTAAAAAAAAACACAAAAAAATCATACAGTCAAACATTGTAGGTTCTAGTACTTTTCTCATTCAATCAAGTCCTCCTCGAACATTGTAATTAAGTCTTCAATTTTCCATACGCAAGTTTTTTTTCTTTTCTTGCTAGACTTGAGACATTATTTTGCACCCCACATTACATTTAATGAAATAGTTTTGTTCTATGTGATCACTTCCATTGCTCACAAATAATTTCTCAAATGATTAATGCTTTGATTAATTGGTGTGAGAAAGTCAATCGATAGTTCCCCATACACCTTAACATACCCCACACAAAGGCCTCCATCAAGCCATACACTTTCCAAAATTACATCCCTACCATCACCTTGACCAAGTCAACGACGGCAGCGACATCACTAAATAATTGCTCTCATGTCAACAAAAAGCTAGAGGCTTTTCCTTCCCCCTCATGTGCATCAAGCAAGCTCAAGCAGGGGCTTCAAAAAAAAAGAAACCAAGGACCCAGCACCGCTAGTCAGAAGCTCAATAGAGGAAGGCAAAGGCAAAAGCGCATCATAAGTCCTTAAGCGATATTCAAATTCTTCCTCTTCCCGTGAGAGCAACGAGCAAGAAGCAATGGATTCATTGAGACTGCCGTCAAATACGACTTGTCAAGGAATCACCTCAAGGCCCGTGCCTCATCATTCAACCTTTCGAGCCTTTTCGCCAAAGCCCACACAAATATTCATGCCCTTGCCCCAAAGCCAAACAAGGTTCGACCCCGAACTACGTCGACCTGAGCTTCTTGTCTTAAGGGGAACGTAGGCAACCAGAAATGGTCCGGTCATAAACACATACAAATCCACAAACCCGGTCTCACCAATGACCTATCCTATACACAAACATTCTCTCACACCTGACCCAATTCGATCCTTGATACCGGTTTACTTTATCCTCATGATTAATCAAGCACATCAAGTTTAATTGTTGAATAACCCGAACATCAAAAAGGGGTTTTAAGCAAACATGTGATCATTATAAACAAATCAAGTTTTCAAATGTCTCGACAAGTCTTCTTTTTCTACAAAATAGGAAAAATAGAGCTAAACACTAATTTTCTGTCAGGAAGGGCTTCCATACACTTTTACAAGCTTTTCAGTTCTCATACTCTCTAAAAAGAGTCAAACCCAAAAGCATTTATTTTGTGCCTACATCAAATAAGGCATTCACAAAAAAAGGGACCAGTTCCCACCTTTTCAAAAAATAATATATACGCCCTTGCGAGTGTACATTACAAGTCATTTCTTTCACGTTTTTGGTTGACTGATTGATTCAAAAAAATAAAATACAAAGGTGTTGAAGAGCATACCCAGCTAGATTGAAAACCCCAAACAAGGCAGTCTAGGCAAAAATCAGGGTTGCACCATTCTACCCCTTTTCCGTCTCCTCTTCTCTCACAAAAAGAAGGTCGAACTACGCAGACCTAAGCCCCTTAGTCGGAGAGAAACGTAGGCAGCCTTCATTGGTTCGGTCTAAAGCATACACAAAAATCTAAAAATTGGACGCCATCAAGGCTCAGACAAGAAGCAAGCAAGAGATTTTGCGTCTCAACAAAACTTTAAAAGTAAATCACAAATCATCATAGTTAAAACACTTCTTGATGAGTTCAAGCACAGTCTACTCTCAAACTCACAACATGCTAAAAGACAAGCTTAAAACATTTAACAATTAATGTGTCTGCAAATGACAATGAATGGATACTTAGAGTTTCAGAATGTCATTTTGCGCCACTCACGCTTGTCCCTTCACCATTCTTCCCTTCTTCCCTCGTCCTCGTCGAGTCTTCTTTCGTTCCACGGGAACTATCTCTGTCTCCCTCATTCCTAGACCAGAAGTCCTCCCCGTCGAGTCAAGCAACTCAGTCGCTCTCAGAGCCTCATTCGTCCGTGCCTCGGCTCGGATCCCTTCCCTGCGAGTCTGCAAAAGGGGACCTCCCACCGTCACTTGGTCAACTCGAGTTCCGTAATCAAACAAAACGTCTCCCGTGATATCTCGAGGGTTGACCCAAGCTTTTGCACTCCTAAGGTTGTAGCCATGTCATTCCAGCCTAGCAAAAGGCTCCTGCCTCATCCCGAACTGTCTGAAAACAAGCGACGGAATGTAGAAAGAAGAATGAGATAGCCCAGGAACCTTCCTGAAAGACCCTCCTATTCTCATTCCTCCAATGAGGAACCCACCAACGGATGTGATGAGTGCCAAGTTGAGCCATCCACCTCTCCCAAGCGTACTGATCCATATCCAAGACAAGAGGCCGATGTGCAAACGTCCACGGACTGAAGAATGTCACTGTCATAGCTTGAAGTCTCTCTCTCTCGCAACCATCATGCAAGCAAAGCAGGGGATTCTCTCACGCATGAACCGGTCCCCCATCGCCGAGCGATCTATGCTGTGGAAAGTCTCCCCCAAAACGAAGGGAACGATGTCCTCACCGGCTCTGCAATGGCCTACCACAAAGAGTTGTGACACATCCCGAGGGAGCTACCCATGAAAAGAGTGGCTATCACGCACAAAGCAAACACGTCCCAGGAGACGTCGCTTCCGCCGTCGCTCATGAACCTGCCAAAGCTGCCTCAAACCCCCATATACCACAAACATTTCAAGCTCATGCGACATGCACAAAACACAAAAATAAAAGGAGTAGAAACAACTCCTAAGTTATCACCAATAAAGTGCAAATAAAGAGTTCATTACATGTGAATACATTGTGCATATAAATACATATATTTTGTTGCTCTCCTCACTAACATGCACAGAAAAAAAAAAGAGAGTCCTACTCCGAGTCATCGGCACCACCGCCTAGTAAAGACTCCTACATCTCGGTGCCTCCTCCAGCCACCTCATCATCCTCGATGAACATTGCACCTTCCTCGACCGGATACTCCAAGAAGTCTGCAGAAGTAAGAACGAAGAAGGAAAGAGAAGACGAGCCATTCTTCCTCTCCTTGGCCAGCACCTGCGGCATCCTCAAAACATTTCAACAATTCGGTTAGAGGCGCCACATGTCCTCAAACATTTCAGTAATTCGGTCAGAGGCGCCACACGTCCTCAAACATTTCAACAATTCGGTCAGAGGCGCCACACATCCTCAAACATTTCAATAATTCGGTCAGAGGCGCCACACATCCTCAAACATTTCAACAACTCGGTCAGAGGCGCCACACGTCCTCAACTTCCTCCTCATAAAGGCGCCTCCTCCTCCCGGTAAACACAGCAAAGGTATGTCAATAAACTTCAAATGCAAGACATAGCAGTAATAAACGCTACATAAAAGAAGAATCCCAGCATGACATGTTTCCTTTCTAAAAAATCCCACAAACAAAATTCCTACACGACTCACAAAATACACCATCAATTTGGGCAAGGCCATAATAGTCTCAACTTAGGGTCATACTCCTGAACTAAGTCTCAATTTAGGTCCAGACGCCTTAGAATAGTCTCAAATTAGGGTTATAGTCCTGAACTAAGTCTCAATTTAGGTCCAGACGCCTTAGAATAGTCTCAACTTAGGGTCATACTCCTGAACTAAGTCTCAATTTAGGGTAGACACCCACAAACAGTCTCACATAGGGTAGACACCCCCAAACAATCTCACATAGGGTAGATACCCCCAAACAGTCTCGCTTAGGGTATAGACGCCTTCAAACAATCTCAACTTAGATACTCCTCGCCTTTCCCAGCAAAATCGCAAGCTCGAATATCTTCAACTTCACCTAAGGACACCACCACGTCCTCACAACTTCATCTCAGGACACCACCACGTCCTCACAATTTCATCTCAGAACACCACCACGTCCTCGCAACTTCATCTCAGGACACCACCACGTCCTCACAATTTCACTTTAGGACATCGACACGTCCACACATATTTCACTTCAAGAAACCGACACGTCCACACACAATTTCACCTTAGGACACCACCACGTCCTCACAACCGACCCAAGCGATCACCTTAGGACACCACCACGTCCTCACATCCGACCTCAGCGGTCACTTCAGGACACCAACACATCTACCTCAACTCAGGACATCACCACGTCCGCACAAATCTCACTACTTCACCTCAGGACACCACCACGTCCCCAGCCATCCGACCAACACGGTCAACTTCTCTCTCCCGACAAGCGGTCCAGATCGGGACCCTTATCTTTATCGATGACCCCACTTTCTTTATAAGTGACGTCGCCGATGGGCTTCTGTAAGTACCCCAATCTGGACCGCTCTCCATCCGAGCATACGGAAAATACCAAAGGCGAATTTTTGGAGGTCATAACTTTTTCATACTGTCTCTGATTGAGACATGCCATATATGGTTGGAAAGCTCTCGACGAGTACTATCCAATGGTAGTGAAAAAGGGATGATTACAGAAGAATCCGCATGGGCACATTTGCATGACAAACATGTCCGCGCGGACATGTTTGTCAACACGCAAACAATCCCCCAAATCTCCCAAAAGTTCACAATATTCCCCCAAATTCGAGAAAACCAAAAAATTGGATTAACACAAGAGTCCGCGCAAACATGTTTGCATATTTTCTAGGCCTATAAATAGAGGGCTCACCCTCTCATTTTCTAGACACCTTCCTTCTCTCCTCCCTCCCCCCAGCAAGCTGGGACAAGTCTAAGGCATCCCGAGCCCCTTCGACCCTTCCCCGAGGCCTCCCGAGCCTTCCTGAGGTGCTCCGAAGCCCTCCTAAGGCGCTTCAAAGTCCTCCTAAAGCCCTGTTGAGCCATCCCGAGACGATCCTGAAGCATCCCGAAGCCCTGCTAATCCATCTCGGGGCGTTCAAAGCCCTGCCAGTCCATTCCGAGGCATCCCGAGGCACGCCGAACCTCCGCCCGCATATACCTAGCCATCCTGAGGCACGTCAAACCTCTGCCCGAATACACCTAGCTATCCCGAGGCACGCCAAACCTCTGCTCGAATACACCTAGCCATCCTGAGGCACTCCGAACCTCTGCCCGAATACACCTAGCCATCCCGAGGCACGCCGAACCTCCGCCCGCACATACCTAGCCATCCCGAGGTACGCCGAACCTCTGCCTAAATACACCTAGCCATCCCGAGGTACGTCGAAGCTCTGCCAGTCCGCCCCGAGCTATTCAGAAGCAACCCGAAACTTTGCCAGCATGCATCGGTCCACCCCAAGGCAATCCCGTTCCATCCCGGTCTGTCCTCCTTCCAAACCTCTTTCAATTAATTTCAATATTTAAATACATAGCATATAATGTAGACATCACTTTCAAAATGCATTTTTAAAACCACATACACACACACAACTTTTAAAGAAAGAAGGGTATCGAAAGAATCGTGTATACGAGGCGACTCGGGTGAGCTCTACTATTCTCTTCCCGAGGCATAACCTGACCCCCGAACTCAAAAATTTCATCACACAACAAAACAAAACAAAAACAAAGCATTTTCTCAATATTTTGGGCATAATCAAAACGGCGTGGCGACTCTACAAAGAATAGCACGATCGTACAACACGAGATGCCGTCCGGCCACGGATCGGGTAATTTCAGCTGGGGAGGCCAGGTCGACTATATTCATAATCTACATTCTACTAACGGTGAAGGGCGTAAAATTTTCTGGGACTCTTTTAGTCGCCCTTATGCAATTTTTCTCCTTATTGTTTACTTGATTGACCCTTCTGGCCTGCCCCTTGGTTGATTCTCCCTGGTCAGAACCCTTCACATCCTTCTTCCTTAGCTTTCTTTCTTTAGCCACATTGACATCATACGCTCACTCAAACAACTCCTTCCTAGTATTCACTCTCGTAACTTAGAGCTCGTAATCTAAGTCAGGCAAGGAAACTCCATTCCTGAAACAATTAATGACCTCTTTGTTGGTCAAATCCTCCTCAATCTGGTCGACCAACTCTTTGAATCGAGTGTAATAGCTCATGGTACTCTCCGTTTCCCCCTGAGGAATATTGTTCAGGTCGGTGACCATTTTCTTCTGAGCTTCGATGTGGAGAAGCGTTCCAGAAACTTACGACGCATATATTGTCAATTGATAATGCATCCGGTCGACAAGCCACAAAACCAGGTCAAGGCTGCACCCATAAGCGTGCTGGTGAGCGCCTTGCATAAAACGTCATCTTTTGTGGAGACTAAACATATTTGTGCCTCAAAATGCTGCATGTGATTTAAAGCGTTGGTTGAACTTGAGTACTTATCCAGATCGGGCAACTTAAATCCGGACTCTGGTGGACATAGATCAAGCATCCATTGAGCAAGAGGTCGAAGAGTACTATCATTTTGCTCAACCTTATTTTTACTAATCTGTTCGTCGTCCTCCATATTTTCTAGTCTCCTCTTGAGGTTTAATAGCTATCGTGCATCCAAACCAGGTCCCTCATCTCTTTAATGTGACACGAAATTTAACCTCTGTTGTTCCTCTTTATGATACGACCTTCGGGAGGGTGTCCTCTCCCTTTTGTCGATTCTTGGTAGTGATCGACCTCATGCTCGGGGGCGCCCTTAACCTTGGGAGGCGACTTACCACAGTTTCTCTCCTGTTATTGTTTAGTTTATCTTGCAGGTCACAGTTCCGACTGGCTAACCTTCCAGCTGGTCATGGACCATTATTTCTCCTTTCTCCCATTGATGGGTCATGTGCCCAGCTGAATAACATCGTTGTTTCGAGCCTAGACCCTGGGCTGGTGGGAGATCTGATATGGTATCGTTATATTGGATCTACGGTCGTCTTCGTCGGGAGAATCCGGTAGCTCAAGTAGCTCGTTGTGGACGTCCAACAGGCTTCGAAGGACTTTTGCTCGCTCTAACAGTAAAGCTCTCCTATTTGGAATTAGAGATAGAATTCATTGGTCCGTTGGGCATATGTTTTCAATAAGATATCGTAACATTATGAAATTATTTTTTATGAAACTTATCATGATGATAAGGAAATGCTATCGTAGAGATCTTTTAGACTTAACTATTTTGTAATCATTGTGGATATAGTAATTACCTCATTCTCATTAGTTATTAGCTTTGAACAATTAAAGACATTCAAAAATATTTTTGGATCTTTTATAACTCAAACTAGTTGTAGTCCTTATAATATGATAAATTAAGAGAATATTGCATGAAGTTCACTATTTTATTTTTTATGTGTCATATGTTAATTAGACGATTTATTTGCTGACTTGAAAGTGGTATACATGACTTTGTAAGGTGAGTCAATGTCAGCTATTGAAATACTTGATTTTTCTAAGATGTTGGTTATCCAATGTTAATATTGTTTATCAATTTTGTTAACTATGTATGTGACCAATCATCTGAAAGAAGTTTTTCAAAGTCGAAATTATTAAAAACATACATGAGATCATCAATGTCTCAATAAAGGTCAAATGATCATGAAATAATGTGTATTGAGAAGCATATATTAATTTTTTTTAATGATAATACAATGATTAATTATTTTTCATCTTAAAAGTTTTTTTATGATCATAATAATATGATCGTTTCGTTCGTCTTGTTTTGTCCTATTTGAAATTTTGATTTGTCAAAGTTTAATGTGCTCTAATGCAAATGATCTTAGTGTCTTATTCTTAGTTCTTATTGCAAGTAGATGTTTATATTTCCTTTGTATTTTTCTCCATTAGTGTTTCTATTTTGATAATTATGATACTAGTTACATTTCATTAATGTATAAGAAATTGTAATAATTTATTTGAGTTTTGAAAAAAAAAATATGAAAATATAGGGGCCCATTCATTTGACTTCGTCCCGAACCCAGAAGAAGCTAGGGAGTGGGGATGGCCCTGATTGTGATGGTTTTATTCAAATTGTAATAGTCCTGAAAGTATTATCCATAATAACAAGTTTTGAAAATATGCGGTTGGACATTTTTTAGATTTTGCCAAGTTGAAATCGCAATCTTCAATCGTAGCTTTCTAAATCCCCATAGTGAAACCGAGATAAGTACCTATTTAGTCCCTGACATTTAGATTTTTTTACGTTTTCGTCCCTAACTAATTTTTGTGAACATTTCCGTCCTTGACCTACCTATATAATTTTCCATGTAGTCCTTCCGTCCACTTTCTGTCTAATTCTCCGTTAAATCGTCCGAGCTGGCACTGTGACGTCATTAAAAACATTAGATGGCACGGAAGGACGATTACTCAACATCCACGACGGAAAAATTGGTCACAAACTTGGCACGTGACTTCTCCAACTCACAGTTATTCTTCGTTCTTAACCCTAAATTGAAGACGACGCGTCCATTTTTGCGAAGGAGAGGAGTTTAATTGAAGTTCAAAATTAGGACTTTTAGGGAAGATTGCTGCATAGAGGAACTCGAAATCTCTACCAAAACAGGTTAGTTGTTACAATTTATAGCTTGAAGTCTTATTTAGTGGATGAGTAAAAATTGCAAATTTAAAAATTAGGGCTTTTTCTTTCAGAATTGAATTGTTTGAATTCTTGGTATATTTTTGGGACAGGCTAAGAGCATGGCTTCTTCAGCTTCTTTTCGTTCGAGAGAATATAATCGCATCAATGGCGAAATCATCAAGTTCAAGAATTAGTTGTAAGTGTAAGAAAAGAGCATCTGTTCGGATTTCGGAGTCAGATAACAATCCAGACAAGCTCTATTTCAAATGTGATACCTGCAATTTCTTTAAATTTTGGGATCCAAAGAATTCAGATGTTAAGTGGTGTCTACATTTGAGTGAAATATTACATCTGAAATTCAAATGGAAGTTAGGTCCTTGGGAGGCAGTCTGCTGACTAGAATTCAAGGGTTGCAAATTGGATTGCAAGGGTTGAATGCATCCGTTGGTGGAATGAAGATGATGATGGTGCTTTGTTTTGTTTGATCAATAGTTTCTTTGTTTGTTCAATAGTTTCTTTGTTTGTTGTGGCATTTATTGCAATGAAGTAAATAGAGGTGGTTTAGGATGTTTTAGGATGGTAACATTTGTAATGACTTTTTATTTGGTGGTTTGAGACTACTATAATGTATGGCTTTTATTTGTGGTGTAAGTGCACTATTAATGTATTATGTAATCACTTCTGTTATGCTTTCTATTATGGTCAGTTTAAAACAAGAACAATCATTAGTAGTAATGACAAAAAAAGTAGAAAAATTATTTTGGGACGGAGGAAGTAACAATTAAAATAAAACAAAAATAAACAACCTTAGATAGCATCATTGATGTTTTGTACATATTCCAAACAACCAATATTACTGTTTACCATTCTAAATCACAAAACAGAGGACATTAACCTCTGCATTCTACCAAAAATATATGGCCACCACCATAAATGTTAACAAAAAAGAACACATAACCTACCACCATGAATATTCACCAAAACATCAAACAACCCCCATAAATATCTACTAAATAACAAACAACCATTGTATTAATGTTTACAAAACAATGTAGACCAAATTTACTGCCTTGGTCTGTTCTTGGACTTTGCATGCTTCTGCAATGCATCATGAGTGATGTAGCTTCTTCCCCTCCTAGTAAATGATGCTTGAATGCCAGCTTGTCCATTGGTAGGACCACTATTGTTGGAGGTAGTGTTCACCTAAATTAAAAAACAAAGATAAGGACAAGGTTACTTAACAACACATATCACATGGGTGGGGAGCCACAAAGAAAAATCAAAAGGAGAGAGAATCTTGAAAAAAGCTTAAAAGTTTACGATGAGCATTTCCAAATTCTTGTCTTTGAGCTTGACTTGAAGTACCAATGTCTAACCCACTCCCCTGATAAGATAAAAGCATGGGAACCAATGACATTCAGAAAAGAAATTAAAAGCCTCACAAATGTTCAAGATTTAGATCCAGATCTAGATCCAAACTTACAATTACATTTCTTCTTCCTCTCTTCTTTGTTGTAGTTCCAGATCCAGATGCATTGCCAAGGGTTGTGGAAGCATTTGCAGCAGTGTTGTTACCCCTAACCTGCATTAAAAAGGTGTAGTTCTTGAAAATGTATGAAAATTGTTTACAATTTGTACATAAACATCTTATTACTTACAAATTCATCCCCATTTAATGGCTTATCTGGGCATTTTCTCTTGTTGTGTCCCTCTTTCTTGCACACACTACAAGTCATCTTCATGCCTTTTCTAGAACTTTTGACACTCTTGAAAGGATCCTCTACCACAGGTGCATTACCATCACCATTTGCATTAGCATTTGCATTACCTGGTGCATCCTCAGTTGCATCCTTTCTCCTGTGCCATTTTGGTCTCCCCTTTAACACTCTTACAGGTGGAGGCAGCAACACTGGCTTATCACTTACTGGCCACAGTTAAGGGCCATTCAAAGGACTCATCATAATATTATATGACCTGAGGTAAGTTTCACCTTGCAAATAATCATAAATGTAATTCTCTGGGTCTTCTCTCATCAGTGTAATGGCTGAAACTGCATGACAACATGGGATTCCACATAGTTTCCATGCCCTGCATGTACAAGTTCTTGAGCTCAGGTCCATTATTGTTCCTCCCCTAATACCTCTAATTTCATACAAAGAGTGACCATTCCATATAGCATGACACTGCCTCGACTTGGTAATTGAATCCTCCAAACTTTTAATTATTCTGGCTCCATCTACTTGGATCCCTATCCATCAAATGTTTGAACCCCCCTTCAGACAAATTTTTTATCTTTTCCATGTTCTTCTTAAAGTACTCTGGTGTTGTCGACTTAGCAGCTTGAAATTACCCGGATTCGCGCGAGCGAAAGCGGTTGTCTTTCGCGGAGGGTTGGTGTCTGAGACCTCGCTTTTCGGGAAGGAGAGGAGTCGCCACGCGGTTTTTATATTTTGAGCCCAAACGTTGAGAAACGGCTTTTGTGAAAATGGTGTCGTTTTTATTGGCAGCAAAAACTTAGAAAAAAGCTTTGAAAATGGGGGGTCATTTTTATTGGTAGCAAAAACGAGTAAAAAGCTTTTTTGGTACCAGAGATTGTTAGGTTCGGAGGTCACGTTACGTTTCGGGAAGAGTATTACGAGATCACCCGAAACGCCTCGTATGACGAGTCTTTCTACCTTTCTCGAAAACGTGTGCGTGTGTGTGTGTGTTTGCATTTTAGAAATGGGGGCTTGAGTGACAAGCTTAATCTTGGTTTGAATGTCAAATGTTGATTAGGTGATTTGTTTGAAAAGACGAGCGTTTGAATGACAAACGTCAGTTTTGGAGCTTTTAGGAAAAGTGGCGCAAATGCTGATTTTAACTGTTTATCTTAAGTGTCAAATGTTGACTTTTAAGAAAAGAGCGTTTGAATGTCAAACGTCGGATTTTGAGTTTGAAGATGATCGTTTGGATGCCAAACGTCATTTCGCGCGTTTTGAAAGAGAGTTCGAAGGTCGAACTCCGGTTTTGAACCGGGTGTTACATTGTTAACGATTTTTACGGGAAAAAACGTATTAAATGATTTTGAATGTCAAATGTCGCCTTTTAAGTTTGGAAGATGAGCGTTTGGATGCCAAACGTCATTTCGCGCGTTTTGAAAGAGAGTTCGAAGGTCAAACTCCGGTTTTGAACCGGGCATTACATTGTTAACGATTTTTACGGGAAAAAACGTATTAAATGATTTTGCGATCAACAAATCGGGTTGCGATTCGAAATTTGAAAAGTAAATACTATCACGATCCAAACGGGTCGGACTTGTAAATGACAGTATTTAAAGTGCAGTATCAACGGAATCAAACGATCCGGAATTGTAAATGACGATCGACAAGCCAAACGACTCGGAATTGTAAATGACGATCGACGAGCCAAACGACTTAGAATGGTAAATTTGCATAAAAGTAAACGACGTTCGACGGATCAAACGGTCCGGAATTGTAAATGACAGAAATTTAAATGACGATCGACGGATCGATCGATCCGGAATTGTAAATGACATAAAAGTAAACGGAACGGGGTCGGAATGCCGTTTTAACCCGAGATTACTTCTCTTACGGGAAGAGAAGAGGATCTAGGGGCTAAAACGTATCGGAACCTGTTAGACGGAGGCGTCTACATTTCAACGATGTTCGTCCGAAATGGTTATAGCGACTGGCGCGTAAACCGAGGCGGAACGAGAGATTAGAGAGAGGGAGTTATACCTATGGCTAGGGTCGACTCCTTTGGCTCGGGGGGTGTATACGGGATACGGAAAGTGGTTTGGGATGGTGTTTTAAGGTGGTGAGGGGCGTATTTGATCGAAATACGGAGGTTTCACTCAAATTGAGACGAAACGGGGGCTCGGGAAGGGGTGAAACTCAGTTGGACCGTGGCTATGGTGAGTTTGGAGAGTGATTTTATTGTTCTAAATGGCTTTGACAGCCCTTCTATTTATAGGTGAAAATTTAGCATGAGTCCGGCCGGACTTAGCTTGAAATCTAGGGGGTTTTGTGAAACTTTGGAAATTGGAGGGACTTGCTGGCAATTTCTGAGAGTCTGCAAAGGAGTCCGGCCGGACTGAGACTGCATACCAGGGGTATTTTAGTCTTTTCACTCTAAAATTGATTGAAAGGTGACTAGAGGGAGGTGGCACGCGTGCCACGTGTCCCATGACTCACCAGGCTTTGCGGGAGTTCGTGCCCGGGTCCCGGTTTTGTCCCTTTTTAAAATAACAGTCCGGAAAATGTCCGAAACGTCCCCGAAAAGTGCTGGAAATTGCGTTTTTCAGGGAAAGCCGTACTTTTACGTGCGATGACGTGTGTTAAGTACGTTTCGACGTTGGGATGCACGGGGCAGTCCCGGAACGTCTCGTTGGCTTGAGAACGGGGAGCTTAATGGGTTCCGGTTAACCTGGAGCGGGCCAGTTAACAGATTCCGGTTAACTTTTAACGGATTTTGACGATCCGGATTTGGGTACTTACTGTTAGCCCCTCAGCGACGTCTCCTCCGAAGGAGGTGGGGTCGTTGAAAAAAGATAGGGATCCAAATCGGGATGCCTTACTTTGAAAGAGACCTGGGTGGTCAGCTGGATGGACCCTTAGCGAAAGGATTCCTACGTATCCCGAGCGGGAATCAAGCCGATCGTAGTTCGTAGGTGCAAGGATCCGCGCGTGGGGACCTTGACCTGAGCGAGACTGTTGGGAGGCGTCTGAACCTGAGTGAGACCATTGCGAGGTACCTGGACCTGAATGGGGACTATTGTGAGGCATCTGAACCTGGGATTTCTGAAACCTTCGAGGGCGTGTGGCGCCTCAGACCAGAGTTGCTGGAGCTTACGAGGGCGTGTGGCGCCTCAGACCGGAGTTTCTAAAACATTCGAGGGCGTGTGGCGCCTCAGACCGGAGTTCCTGGATCATACGAGGGCGTGTGGCGCCTCAAACCGGAGTTACTGGATCATACGAGGGCGTGTGGCACCTCAATCCGGAGTTGACGAGGATACGTTTATCCTGAGACGAAGGCGTTCGTGCCTTGAGTGCTGGGCTTACGATGATGGCCAGGTTTATCCTGTTGGGGATAGGGTGGCAATGATGGGAATAATTGTGTTAAACTGGCGTTATTAACAACTCGGAAGGATTGACGTTTCTTCTTAAGAATCCTGCTGGGGATGAGCGTTCGGGCTTACCTTGATGGCCGAAGAGGGATTGTTGTGCGGACTTACCTTGATGGCCGCTGAGGTGGGACGATCGGGCTTACGACTGGCGGCCGGGGAAGTTAACGATGGTGAAAACCAACAGAAATTTTGATGTCGGGAGACGAAAATGTAACTAGAATGTCCGGAGACGGGATTGAGCGTTTGAATGTCAAACGTCAACTGGGATTTAACGTCTGGAGACGAGCATTAGTGAGGACTAACTGGGAATTTAACGTCTGGAGACGGTGTTAGTGAGGACTAACTAGGAATTTAACGTCTGGAGACGAGCGTTAGTGAAAACTAACTGGGAATTTAACGTCTGGAGATGAGCGTTAGTGAAGACTAACTGGGAATTTAACGTCTGGAGACGAGCGTTAGTGAAAACTAACTGAGAATGGATCCTCGGGGGATGGGGTGTTAGAAATGTCTAACTGGGGAGAAATTTAACACTTTTGGGGGTCAAAAGGGGTAAAATTGGAACTGCGAGAAGTTGAGGGGCTGAATTGGCAAGGACTCTTTCTGTTGCAGCAAGAGTCCGGCCGGACTAAAACTGAAGTTGACATGTTTTTATCAGCGCCGAGGCAGACGAGAAATTGGCCATTTTCTTCATTTTTTTCAGGCGAAAAAGAGAGAAAGGAGAGAAAATTTTCACCCCAAATTGTGAGTTTTGCTCAAATTTGTGAAGGAAAATCGACATGGAAGGTGATTGGAAACCAATGGCTCGTCATGGAAGGACCGATGACGAAAGAACGCGGTTGGTTCGGACCATTCGAACCATTACTCATCCATTGAATTCGGCGGAGTTCTACCCGGCTAGGGAGAACCACAAATCTAAAGGAGGGATCGAGAGACAGGTAAACTTCCTTCAAATTCCATTAATTTTAAGAATGTGCATTCTTTAAATGTTAGAAATTTGACTAGAAATGAGTTAGGGATTTTGGTGCCCGGATTGGGGCTTTTTGACTTTTCTATGCGCCTTTGTCAAAATTGACTAGGATGTAGTTCAATTGACACTATGGGTAGATGACATAAAAATTTTGGTTGCAAAATTCCATGCCTAGATGTGTTTTCCGAATTTAAAGCATGTTTAAATCGGGACGGAGTAAATTTTCGAAATGTTCGAAAGAATTTGAAAGTTCCGAATTCGACGGAGTTTTCGAAGGGTTTTGAAAGTTCCGGTTTCGACGGAGTTTTCGAAAGGCTTTGAAAGTTCCGGATTCGACGGAGTTTTCGAAGGGTTTTGAAAGTTCCGGATTCGACGGAGTTTTCGAAAGGCTTTGAAAGTTCCGGATTCGACGGAGTTTTCGAATTGTTTTGAAAGTCTGGACCGTCAATACTCCAACCGGGATGGAAATATTTTAGGAAAGAAATGAGAACTGCATCGGCATTGCATCATTTTGACATGCGTTCGTGCACTCTGTTGATGTTGCTTTTGTATTAACGTATTCTTGCTTTGTTCACCTGCAGGGGCGAGGGACAGTTGATGTTCATACTCAGAAGAGTCGGGGAGCCTTTGAGGCAGTGAGAGCGCTGTGGGAGATATTCCCGGACGAGGCTCGAGACGGAGAGAGGAGTCCACGGCAGCTGGTGGTCGAATCCGGATTGGCTGGGTTTATTAGCGCCGTAGCCACGGTGGCTGTGACGCAGAGGGCGAGGCCCATGTATGTAGCTCTGAGCGAGTACTGGTGGGATACGACCCACACTTTTCATTTCAGATGGGGGGAGGCGACAGTGACTCCTACTGACTTTGCTGCTATCACTGGGTTGCCGACCTAGGGCAACGCGCTGGTGTGGGTGGATGGTTATACCCCGGGGCAGTTGTCTTAGCTGCTGGGTTTTGATATTACCGATGCCAGGGGCTTAGGTATTCGGTACAGGCCGATGGAGAGGCATCTGCAGACGGGTATTGCTGATTATGGGGAAGGGTCCCCTAGGATGATCGCTGAGCGTCTGGCTCGAGGGTTCATATGGTTCGCGCTGTCAGCGACTCTGTTCTCGACTTCTGACACGTCCTGTCACTTCCCTTTGCTCGGGTCGGTGACAGACTTGGATACCGTGAGGGGGTATGCATGGGGGGAGGCTGGACTGGCCGAGCTCTACCATTCCTTGGACAAGTTCTCGCGGGGAGAGGAGAGCTCCTTGAGTTGTTTCTCGTTTGCTTTGGATGTAAGTTCACGTCTTTTTCTCTTCCTTGTCTCATTTTTGTACTCGTATGTATCTGCTCTGTAGCTGACATAACTTTCCATTTGCTTGACATGTCTGGTGCTATGAGGTGTTCAGCCCGCAGCAGTGGGATATTAGGGAGGCGTACCGATCCCTGTTCCCTGCCATGCTGTCTTGGCAGAAGAGGGCGAAGAAGGCGGTGTCATCGAGGGTGGGTACTCGACTGTCATACGAGGAGGTGTCTCAGGCCCTGAGCCGGGAGTTCTCCGAGCGGATCCAGCTGACCTGGTGGAGTCGGTTCCACATGGGCGTGGTTCAGGTTGCTAGTGAGGTTACGTGGCGGCGGAAGCTCTTGGTGGGACTTCACTGCGATGCGATGTATCTGGGGGAGAGGGTGACCCGTCAGCATGGCCCGGGGTCCTTTTCGATGGTGCCGGTGGATCCGCCTCTGCACATGCAACATCCTCTGTCGATGCCGATGGAGGAGTTGGAGAGGTATAGACAGGGTGTGTTCTATACCGAGTATGTCATAGCGGGAGCCGACTACGACACTTTCTTGAGGATGAGGCTGAGGAGCCCGCAGGTGCAGCACAGGGAGGGCGAGGGCCCTGGATATCCCCGAGATCTCCCGCTCCCACGCGCTAGGTTGGCGTATGAGGGGCTGGACGGTTCGCGCAGGCGGCTGGTGATCCCGATCCCGGAGGAGCCGAGATCACGGTATAGGGTGGACCCCAATGCTTCGGTGAGCACTTTTGATTTTCTGCATTTGATAGTAGCATTCTGCAAATGTTGCATCTGTACTTTCTGCTTGTCTTTTGATGACTTTCCTGGTTTGCAGGTGTCTGGCCGTACGTACAACGAGGCGGTGAGACAGTTGGACGGATGGGCCAACTACACTAGAAGGCTCGTGGCGTTCCTGAGGTGCAGTTCTCGGAGGAGCGTGGATGTTCGTGAGCCGAGGCCGTCTAGGCCGAGAGGTTCATCTGCTCCCACGGCTGGTGGAGAGGACTTTGCGCAGGGATTTGGCCAGTTCGCGGGCGGAACGGCTGGGTTTGGAGCTCATCCTCCTTCGCACTCGGGGCACGAGAGGGGAGAGTCTTCGAGTTCGCAGGCGCAGAGGAGGCCTTTCGCGTATTCCCGCCTGGAGGAATTCGGAGATTATCTGTTTTCGACAGATCCGACTGCTGCGGGGCAGTACATCGAGTGCTCGGATGATGAGCAGGACTCGGAGTAGTCCTTCTTTATTGGTTTTTAGACAAAATGTATGTATTGTCCGGAACAATTTGACTTGAACTGTATTTGAAAAAGGCACCCTTGAGGCGGAACCTGTACTTCGCACATCTATTTAGTGATTACCTTCTTTTTATTTTGGCAAATAAGCAAGTAGGTTGATCAAAAAATAAATAAAATGGAACATGCATAAAAAATTGAACGGGTCAAAATTTATGCCTATATGCACTGATATTTAATTATTTGCACTGTTGCACGAGTCCGGGGCGGAAGAGGTGTTGGTATTGGTTCAATGAAACCAGGGGAGCACACATATTCATAAAGGCATGAACAGGGCTTTGTTTGGAATTGTTTCCAAATTAAGAGCAGCTGGCTGTAGAGTTGACTAAGTCAACTACAGGGAGAGTTTGGCCGGACTGAGAATGAAATTCTAGAGCCTTTTAAATTGCAGTTTCAGCTTTTCAATTCGTAAAAAACTGCGCATTTGCTTTGATCAGTTGGCTGAATTTCTTTCAAATTCCTAAGGTTTCCTTCACTTTCTTTCATGGCTCCCTTTCCTAAGCTATCATCTTGGATGCAAGAGCGATACTTGGAAAATTTCCAGTCGTGGCTATGGAACCACACGAGGCAACACAAGGGGTTTTTCGAAGGCTGTTACGGGATGAAATCTGTTTAGGCTTTGAAGGAGCTCTTGCCAGATTGGGATCTTTTGAGAGCAGCGGCTCGCTTCTGGGACATATGGAGGAATGTGTACAACTTTTGTACAACGAAATCACTCCTACGTTTGAAGATTTCCGGGCCATTCTGGGAGGACCTGAGACGGAACAGCTAGTTCTTCCCTATGCTGGTGGCATGGCCACTGTTGAGAAGCTAGTGTCTCTGCTTGGTATCTCGGCTGGAGAAGCATACGGGATGCTGATATTGAACACTGATTATGTCGACATTTCGGGACTGCCCGATAGATTTGCCGGAGCTGAGGGGAGCATTTTTGCGTGGGACGCGTTTGCTCTGTGCGCGATCGCTACTCTATTCACGTTCACGTCCCTGGGTGTGTGCCATCACAGTGTACTGGACCTGGTGAGGCAGTGCCGGAACGGGGGAGACATCGTGCCTTTGGTTCTGGGCGAGACGTTCCTGGGCATAGGTCGGATGGCGACCGGCAGCCGATACATGTGGGGAGGGAGTCCCGCTATGCTTACCATTTGGTTGAGAGAGAGACAGCAGATGATGCCCGAGGTGCCAATGTCTTGTGACGCTTGGTCCTTTTCTCGATGTCCTCTGGTGATAGGGGCGATCAGGCTGAGCTGGAGCTCTGGATGGCCAGACTCCGCACTCATCACTTGCGATGGTGGGTTCCCCATTTGAAGTTACAAACTTGTCGGACCTCTCAGGAGTGTCTATTGGTTGTCAGAGTGCCGAGGCTGTCTCAGACGTCTTTCTACATTCCATCGTTGGTTCTGCGACAGTACGGGCTGGAGCAGGTGCCATTGACGGGCTTGAGTCATGCTGCTACCTTCTAGGTGGGATCTCTGCTGATGGAAGATCCTTCGACGCTATTGCTGCTCACACGGTGGTGGCAATACACGTCCTTTCCTGCCAGGGTTCTCTTTCACCGGAGAGGGGGCACTGCTTCGTCTACGCAAGATTCCGAACTGGTATGAAGAGTGTATAGGGGAGACACAGATGGCTATCTTGTGGAGACGAAATGAGTTGTTGGGTGCTGATCACCTGGACAACTCGACCTTGAGGAGGACCGAAGCGGGGGCTAACCCTCAGAATCGTACTGGGAACGAAATGGCTGACTATGAGGCCAATGCTAATCAGGAGGCCAATCAAAGCACGGTCATGATGGCTCGAAGTGAGGCAGCTCGAGACAGAGCTAGGGAAAGGGCTGCGTTGACAGCTACAGGTTTGACGGAGGCGTCGGGAAGAGTCCCTGAGCCAGGTAGAAGGACTACCAGAATATTCCCTGTGAAGGTGAAGAACACTCACCGTGGGAAAGGGAAGGGGAAGAAGGATGAAGGACCAAGTACGAAAAACTAGGTTGACCTTACTGTCCAGAGTATCCACCCACTGTCATTGCAGACACATTAACTGATTAATGTTTTATTGTAGTTTTGCTAGCGTGTAGCGAGTCAAGAGTTGACCGTGCTTGAACTCATCAAAGATTGTTTTAACCGTAATGAATTTGTAGGTTAATTGAAAAGAGTTTTTCGAAACACAAGCGCTTGATGCTTATTGTATTTTTTTTTTGAAATCGAACCAATGATGGCTGCCTACGTTCCCCTTTTACAATTGGACTAAGGGGCTCAGGTCACCGTAGTTCGACACTTTAGGTGAATTTGAGAAAAACAAAGACAAAAGAAGTGCGACCCTGTTTTTTACTTGGATCATTAGCGGGAATGTATCCAGTTGGGTATTACTCTTTTAGAACTTTAATTTTACTTAGGGGTGGTGTATGGGGAAGGAGAGTTGACTCGTGCTCTTCCTCAAACGAAGTATCTGCGGAGCTTGCTTCCGTTCACGGGGTTAACGAAAGGGTTCTCGTCCAAGTTTGCTAACTTCATGGCTCCTCCGGAGAAGATTCTTTGTACCACGAATGATCCTATCCAGGTAGGCTCCCACTTTCCGAGGGGATTGGTCTGCGTAGGAGGCTTTTCCTTTAGCACCAAGTCGCCTTCTCTGATGTCTCGGATCTTGACTTTCTTATCGAATGCTCGGGCCATTCTGCTCTGGTAGGCTCGAGTGTGTTCCATGGCTTTCAATCTGTGCTCGTCGAGTAGAGCAAGTTCGTCGTGACGGCTCTATAGCCATTCGACTTCATTGATCCCGTTTTCCAAGAGGACTCGGAGGGATGGAATTTCCAATTCCACGGGTAACATTGCTTCCATTCCGTAGGTAAGCGCGAATAGAGTCTCCCCTATGGCAGTTCTGACTGATGTTCTGTATCCCTAGAGGGCTAGATGTAGCTTTTCGGGCCAGTCCTGACCTCTGGTGGTCATCTTTCTGATTATCATGGCGAGAGTCTTGTTTGCTGCCTCTACTGCACCATTGGTTTGTGGTCTGTAAGGAGAAGACTTGTGACGCATGACTCTGAATTCGGTCATCAGTTGGTCGCAATCTCCCTCGAAGTGAGTCCCATTGTCGGATATGATCCCGTTGGGCACTCCGTATCGACACATGATGTTCTCTTTGATGAACTCAGCCACCTTCTTGGAATTCAGTACCTTGTACGATCTGGCTTCTACCCATTTGTTGAAGTAGTCGACTGCGACTAGAATGAACTCATGACCATTGCTTCCTGGTGGAGTGATCATGCCGATGACGTCGATTCCCCATGTGGCGAAAGGCCATGGTGTAGTTATGCAATAGAGTTCATGAGGAGGGATGTGATTGAGGTTGGAGAACCGTTGACATTTGTCGCAGCTTCGGACGAACTGGATGCAGTCTGTTTCCATCGATATCCAATAGTATCCCATACGGAGAATGATCTGTGTTAATGCTCTGGCGTTCATGTGCGGACCACAGGTTCCGTTGTGAACTTCGTTCATTAGCTCGCTGGCTTTTTCTTTATTTACACACCAAAGGAGTGACCCTTGGTGGCGCTTCTTGTACAACATACCCCCAAAATGACGAAATGGGATGCCAGGCGTTTTAATGCCATCATGTTTTTGGCTTTGATCCCTTCTTTGTATTTTCCATCTTCATTTGTGAAGGAAGCTTCTCCGTTTGGAGGTACCGGTATATTTGATTGTACCAGGTTCGTCGATCGTTTCATTTTTTATTTCGATCTCACAAAGAATAGGCGGGTGTTTCCCGTCTCGCCTATTCTAAGGGGTTTTACCGATTTCCCATCGGGAATTTCGACAAGAGAGGCAAGGGTTGCTGCAGGCGTCGCGGCGGTTCCTCGTCTCTTGGCAAATAGTGAAAAGAGATGTCATTGAACCGAGCAATGAGCTCCTCCATGTACGCGTGGTACTTCAAGGCCGAATCTACCATTTTCCATTTGTTGGACACTTGATTGATGATCAATGCCGAGTCTCCGTATACTTCCAGCTTCGAAATGTTGCGCTCGAGGGCGGCTTCTGCACCGGCCGCACAAAGCTTCGTATTCTCGCCGCATTGTTGGTTGTTTCAAAATTCACTTGATGGCTATGGGAGCGTGCTCGTCCCTGGGATCGACAAGGAGCATTCCAATACCATTCCCCTTCTTGTTGGCTGCCCCATCGAAGAAGAGTTGCCGCCGGTTTGCGCCGTCGAGTGAAAAGATTCCGTCGTCCGGAAATTGCGGATCGTGACCCTGGGCTCACCGCTGGGAAGTCCGCACCGATCCGCCATTACTCGCCCTTTGTTGATTTTCTTCGACCATGTACTTGATGTCGAACTCACCAGAAGAATGACCACTGCTAGTCGCATTGACAGGATGACTTGTCAAAGAGATATCGGACGGGGTCCATTTTGGAGACCAGAGCACCGAATGTGACCGCATGTAGTGTTTCAGTTTCCCGACTACCCATACCAAGGCGGTACAAGTTTTCTCTAGTGCTGAGTAGCTGAGTTCACTTCCTTGAAGCTTCCGGCTTACGAAGTAGATTGCATGCTCAACCTTGGAATCTTTCTGTTCTTGTGCTAGCATTGCTCCGATTGACGTGTCTGTTATTGTTAGATACAGGAGTAGTGGCTTGTCTTCATGTGGCGGGCACAGAATTGGGGGATTCACCAAGTAGGTCTTGATTTTCTCGAAAGCTGTCTGGCACTCGGAGTCCCATTTGATGTCGGCATTCTTCTTCATCAGTTTGAACATGGGCTCGCAGAGAGATGTCAACTAGTTGATGAAGCGACTGATGTACTGTAGTCTTCCCATAATACTATTTACTTCTATCAAAGTTTGAGGCGGCTTCGTGTATATGATGGCCTTGATTTTCTTGGGATCGGCTTCGATACCTCTTTCTGTAACCATGTACCCCAGTACTTTGCCTCGCTTGACGCCGAAGGTGCACTTAGCAGGTTTCAATCTCATGGAGTGCTTTCTGAGTCTGTTGAAGAACTTTCTCAGATCTGTCATGTGATGCATGTCTGATCCTCTGGAGTGGATGATCATGTCGTCGACATATACTTCAATTTCTTTGTGAATCATGTCATGGAAGAGGGATGTTGCAGCTCGCTGGTAAGTAGCCCCATCGTTCTTCAGACCGAACGGCATGACCGTGTAGCAGTATGTCCCCCACGGAGTGGTGAAAGCAGCTTGGCTTGATCTTCCTCGGACATTTTGATCTCGGTTGTATCCAAATAACCCATCCACGAAGGACTTTACTTCGAAATTTGTCGTGGTGTCGACTAGCATGTCGATGTTAGGCAAATGGGAAATCATCTTTAGGGCCGGCCTTGTTGAGATCCCTAAATCCACACAAAGATTCCGACCTTTCCATCGGCCTTGGTGACCGTCACGATGTTGGAAAGCCAGGTCGGGTACTCAATCACTCGATGAAACCAACTCGAGCATTTTCTCAATCTCTTCTTTAACTTGCAAGGACCACTCGCTTGATCTTGCGCAGCCTTCTATTGACGTGCTTGGATTCGGGATCCACGGGAATTCGTGCTCCACGATCGAGGGATCGAGTCCCGGCATGTCCCGGTATGACCAGGCGAACACGTCAACATACTCCCTGAGGAGGCTTATCGTGGCTTTTTTTTCGCATCGGCGAAGAAACCGCCCACTTGTGTCTCTTTAGGCTCTTGCACCGACCCTGTGTTCACTTTGGTCATAACCTCTTCGGGCAGCTTGGGCCCGGTTGTCCTCTTGGTCAACTACACGCTTGAGAACTTCCTTAATGTATTGTTCATTTAATGTGTCTGCTTCTTTATCAATTGAGTTATTAACGTCTTTTAAGTTGTTTGTTAACTTATCAATTGTTAAAGTGGCAATGAGAGGATACTGCGAAAGGTCGACTTTTCATTAAACGAGAACGGAAATACATGGTTGGCTACATTATCATAGTCTTCCGCGTAAGGCCGTTGGACGACTCGTGAGGACTGGACTTTTACAAGGACTCGACTCGCAGGGTTCGAGACCGGGTTTAGGGAGATGTGGGTGCAAGCCCAGCTTTGTCTTCCATTTCGTCTCGGCTTGCCCTTGGTCCGGTGAAAGTTACCCAGCTTCTTCGGGCATTGCCGGATGCTTGATGAGGGTTCGGGGATCGAGAGGCTTGGCTTCGCCTGTCCCAATCATGGCGATCATACTATTTTAGGAGCCTGTGTCAATCAGGTTTGGCACCTCCATGACTTCTTCAAAAAGACTCTGTAGAGCTGGTCCACTGAGAGCGTCTTCTATGAATTCTGGTTCCTTCTGCTTTGGAGTTATTGTCTCGAATGTGGCCTCGACGGCTGATCCGAACAATATGCTTCCCACAGAGAGTACCCTGAGCTGCTCCTCCAAGTCTGGGAATCCCTTGAATGTGTACTCGTGCTGGACTGTGGTGGCAATTGGTTCAGGTAGAGTAGTGATGTCGAGGAACGCTCCCCTTATCGGATTAGCCTTGAGTCCTCTGAAACACTTGAGGTCCCGTGCTAGCTTTTCCATCCTTTCTGTAGTCTCTGTGCTGACTATCCCTGCTTCTTTCTCATCTTCATCAGTTCCGCTGTCGGTCCCCTCAGCCCGCCGTCGGTTCCGCTGTCCCCTCCCGTCGGCCCTCGTCGGTCCCCGCCCGCCGTTCCCTTGGTGAAGTAATGAGCGAGGTCGAAACCGTAAGGTCGGAGGTTGGGTGTGCCATCGGAGGTTCCCCTTTTGCGGGCCGCCGCCTTGGTGCGGGCGAGCCTTTGTTCTCCCCGATGTCACCCGGTGTTGGCACATAACCAAGCCCCCGGACCGTGGTGTGGTCCTTGACTTCAATGACTTGGTGTTGGCCCCGTAACCTTTTGCCGAGCCCCGCCCCGGGATGAAGTTCATGAGTTTCATCATCTTCATGGCAGAGGAATCTTGTCTTGAAACAAAGGAAGGTCCACGTTGCATATTTGGATCTTGGAGGTCTCCGCAGTGAATCCAGCTAATGCCATGTCGTCATTATGCTTGATTTCTAACACCGGAATGTCGTTGGTGCCGGTCCCCTCGGTGACGCCGTCGCCGTAGATCGTGGTTAGCTCGTTGCCTTGCATGAACTTGAGGCACCGGTGAAGGGTGGATGCCACGCCATTTATCCGATGCAGCCTGTGGTCGCCCAGATGGCCGTGAAAGTGATTGGAATGTCCAACACTTGGAATTCGGTGGGAATCATCCGCTCGCCGAACCGTATATTAAGAGTAGCAACCCCGAGAACCGTACGGGAAGTAGAGTCATAGGCCTTGACAAAGGTGGACTCAAGGCTTCAGATCCGTAGGCTTAATGTCAAGGTGTCCATCATCTTGGCGGGCAAGACATTCATTCCGGAACCTCCGTCTACCAACACGCGGAAGGCGACGCTCGTCCACTGGATCGTGATGTAGAGCGGCTCATTGTGATCGCCCCCAAATTTTGGAAGGTCCAAATCGTGAAGGTGATAATGTTGCCGTAGTGGATGCCGCCGATCATCCGAATGACTTCATCTCGGGGTCAAGGCCCACGGGGACCATGGTACGGGCGACTTTCCTCTAGCTTCGAGCTTGTGAGGATACGAAGATGTGAGCAGGGACCAAAGGGAAATGTTCGCCCGGGTCCGCTTGAGCCGAGCGAGGATCGGGTCCTCTTCGTGGAACTTGCGTCTTCGGGCCGGGTTGCGCTTCCTGCTCCGTCGGCTTTTTGGTGGCCTTAGGTGGTAATGCATGGATTTGACCCGATCGGGTTAGAACGCCGACATCGCTTGGCTCCTTCGAACAGCCGCTCTAAGTTGAGCCATAGTTAGAGGAGGACTCCTCGTAGCATGTGGCCACATGTCTTCCTCAATTCATTGATTGTAGATGTGTTCCCGGGGCTTCGGCAGCCTTTACGGATTCTCGTCCTGTGATACCGGCTTGGGTGCCTCCGTGGGGAGGTAGCCTACGGTTTGACGCAGCTGCTCGAACGTCAATGCGCAAATGCTGGTTGCCGAATCGAACCGTGCGTTGCCGACCCTCCGGAGGCTGGAGAGTTCTTGGTTCAAGCGAATGCCTCCTTGATCTCTTCACGGTATACCGCGCTCCTTTCCTTCTTGCCGAGCATACTCAGGCATTCTCGGAGTTGGGTTTGGCGATACTCATGGTTTGCTAATTTTCCTCCACTCTTGGCCTGCATTAACTTTCTTGCAAAGCAGAGCCTCGCGTCGAGAGTTAGTGCCTCGCGTTTCTTCCCATGTGAGAATAGCTGCTTCTTTGAACCGCGTGCGGCGCCTAGGTAAAACCTCCATCGGGGAGAGCTTTCCTTTCTTCTTTATCTCGAGTGGCGGGTATGTCGGAAGGTGAGTACACGGCTTCCCGAACATCTCGCCCATGTAACCGGTTGCCGTCCTGGGCTGATCGTTTCTGTAAACGAATGCCGAAGATTGTGGAATCTCCCTGAGCAGTTGCTGGAGATGAATTTCTATCTTTCTCTTGTTTTTTAATAGACCTTCCTCTCTCATTTGGCCTTTCAGTTTGAGTGCGGAAATTATCCGTTTCCATCCTCCCAGGACCCTTGGGATTCCGGTTTTGTTGACTTCATGCCCGGCTTCGAAGAGAATGGTTTCATCATCTTCGTCGTCGCTTTCACAGAGAACTTGCTTTTCTCGGAGAGATAAGCGTTGGTACCCTTCCTACTGTGTGGTTAGGTATCCTTTGTACTGTGCCATTCCATCTCCTAGGTCATCGGGACCGTTGACCACCCTCGTTTGGCAGAGGGGGTTGGATGAGAACAGATGGTAGTCCAGGAAGTTGCCGTGAGCAAAACCCCTGA
Source organism: Adenophora triphylla var. japonica (assembly GCA_022495995.1). Classification (NCBI taxonomy): domain Eukaryota; kingdom Viridiplantae; phylum Streptophyta; class Magnoliopsida; order Asterales; family Campanulaceae; genus Adenophora; species Adenophora triphylla. The sequence goes on from JAFEMH010000428.1 coordinate 117,751, forward strand.
GGTCGAACTGGTCTAGAGTGGCCTCTAGCTTTCTGTCTGAAGCTGCTTGTGACACTTTAAGGGCTTGGTCCCTGTGGGTCTTTTGAGCTTGGTTTTCATCCCAGAGACGGTTCTCTTGAGCGGCTAGTTCCATGAGGGCCTTCCTTGCGAGAGCTAAACATTCTCCGTAGGTGCGCGCCGTCTGACTAGTGTCTAGAACTGTGATCACATCCAAATCTCCGAATGGCGGAAACACTTGGATTATGTTGACGAAGGAAGTCGGGCTGGGACATTCCATGCGGCCTTCCTTGATCTCGACTACCAAGAAGTTCGCCCATATCTGCTTGATTGAACCCACGGGGGTGTTGAATTTTGCGATGTTGATAGTCTCGTGATCTCGCTGGATCGCCAAGTCTATCGTAGCTAGCGCTTGCCGGCGGGATGTCCGAATCCGTGGCCGTGACGACCGGGAGCAGAATCGAACTTGAGCATGTTGATGCCGAGGTGGTCATTTCCCTCGGAAGCCGACTGCCTTGCGGGGAAGACCTTTACGTATGTTTTCTGGCCGCCTAAGCATTCCCGAGGTTGATCTCGATTCGTAGCAGGTGAGGAGCTTTGTCTCCTTCGCCGTTGCCCTCGCCTCGCGGCGCTTGTGGCTTTAAGCTTGACCGACGGCACGGGCCGGTTGCCACCGGGCCGGTAGTCGGAATTGATGATGAGATCTGAGCTCGATTGGCCAGGGCCTCGTTTACCATGAGCAGGCAAATCCGAGGGTAATCTTTGGCATTGCGTAATCCGATGATAAGGACCGGATCCTTGGTATCATCGATATCCGGAATAGATGATGTTGACGAAGTCGTCGTCGCCACTTGATCGTAGGGGTTCTTTGTCGTGTCAACCGCTTGCTTCCAATTGTCTGATAGCCGCCAGACCGGACGTTGAGCTTGACAATCTCCATGGTGTTGGAGCCCCGGTCGTAGGTGACCCGATCGGAACGGTGCCGTCCTCGAAACCGAGCATATGAATGTAGGGATCTTCTTGCGGGTCCGCTGCGCGTCCTCGACTCCGGAGAGTCCCGATTCGTCGCCGTCCGACGGCTCAACCCAAACGTAGGGACGTATCAAGGCCCCGGTGCGCCGCTGAGCTGCTAGAAAAACATCGTGCCCTTCGCTGGAGAAAATGGGCTTAGCGGGTAATTCCTCGTGGAGGACATCCCATACAACGTCCATGCATTCAAGACGAGTATGACGATGCTTGTTGACCTTTATCACGAAAATCTCTTCGCCCGGCGGCCGTAGAGTTGGCTTGAAGAATGCCGACGAATCTCCGATTGGAGACAGGGTTTACGTGCCCGCATCATGGCGATGCTCGTGTTTCTTTCCACCCGCTCCAAATGTTGGAAACGACAGCTGAACTTGATGTATCGGATCGCTGTGGTCCGCCCGCCGAGGACATTGACATAGTTAGCATCTCCTGACTCGAGGGATTCTCGATGAGATTTGCCCCGATAGTCCCTTGGTTGATTTGAAGGAGGTAGCCCCGTGCCCGGCCGCGGCACGCTTGGCCGCTGTCTCGCCTTCGTTTCCTATGAGGAAACCGTCCTCTGATGACTTCAAGATCTCCCTGCCGGTTAATGAACTTAACGCACTGATGGAGAGTGGAGGCTATGGCTTTCATGTGATGTAGCCAAGGGCGTCCCAACAGAGCTGTGAATTCGGATGGAATGTCCATCACGTGGAATTTTGCTGGCACCATTTGGGTTTTGAACCAGAGCTCCAGAGTCACCATCCCTAGGATGGGACGAGACGTGCTGTCGTAGGCCTTGATAGTCCGGGCTGACGGAATCAAGTGGCTTTCATTGATGCGTAGGGCTCGCATCATGCTGAAAGGGAGAACGTTAACGGCTGACCCGTTGTCTACCAATACTCCGGAGAGTGATATGGTGTTGAGCTTGAGAGTGATGTACAGAGCTTCATTGTGCCTCGAGGCATCTCTCGGCAGGTCTTCGTCACAGAAAGTGATCATACTGCCATACGCCGGGAATCGTAGATCCGGTCTCTATCCGAGAAGGAGAGTCATCAAGCCATCCGTTTCCGTTTTCCTCTTGCGAGGTAAAGCCTTCGCCGGAGCCTCGGGATTGTGTTGAGGCCGCTTTGTGGCGGTTGCCGCCCTTGGTTAGCACGTTGATCGAGTGCGAGTGCCAAGCCGACTTTGATCTTCCTTTGCCGGTCCGTGCTCTAAGCCGGACAAATTGAACTCGTCGATCCCGCGGGGTTAGGCTTCGACCGGGCAAGAAGATTACCAAGATCCGAGGTATTCCGGTGTCCCAAGGTCCGAACTCGTTGTCGCCAGGACTTTTCGGCTTTCCCACCCCCGTTTGCTCTAAAGCCGCATGGCCTCGGAGGAAGGGAGGACTGGCCGGAGTAGAGTACGTAGTAGTCGAACCTCCCGATGGCTCTCCGAGTGTACCCACACCGGTGTCTCCAGCTTCGTATCTTTCTCTCGCTCGCTGAGAGGACTTCTTCTTCGTTTTCTGAGGATTGCTCCGACCATGTCTGGGACTCGTACCTGTGCATGCGGAGCGCCACAAACATCGTAGCCGATGTGGACATTAGATGAGGACCCTACTGGAAGAGGCGGAGGAACCGGCTCGCGGCAATCTTCTTGGGCACCCATTCAATGGAATTCACACCGTTGTTGTTCGGAAAGGATTTCCGATCGTATTGGGTCCACGGGGACGCTCCAATTTTCCTTCCTCTATCAAGTTCGATTTCGTATCGTAACCCCACGCAGCTTGTCGGTGGTATGGCCGTGATATCGATGGAAGGCGCAAGACTTGCTCTTGTCAAAGATTGACTACGGGATTCTTGGGTTTGTAATTTGCAACGGGTTTAAGGAGACCTTCCTTGATTAACCCTTCCAAAGATCTTGCTTAGCGGCATGTCAAACTTGTCGAAGTGTACGGCAGCCGCTTCGAGTGGAATTGTTGCTTTGCGGACCGGGTTTCGTTGCCCGACCGCTGTCCCCGATGGATGTAGCGATGCACGTATCTTTCCTTTGCCGGGGCCGGTGCGGGATTGAATGCAACCGCCGATCGCAGATCTCGTATGGCCGTGCAAAGAGCCAACTTTTCCTTGAGATCCTTCTCGAACCGTGAGCCGGCATTGACCATGGCCCGAGATCTCGGGAAGAAATGATGACCGATGAGAGTTCTGATGGACGGTCTTAAGCACGACTTGAAGATCCGCATCTGCTCATCCTTCGAGAGCGGCTCCATGATTTCTGAGAGTTTCCAACTCCACCTCTTGTAGAATTCTCCGACGCTTTCATCCGCTTCGCTCGCGGTGATTAAGTCCTCACGACTTGTTTCCCACTCTAAGTTGGATCTGTACTGCCCAGAAGATGTTACCGATCCGATCCTGTGTGGCGATCCGCAGCTTGACCTCGAAACCATCGTAACGCCGAACTTTTGAGCGTATGCCGGAAGTGGTCGGCCATTTGCCGGAGGGTTGCTCCTTTCGCTCTCATGCCGAGAACGTAGGTGTCGACATGCGTTTGAGGACATTCGGTTCCGTCGAATCGGTCCATCTCCGACATTCGAACTTGGCAGGAGAGGCGTGACCATTCCCTGATCTCGCGGATTTGAGCGTTTCCTCGCTTTGAGCCGCTCATGGCGGCTTTGAGGTCTTTCATCCGTTCGACCATCCAGCTAAGGTCGGGTCCAAAGGTGGACTTTGAGGCTCGGCGCCGGTGCTACCACGTGAGCGGTAGTGATTGGAGGTGGAAGGCTTGATATATGCGAATATATGGGGCCTTTTTCGAACCGTATCGGGGTTTGTCCCCGTGTTTTGGGATTCGTGTATAGGCAATGGGATGAACCCGGAGGGTATTCAAGGATATTGGCATCTGTTTGAGATGGTCCAGCGGTGCGCCGGTGGTATTGAGTGATGGGAGTAGCACTGCCCGGCCAAATATGACAGGTTGCCCCGAGAGGTGGCAACGTGAAGCCTAGGTCTACTGCTTCCTTGGTTCGAAGGCATCCCGTAAGTTGGCGGGGAGGAACCCGGTTGAAGGTTTGAGGAACCGGTTTCGGGAATCGTCATCCTCGACTAGGACGAAAGTACCGTCCGACCGGGGATAGCCGCTATACCTCGCTCATTCGTAAGCCGTACCACGAAATTCTCGCCGATCTTCTTTCCGCCTCAGAACCTCACAAGCCCTGATGGCTTCTTCCAAAGTCATATCCGCACGGTGGCGGGGTCCGTCCCCGTCACGATTTCTCGGTGAGCTAGACATGTCGGATATTCTCGCCGAGGGAACCGAGGGAACCGAAGAACCGTCTCGACGCCGCCGTAATCGTGATTCTCGCGAGGCGCCGACCCGGAAATCAACCACTTTCTCGCCGCCGCAGGAACGAAAGGAAGGGTTTAGGCTTCGGAAAAGGGTATTTGGCTCAAGGTTTCGGGCTTGTGCAATGTGCGCTACCGATTAATGTTTACTTAAAACGCATTTTCTCGTAGTCCTAATCGGTTGGAAAAGAGCGTGTCTTCTTTTTCGCAACTAACCCTAGAGCTCTAATCAAGGATCTCGTCACTACGCTTATAAGCCCCTCGTTTCCATTTGTAGATCATCTTTCTGACGGACAATCCCGAGCGAGGTCCTATAAGGCAAGCGAGTTCCACCGACAAAGGAAAAAGTGAACTTAAGGCTAGCCGATCACGCAAACTTTCAACGTATGTGACGCACGGGCCACGCCGAAGTCAACGTCCTTAAGTTAAGGCGGGATCGTGCCAAAATTTCGCATGACCTTCTCCCGACTCGCTTGCGCGAGGGGCCTTAGCTTTTGGCGTTGGCTAAGTTGTGGCTGGCACGGTGCATACGGTGAGGTTTGGTGACACGGTTTCACATTGAACCTTCTGTATATTTTTCGCAGAGCTCCGCGTCAAAGTCAAGGCCGAAAAGCTCAAGACTTCTGGTCGGAACGACCTTCGGTCTCAACCTCTCGAGCTTGACTCGTGGCGGAACCCGGCGTAAAAAACATACACTTAGGCTTTATGACACGAACTAAGCCAAAACCAACCGGGTCTTGGACAAAGTGTGACACAAAGAGTGCATGGCTTACACGGGCTAGGATGGGCCTTGGGACGACCCCGCGCCCTCGAAAGGTGTCTCGGCGCACCAACCGAGGTGCAACCGAACGGCCATCCCGGTTACGGGTCGTAGTGTGCAGTGTACCGAGACAGCAAGTGCACGTGAAGTGTGGTGTACCGAGGCAAAGAAGTGCGAGTAGTGTGCGGTCACTAAAATTCTTTTCCGAGTAAAACAGAGATTTTTCGTAATGTGTCTTAAAGAATTTTGATGCTAGCTTCAAAAGATAGCATGAAAATCAAACATGAATGGGGATACACAAACATGGTATGATTTTGAAAGACGACAATGTAATGCCTTTGAAAAAACCGTTCGAGGTTTAAAGTAACACACGCACACGAAAACGAGGAAGGGTAAACGAAAGTTTGACCCACGAAAGGCTTTTTTGAAAACATCGACAGTTTTGAAAAAAGTATCCATATCCCCAGCGGAGTCGCCAACTGAAATTACCCGGATTCGCGCTAGCGAAAGCGGTTGTCTTTCGCGGAGGGTTGGTGTCTGAGACCTCGCTTTTCGGGAAGGAGAGGAGTCGCCACGCGGTTTTTGTATTTTGAGCCCAAACGTTGAGAAACGGCTTTTGTGAAAATGGTGTCGTTTTTATTGGTAGCAAAAACTTAGGAAAAGGCTTTGAAAATGGGGGTCATTTTTATTGGTAGCAAAAACGAGTAAAAAGCTTTTTTGGTACCAGAGATTGTTAGGTTCGGAGGTCACGTTACGTTTCGGGAAGAGTATTACGAGATCACCCGAAACGCCTCGTATGACGAGTCTTTCTACCTTTCTCGAAAACGTGTGCGTGTGTGTGTGTGTTTGCATTTTTGAAATGGGGGCTTGAATGACAAGCTTAATCTTGGTTTGAATGTCAAACGTTGATTAGGTGATTTGTTTGAAAAGACGAGCGTTTGAATGACAAACGTCGGTTTTGGAGGTTTTCAGGAAAAGTGGCGCAAATGCTGATTTTAACTGTTTATCTTAAGTGTCAAATGTTGACTTTTAAGAAAAGAGCGTTTGAATGTCAAACGTCGGATTTTGAGTTTGAAGATGAGCGTTTGAATGCCAAACGTCATTTCGCGCGTTTTGAAAGAGAGTTCGAAGGTCGAACTCCGGTTTTGAATCGGGTGTTACATTGTTAACGATTTTTAAGAGAAAAAATGTATTAAATGATTTTTGAATGTCAAACGTCGGATTTTGAGTTTGAAAGATGAGCGTTTGGATGCCAAACGTCATTTCGCGCGTTTTGAAAGAGAGTTCGAAGGTCGAACTCCGGTTTTGAACCGGGCATTACATTGTTAACGATTTTTACGGGAAAATGTATTAAATGACATGCAATCAACGAATCGGGTTGCGACTCGGACTTTGAAAAGTAAATACTATCACGATCCAAACGGGTCGGACTTGTAAATGACAGTATTTAAAGTGCGGTATCAACGGAATCAAACGATCCGGAATTGTAAATGACGATCGACGAGCCAAACGACTCGGAATTGTAAATGATGATCGACGAGCCAAACGACTCAGAATGGTAAATTTGCGTAAAAGTAAACGACGTTTGACGGATCAAACGGTCCGGAATTGTAAATGACAGAAATTAAAATGACGATTGACGGATCGATCGATCCGGAATTGTAAATGACATAAAAGTAAACGGAACGGGGTCGGAACGCCGTTTTAACCCGAGATTACTTCTCTTACGGGAAGAGAAGAGGATCTAGGGGCTAAAACATATCGGACCACGTTAGATGGAGGCGTCTACATTTCAACGATGTTCGTCCGAAACGGTTATAGCGACTGGCGCGTAAATCGAGGCGGAACGAGAGATTAGAGAGAGGGAGTTATACCTATGGCTAGGGTCGACTCCTTTGGCTCGGGGGTGTATACGGGATACGAAAAGTGGTTTGGGATGGTGTTTTAAGGTGAAGGGGCGTATTTGATCGAAATACGGAGGTTTTCACGCAAAACGAGACGAAACGAGGCTCTGGGAAGGGGTGAGAACTCAGCTAGGCCGTGGCTATGGTGAGTTTGGAGAGTGATTTTGTTGTTCTAAATGGCTTTGACAAGCCCTTCTATTTATAGGTGAAATTTCAAAGATGAGTCCCACGACTTAGCTTGAAATCCAGGGGGTTTTGTGAAACTTTGGAAATTGGAGGGACTTGCGGCAATTTCGAGAGTCTCGCAAAGGAGTCCCCGGACTGAGACTGCATACCAGGGGTATTTTAGTCTTTTCACTCTGAAATTGATTGAAAGGTGACTAGAGGGAGGTGGCATGCGTGCCACGTGTCCCATGACTCACCAGGCTTTGCGGGAGTTCGTGCCCGGGTCCCGATTTTGTCCGTTTTTAAAATAACAGTCCGAAAAATGTCCGAAATGCCCCCGAAAAGTGCCGGAAAGTGCGTTTTTCAGGGAAAGCCGTACTTTTACGTGCGTTGACGTGTGTTAAGTACGTTTCGACGTTGGGATGCACGGGGCAGTCCCGGGACGTCTCGTTGGCTTGAGAACGGGAAGCTTAACGGGTTTCGGTTAACCTGGAGCGGGCCAGTTAACGGATTCCGGTTAACTTTTAACGGATTTTGACAATCCGAATTTGGGTACTTACACAGCTGCCCAGAAATATTTTCTCAAGTTACTTCCAGTATATCCCCTCTTTCTGAAGTTTGCATAAATGTGCCTAGCACAGTTCCTATGCATAATTTTAGGAAACAATTCTTTAACAACAAGCTCCAGGTCCTATACATTCAAAATAGAAAACAATTACATAAAGTTGAGACAACATATGAATTAAAAGAAATAGAACTTTAAAAGTTTACCTTTTGTTGATCTGACATTATTGTCCAACTTGCTCCTTCTCCTATGGCAATGTCCCTAGATACAAGGTTCAAAAACCATCTCCATGTATGTTGATCCTCCTTTTCAACCACAATCCATGCTATTGGATACATTTGATTATTAGCATCCCTCCCCATTGCAATTAACAACTCACCCTTTATCCAGGTTTTCAAGAAACAACCGTCTACACCAATGAACTTTCTGCACCCATTAATGAATTTTTCACTGCATCAAAACAGACATAGAATCTCCTAAACTCTGGAGGGCCACCCCAATCCTCATCTGTGCTTTTCAAAACAATGGTACTCCTGGGATTTGACTTCTCAATTTCATATACATAGTTTCAAAGCATAGAGTAGTGCTCAGCCATAGTCTGTCGAACTCCAGCCAATGCCTTTAATTTGGTCATTCTACACATCTTTAAATTCACTTCCACTCCCACAAGATTTTTCACCTCTTTCTGTATGTCAATTAATTTCATAAATGGGTTGCCTCTAATTTTATCACCAAATTTCTTTGTCAACCATTCAGCATTAACTGTTCTAACTTTCAACTTCATTGAGCACAAATGCTTAGGTTGATAAGACTTTACTTTGAATGTGCCATCCTTTCCATCACAACTTTCCCACAACTGCCAACGACATTCAGTGCATTTTGCTTGTATCCTGACCTTGTCATTTTTTTTAACTAAATTGCAAAATCCCCTTCAGCAGAATAAGACCGAATCTGATCATTCAATTGCATAGCAGATTCAAAACCCATGTCCACACAGAAATCAAACTCCTTGATAGATACATTGGGATTGAATTTGATCACCATTTTTTGGTTTAATTTGGGTCTTTTCAACCAGTCATCTTCATCACTTGACTCTTTAGGATCCACTTCAATATTAGAATTCTTATCATCATCACTAACCCATGCTTTGAACTCACTGCCAACATCACTGTCAATGTAGCTTGGAACTTTCCCAATTTGATTAGAATGATTGTGTGTCCTAACTCTCTCAATCACATTCTCACTTACATTCTCAACATTAACATTCTCACTTACATTCTCAACATTAACATTCTCACTTACATTCTCAACATTAACATTCTCACTTACATTCTCAATATTAACATTCTCAACATTAACATTCTCAGCCCCACTTTCCAGATTTTTCCCTTTACTGCCACCATCAACATTAGGTTTTCTTAGCTTCATTAGTGTTTGAGCCTTAGCCCTATGTTCTAAAAACTCTTCATCATCTGTCATTGGTTCCACTCCTGGCAAACTATTGTCACTATCACTCTCCTCCTCAAAAATAACATCATTAATCTCATCCTTCTCATTCCCATTCAGATTCTTACTATTCTTACTTCCACCATTATTTTTTTGACTCTTCGTCAACAACTCCAGCTGCTCAAGCCCAGTTTCACAAAAATCCCACCAATCATCATTATTATCCAGATTACCCCTATGAACATTACCCACATCCACATTAAGCCTATTAACATTATCTCCCTCAACATTTTGAGTAGCATCTGGATAACTTAACACCATAACCTCAGGTTCTTCAACAATTTCCACAGACTCAGAAATGTGTTTAACATATAAATGCACCTCACCATGTAGTTTACCAATAGAACAAACCTCACGTACATCTTCATCACAAGTTATTAAGCACAATCCCACATTCAAGTCTAGTCCTGGCAATGCATAAAATAATGTATCCTCACCCACATACCCTAATTTCTTGACTGCATTACACAATTCATGGAGGCTAACATAGTCTTCATCTATTTCATCTAGCCTAGTTATGTCGCCTCCTACATACTGTTTGCTTGGAAGCTCTATAATTTAACCTCCATGATGTATGACTAGGTCAAAATACTCAAATTGGGTTGGAACAAACTTGGACTTTTTACACTCGATTAATGGTCCATCATCGTCAACCATACTGCAATAATAATGAACACGTATCGCATTGTTAACAACACACACAATTTCAACAATAATAGAAAAGGAGACATTAGGATTTTTTAATAAATATCAAACAATATATCTTCACATAAACAAAAAAACCACTTAAGAACAGATTAGGGGACAGATTACTTACTTGGTAGAGTCAGATTTACTCGATTTCTACTCTATTTGATCTTCAATGAGTCACAACCAAACCCCAGATTCATTCACTTGATTTCTACTCGATTTGATTTCTACTCGATTTGTTCTTCAATGTGGTAAGCGATTGACTTTAGGGGGAAATAGCCCGCTTAAATGATATTACGTGCCAAGTCTGTGATCTATTTTTCCACCGTGGATGTTTTTTAATGACGTCACAGTGCCAGCTCGAACGATTTAACGAAGAATTAAACAGAAAGTGGACGGAATGACAACATGGAAAATTATATAGGTAGGTCAAGAACGGAAACGTTCACAAAAATTAGTTAGGGACGAAAACGTAAAAAAATCTAAACGTCAGGGACTAAATAGGTACTTAACTCTAGTGAAACCTAAAAACATCGATTTTCAACTACAACTTCTGAAAAACTTGATTATTCTAAACAATACTATTTCTAATATTTTATTTTTATTTCTTTAAAATAACAGGTTTGAAAAAAATCCCCTTGCTTTTTTTTTTTTGAAGCGAAAAATCCCCTTGCTTGGTAGTTGAAGATGATTACCGGAAATATTAACCCTCAAAACTTGGTTATATTTCATTTTATATTTGATTATGGAGAAATTAATTAAACAAAAAAGCATTACCATCTTCTCCAAATCTGGCCACCCCATCTTCCCCTAATCTGGCCACCACCACCAACCACCGTCAATGATTTGGGAGAGTCCGGTGGAGTTGGAGTCGGATTATTTGGCATGAATCATTTTGTTTTTTTTTTGTCTTATTTTTTCTCGTTTTTTATTTTATTTAAATTTAGTAGTGTATATTTTATTTAAATAATGAAAACTATATAATAATAAATAGATAATAATTAGTGAGTTAATTTAGCATCGAGTATTTCTTGGTTAAAAAAAGTATTAATTAATTAATATTTTTATATAATAATAAATAGATAAAATATTATTATAAAATAAATTTTTAAAGTACATGAGATTATTTAAAATATTTTATAAGCCAATAATTCTTATATTTGTCTCTAAATAAGAAAACGTAATATTAAGTAGAATGATAAATTAAAGGATGATCAAATGTTCAAATGCGAATAACCAAAATATCAATCATATCTCATGTACATTACTAATTTCGTTGATTTTTTAACATTTGTTAGGGGTCAGGGGCAAAGTGGGACAAATGATAAATTAAGGTAGATGCGATTTTTGATCGGGGGTGCAAAGCGAAATTTGATGAATACTTTGGGACGAAATTGGAACGGGGTTGTTAATCGTATTTTGGCCAAAGGTTTAAGGTTCATATTGTCCAAAATGTTGGTTTCGATTTGGGTACGAAAATCATGAGCCTCAATAATAGGGGATGACATTGTCTTCCCATTAGGGGTGTAAATGATTCAGTTTGGTTCGTTTTGAAGAAATTTACGTATCAAATCAATAGTTATCGGTTTGAAAAAATTCCAAACATAATCGAGTCATGAAAAAATTAAAACCGAAACAAACCAAACCGCTATGGTTTGGTTCAATTATGTGGTTCAAATCGCGGTTCATACCGTGGTTCAAATCACGATTCAGACTGCAATTCATTATCAGATTCATTTAAAATTTTCGTGATCACAAAGGAAGAGCAAAAGATGTGGGTGTTTAAGAGAAAAGTCGAAGGAAGAGAGAGACTAGAGAAAAAGAGAGGCCGAAAGAAGAAAAATACTTTACAATGTCGAACGTGAAGAGAACTTGGTTATTTGTGTATCGCAATAAAAATAACAAATGATTAAATTAATATTAAATAAGATACAAAACGGGGGTTAGAATTAGTCTATGTAATATAGATTTTTTTTATTGATCTAACATTAAATATTAATAAATATATGAAAATATTAAATAAAATAAAAAACGAGAGCTAGGATTAGTTTATGTAATGTGCTTTGGTGTGGTGGTTTGGTCACGCGGTTCGGTTTGGTGGTTCGGTCTCGCGGTCTCAAACCGCGGTTTGGTTTGGTTTGGTTCAGTTCGATTTGCTTTGATATGGGAGGGTAAGACCACAAACCGAACCGAAACATGTGGTTTGCTAATATTTGAGACCGAACCAAATCATTCATACTTGAAAATCAAACAAAACCGCATAGTTTGATTCGGTTCGATCTCAAAACGCGATTTGAACCAAACCACTTACAAACCTACCTCCCATATCCTATTTTTGTTTTTTATCGATCCAAATGCTATTTTTAAAGGGTACAAAAGAATTCAAATTCATGTCACAAATATGATAGGCTTATATTATATGATTGATATTAAAGCTCCATCTAAAATAAACAAAAAACTCTACTTTTGGTCCACTTTAATTTTATTGTCGGTTCAAATTAACTTTGACTAAAATTTATTACAATTTGATTATTTCTATACAGTTCTGTTTTGGACAAATTTCAACAATTAAATTTATCTATCAAGGATGTTTGGGCACAAATGAAATATAACTCTCAAATCAAGATGAACACGAAGATGTAACGAGGAAAACCTTTGAACAATCGTTCGCAGGGAAAAACCTCGGGAGGCTTTAGGAAAAGCCTGCCTTAACCAAAAAAGTGTTATTGAATTTAGTAGTTCTGAAGTACAAAGTGCAGTATGAGTGTAGAGTAGAGTGTGTAACGTGAATACATGTACGTTCTAGAGATAATATATATACATGAATGTAACTGAAATAACATCTTGAATGTTATTCCTAATATTTCGCCTAGAATCATGCCCCTTGTTGATGATGATCAGTCGTTATCCCTTTGGTTGATAAATAGGGTTGTTATGACGCCTTTGACTAAGTCTTTGAACGGTCATGAAGGTAGATAATTTATCCATAACGCTGTTCCTGAAAAATAGGAAATATACAACAAATAATTTCAAGGCGTTAGTCCAAGTTGTAAATCAAGACGTTACCTCAAGGTGGATGCTTAGGATGTAGAACGTGCTGAATGAAATTTTTAGGGTAAAACAAGTTCTAAATTATTATTGATAGTATTCCAAAAATTGAATCAATAATAATTTTTAAAATTACATATTTATAAAGTTATGATTTAAGTTTCATTGAATTAAACAACCCCATGCCACAAGTGCTAGAGATGCCATTAGCACGTAAATAACGTACAAAAGAGGTTGCACACAACCCGAAAATAGAATAGAGGCTAGAGATGCCATTAAAATTGAACCAAACAATCCCACACCACGACGGGCTGCATTTGCACAACTTGGATGAGTAGAAGAAAATCTTTGTTCAGCATCGTATCCCAAGCCATATAAGAGTAGCATAGCATTTCCATCGTACTTTTTTTTTTTTGTCTCTCGAAGGCATATATAGTTGAAAAATGATGCACGAATGCAAGGAAATTCCTAGTGGATATATGATAATGTAAAAATGTTCGAATCAAATTTCAAATACAGCGGCAAATTATATTCTGTATGTTTGAATAGCTTGAAAAAGATGAACAAACACGTAAACTAAGCCGGGGCTTCACCGGTGAAGGCGCTTCGGCGTGAGAGTAATTATTTGTATTGTAGATAGCAAATCAATTTACAAGAGTTGAGAGTCAAAAGATACGTTACCAAAATTATGTGAATTATGGCTGTATTTATAGGTGTAGGATGTAGAGTACATCTTTGAATAGGAGGTTGTGTGAGAGTAAGGTTATAATCCTATTGGGATTATACTTCCTAATATCCTTATTTGAGTAGGATTATATTTGCATTCTGTACGTATGAATAGGAGGCATGCTTCTCGAAATGTGATGTTGGTCGACATCATTGAATGTCGGGGAATAGGGGAGCAAGGATAGGGGAGCCCATTTCCTTTCCTTGTTGATGACCAAGGATGCCCTTCGGCGTCTTTTGGTGAGGCCCTCGTCGGCTTTAGTAGGTGCCTTGGTCGACATGGTGAGTCATTTGCATTAGTCGTATTATTTGCTCTTATATATCTAGGTCGACATAGTCATAGATGATGAGATGACATGACGAGTATATGTACGAAAGCCCAATTCCTATGTCGTATTTGAGACTTGTATAAATTATATTTTGGGTCCAATTCATTGGGCCTTGCCCGTTTATAACTCACGTTCATACCTCGGTTAATACCATTCAATATACTTTAATTTGGAGAAGTGGATATTTAGAGATTTCTTCTTGGGGGTATTTTGGAGGGCTATGACCAACTAGACGATGAGATTAAAGGTTCAAATGGTCTATGGGATTTGCAGTAGATCACTTTTTGTACTATGTTTTTATGTTGTTGACATCAACCACCAGTTAATAGGACTCATAATTCTCGGTCCCACGTTTAGGCTAAAATTTCACATGTTAAAAAGCCGGATTCTTATGCGGTTCGACAGTTGAATTTTTCAATGACCAATTTTTTTTCAACTAGATGGCTCCCGTTGGTGGGAGCAAGAGAAAAGAGTCCAAAAGACATTTATGCAAGGGAATTCAATGGTTGCACATTCCAATACAAATGCTCAGAATAATTAACTAGAAATTCACATTTAGCATTCTCAATTTATACCGGAGGCATCACCAAATATGAACCCTCTTTTTGCATAGCTTAGAATGGGTTCGAGGGCATGTGATATTGGATAATATGGTTGTCTAATTGTTGGCCGTTTAATTGATTTAAAGACTTTGGCTCCTTTTGTTTGTTCGGGGGAAAATGTTTTTCGGAAAACATTTTCCCCATTTTTTGGTGTTTGTTTAGCACCGGAAAATGGGAAAAATATTTTCCGAAAAATGTTTTCCCCACTTTTCTAAGTAAAATGATTTACGGATTTTTTCAAAGTAAAATATTTTCCGAAAAATGGTAACACTCTCACATACACACACACACCCACGTTAACCATCCCACATCAATCACTCCTCCCCCAATCCACTCACCACCCGCACCCCCCCCACCCCCGTCGAGTAAAAAAAGCAAAACAATTAATCATTTTAAATTTATTTTTATATTAGTTTTTAACAAAATTACTAAATATCATTTAATAATTACTTTATTCATCTCTCATCAATGGTCAATATTTGAAAATCAATTTTCTTCTTTTTTTACATTTTTTACATGAGTGTTGATTACTCCCCCCGTCCCAATAAGAGCTTCCCTTTTTGCCATTTTGGGTGTCCCGCTAATAGCTTTCACTTTCCTTTTTTGGCAAAGGAATCTTTACTATTTTCTCCACTCATTCTCTCTTCTCATTATTTTAATACTCACAACACTATTATAATTTACTATTCCCTCCACTCATTCTCTCTCCTATTTTCAAATTACACTCACAACATCTTTACTTCCCTCCCATTTCCTTAATTTGTGTGATTTTTAAAATTGTGGAAGTAATTGTTGGGACGGAGGGAGTATTAAATTTTATCATCCGATGTGCACATTCAAATTATCGGTTTTGTTATATTTAACTAACGTGTTGAAGTTCGAGGCTACTAAAATAAAAGTCACACTTGTGATACAATGAATTTTATTTAAAAAATAAAATGATTATTTTTTTTTTTAAGGGGAGGGGGGGGGGGAGGGGTTGTTTGGGGGGGGGTTGGGGTGGCAGGGGGTTGTGAGTGGATTGTGGGAGTTGTTAAAAATAAATTTTAAATAATTAATTTTTTTTTACTCGAAAGGGAGTCACTACTAGAATAAACAAATTTGGAGACAAGATTTGGAGACCAAAATGTTGGACGCCAAGTAAAGACCACAAGTTTATACATGGCTACCAACCAATGGTCGGGAAATAGTTATTAAAGGGCTGGGGAAAATGGAGACCACAAGGTGGCCCCTAATTTTGTCATGGCGACTATTCATGTATTTCGAGACCAAGGTTGGTCGCCAACATAAAAAAATAAAAATAAAATAAAAAAAGCGGGATGCTAAAATTTTGTCGCGGGAAATTTAGAAAATTTCGAGACCACTTGCTCGTCTCCAATTTTTATAGAAATTTTCGAGACCACCAAATCGTCTCTACATTGGGATATATAATTTTCAATGATCCAACCCAAATTATTTTCCCCAATCCTCCGTCATTCCAAAATTCACGTACCCCTTCTCTCTGGCTCGAGCTCGAGCACGAGCACTTCCAATTCCGGCCACCCGCAGCCGGTAGGTTTCCGGTAAGTCTTCTTTCTTTCATCCTTTCTTCTTTCTTTCATCCTTTCTTCTTTCTGTATATTTTGTTCCAATTCCGGCCACCCACATGCTAGGGTTTAATCATAGTCTAATTTCTTCATCTAATGTTAGTTTTCTTCTAATTTTGACTATGTAACAGGATGTCATTGAAAAGAAATCGGTTACAACGGAGTATTGTCCTTCTCAACAGGTTAGGGTTTATATATTTGAGGATTTACAACTTTTCCCTTCAAAAAATTTTTTTATTTCAAAGTGAAATAGTATGAAATAGTATATGCTTGATTTAAATTAGTGCCGTTTTTTGATCCCTTGAATTTTCTTTTCAAAACCTAGTTTATGAAGTTTGTTTTATATGTATGTTTTTGTTTGGTTGAAGATACTTGGTTTTTGTTCCCTCCATCCCAAAATGATTTTCTCATTTGACAATTCAAATTTTTTAAGGATAGAAACACTTATTTTCACAAATCATGCACATTTAAAATTTAATGGGAAGAATTTTTTGGGACAATCATAAAGGGCAAATAGGAAGACCATTTTGGGACGGAGGGAGTATAGACCTTCTATTGTTATTAATTTTTAGGACTACCTGTTTTGTGTGTGAATTGTCACCCATTAAAATTGACAGGTCAAATGGGTCGGGTTGGCGGTTTGAGATGGGTCGACCTTTTATTTTTTTGGGACAAAACATTCTACAACCATGTTAGATTTACAAAGGCTTTGTTGAATCATGAACACTGCATGGAAGGAAATGAAAGGATAACTTAAGGTTCATAAATTGTTGTTAACAAATGCAGATGAAATAAATTGCAAGTTCCCAGCTCCATTTCACAAAAGAGAAAGTGATAACCATTTCATTCCACCTTAAAACTGAGGATCAATATCCGATCAAAACGGGAGATGTTAGACTAACTACATCTCGAAAATTCTAAGCTCTCTTTTCGCTCCATTGTATACCTCACCAGCAAAAAACTACTATTTCTGGGCTATTAACCAAAAATTTACAAACTTGTTGTGTCCAAAATGAAGACATACTACCAAAAGACGGCTGCAAGATGTTGATTGAAGTCCAATGTGCATTTCACCTGAAGCCTGTGTAGAGACATTATCAAATTCTGGCAGTCTGCATGGCGAAGGGAAGAAGATGAGGTTAAGTTTTAAAAGCCATTCATAAAATGATAAAGTAAAAAAAGGGGGGGGGGGCATAAGGCAAAAATAAGGTTAACATTGTTGCAGATTATAGGAAGAGGGCGAATTTACCATGTACAAAGTGCTGGACGATTCAATGCCTTCATTGCAGCGGCAAAACTTTGCTACTTCCGCATCGCCTTCGTCGCTTCGCTTCTCTTGCTGCGGCTTCGGCCTCTCGCAATAGCAACTTCGCCTCGGCTGCTCGCAGACAAGTGCAGCGGCCTCTTGTGCACTCATGCTCCTCATCTTCTCTAGCTCTGTATCAATCTGGGCCTTTGTAAGAACTCTAACAAGTATTTGTCTCTCGCCTTTGGGAATCTGTTCAAATTTTGCTCCGGGAGCAATAGGAAGTGTCCTTTTTCAAACCAAAAGATGATGAAATTGGAGCAATCTCGTATGTATGTTTTACCTGTCAACATGAAATAGCACCTTTACCATCCAATTTCAAAATTAGACTCTGGTATGACAATAGGATATAAAATGAGAACAGCACAATAACCCTAATCAATTTGTCTCCACTTTCTTATTTGGAGACCATATATGCAACTTAGAGACCATTTCAATGGTCTTTAAAATTATTTTCTCTAGTAGTGGGTGGGTGAGTGGGTGGGGGTGGGGTGGCAGGGGGTGGTGAGTGAATTGGGGGAGGAGTTGTTAAAAATAAATTTAAAATGATTTTTTTTTTTTGACTTGGGGGGGATAGGGGATGAGTGGGAGGGAGTGGTAATCGTGAGTAGGGTGGGGGTGGTGGTGGTGATTGGGGTGGGTAAATTTGTAGTCAACTCAATCGAATATTTTTCGAAAAATATTTTCCTTACCAAACAGTCAATAACAAGTTTATCTTATTTTTTGAAAAATATTTTCATTTTTCAAAAAACATTTTGCAGGAAAACATTTTTCGAAAAATATTTTACGCTAAACAAACGGAGCCTTTTCATCATGTTTTTTTCCCCACCGGCTCTCACCAACAAGGGCCTTTTATTGAGTAAGTTTTATTCTATAGTTTGTTACCAATAAAACATCCCAATTTCAAGCTTAGCTTAGGAATGATTATGATAATTCTCGTAAAAAAAAAAAAAAGAAGAAAATTACAAAAACTAATTTAGTCATCTAAAACATAATCAAATGACAAAGACTTATATGAGAACAAGAATACCCGTCTCATCCATGAGACGGATCAGATTCATGACCCATGACCCGCCCAAAAAAGAACGACCTTCTTCACCAATTCTTCCCCAATCGATTCTCAAACAGAGACTTCGCCCCATTACCTCTCGAATCCCCTCCTCGCCAACTCTCTCCATACCCAAAACCGCAACCCAAATCAACGTCCTCCTACTCCGGCCAAGCAACGACCGTCCTCTCCCTCTAAACCAATTCTCCGCCGACCTATTTCCCCTCCAATCGCTCCGACCTGTTTTAGCCCTAAGCCGTTCACCGTCATCGCCCCCAAACAACGTCAACCACAATCATCGTTGGGTCGCCAGTTGGTTTTGGGGAGAGAATTAGGTTCGGTGAGGTAGGGGTTGAAGTCGCCGGTGATAGAGGTTGAGGTTGGGTTTGTTTCCGGTGAGGAGGAGGTTGAGATCAGTGATGGGTTTAGGGATTATGGATGGATGGTCGGAGCGATTGGAATTGGTGGGCGTTGATTGGAGTTGGTGGCTGTTTGGGTAGAGGGAGAGGACCGGTGGAGAAGGAGGCGATTTAGGGAGAAGAAGGTGTTTTAGGGAGAAGGAATTGGTTTGGGTGAGGTCGCCGGCCGGAGAGAGTAATACTTATTATAATATAATGATTGTATGCATATAAAGTAATAGTTTGTATACATTAAAGTAATACATATATACAAAAAAGTAATAGTGTTTTTTTCTATGTTTTTTTCGTTTGGCAAAAGTAATACTTATTATAACTAAAATGTAACAAACGTGTTATTTACATGTAATAGTATTTGTACATAATTGTAACACATATGTATAGATATCTATATGGTTTCAAACAATAAGTTACAATGAGTTCAAATTTATCATGATACATGTAAAAGTATTACATTATCTATAGAAATATGTTACAATTTCATCTATCAAAGTGTTACATTACTTGTATAAAGTATTACATTCATATACATAAGTTATTACATTTCAAATGTAATACATATAGTTTGTATTACATTTGAAAAAATGGGTAAAAATGAGCTTTTGTTTTTTTAAAACAGGTATTACGTTTACTTATGAACAATGTTACTTTATATGTATACAGTCATTACATTAAGAGATGATAACTATTACTTTTTCTAAATCACTGAAAAGCCGAAAAAATAATATAAAAAAAATAAAAAAATTGGCCTATAAAAGGCTGTCACGTGGCGGGTCATGCCCCATGGGTCGACCCGTCTCATGCATGAGACGGATCCACTTGTTCTCACGGGAGACCACCTCTAATCAAATTATGCAAACAAGCAGGTCTGATTTTAAATATGTGCAACCAGTCCAATGATATTGGGCCCTAAAATTTTAATGGCCCCAAATTTTTTAAGTTTAGTACACTCCCTCCGTCTCAATAATAGCTTCACCCTTTTGGGTGGATACGCAAATTAAGAAAATTGATAAGTGGAGAAAATATTGTGAGTGTAATAGTAAAATATGAGAAAGAATAAGTGGAGGAAATAGTAAATTTGAAAAGTGTTGTGAGTATAAAAGTGAAATGGGAGAGAGAATGAGTGAGTGGAATAGTAAAAATTCTTTGCCATTTTAGGAAAGGTGAAACTTCTAACAAGACGCCATTTTAGAAAATTGGTGAAGCTTTTATTAAATCGGATGGAATATATATTTACACCCGGAATTTATATCAAACAAGTAACTATAGAGCTTCTCATTCATATATGCTCTCTTAAATTGAAGGGGGTTCAAAATAGTTCAAAACACTAACGCGTTTTATTTTTGGCACTAAAGGCTGAGAAGTATTGCCTTTGCTTGACTGAAAAAGACAACTTGTAAAATGACTCATCTAAAACATCATCAAACAAGCTCCTTTTTCTAATCTTCTAAGATGTATAAAACATAAGAAATGTTTTATTCTCTCCGTTTCATAAGGTTCTTAAATTGAATATACACACTTATTAAGAAAAAATAAATATTGTAAACAGTGGCGAAGCTAGAAATTCAGTAGAAGGGGGTCGAATTTATTATAGTGATATTTTTTTAAAAAATTTAAGGGGGTCAAAATTGCAAAAATTACTATTCTTAGTAGTAAAATGTTAATTTTTGAAAACTTAAAAGGGGTAAAAATGACACAACTCTAAAATCAAGAGGGTCGGACGACCCCCTTGACTCCTACCTACCTTCGCCACTAATTGTAAATATAAAAAATAGAGTAGGAGAAAGAAAGTTGATAGTAATAGTAATAGTAAGTTGATTGTTATTGTGAGTGTAATAAGTAGATCTCATTGTCTATTTTACAAATAAAGCAAAATTAAAACCTTACTCCCTCATGAATAAACCAAAAATAAAAAAAAATAGAAAAAAAATAGAAACCTTCTCTGGAAGAGAGAGAGAGAGAGAGAGAGAGAGAGAGAGAGAGAGAGAGAGAGTATATTAAGGGTTCAAATCTTTGACCCCTTAAGCCTTTTGAGAATCTAGGCAACAAATTAGAGCAATGTGGGACTTATATACATGGGACAAAGGACTGCTGCATTATTATATTCTGTGTTTATTCTCTGTGTATGTGTTATAATTTATATATTTATATTTTGAGTGTATTATAAAAATTTTCCTTCGTCACATAATAAATATTATAATAAAAAATATCACATTAAATTTACAAACTTAATGCGAAAATATAATTTCAAAAAATTATACCATCACATAAACCTATTGGAAGTGGTCAAAATTTATAGGTTTTGCAATTTTGTCCCTTTAATTTGTGAAAATAAAATAAAATTTACTATGATATAATTTTGACCACTTCCAATAAATAAACCTTAGCGATTTCCTAAAATGGTAACCTCCAAGCACAGGGGATATTGAGACATTTCTTGAAACAATACAAACCTAATACAAAAACCTCTTCTGAAAATCCTAAACAAGCAGGGCCGTTCCTAGATTTTTGTGGGTTCCAGGCGAAATCAGATGAAGAGACCCCTAATTAATCGGACATTTTTACGATACTCAAATGCCATATATTTTTACCTAGATAAAACAGAAGTAAAGTTACTAGGTTTATATCCAAAACAACAAGATCATTAAAAGAACAAGAAATAATTCTAACAAATCTAATAGTAGTATTAGTATATTATCTTCAAGGCTTCAAATTGTTCAAAGTTTCAAGATAAGCTTGATGCTCCAAATGTTATTTTCCTATACAAATTCATCACTTAAATCAATTATTTAACCCAAAATCAAATGCCCTAATTTCGAATAAAATAAATTATTTAACCCTAAATCAAAAGCCCTAATCTAATCTAGGATAAAATAAAAAAAGAAGGAGTATTTTATTACGGAGAGAAATACCTAGGTCAAAAATATATAGCGGATCGGACGGATATACGTACAAGGGATTCCCAAATTATGTGTAATTAGCAAACAAATATATATTTATTACAGTTATAAAAAAACATATACATACCATATACACTATAACCTATTTAAGAATGGGTCCCTTACCGCTAAGGGCCCCGGGCGGTTGCCCTCACTGACCCTCTCTTGGGCCGGCCCTGTAAACAAACACAACATTATTGTTATACCGAAGAAATACCTGTTTCTTCGGGTTCATCTATATCTATGTATAATCTTCTCAATACCCATTCTATCAATTCATTCGCGTAAAAACAAATATACACAACATATAAAATGGGCCCCATCCAACCCGGAAATAAAATCGAAGCTAGAGATGCCATTAACAATGAACCAAACAAGCCCATACCACGACGAGCTGCATTTGCATATCTAGGATTAGTGGAAGAAAATCTTTGTTCAGCGTCGTATGCCAAGCCATATAATAGTAGATTAACAATAGCAACATTGCAAGTTTTCGGGTGCGTTTGGAACGGAGAATCATTAGGGTTTCCTTGTGATTTTATTTGGAGGAAACTAAGGAGGGAAAAGACGATGAAGATGAGATTGGCATTGCGTGTTGTGGGAATTTGTTGGTCTCGTGAAATATAGGATTTGAAGGAGATGAAGACGCCGGTGAACTTGCCGGAGACGGTGGTCCAAACCCTGGTGAAGGAGGCCGTTGGATTGAGTGTCGAGAATCAAGAAGAGTTTGGAGAAAGAAACAGGGGAGAGGAAGGGAGAAATATTTGTCTTGCTGCACTTTTGGAGTGTTTGAATGTTTATTTATAGTAATATATAAGCAGATTGAAAGGGGAATATTTTAATTACAAAGTGATAGACTTTGGTTCGAAAATTTCTTTTCGTCGGTATGTTGGAGAGGCTATGACCAACTGAAACAAACAAGAAGAGGGTTAAAGGTTCAAAAGGCTCATGGGGTTAATAATCTCACTTTTTTGTACAATGTTTCTGATGTTGTCATTCAAATACTCCAAAGATTGTGGTTATACTTCCTTCCTTCCGGCCAATGATGAATAGGAAATGGATGGTGAGCGGAGAAGGTGAGTGAGATTGATAACTGTGTCTCATAATTTAAATATGTGAAGAGAAAAAGTGAGTGAGATTGACAAGTCGAGCTCACAATTTAAGTATATGAGGAAAAAAAGTGACTGAGGTTGACACGTTGGACCCATAATTTTTACCATTTTAAAAAACGTGAAGCTTCTAATAATGGGATACCCTTTTGAGTAAAAGGTAAAGTTTCAGCGGAAACGAAGGATGTATATTCATTCATTTCATAATAATAATAATAATAATAATAATAATAATTACTTCTCTTGTCCCTTCTCAAATTGCAAAAACAAATATTTTTTGTGTACTAATAGAAATTAAAATTCAAAATGAAAAGTTTTTTTTATATCTTTTAAAATTAATAAGATTCACTTGTTATACTCATGATGATGATGATGATGATGATACTAACTTATTTACTATTATCTACTCAACTAATAATTCCTAGTTAAAATATTTAGTGTTATATACTTTCTTCGTCCCAGTCGAGTGTACATTTATTTTCCTTTTGGTCCGTCCCAGTCGAGTGTGAACTACCAAAAATGGAAAAGGTTTTAATATTTTATATTCTCCATACCCCACCCACTCATTAACTCCACTCATTCTCCACCATACAATTTATTCAACCAACCTACTATTTACTTCACTCATTTCCTCTCTTCATTTTCTACCCCACATTTTCATTATCTTAATAATATTTCTTAATCGGCGTGCCTTGATCAATGGTGCACACTTGGATGGGACGGAGGGAGTATTCTATTTAATTTCGGTGTTACAATGTTTCTTGCAATTTGAGGGAGCATAGAGGGAATATCAGTTATTATTGACTTGTTGACCTTTTTAATTCCGGTGTTACCATGGGCCTTTTCTCCCTTCTGCCGTTTGGCAAGCCTCTGCCATCAGCAATGCTATTCGAACGTGTCGCCCTTTCATGCGGACGCAGAGGGGGAGGATGAGGATGCATATTAGCATTGTGATTGCGTGCACCGACCTCTGTGTTAGCACCTGTGTTTCCCTCATTATGTTCGTTCGAGGCCTCTGACACATGACCATCAGAAGTCACCATTGATGGGTTGTAAGAAATTTCGAGGTCAAAAAAGCACGATTCCCGGCAATGGAACCAAACTGATGCTGCAAGAATCGTGCTTATCAATCTCCGTCCAGCCGCAAGACTAATCACTTGGCTTCTTGACCTGAAACAAAGAACCCACGATTAGCCGAAATGGTCTCCGGCGAAGACCCTCGGGCGTGAGGATAAGTACGGTGTCTGAGAGCTAAATAATTATAAGGAACAATGTATTCTCAAATAATCAAAAAGCAAAATTACCCTGGAACGATTGATGTTGCCGTGTATTTATAGTAGTTGATGAGAGATATAATTGTGTTAGATTGCATGACATCCCTATGATCTCGAATCAGATATGCATAAGAGATCTGATCCATGAAT
This sequence comes from Adenophora triphylla var. japonica, assembly GCA_022495995.1. Classification (NCBI taxonomy): domain Eukaryota; kingdom Viridiplantae; phylum Streptophyta; class Magnoliopsida; order Asterales; family Campanulaceae; genus Adenophora; species Adenophora triphylla. Next base: position 142,202 of record JAFEMH010000428.1, read on the forward strand.
AACTCCTGATTTATAGGGAGTCCGTTATGAAAAGAATTGTATTCACGCCTGGACTCTGTAGGTCGACATAACATTGTAGGTCGAGGTCGCCTGTTGGGTATAGGTCGACCTGACTGATGGATAGGATCGCATGTCGGACGATAGCTAGGTCGGGACCACATAGGTCGGACAATGAGCTAGGTCGACTGATCAGGCTGATGAGCCATGGGCTTGATAATAATTGGGCCTAGCCCACTGAGAACGTGGTGGCAATAACGTGTAAATAATGAGGCTTGCTCGTTGGGCCTAGCCCGTCATATTTATTCCGTTCAATAGTGCCTGCTTTAATACTCACTCCGTTTCACCCGACTTAAGATTCTCCCTTTCGATACAGGAATCAAGAAATACTAATATAATAAAAGGAGAGATAATGAGTGCATTAAGTATTGAAAGTATGGAAAGTAAAATATGAAAAAGAATTAGTGGAAGGAATAGTAAAGAAATTGTTGTTGTGAATATAACAAGTGAGTCTTATTGCATATAATAATAATATATACTTGTCATTTTGAGACGTAAGTCGAACGAGACGTTCAAAAATGACAAATTTTCTTAAGTAGATCGGGACAGAGTGGAAAAATTATTTTGGAACTTATAGTGTATAAATGAGGATAATGTAATACTTTTTGAATTTTGATTCTACATTTGGTAGAGTATAGTATCATCCTTAAATCGTACTAATTAAATTGATATACCAACTTAATCGATTGATAATGTTACAGAATTTTATATAGCAAATTAAACTTAATTGATATATGATATAAGCAAGATACAATCGATATATCTACCTGGTCAGCTTTACGTAGAGAAAGTATTTCCATAAAAAGTTGGATAGCATCACTATTCACTAGTGGAGGTCAAGAAGACATGTGCTTTTCTTTTCCTTAGTGATTGGTCCACTCAAGACAATTAGTTGATGTTTATCACTTTTCGCTTAGATAGTTATAGTATTCTTCATGATTAAAAAAAATAATCATTTTTTGATGGTTCATTCAAAAAGTTATAAAGTCTTTGAAAGTTTATAATACTATTTTTTAAAATATAAAATTTACTTTTTATATATCGCAAAATTATAAATATTTTTTATTTACAAATTTAACATTTATTTCAAAAATAACTAAAAAGAAAATCATAACAATGGAACGGAAGGAGTAAATTGTTTTATAATGGTCACAGTCGTCCAGATGTATTGTACTCCTTCCGTCCCATTTCTCAAGAATCCTACTTTCTTTTGGTTTATTTCAGACTAACTAAGAGTCTCATTCCATAAATGACAAATTTTGAACAGTGTTTCGGACATTTATATTCTTATAATATAAATATATTTACAGAAAAATTATTCATTATACCCTTATAATATTAACATATTTACAAAAAAAATCAATCAAAAAGAGGTTTTATCATAAATGTTTTAACTTTTAATTCTCTCTCCTCTAATCTTCTATCCACTTGCAATTCTTTATTCATTTTTTAAAAAATTTCTTAAGAAACGTAAAATACTATCGTAGGACCTTTGAAGTAGAATGGAGGGAGTATGTTTCAATGTGGAAATTATGAAAAAGTGTAAGTGGGGTAAATGTATGTATTAAAAGTGAGGTAGAAAAGAGAATGAGTGAAATGAATAGTAAGTTAATTTGTGTTTTGAGTATAAAATTAAAGTAGCAGAAAAAATGAGTAGAAAAATAATAAAAATTATTTGTCATTTTAAAAAAGATAAATAATATGTAGAACGCCCGAAACGAATAAAGAGAAATAGTATTCGGGATGGAGGAGTATGTGATAAGGCAGCAAGAGATATGAATTGTAATAATTGAGGTTGTTATCAAAGCTAATTAGGCTTCTTTTGTCGATTAACGAACAACTAATTATATTTATTTTAAGTCAAAGACAAGTTGTATTAGTAGAAAGCAAACCAATCAAACCCCGGTGAAGGAGGCCATTGGATTGAGTGTCAGAATCTGATGAAGAAGAAGAGTTTGGAGAAAGAAACAGAGGAGAGGAAGGGAGAAATATTTGTCTTGCTGCACTTTTGGAGTGTTTGAATGTTTATTTATAGTACTTCCTCCGTCTCAAAATGTTTGTCCCATTTGACTTTTTAGTTGAACTTTGACCATAAATATATGACAATTTAATTATGTTCATGAAATTCTAAAAATTCCTATTGATTCACCATTAATAATATTATCAACAACAACTTTTAAAATTTTATGAACATGATTAATCTCTCATAAATTTGTGGTCAAAATTCAACAAAAAATCAAATGGGATAAACATTTTGGGACGAAGGAAATAATATATAAGCAGATTGAAAGGGGAATATTTTAATTACAAAGTGATTGACTTTGGGTTCGAAAATTTCTTTTCGTGGGTATGTTGGAGAGGCTATGACCAACTGAAACAAATAAAAAGAGGGTTAAAGGTTCAAAAGGCTCATAGGGTTTATAATCTCACTTTTTTGTACAATGTTTCTGATGTTGTCATTCAAATACTCCAAAGATTGTGGTTATACTTCCTTCCTTCCGGCCAATAATGAATAGGAAATGGGTTGTGAGTGGAGAAGGTAAGTGAGATTGATAACTGTGTCTCATAATTTAAATATGCTAATATGCGAAAAGAAAAAGTGAGTGAGATTGACAAGTGGAGCTCACAATTTAAGTATATGAGAAAAAAAAGTGACTGAGGTTGAGGTTGACACGTTGGACCCATAATTTTTACCATTTTAAAAAACTTGAAGCTTCTAATGAGATATCCTTTTGAGTAAAAAGTGAAGTTTCAACCGAGAAACGGAGGAGGATGTATATTCATTCATTTCATAATAACAATAATAATAAAATAATAATAATAAGTACTTCTCTTGTCCCTTCTCAAATTGCTAAAACTATTATTTTTGTGTACTAATAGAAATTGTAAAATTCAAAATGAAAAGTTTTTTTATACCTTTTAAAATTAATAAGACTCACTTATTATTATACTCCTGACAAGTCATCAACTAACCTATTTACTATTATCTACTTCACTAATAATTCCTAGTTAAAATATTTAGGGCTTGTTTGGTAGGCCGATATGATTAGCATGTATTAATAGGGAGGAGGTTATTAATCCAGGGATTAATTGTTGGAAATTAATTTAATAGCACCACAGATTAAACAAATAATTTAATCAACAGTAGGAGAATTTATTGATCAAGTCAAAATCGTACCAATCAATAAGTCAATAGCAAAACCGACAGCAAGGAAACAGGATCAGGAAAACACACACTACAAGAAAAACGGCAGTTACCGACGAAAAAATCCGTCACTAAATGCCAAAAATCCGTCACTAAATTGATTTAGTGACGGATTCCCGACGGAAAAATTCCGTTGGTAAAACGCTCGTCGGTAAATCTTTCGACGGATTGCTGACGGATCTCAATCAGCTTTAGCGACGGATTTTTCCGTCGCTATTGTTTTAAAATCCGTTGGTAATTTGGTAAAATAAACAACCAATTTAAAGCATTATGCCGACGGATTAGCGACGGAAAATTCCGTCGCTATTTAAATGGTCGTTTTATTTTTTGGACCAATTTAGTGACGGATTATCGATGGATCATTTCGTTGTTATTTTTTATTAAAAAAAATCAATATTTTTTTTATATGCCAAATTATTTAGGGCTTTCCCGACACATATTTCCGTCGCTAAATTTGCATTTTATATTAACAATATTATATATATAAATTTAAAAATATATATTAATATATTTTAAATATATATATATATATATATATATATATATATATATTAAAATGTCCGTCGCTAAACATTATTTTATTTTATTTTGCTAAAAAAATCATTATTATATTTTTTGTTTTTTAACACACCAAATTACAGACGGATATTTTTCGTCGCTAAATTATTAATTTAAATTAAAAAAATTATATATATATATATATATTTAAAAATATATTAATATATTTTTAAATATATATTTTGATTCAGTCCCATAACTTTTATTATTCTCGAACAAGTCCTCCATGTTTCAGAAGTTACACTTTGCTCCTTGAATTTCTCTTAAACTCAAATTAGTTAATATATTTTAAAAGTAACACTTTGTTCCCTAAACTTCTCTTATACTGAAACCAGTCCTCACATATTTCAAAAGTTACACTTTGCCCACCACCACCATCCATCCACCACCACCATCCATCAGCATCACCACCACCAACAGCAACACCATTCATAAAAACATAGAAATTAAAACTAAATCTGAAAATATCAAACCCAAATTAAATCTAAAAAAATCAAACCCAATTTAAATCTAAAAAATCAAACCCAAATCTATTTTATTTTTTTTTTCGATCAAAATCTTCAACTTTGATTCCAAACGGAGTTGAAAGGGAAACTGAGAAGAAATTAAAAAAAATACCAAAGTCTGCTACTCTCATAAAGAAGGACAAACGTAACTAGTAAAACCGAGCGCTCAACTGCTCTTCAGTTGCGGGTAAAGATCCTAGTGGCTTGTCGGTTCTTCTTCTCCACTCCGGACTTGGCAACCTTCAAGCTTCTGTTCACAACACTCAACCTTGCAAGAGCAGCCTTCTTCAAATCTGGCCTGTAATAGTTGTCTGCAACTTGGTTTGTGACAGCCTTAGCCATGCGGTTGAACTCCTCCTTCATGATAGACTTGTTAAGCAAAGTTGCAGGCTTGCTCTGCTTCTTGGCCAAACCAGAGTGCTTGTATGAGTTGAGATTGTAGAGATTGTTACTCTCTTTGCTAAAGACAACGCTAGCAGATCCATTTCCGAACTGCTTGACGAGGAAAGAGTTGTTCTTCTTGAGGGAGGCGCAGTAGGAGAGAGGGAGGCGCATAGGAGAGTAAAGAAAGAAAAAAAATAGGGTTTTGCTATGATGAATTTGGACCATAGGATTGTGTGTGATTAATGGTTCAGATTGATTAAAATGTCAATCCATGTGAACATAAAACAACCAATCAAGTGAAAATGTGTTTGTGTTTCCTTGGATGAATTTGGACCATTAGATCTAATTATTTGTTATGCATTTAATGGTTAAGATTTTACTAAACCTAATGACCCATGTGAATGTTTGGGTTCAATGACTTATGGCCACCTTTTATTTTTATTTATTTATCATCAAAATTCTCTTTATGTTTATAATAATTAGCAAAAATAATAAATAACAAAAATTATAATTTATCTTACAAAAAACAAAAATAATCAAATATAAAATTATATACTTTTATTTCTTTAAAAATTATTAGTAATAATACTTATAAATAATACCAATAATGATGCTATTGTTAATTATTCAATTAAATAATTGAATATATAATTATTATTATATAATTAATAATAATACTTAATAATAATATTAATAATAACTAGTAATAATACATAATATCAAAAAAGTAAATAATTAAATATATTAATAATTATTATTATATAATTAATAATAATACTTAATAATAATACTAATAACAACTAGTAATAATAATGATGCTATTGTTAATTATTCAATTAAATAATTGAATATATTAATAATTATTATTATATAATTAATAATAATATTAATAAAAATATTATATAATTAATAAAAATAATATTATATAATTAATAATAATACTTAACAATAATATTAATAATAACTAGTAATAATAATGATGCTATTGTTAATTATTCAATTAAATAATTGAATATATTAATAATTATTATTATATAATTAACAATAATATTAATAAAAATATTATATAATTAATTAAAATAATATTATATAATTAATAATAATACTTAACAATAATACTAATAATAACTAGTAATAATAATGATGCTATTGTTAATTATTCAATTAAATAATTGAATATATTAATAATTATTACTATATAATTAATAATAATATTAATAATAACTAGTAATAATGATGATATTGTTAATTATTCAATTAAATAATTGAATATATTAATAATTATTATTATATAATTAATAATAATACTTAATAATAATATTAATAATAACTAGTAATAATAATGATGCTATTGTTAATTATTCAATTAAATAATTGAATATATTAATAATTATTATTATATAATTAATAATAATATTAATAATAACTAGTAATAATGATGATATTGTTAATTATTCAATTAAATAATTGAATGTATTAATAATTATTATTATATAATTAATAATAATACTTAATTATTATATAATTAATAATAATACCCTATACCCTATAGGGTATAGGGTATAGGGTGTACCCTATGCCCTATACCCTATAGGGCATAGGGTACACCCTATATCCTATGTCCTATACCCTATAGGGTATAGAATATACCCTATATCATATAAGGTATAGGGTATAGTATACCCTATATCATATAGGGTATAGGGTATACCCTATATCATATAGGGTATACCCTATAGGGTATAGGGTATACCCTATACCCTATACCCTATTGGGTATACCCTATAGGGTATACCCTATACCCTATATAGGGTATAGGGTATACCCTTTACCCTATATGATATAGGATATACCCTATAGGGTATACCCTATACTAGCATACCCTATATCCTATATCCTATACCATATACCCTATAGGGTATACCCTATAGGGTATAGGGTATACCCTATACCCTATAGGGTTTAGGGTGGATATACCATATAGGGTATAGGGTATATCCTATACTCTATACCCTATAAGGTTTAGGGTTTAGGGTATACCCTATAGGGTATAGGGTATAGGGATGGATAAAATTCTTTAATTTTTATTTATAAATGTATAATTTTTTTATTTTTTATGAATATAAATAAGTATTTTGGAAAATTTTAGTACTGAAGTTTTTTTTTTTTCAAAAAGTTATATAAAAAAAGTTAGAAAAAAATAAACAAATGAAAGTATAATAAAGAAATCAGTGACGGTTAAAATTCTTTAATTTTTATTAATACATGTATATTTTTTTTTATGAATATAAATAAATATTTTGGACATTTTTCAGTACTGAAGTTTTTTTCGAAAAGTTATATAAAAATAGTTAGAAAAAAAATAAAAAAATGAAAGTATAATAAAGAAATCGGGGACGGATAAAATTCTTTAATTTTTATTTATAAATGTATGTTTTTTTTATTTTTTATGAATATAAATAAATATTTTGGACACTTTTTAGTATTGAAGTTTTTTTCAAAAAGTTATATAAAAAAAGTTAGAAAAAAAATAACAAATGAAAGTATAATAAAGAAATCAGGGACGGTTAAAATTCTTTAATTTTTATTTATAAATGTATAGTTTTTTTTATTTTTTATGAATATAAATAAATATTTTGGACATTTTTTTGTATTGAAGTTTTTTTCAAAAAGTTACAAAAATAAATTACCGACGGATTATAATCCGTTGGTAATTAAATCCGTCACTAATCCGTCACTAACCTAAAATATAAATTTAATAATTATTTTAAATAATTTAGCAACGACTCAAATCCGTCGGTAATAATATGTAATTCATTTACCGACGGATTATAATCCGTTGGTAATTAAATCCGTCACTAATCCGTCACTAACCTAAAATATAAATTTAATAATTATTTTAAATAATTTAGCAACGACTCAAATCCGTCGGTAATAATATGTAATTAATTTACCGACGGATTTTAATCCGTCGGTAATTAAATCCGTCACTAATCCGTCACTAACCTAAAATATAAATTTAATAATTATTTTAAATAATTTAGCAACGACTCAAATCCGTCGGTAAAAATATCCGTCGCCATTCCGTCATAAATTCGTCGGTAAAAAGTGCGCAATTTTTTGGCGCCAAAATGGTGACGGATTAGAGACGGAATGGAATCCTTCGGCATATCCGTCACTAAATCCGTCGGTAATCTCGTCCTAATTTCTATTTTTGTTTTTCACCCTAGGTCCTTGCTATTTCGTCGCTAATCCGTCAGTATTAGTGACGAATTTATTTCCGTCACTAATTTTCGTCAGTATCTGTCAGTTTTCTTGTAGTGACAACAGAAACAAGTAAACAAACGATTAGAAAACTTATCGTGATTTGATCGAGTCGCCTTAGGAAGACTGTCCTAAGAGAAAATATTGCCCCACCGGTGCAACTCTGCACAGTGCAAATTTCTCCGAGGATAAAACGATCACGGATTACGTACCACAAATCAGCACACAGGTAGGTAATCACCGGCGGTCCTATCTCAGTCGCCTTGAATCTCACGAACGAATCTCTATGAACCAGGAGTAAGCACACAATGAAATAAACTAGAGAATAGGGTTTTCTCTTGTAAATCTCATGTAAAAATCGGCTGGAGGAAGTAGGTTATTTATATATATGGTAAACTAGGGTTTTAAGTCTTAATGAGACTTAAAAACTGCTGCAATTCGGCCCAGGAAAAACATCAGTCCGTCACGAGCGCGGTCGCCCTCGAGGCATGCGCGACCGCGCTAATCGACAGAAACTTATGGCGAGTTCTGGGCACACCAGCGCGCCCGCCCTAGGCCTCAGCGCGGCCGCCCTCCTGTGCAGAACTTTCGACATGTTTTTCCCCTTAGCCGAAATCAGTCCAAACCCACAACGCTCCATGGTCATAGAGCTATGGACTTCCATACCACATATATCAAATATTCCAACAATCCCCCACAAGTTCATAGAAATATGACGTGTACAGATTGTCCATTGTAATGCTTTCAGTAATGGTACCTTTCGGCTTGAACCACTACCTATGTTATCCAACGCAAACCTCCACAGGATCAGATGAACGGGTGTCTTGAATCTGATGCCTTTGGATGTAGAGGCCTTTGCTGGTAACAAATATGACAAAAGCTATGATAGGCCCTCTATCGAACACTTGACGCTTATAAGCCATACGTCCCGATCCTCTATCATGAGTGCTTTCAAGGAATAACCCGAATTCCTCTAGTTGCGGCCAACAACAACACTCACTTAGCTGGGCATCTCAAAATATGTACTGCTAACATCTTGTCTAAAAGACTTGATCCCATTCAAAGTTCCAAACTTTTACTTTATTAGCAGCAACGAGCACCTCTAGGCTATTCAGGGGATAGACTCAGACATGTAACATGTCAATCTATTATTAGGTGCTCCGACTCACCCCACAGCTTGTTATTACCACATTGAATCTCCTTTGTGGGATCTCCACTGTGTAGATTGGGTTGCTACCGCGTATGAATCGGACAGGTTCGAATCCATCCCCAACCTAGATTTTTGAACTAGAGCAAATTCTAGCCCTTTGGTTAAAGGATCAGCTGTGTTATCCTTGGTACCAACATAATCAACAGCTATCACCTTTCGAGACACAAGATCCCTTATAGATTTTAATCTAATTTGGATATGTCTCCTGGTTTTACAGTTGTACTTGACACTTTTCAGTTTCTCAATTGTGGCAGTGTTGTCACAATGTACAGAGATAACAGGTATGGTCTTACTAACCATGGGCAACTTGGACATAAGTCCTCGAAGCCATTCAGCTTCCAATCCAGTAGTGTCAAGGGCAACTAATTCGGCCTCAAATGTAGACCTAGACAACAGAGTTTGTTTGGTCGACCTCCAGGCGACTGCAGCTCCGCCTAAGGTGAAAACATACCCCGTACAACCATAACTTCCGGAGTTAAAGGCAATCCAGCTTGCATCACTATATCCTTCAAGAACAGAAGGGTATCTACCGTAATGCAGCCCATGGGAAATAGTTCCCTTCAAATACTTGAGAACTCTATCAAGAGCTTCCCAATGTGCTTTATTTGGACATTGAGTATATCTAGCCAACCTAGTAACCGAGTAGGATATATCCGGTCTAGTACAATTGGCAAGATACATCAAACTTCCAATAATTTGGGAATATCTCAACTGAGCCATCGGTACTCCACTTTCATTCTTAGTAAGTGCAACTGAAGGATCATATGGAGTCTTAGCTACTTTGCAATTCTTATAATCAAATTTCTCAATTATACTTTCAGTATAATGAGATTGCGATATGGTTATGCCACTAGTTGAACGAGTCAACTTAAGGCCAAGAATCACACTAGCTACTCCCATATCCTTCATCTCAAACTTACTTTTCAAGAATTCCTTAGTAGTATTAATTATCCTCATATCCGTTCCAAACAACAAGATATCATCGACATACAGACATAAGATAATACTACTATCACCAATACTTTTGCTATAAACACACTTATCAAACTCATTAGTAACGAAGCCAAACGATGAGACAATTTTATCAAATTTCTCATGGCACTGCTTAGGGGCTTGTTTGAGTCCATATAAGGACTTAACAAGTTTACAAACCTTTCTCTCATTGCCAGAGGCCTCAAAACCTTCAGGTTGATCCATATAAATTTCTTCCTCTAGATCGCCATGCAAGAAAGCGGTCTTAACGTCCATCTGATGGATAGGAAGATCATATACAGAGGCCAGTGCAATAAGCATTCGGATTGTAGTCATTCTAGCAACAGGCGAATAGGTATCGAAATAGTCTATTCCCTCCATTTGCTTGAATCCCTTAGCCACTAACCTAGCCTTAAACTTGTCAACGGTTCCATCCGGTTTCAGTTTCCTTTTGAAGACCCACTTACATCCTATCATGCTACAACCAGGAGGGAGATCGACCAATTCCCATATCCCATTAGAGACAATAGAATCCATCTCACTCTTAACAGCATCCTTCCACTGCTTAGCATCAGAAGTGGCCATAGCAGCTTTGAAGGTTAGAGGATCACCCTCGACATTGTAAGTGATGAAATCACTTCCATAGTCCTTGGTGGCCCTTGCCCGTTTGCTCCTTCTTGGTTCAATCTCATAGTTAGAATGAGTTGCACTAGAATCAACCCCCACATTTGTCAGTTCCTCTACTTGAGCAGGAATGGAATTAGTGGTTGGGTTAGATTCCTTAGGAAGTCCGTCTTTCATAGGAAACACATCTTCAAAAAATGTTGCATCACGTAACTCAACTATAGAGTTCACATTTATGCCAGAAATTTCAGATTTTATAATAAGAAATCTCAATGCATAACTTGTTTCAGATTTTATAATAAGAAATCTCAATGCATAACTTGTGCGGGTACGAGTACCTTTGTAAGGCACCCCCACACTTTTAAGTGTTTCAGGCTTGCCTGTCGACCTCTCCAAAGTTCAAACGGACTTTCCTTTCTATGTTTAGGAGGTGCTCTATTCAGAATATGGAAAGCCGTATTCAAAGCCTCTACCCACATATATTTGGGCAGTCCAGAACTTATGAGTAAATTGTTAATCATATCAGTAAGGGTTCTATTCTTACGTTAATCAACACCATTAGATTGAGGGGTGTAAGGAGGAGTCTCTTCATGTACAATTCTGTTTTCTTGGCAATAATACATGAATGGGTTAGACTCATATTCACCTCCTCTATCAGATCTTAACCGCTTAAGTTTCTTGCCAGTTTGTGTTTCTGCTTCATTCTTAAATATAATGAATTTATCTAATGCTTCATCCTTAGAATTAAACAGATAGACATAACAGTATTTACTAGCATTATCAATAAAGGTGAGAAAGTATTTCTTTTTGTCTTTGGTCAACACGCCATTAAATTTACAAATATCAGTATGAACTAAATCTAGAATTTCAGAATTTTTCACAACCGACTTAAACGGACCTTTTATAGATTTAGCTTCAACACATACATGACACTTAGAATTTTTATCAATAGCATGTTTAGGAATAATATCTAAATTCATCATTCTTTTCACAGAATCATAATTAATATGTCCTAAACGACCATGCCAAACATTTGAAAATTCAATGGAATAAGAAACAGGATAATCAATAGAACTAAAATTATTGTGCGAACAAACATCAGTTTCAACTCTAATTTTAAATAAACCATCCGAGGAATAACCTTTCCCCACAAAACTACCAGAATTCAAAATTATGACCTTATTAAATTTAAATGAAATTTCAAATCCTTCCCTAACTAAACTAGAACCACTAATAATGTTGCGACGAATATCAGGAACGTGATACACTCGATGCAAGGTAAGAATGCGCCCATTAGGAAACTTCAGGTCCACGCGTCCACCCCAAGCACCTTTGCAAAGACTAGAGTTTCCCATCGTCACCGATCTACCACGCCAGCCGGTAAGACACAAATAGCAATTTATCAAGACAAACGTGCACATTTGCCCCAAACACAACTAGCCACTCGTTGGGTTCATGTACAGCAAAGAGTTCAGACAAGAGGTTACATACTTTGTAACGTTGCAGTCGAAGCGTCAACTCCAGTGCGTCGAGTCGGGATCATCATAATCCTTCGGACCCAACACCATGTTGACAAGCAGGATGGTCATCGCCAGAGCCTTGTGGTCCTTTTCCTTTCTTGGACGGCAGCCCTAGAAAAGTGTCCACCTTCTCCACAATTCCAAAAGCTTTGCTTTTGGCTTCTTAAAGTTATTTTTCTTAACTTTAATATTATCATGGTTTTCTTTATCCTTAGAGTGAGTTTTCACAGCCTTTTCCTTTAAACTTTCTTTTACCAAATCACCATATTAGCAAAGCAGCTCTCCACAGTACGCTCGGTTGGTTACCATTATGCACCTCCCGAATCGCATTGCATTCATCACCAATGAGTGTCAAGCTTCCAAGACGATGCTTGAGGGTCATACCGAATTCCTCCAAGATCGAGGAAACTTCTCAATAATAGCCATGACAAATAACTTATCAGGAAGTCCCATGTCAAGCATCCTCGAGCGATTGCAAAATGATTTGGAGTTCGTGCACTTGGTCGGTAACCGACTTTCCCTCACTCACGCGATAATTCAGAACTTACCCACTTGGTACTTTTTCCACACCGGAGTCATCGGTGGCCGTACTTTGTGGAAAGCGACTCCCACAAATGACGCAAAGAAAGCAGAGGAGCAGAAGCAATAAACATCAAAGAGTGCATTCGACAAAGCCGACGTAATGCATCCTCGAACAACATCGTCCCGCTCCTTCCACCGTTTAACAAAGCAGCCACACTAGCGGATCATCGGCTTTCGTAGCGGGACATTTAGATGACAAAGATACCGGCACATGCCCTTAATTGACAAACGGATCTTCATGCGTTCGTACCAACGCTTGAAGTTCTTTCCAGCGAACTTCTCCGAAAGATCTGAGGTGTCAACTAGGGACTTAAAGGGAGAACTAGAGGTACTACCAGACATGATTCAATAAACACTATTTTCTCTTAGACTGTTGGAAATTAATTTAATAGCACCACAGATTAAACAAATAATTTAATCAACAGTAGGGGAATTTATTGATCAAGTCAAAAATCGTACCAATCAATAAGCCAATAGCAAAACCGACAGCAAGGAAACAGGATCAGGAAAACACAACAGAAACAAGTAAACAAACGATTAGAAAACTTATCGTGATTTGATCGAGTCGCCTTAGGAAGACTGCCCTAAGAGAAAATATTGCCCCCAATTGGTGCAACTCAGGTACAGGCAAATTTCTCCGAGGATAAAACGATCACGGATTACGTACCACAAATCAGCACACAGGTAGGTAATCACCGGCGGTCCTATCTCAGTCGCCTTAAATCTCACGAACGAATCTCTATGAACTGGGAGTAATCACACAATGAAATAAACTAGAGAATAGGGTTTTCTCTTGTAAATCTCATGTAAAAACCGGCTGGAGGAAGTAGGTTATTTATATATATGGTAAACTAGGGTTTTAAGTCTTAATGAGACTTAAAAACTGTTGCAATTCGGCCCAGGAAAAACACCAGTCCGTCACGAGCGCGACCGCCCTCGAGGCATGCGCGACCGCGCTAATCGACAGAAACTAATGGCGAGTTCTGGGCACACCAGCGCGCCCGCCCTAGGCCTCAGCGCGGCCGCCCTCCTGTGCAGAACTTTCGACATGTTTTTCCCCTTAGCCGAAATCAGTCCAAACCCACAACGCTCCATGGTCATAGAGCTATGGACTTCCATACCACATATATCAAAATTCCAACATTAATAATACCATCTTTTTTTTAGGATAAATAAGAAGGGGGTAAGAGGTGTTTAGATGCTTATCTGGGTTATATTTTGGATAATTCCTACAGTTGCATTTAATCTACCAAACATACTTTTATGGGACTAATAATCATATCCGGTCATTTATCGACCTACCAAACGGCCCCTTAGTGTTATATATTCTATTTAATTCCGGTGTTACAATGTTTCTTGCAATTTGAGGTAGCATAGAGGGAATATCAGTTATTATTAACTTGTTGACATTTTTAATAACTAGCAGTACACCCGAGCGATGCACGAAAGTAGCATAATTTACCTTAAACCAAAATCAGTACAACAATATATATATAATCAAATACCAATTAAAATTAAAAAATATAATATGAAATAGTGATATTAAACGTAAACATAGAAAAGTAAATAACAAAGAAAACAACAGCAAATACGATTATGTAAACAATTTTCCTAACCAAAATTAGTACAACAATAAATCTAATTAAATACATATTAAAGTTAAATAATGTAATATGAGATAGTGATATTTAAAGTAAATAGAGGAGAAATAACACGGAGAACAACAGAGAATATGATCATGTAAACAATTTCTCTTAACCAAATAACATCTTGAATCGAAAATACTTAAAGACATTAAATACATATATATTAAACTAATCCGTATTAGTTTAGAAATAATAAACGGAAAAGGAAACCCAATTTTTTTAGACAACCCAAAACCCCAATTTTCTCATCCCCAGTAAACACCAATTTTATTTCGTAAATTAAAAGTTTTAACTTCTTTGTAACATATTCAAAATATTATAAATTTATCCTTATGCAGAAAAGTAAATTATGGCTAATCTAATAATGACTTAAATAATTAAATAAATAAAGTTTTTTTTTAAATGATTGCAACTCTATATATGGAGAGATGTTAATAAAAAGAAGGTGAACATATTAAATTATTAACTTCACATCTCTCCCCCTCCCATACCCCACCCCCATCCACCTATCACAAATTCATCTATCTCCCTAAAATTTGCAAATGCGTCTCTCATCTCACATATATTATTGAAAAGTTATATCCACTTTTTGTTAATAATTTTTTTATCAAACGACAAATCAACTGCATTCACAATAATATAATAGACAACACTACACAAACGTCGAAAGCTCAACTCAAACATCAATAGTAGTTCAATCTTTTAACTTACAACAAAGATTATTACAATCAATTAAAGGAAAAAAAAACATCACCTAACAGACTTTATCTTCTTAATATATGTACAGCGTAATCTCATTTCACCCCTAAAATATTTCATATCTCTTCCCCACTTAATCAATTATACATACATAATTATCTTAATCATTTGAAAAGAAAAATATATTATGTATAAATCTAATAGTGACTTAAATAAATAAATAAATAAGTAAGTAAATATTTTTTTATTTCGAATGATTGAAACTCTATATATGTAGATATATTTAATTTCAACTCTATGTATATATGTCACAATTCAGAAAAATATCCTTCCATCAATGTAACAACAAAATAATTAATTTTGTAAAAATAAATAAATATCATTTATTAGTATACGAACAATAGTAATAATAAATAAATATCATATTTGTTTACATTAACTCATCATGAACATAATTATAATATTCATTTCCAATTTAACTTATTTAATTTTGAGAAAAAAAAATCAAAATCTTAAAAAAACTAACAATTGTGTTAAATGAATTTTTTTTCCCCAAACAATCAACTTCCTCATCCAACCCAACCCAACCCAACCCAACCCAACCCAACCCAACCCAACCCAACCCAACCTACTTCTTCCTCTCCATCTTTCAAAATATCAATTCATACTATCTTTATTTTTTAGAATATTGACATGCACTTCAAAGAAGATGATTTCTTTGAATGAAATTAGTCTCTATTTTTGGAGGAAATTTTTTTAATGATTTTTGGTGAAAAAAAATTAAAAAAAAATTATTATAAATATTTGATTTATATTCGAAAAAGAGATTTTTTTTAAAATAAATATCATATTTATTTACATTAACTCATCATGAACAAAATTATAATATTCTTTTTCAATTTAACTTATTTAATTGTGAGAAGAAAAATCAAAATTCAAAAATAACTAACAATGTGTTAAATGATTTTTTTCCCAAATACTACACTCCCTCATCAAACCCAACCCACTTCTTCCTCTCCCTCTTTCAAACTACCTATTTATACTACATTTATTTTTTAGAATATTGACATGCACTTCAAAGAAGAGGATTTTTTTTTGTCCGAATCAAATGAAAGTAGTATCTATTTTTGGAGGAATTTTTTTAATAATTTTAGATGGAAAAAAAATTTTAAAAAAATAATTTATTATAAAATATTTGATTTATATTCAAAAAATTGATTTTTTTCTGTGTCCGAATCAAATGAAATTAGTCTCTATTTGTAGAGGAAAAAAATTATGAATTTTGGTGTAATTTTTTTTTAAATAATTTATTATAAAATAATTGAGGTCAAAGAATTTGAGGAAATTTTTTTTCGTAAATTCATGCATCCAATCAAAAGCACTTGATGTTGATTTCAATATCTAATATCTACATTTATACCACGAACGTAAATGACTAAAATACCCTTGACAAATTTCCAAATTTAACTACTTGATGTTGACGTTTTTGAGCGCCAAATTTTTATTTTGACCACTTTTTTGCTTTTAATATAGTATAGATTGTATTTTTGTGTTTCTACATTTATAAATTAAATGTGATGCTTATTTGGAATTGAAAAAGTACGGTATTTAATATAAAGTATTTCCTCTTCTGTCAGTTTGAAATAGAATTTTGATCAACTTGTGTTAATTTTAACCAAATAATTTAAATAAAAATAATTATCCTAATACAAATCTAAATAATGTTATTGAGAGTATTATTAATCATGATAAAATAACAATTTTTAAATTTTTATTAAATAGTTGTTTTTTATTTAAATTACTTAGTCAAAATGTAATCAACTTATGTTAATTTTATTTTATTTAAAAAAATATACAGGTGTAGGCTCTGATGTGATCACACGGGAGATCACACCATCAGATGACACACAAACTCAGAGACTTTCTTAGGATAGAAAATCTCTGAAAATCAAGGGCTTTGGTGAAAATATCAGTCAATTATTTTTCAGTACTTATAGATTCCATGCTAATGATTTTCTGCTCAACAAGATCACGAATAAAATGATGTCTAATGTCTATGTGTTAAAGAGTGTTGAACATGATTTTTTGATATTTCTATGGCACTTAGATTATCACAAAAGACAGTTAAAATACCACTTTTAAGCCCATAATCCTTAATCATCTGATTCATCCAAAGAAGTTGAGAACAACAACTGCTAACAGCAACATATTCTGACTCAGTAGTTGAGAGGGACACACAATTTTGTTTTTGACTTTACCAAGACACTAAGTTGTTCTAAAAATAAAAACATTCCCCAGTTGTGCTTTTTCTATCATTAGCGTTGCCTGCCCAATCAGAGTCACTGAATCCTACCAGATCTGTATTTGTCTCACAAGTATAGCTTAGCCCTAAGTTGATTGTTCCCCCAACATATCTAATTATTCTTTTTACAGCCTTAAGCTGGAAGATTTTTGGGCTAGTTTGATATCTCCCACACAGGCACACACTAAACATGATATCATGACGACTTGCTGAAAGGTACAGCAAGCTTCCAATCATACTTATATACAAGGTGGGATCAACATCCACACCATCCTCGTCTTTACACAACTTTTGAGATGATCCCATAGGAGTCTTAATATGAGAAGATTTGTCAAGAGAGAATTTTTTGACCAAATTTCTAGCATACTTACTTTGTGAAATTTCCCTCCTTACTTTATTTTATTTGGAGACCTAGAAAATAGTTCAATTCAGCCACCATGCTCATTTCAAAGGTGGTGGTCATACTCGTGACAAAATAGTCCAACATGCTTTTGGATGAGGATCCAACCACAATGTTGTCCACATAGATTTGAGCCACCAAAATACCCTCTTTATCTCTTAGAATGAATAGAGTTTTGTCTACCTCACCTCTCTTGAATCTCATTTGTATGAGGTGCTCGATGATCCTCCCATACCAAGCCCTAGGGGCTTGTTTGAAACCATACAAGGCTTTCTTTAGCTTATAAACATGATGAGGACAGTCGGGATCAGTGAAGCCCTTTGGTTGCTCAATATAGGTTTCTTCATTAAGAACACCATTTAAGAAGACACTCTTTACATCAATTTGATATAGAGTAATGTCCAAATAACATGTAATGGCAAGAAGAAGCCTAATAGATTCTATTCGAGCAACTGGGGCAAATGTTTCTTCAAAATCAATCCGCTCAACTTGGGTGTAGCCTTGAGCTACAAGCCTAGCTTTGTTTCTAGTTATTTGCCCATTTTCATCAGTTTTATTTTTGAAAATCCACATGGTTCCAATAACATTTCCTCCATTATGTCTAAGGACCAAGACCCACACATCATTTTTCTCAAATTGGTTTAATTTCTCTTGCATTGCAACAATCCAGTTATCATCTTTCATTGCCTTTGTGACATTTTTAGGCTCAAGATGAGACACGAAACAACAATAACTTACCTTGCTTACCTGTGAGCTTACACAGCTCAATCCAGCCAATTCTCTGTAGTTGATTCTTGGCTTTTCCCTTGTGCCTACCTTTTCATTTACATTGCCAACCACCTATGTGACTGGGTGGTTTTTCTGAATCCTGCTTGGTATGTCCTTGCTTCTGTCCAGGTTCCCTTCTTCACAATCTGAACTGTCAGACGAATTTTCCGAGTCTGGTGTAGACTCATTTGGTCCTGATGTAGGTTGTGATGTGTGTTAGTGTTTGTGCCCTAGGCTTATAGTTTCTATAAACCTTTATGTATCGTCTTTATCATTAATAAAAGAGAAATTTTATTTTGATTAATATATGTTTTGCATGTTTATTATATTAATCTGTGTCCCTAGTTATTTAGTGTAAGTTGGTAATGGATGATCATAGAGATGATCATATGCAGGGAGATGCACATTACAACTTGTAAATAACTAGTATAAATGCTAATGGATAATCATATGATGATTATTTGCATAGAGATGCACATTAGATTTATGGGTACTTGTTAGAGAACAAGTGACTGGACTTGACCCGCTTGAGATTTATGTCATGGTCAAATGTCATAATTAAATCTCAAAATAGTAGTGTCATTAGAATCCTTAGACCTGAGATTATCATTGTCTTCCACCTGATGAACGTGATGTTAGATGTAGTCTAACACTATCATACTTAGGGTAGCAATAAGGGCTATGTTGGCATTGCGGGATTCTTGTAGGGAAGAATGATAAGTCAAGATGGGATTTGTCCCTCGTAAGAGAGATGTCGGCTTGGGCCCCTCGTAGAATAGTGTTGATGAAATGTGTGGCCACACTCAAGGAACATGATAGAGATCATGGACACTTGGTTGATCAACATATTCGGAATCGAGAAAGCATTGAACAATGTAAGTTGACGTTGACCATGACTTATGTTCAATACGACATCGTGTGACAAAGGGATTATGACATTGTTACTATTAAGGAAACGTGAACTCTTACGTTGTATTATTTGGGTAGACATAATGGCTTGCTAGAGTCCGCTTATGTCTTATGAGGGTCGATGTGATTGGACTCATTGCCAACATAATACAATCCTATTGGGTCACACACACTTAGAATGTTTTGGTTGAAACTAGAGAAAAGACTTGAGAAAAATTCCTGCAGAGGAGACCTTGGCCGCGCGACAAACTTGGCCACATGGCAAGTTTGGTCGCGCGACCAACTTGGACACTGAGGCGGTTTTTGCAGAGTCCAAATTCGATTCGGACTAGAACGTTAATACTAAGGTAGTATAAATACGTGGTCTGTGATCAGCCTGTGGCAATCCGAATTTTGACAAAAATTCTCTCTTAAGTTTTCTCAATAGTTTTTCTAGTTTTTGGAATCTAGCAATTCCCAACCCGAGAATCGTTCTCGACATTCATATTTGTGTGGATTACCAAAAGAGGGTCTTAATTTGTTCCAACAAATCAAAGGCCTAGAGTTCAAATCTGAAGATCCAAAGGAGTTGAAGATTCGAAGATTTGAAGATCAAAGTTTGGGATTACGAATCACATAATTATCCGTTCGATAGCTCAAGACTGGAAAGCAATTAAGGTTTGTAAATCTATCTCGTAGGAATTCAATTTAATTGTATAGAACGGATCCTAGGCTCATGGGTTTTAAGTTATTAAATGCTAAATTTCCGCTGCACATGGACCCTTAAAACCCAACAATGTGATCACACCAGGACCTGCATCATCATTATGTATCTCCGTCCGATGTTGTTGTTCAGTTGTGTTTTGTGAGTCTTCCGTTATTTTCTCGTAACCTGAGACATCATCTTCAAGAGTTTCTAGGTTCAAATAAGCAGTATCATCAAAGGTGACATTAATAGACTCCATAACAGTTTTGGTTCTAAGGTTGTAAACCCTATATGCATGACTGTTTGTGGAATATCCTAGGAACACAGCCTTATCACTTTTAGAGTCAAATTTAGACAAATAGCCTCTATCATTTAGAACATAGCATATGCAACCGAACACATGAAAATACTTTAGAGTGGGTTTTTTTTCCAAGAAGTATTTCATAAGGAGTCATGGTCGACCCAACTCTTAAGTAGACTCTATTTTCTATGTGACAAACCGTGTTAAGTGCATCGGCCCAGAATCGTTTAGAGATGTTCTTAGAACTAAGTATGACTGGTGCCATCTCTTGTAAAGTGCGATTCTTTTTTTCAGCTACCCCATTCTGTTGAGGGTTTTTAGGGGCCGAAAAATCATGTGTTATTCCTTTAGAGTAACAAAATTGAGAGAACAAAGTGTTCTCATATTCAGTTCCATGATCGGACCGAATTTTAATCACCTTCTTACCATGCAAGTTTTTGACCTTTCTGTACCACACTTTAAACACCT
Source organism: Adenophora triphylla var. japonica (assembly GCA_022495995.1). Lineage (NCBI taxonomy): Eukaryota > Viridiplantae > Streptophyta > Magnoliopsida > Asterales > Campanulaceae > Adenophora > Adenophora triphylla. The sequence goes on from JAFEMH010000428.1 coordinate 163,262, forward strand.
CAAGGGCTTCTGACTTTTCTTTCAAATATAGGACACATGTGTACCTAGAGAAATCATCTACACACACAAAAGAATATTTCTTTTTACTTAAGCTTTCAACCTCAATAGGTCCCATAAGGTCAGTATGTATTAGTTCCAAGATCTCAGAAGTGGAACTTTGATCAACCTTTTTGTGGGAAGCTTTAGTTTGTTTGCCCTTTTGACAAAGACCACACACACTTACTTGTTTAACATCAAGTTTAGGTAAGTGTTTGACAACATTAAATCTCACCAACTCTTTCATTTTCCTAAAACTTGCATGACCTAACTTTTGATACCAAACCTCAAGATCATTTACTTTGGAGCTAAGGCAGGATAAGTTGTCACCAAATTTGTAACAATTATCTTGAGACCTTACCCCAGTGACAAGCATTGATCAGTGTTATCAAACACTTTGCACTCATGCTTGTCATATCTAACATGTAAATTGGCATCACATAGTTGGCTTATACTAATGAGATTAGCTTTTAAGCCTTCCACATGATAGACATTTTTTCAGTTTAGGCATATGATTCACACATAGAGTACCCTTACCAACAATTTTACCTTGGGCTCCTCCCCCATAATTCACGTTCCCTCCCTTGACTGAGGTGTAATCGGTTAGAAATTCTACATTACCTGTCATGTGCCTCGAACATCCACTGTCAAAGTACCATGAGCTAGCTATGCTGCTTTTGAGAGAGGTGAACACCACTTTGCATACCTCGCTCTTCTTTTCCACCCACACAAATTGACCAGACTTCTGGAGATGTGAGTGGTGATGTGAGTACATCTGGGCACTCATCTGAGGAGAAGATTTTTCAAGGTCCTGAATTCTTTTGTAACAAAAAGGTCTGATATGACCTGGTGCAAAACAGTAGTGGCATACAAACCTCTTTTTCTTAGGTATTGTTTTTTGATTTTGAAAAACTTTGGTTTTTGAGGAACTCTCTCCTTCTTTCACAAAAGTGGATTCATAGCCAAGACCAATTTTTGAATTACTTCCCATGTTTAGAAATTCCTCAAGTTTGACCTTTCCAGTATTTAATTTGGCAAAAGTTCCATTGGCCTTTTCAAGTTCTATTTTGGTCTTCTCGAGTTCTATATCACGTTTTGTGAGCAAGACTTCGAGTTTGGCTATGGCATCTTTTTGGTTGTCATTTTCAGTAGTAACTTTTTCAAGTTCATCTTTTAAAGTAGAGATTTCAGTAGAGAGTTTCTCATTAACCTTTTCAAAAACTGTCATTTTTTCTACTCGTTTTCCCAAGTCAGCAAATAAATCAGCATAAGCATCAAGAAGTTCTTGGTAACTTCCATCACTTTCTTCTTCACTCTCTGTTTTCTCATAAAGCAATGAGTTAAAACAATTAAACTCAGAGTCAGAAGATGTGATGGTTGGTGTGACTACATCTGAAGTAACATCAGTATGATGTTTGTGACTTAGAGACGAGATTTCCATGATTGCTAAGTTTAGCGTTTCATCTTCGTCCTCACTGTCACTAAGGGTCGCACAAAATCTCATTTCCTTTTTCTTCAGAGTATTGGCACACTCATTGGCATAGTGCCTAAAGCCTTTGCAGGCTCTACATTAAATAGATTCAGATCTTTTCTTAGCAAAACTACCAGGTCTCTCAAAACTACTCTCAATATCGTCTTTTTGAAGTGTCAATTTCTTTGGAGATTTCTTCAATCTCTTTTGACACTTTGGATACATTAGAGAGAGCAGTTGCAAGAGCAATATTTTCAACTTTGTGTTGATGTTGAATTGACAGGTTCATCTCAAACATGGTCAGAATACCCACAAGAGTATCTAAACCCATGGTTGTGGTATCATGAGCTTCTTCAACAGCAGCAATTTTAATGTTGAATTTTTCAGTAATAGTTCTTAACATCTTGCTTACTAACCTAGCATTAGATATAAGCTCACCTAGGGAGAGACATTCGTTTGAGATTTCTCTCAACTTTTCCGAATAGCTTTTGATGTCCTCAATCTCATTCATTCTCAAATTTTCAAACTTGGTCATGAGAATTTTCAACCTAGTAGCCTTAACACTATCATCACCTTCACACTGACCTTGCAGAATATCCCAGGATATTTTTGTTACATTTTGATTTATAAAAATTCAAAACATGTGTTCATCCACATGACTTGATATAGCACCAAGAGCCTTGGAATTATAATTAGCTAAAGTAACTTCTGTTGTAGTCCATTCTTCCTCAGGTTTAAGCAGATAGATTCTTTCTGAGGTTTTCCTGGTTTCAATCTTGCTTTCAACCTTAGGAGGAGACCATGGGACAATGATTCTAAGCCACGCCCTTTAATAAATTGCTTTGATGAAAAGACGCATTTTAGTTTTCCATATAGCATAGTTCGTACCATCCAATACAGGAGGACGATATTGATTCAAATGTCCGTCCATAATGGCTACTCTTTCTAGATCTCACACAGTGTAATCGAGTGGAGCTCTGATACCAATTGAAAAAAATTGAGTAGCTAAGATCGACAAGTGAACAACAAAAATACCTGATGTGAGTCCTGGTGTGATAGCACCAGCACTAAAAACCGCGAAATAACAGATTAATCAATGTAAAACACGAATTTAAATACTTATCTACAGCAACTTGCTGTAGATAATAAAAAGTTTCTCTTATTAAAACCAATAGGGAGACGAATACAAGAACAAGAATACTAAGAGAAGTACAAAATAACCAAACAATCTCTCATACTTAAACACTTTTGATCCTTTAGAATCTCAGCAATTTGAAGCACTAAAACCGTGAGTTATAATGAATCGTGTGGTTCTCATTTATAGGCAAAGAGGTCCTCAAATGTAGGAGGTGATTTGCTTGAGAAGATCTTCTACAATTAGACTTCTTTTCTTTTTTAGTCAACCAAGCAATCCTTTCTTATCATGGACTCTTTTCTTATGTGAGAGATCCTTACAAAATAATCAAAATATACACTAAATATATCCAATATTTGATTAGTAGGTTAGTTAATAAAGTAAATCAAATTACAATATAAACAATATTTATCTAAATTAACTAATATAAAGAAAGTAATAAATCTAACTTAAGTCAACCTTTGACTTATCACTGTGTGTTTGACATCACACACTTTCAATGACAATCTCATTTTTTATTTCTGTTTATTTTAAAAAGATAATTTCATTTTAAAAATTGATAGATTAAAAACATTACAAGAAGAAAATGAAGAGTGGGGATGAAAGCCAATCAACAACATAAAATAAGAAAAAAATGAACTAACTCTAAGAGTGTCACACTCTCAAGTTGTCTTTTCAGTCACACAAACAAAGCCGAATTCAAATATTATTTTCTGTATATGTGCCAAAACCCACATTTTAGTAAAATATTAGGATGGTTAAAATAAGAATATTATGATCAGGGAGTAATGGATGACTAGTACCAAACCCACATTTTAGTAAAATATTAGAATGGTTAAAATAAGAATATTATGAAGGGAGTAATGGATGACTATTGAGTGTCACACTCTCAAGTTGTCTTTTTCAGTCACACAAACAAAATCGAATTAAGTAATTATATTTATTTCAATAAGCACCTCTTTGTATGTGTCAAAAATCACATTTTAGTCATTAAACTTTAGTTTTTCTTCAAAATATTCTCACCGAATTAATATTTTTCAAATATTCTCATTAAACTGTCACAATTTTTTAAAATTGCTCACTCTGTTAACAAATTTGCTTAAAATCTACAGAAATTTAGCCACATGACTAATATTATTAAGTTTTTTCAACCAATATGTTAACATTGTTGACATATATGATAAAGACTACAAATTAATTAATGTAAAATGTCATAAGCATTAGTTTATAGAAAATATTACAAATTAATTCTCTAAAAAAATTATTTACCCTAAATTGTATTCAACGAAATTAGCCATGTGAGGTCATGTGGTTCAGTTTCGTTAGATTTTTAACGAATTTGTTTACAGAGTGAACACATTTTATTTTAGCAAGAGTGAGCACATTTTACAAAATACGAAAGTTTAATGAAAACATTTTGAAAAAACTAAAGTTTAGTGGCTAAAATTTGGTTGCGCCAAATCTATAGTATAAAACACAACAAGGGTGAACAGTTGAATGAACAGTATCAAATGCCAATTTTTCCATTTTGCTCTCACTAAGTTGTCCCTTTCCCATTTTGCCCTTAAAAAAAAAAAAAAAAAATTTAATTTAAAAAAAAAAACACGTGTCCTTTAACACGAGCTTGCTTTGCTCTAGTTATTATTATTGGGAAACAGAAAGTGTACTATATTTGTCTTTATGTAGGAAGTTTGAAAACTAATTCCCATTTTTTATTTTTTATTTTTTATTTAGATGACTAGGATTGGTCAAACCCTCAGACTGCCTTTCTTTCTTTGTTACACAAAAAAGCCTAATTCATTTCGTCCTTATTTTATTGAACTCTTTTGAACCTTTTTAAAAGGACACGTGTGAGAAGCGAATTACTTAAGTTCAAACCCTTTTAAGTAGGGTTGTGAAAAAATAATTGCATCACTATTTTTCATTTCCTTTGTAGCCAAAAAAACAAAAAAAAAAAAAAAAAAAAAAAAAAAAAAAACCGTAGAACCAGAAGGTACCAATAGAATTGGATCATACCAATAAAAATTGTATCAAATTAATAGTATTGATTTGTTTCTTTTCTAAATTTTTGTGAAATCGATTATTTGATTTGATTCAGATTTTGAAATAATATACACGATCATGTATCGAAATCGAACCGGACCAATTATATATATAGTCTTACTTCAATGAGAATCATGTGAATCAACTATAATCATTGGATAAGAGATAAATCAATGGTTCATATTAGAAATTACTTTAATAGAGGCGGTGACATTTTTGCAATTAATAGGATAGATAAGGATAAAGCTGTAGAATGTCATTTGACCTTGCAAATTCAAAACCTGAAACGTCATCATCCAAATTTTTCTTAAATTTCAAAATTAAATATCTCAAAATCTATAAGTCGAATTTTTTTTTCGAGAATACTGTTTTTCTCATCTCGACGAGACGAATCAAACTATATCTCTGAAGATTTGGTTTTGAAAAAAAATGTTGAACAACAATTAAATTCTTAAAATACACTTGGATTCATTAGTTATTCGGCTACTGAATTCATGTGTATTTTTTAACATTGCACTTGGATTCAATAGCTACTAAGCTGCTGAATCCATGTGTATTTTGAACATTACACATGGATTCAGTAGCTAGTTAGTTACTGAATCCATGTATATTTTTAACATTACACTTGGATTCAATAGCTACCTAGCTACTGAATTCATATGTATCTTAAACATTAGATTCAATAACTAATTAGCTACTTAATCCATGTGTATCTTGAACATTGCACATGAATTCAGTAGCTAATTAGCTAATGTATCCATGGGTAATTTTGAACATTGTACTTGAATTCAGTAGCTACTTTGCTACTAATCCATGTGTATTTTTAAACATTGCACTTGGATTTAGTAGCTACTTAGCTACTGAATCCATATGTACTTTAAACATTGCATTCAGTAACTAGTTAGCTACTGAATACATGTGTATTTTGAACATTGTACATGGTTAGTTAGCTACTGAATCCATGTGCATTTTGAACATTAGACTTCGATTCAGTAGCTACTTAGCTACTGAATCCATGTGTATTTTGATCATTGCACATGGATTCAATAGTTACTTAGCTACTGAATTCATATGTATTTTTATCATTGCATATGGATTCAATAGCTATGTGTATTTTGAACATTGCACATGGATTCGCTAGCTAGTTAGCTATCGAATTCATGTGTATTTTGAACATTTCACATGGATTCGGTAGCGAGTTAGCTACCGAATCCAAGTGTAATGTTCAAAATACACATGGATTCAGTAGCTACTTAAATACTGAACAAATGAATTTTGAGAATTTCATTGTTGTTCAACATATTTTTAATTCAAAATCCTATCTTCAGGGATGTAGTTTGATTCGCCTCGTCGAGACGAGAAAAATAGTGTTATCGAAATATTTTTTTCGACTTAAAGATTTTAAGATATTTAATTTTGAAATTTGAGAAAAAATTTAAATGATGACATGGCAGATTTTGAAATGTGATGGTCAAATGGCATCCTACCTCCCAACTTTCATAAAAACTACAAAAATGCCACCATTTTTTTATAAAAATACATCTAATCTAAATCATTAATTTATCTTAATCCAATGGTTTTGGTTGGTTCTCATAGTTTTCATTTTAAATAGGTTCCATTTGAGCACCCTCATATATATATATATATATATATATATATATATATATATATATATATATATATATATATATATATATATATATATATATATATATATATAAAGGGCAAACCCCTAAGCGCTCCCCGCCAAACGGGGGTTGGGAGAGGGAACCATTTGCTAGAGCCTTCCCCACGACAATTGCCAAGAGGTCGTTTCGCCATATATATATATATATATATATATATATATATATATATATATATATATATATATATATATATATATATATATAATATGTTATGATTAAATTTGAAGGCGAAGAATATGTTTAATGATCTATGTTGTGGTTTGAATATTTGTGACAATTTTGCTTAGTTTTTTTTATTGTCGTGATTGGTGATAATATCTAAATGTTGTATGTTTTATTTTTGTAAAAAATATAGTACATTGAAGTTTGTAGAATCGGCGAAATCGGACCGAACCGAACCATTGGAATCGAACCAATGAGATCGGTCCTATAAAGTATTGATTTGGTCCTGGTCCTAAATTTATACAGAATCGCAGTATTGACCTGGTCCTGATTTTTTAAAATTTTGACAAAAAGGGGATCAATCGGGACCGTGAATATCCCTACTTTTAAGGGGTGAAATATAATTAATATAGAGTGTAATGTTTATATAGAGATATCAATACGGGTCTGATTTTTCAATTATAATAATTTAAGGCCTAATGTAACTTTTTTTTTCTTCAAAAGTTAGGGTTGTTTTACAAAATCATTTTAAAATTCAGTTAGTCTCATTGTACCTCACACATGATGAACAAATTGAATTAATTTTAATTGATTATTAGTGTTGAGGGGTCAAATGCTTTTTTCTTGAAATAAAGGAGTGGGAAAATGAACCATAGTTTAAAACCTTCTTCATCTCCATCTGCAACCTCATTCAAAATTACTCCCTACCCGTCCCCTTCCACTACTCTCCCCATTCGGCGCTGCGCACCATGGCACCATCCCTGCAACCTGTCGCCACCTACTTCGATAAAAATTCCAACACAATCGCATTCTCATCCTCCCTGCTATTTCACAAAATAAAAATCCTTGAGCCGCATGTCTCTCTCTCCCTCTTTCAACACCAACGTCGTCGCACCCCTCCATTATTTCTGGTGACTACAAGCACCGAACAACACTCTCACTTAAATTAGGCTATGTTATCTCGTGTGTGCATATATGTGTGTTTATGTGGACACCCCATTCTGAACACATTATATATGATTACACTACTCTAGTCTCGCCTTTTGATTTTAGAAATGAGACTTGCAATTTTGTCATGTTTAGTTAAGTTTCTGATTAACTCTGTTAGTTTGGACTTAACTGACTAACGAATGATCAAAGAGGGACAAAATGGTCAAAAGTGACCAGTTGTCTCGCACGAGACAACTCCAGGAAGGTTGATTTCCTTTACTTTTCGTAGATAATTTCTTCCTTGATCATGATTCTCTCACATCCGGGATTTCTATTGATTTTAAATGCTTTGGAAGATTCTAGACTGAGATCTTTCACCATAAAGTGATTGATTACTTCCAAACTTGTGAAACCTAAATGATGAGGACATGCCAATGCTAAAATTGGAAGATGGTGTAACTCAAGTGTACAAGGGTCCAATGACACGATTGTGGACAAAAAAGATGCTTGTCAACTTCGTTCGTGACTTCACAATCAATGAAAAGGTGTTCAAAGGTAATGGGGATAATTTGGAGTTGATTGTGATTCAAATGAAGGTTCAAAAACAAACTAAATCTTGAATTTCCAGCCCCGTCCATGCCCCCCCCATGATTCATTTCATGGCCATGATTTTTCATGAAGCTCTAGGAATTTTCAGCATTTTCAGATTTTTTGTTACAACTTTGATGAGCCGCCCAGAAGGTTCTAGATGTGGAAATAAGGCTTATAATATGTTTTCTGAAAGCCACATGTGTCTAGTTTCCAAGGGCTAAACAGATCCTTAATCGAAAGTCTCTATAAGAAGTTATGGCTGAATTACTCATGGGTGGTCCTCCTAGACGGGAATTGACAAGTTTTGAATTTTGGTTCATTTTCTAGCATGTTCATTCTAGATGTTCATTCCCTTTAGTGATTATACATTTATCACATGGAAGAATAAGTGTAGATACACCCTTAGAATTTCCTATGCATTTATTGTGATGTATATCCTCTTTGTTTTAAGCACTATATAAACTCAAGTGCTTCTTCATTTGGAATCATCCAACTTTGAAATAATATATGAGAATTTTCTCTTTGTTCTTTAAACTTTGAATTCATCAAGATTGTATTACGTTTTGTGTTCAAGTCCGACTTATCAAATGGATCACCACCACCATTTGTGGTTTCATTCACCTAGTCCAAGGTTGCACTACTTGGGAGTGAAGGTCTTGGTTTCATCATTCATCTCACATCACTTGAGTCCTTAGTTTGCTCCTTTTGGGGGCGTTGGATCAAGGTTTCAACCAATATTCATCGATTCTTTCAATTAAAATGATCTAGGGTTTCCATTTGGATCGTTAGGTCTTGTCGTTCCGGGCAAGGTTCACATCACTAAACTTGGTAACCAAGTATTCTCACCCTACAAATACAAGATGATTTCTTTGTATTCAGGGACCCAAGATCCAATAACACACGTTTTAGGCACATTTTGCCACGTTCTCTCTCTGACGAAACTAGCAAAACAACTCTTAAAACTCTCTCATTCGTCCATAAACTTTGATCAAGTTTAAACACCAAGATTCAAGTCTTTGACTAGGCTATCCATTGAATAATTCAATATTGCTTTCAAGGTAAACTTTATTTGACTTTTATTCTCTTCTCAACCTCTCTATTTGATCTTTAGAGTTGTTTAATCACCATCAAAATGATTAGCCTAGAATCCCTTCAATTTCTAAAGATGATCTCGAAGCAAATAATCCGAAATTTCTTTTCAGTCGGTACGTTGGAGAGGCTATGACCAAGTGACAAATAAGAAGAGGGTTAAATGTGTTGGAATTTTTGGAATTTTTGTTTTGATAAAGTGGTGTTTGACCGACTTCTGACCAAACTTCCATTATGTTCCATTTTATGTAAATGGAAATTAATTGCATATTTATAATCTATTTGAAGTAGATTAATTTGATATATTTATTTTCTCAAAATCAATTTTGGGTGAATGAGAAATTAATATTGAAAATATACAACTTGATATTGTAATTTGAAGAGTAAAATTGATATGAAAATGACATTTTTGTTTCAAGGGACACCAAATATGTGAAAGATGTGTTAGGCCAAAAGATTTAATATGTTTGAAAACATATTTTCACTTTTGAGTCCTTAAATTTGATCCATTAGTTATCCGTTATAGTTTTGTTAGAAAGATATCAAAACGACATGTCTATTTGTAAGATTTGACGAAAATACAGCTTTTCGTTAGAAAACTAACAAAAATGTCATTTCCCATCAGAAAATTAACGGAATTGCTACTTTTCGTCCGAAAGTTAACGGGAAATGTCACTTTCTGTCTGAAATTTAACGGAAATGCAATTTTCTATTCAATATTTAACGGATCAGTTTGTGTTGACAGATTTTCACTTAAAAAATGTAATGGAAGTGACCATTCCTTGGACGAAACAGATTCAATGTATCTATACTTATGTCTTTTGGCATAAAAGACACCATAACTCTTCAATTACTATAAATAGACCCTCCTTGTTTGTCATTTATAATCCAATCACAATTTAGAAACATAATTCATTAGAATTATGTGAATTATTCATAGAATTCAATAGAATTCTCAATACTTCTATTAGAAAATAGATCATCTTGTTTCATAAAGTCTCCTTCAACGTTTGGAAGTGACAAACACAATAGAGTTCGCTGAGTTTTTGATTTGAAGTGCTTCTATCAAAAATAATAATTCGTTTTATCTTGAGAGAATATTGTCACAGAACTGTTAGCAACAGTGCGGGACAATATCTTTTTGTGGAGATTGTGTTTCACAAGACTCGACTTCTCTTATTTTGTCCAGTTTGATTTAATTTTCGCATTTCTAGTTTATGCAAATGTTCTGCCCAGTTAATTGTATGTTTTGGTTCATTATGATATTTGTCATTTCGTTAAATTCAAGAAAGTCGTTATTCATTGTTATATGATAATTTTTTTCTAAAAACTATACATTTTCCATTTAGTACGTCCTAATACAAACTATACACTTTCTAAAATATTTTATTACTTTTATATTAATAGAATTTACATGTCATACTCACGACAACAATTCAATTATTATTTTCAACCCACTTTCTTTTTTCTACCTCAGTTTTCATACTCACAATACATACTTCACTAACGCTATTTCTTAATCTACGTGCAAATAATAAGTGTATAGTTCATAGTGGGAAGGGAAAAGTGTAATATTGCATCCATCTCGAAATGATAATCTCATTTTCTATTTTTGTTTGTTTTAAAAATATAATTTTATTTTCAAAATTGATAGTTAAAAAGCATTAAACGAAAAAATGAAGAGAGCGGATGAAAGCCAATCAACATTAAAGAAGGGAAATCAAATGATAATGAAATATCATTAATATCTTAAACATGGATGTAAATAAAAATAAATTAGTAAAATATTAGAATGGTTAAAATAAGAATATTATGAAGGGAGTCATATATGTAGATATATGGATTTTTGACAACTAACCCCAAACTAAAGAGATTAGCAAAGGAGCTTTTATGATGACTTAGATGACTAGAAATTGAGTGTCACACTCTCAAGCTGTCTTTTTCAGTCACAAACAAAATTGAATTAAGTAATTATATTTATTTCAATAAGCGCCTCTTCGTAAAATAAACTTTGAGAGAAATTATTCATAATTTATAGGGGTGTGCATGATTCGGTTTGGTTCGGTGTTAGGTCAGAACCGAACTGAACCAAAAAATATTGGTTTTAGGTGTTTTGAAACCAATAAATTTCGATTTATTAATGGTTTGATGTTTTCGATTTCGATTGGATATCGGTTTGGTTCGGTGTAATTTGCAATCATAAAAAAATAGTGAACTATTGGGCTATATAGCCCAAGTTGCAATTAATAATTTGTCCAAAGCATCATCCAAATAAATATAAAAGCTCATGCTGGGCTCACCATACTTGGACCAAGCATATTTAAGTAACATTCAATTTAACATCACTACATCAAAATAAAACAAAGCATCGAAATTTAAAAGTACTTCTAAACTTAAAACAAATTAAAATCCACAAGTTGTTAAAATCAGGAGATCTTCTCTTTTTCAACACTTAAAAAAAAAAGCTACTTGCATAGTCCAAAAAAAATATTTAGTAAAAATTCAACAAGTCATACTGTCCACAATTATATGTAGGGAAAATATAGGGTCTTGATCTTGATACTGAGGCCGGATATGAGATTGAATCGTGTATAATCCACTTTCCGAATAAAGTATTTCGACCCTTAATGCCTGGGTTACACAAAATCTTTATTGGGATAAGACAATCACGCAATTTGTTTTCTAGGCAAAGAGAACAAATCAAAACTTGAGAATTGTGTTGCTTTTGTTATTGTTGTATCACTTGTGTTTTTCATGTGTCTACAAACTGAGATCAATCTCTGTATATATACAGATGGAGAGATATCAGTAAAAGGGTACAATCAAAAGTCATGACTTTAGCCAAGCAATGTGTCTCTTCATTTTGAAAAGGCACCTGTTCAGGAACTGCTCGGCCGAGTCAAGGGACTCGCTCGGCCGAGCACACATGTCTAGTGAAATTTTGCCAAGCTGCACGGCCGTGTCATTTAAACTGCACGGCCGTGTTGCCATACCGCTTTGGCCGAGCAAGGCACATGCCTCTACGAGCATGACACCTGCAAACTTGGCCAATCGCTAAGCTCGCTCGGCCGAGTCAAGGACTCGCTCGGCCGAGCACATCAAGAAATGTGCTACCCTTTAACTTTTACTTCTTTATCGAGGTTGACTTCGTTTTAGCTCAAACGAGTGTGTACTCCACACTTTCCCTTACTCGTATCCGAGTCTAATACGAATCACATTGATCTCTAGTAAATCATCATTACAATAAAACAAGTTAATGACACTAAAATCACCAACAAATCCCCTCCATTTTAGTGTAATCCTTTGATTTACTAAACTTTATAAATAACGAAACAAACGAATGCATAAATGAAAATGTCTTGCGATTGAATTTTCATCTTAGTATAATACACATTTCAAATACTCGAGAATCGGGGTGTCGTAACGATTGAACCCGTCAACTCATATGAATACCTGAAGATACTATACACATAAGTTCAGTACAATTCTCTTTGTTTAATCTTGACACTATTACAAGCCATGTGTCCATATCCAATAGTGAACATATAGGAAGCCAAGTCCTAGAAGCGGCAAAACTTTATGTCCACATAGGTAGTTCCTTTTAATCTTGCACCTGCATTTGCAATTTTTCAAAGGAACTATTAAGAAGATATTCTTCAACCTAACCTTTACTTGCAGGTCTGAACACATACCTTGGGAAAGATAATAACATGTGTTCCAATCTCCAACTGCGAGCTTTCCACATTGAATTCAAGCTTCTAACGTTGTATTAGAAGGGAATTGGGTATCTCACAATTAGAGGATTAAATGGACTTTAATCCCATTCCCATTGCAGACTTATTTACCAAGTCTCTGGCTAACCCCTTCGTCAAGTGGTCAGCCAAATTTTGTTGCGACCGAACAAACTCAACTGATATCACACCATTCATGATTAACTCCCGAATCATACTATGCCCGACACCCAAGTGTCTAGACTTGCCATTATAAATCTGACTGTAGGCCCTAGCCAAGGTGGCAAGACTATCACAATGGATAGACATTGGTGATATCGGTTTTGGCCATAATGGAATCTCATATATCAAGTTTCGAAGCCACTCCGCTTCTTTTCCAAAGCAGCCCAATGCTACAAACTCGCATTCCATTATAGAATGTGTAATACATGTCCGCTTTTGGAAGCCCAAGAAATGGCACCTCCTCCAAGCAAGAACACCCAACCACTAGTAGAAGATGAATCTTCTTGGTTGATCCAACTAGCATCGGTATAACCTTCTAATATAGAAGGATGTCCACTATAACACAAACCATAGTCCATAGTACCTTTTAAGTACTTGAACACCCTTGTTATAGCATGCCAATGCTGTCTACTAGGATTACTAGTGAACCTGCTTAATCTTCCAACTGCATAAGCAATATCAGGTCGAGTGCCCGTCATAGCATACATCAAACTGCCTATGGCTTTTGAGTATTCGAGCTGTGACACAGGTTTACCAGTATTTGATACAAGTTTCTCAGTAGGATCCATGGGAGTACTAACTTTAGAACAATTACCACAATTAAACCTCTTGAGAATTTTCTCAATATAATGAGATTGTGATATTGCAATTCCCTTGTTCATCCGTTTAATCTTTATACCAAGAATTACATCGGCTTCTCCCATGTCCTTCATCGAAAACTTTGATGACAAAAACTTCTTAGTTTTATCAACTACATTTTGGTCAGTGCCAAAAATCAACATTGTTGGTGTAATGCCCTAGGCTTTAGTTATGTTTAACTGAAAACCGTTATGTATCATCTTTATCGTTTATGTTTATTATTTGATTATTATATAGTTTGCATATTTATTGTAATAATCTCCGTCCCTGATTATTAAGAGAATAATTAGTATAATTGTCAATGGATAATCATATGATGATTATATGCATAGAGATGCACATTGAAATTATGGGTACTTGTTAGAGAACAAGTGACTGGACTTGACCCGTATGAGATTTATGTCATGGTCAAATGTCATAAGTAAATCTCATAAGGTTACTTCATTTAGTCCCTAGACCTGAGATTATCATGACCTTACACATGATGAAAGTTATGTTTGATTTTAGTCAAACGGTATCTTAACACGATATCTATAAAGGCTATCTTTGGCATGATCGGATTCATGATGGGAAGGATGATAAGTCAAGATGGAATTTGTCCTCGAAAGAGAGATGTTTTGCTTGGGCCCCTCGATGAGTGATAATGATGAAAGCGTGTGGCCACACCCCAATATGATTGGACTATCATTATACTCAAGATCGAGAAAGCATTGAACAAATACAAGTTGACGTAGACCATCACTTGTGTTCAATATAACATCGTGAGACAAAGGGATAAATGAAAGTGTACCATTGGAAACGTGAACTCTTACGTTGTGTTATTTGGGTAGACATAATGGCTTGCTAGAGTCCGCTTATGTCTTATGAGGGCCGATATGATCGGACTCATTGCCAACATAATACAATCCTATTGGGTCACACACAAATAGAATGAATTGGTTGACCTGAGGAAGAATGGTTGAGAGTTTCGTATCTCGGCTATATATACCGCGCGACATATTAAGCCAATGGCTTAATATACCGCGCGACATATCAAGCCCTACGCGGTTTGACAGCCTGTTCTCCTAATACGATTAGGAGACATATTCATACTATTGTAGTATAAATATGTGAGGTCTGTCAGACCTAATTCTCTAGCCGAATTTTTCAATAGAAATTCACAATCAAAAGTCCTCTCAATATTCTTCCAAAAGTTTTAGGAATCTAGCAATTCCCAACCCGAGAATTGTTCTCGACATTCATATTTGTGTGGATTACCAAAGAGGGTCTTAGTTTTGTTCAAACAAATCAAAGACCTAGAGTTCAAATCGAAGATCCAAAGGAGTTGAAGATTCGAAGATTTGAAGATCAAAAGTTTGTGATTACGAATCACATAAATTATCCGTTCGATAGCTCAAGACCGGAAAGCAATTTAGGTTGGTAAATTCTATCTCATAGCAATTCAATTTAATCGTATAGAACGGATCTTAGGGCTTGGGTTTTGTGTTAATTTTATGCTTAATTCCGCTGCGCATGGATCCTTAAAACCCAACAGTGGTATCAGAGCCCCGTTCGTATGGTTAAGTTTGAATTAACATGCTTGAATGATTATATAAATTGTTTATATGTTCGTTGCATGTTTTTGTATGCGATAGAATTTTGATTGTTTATGTGAAACAATGTGAAAATCGTTTTCGAATTATGTTGAATTAAATCAGAAAAGGGTTGTTTTATATGATTTAATTGCATGTAATCCGAATTGATTGGAATCGAAATCCTGTTACTTGGCTACTTTAGTCGCGCGACATGATGAGCCATGAGGAATTCAGGTTATCTCGGCTGTTAGGTCGCGCGACATATCAAGCCTCGGGCGATGTTGTCACGCGACATAATAAGCCAAATCAGGCGTAATCCGCCTTTGTTTAATTTTTCTCGCTATTCTCGTGATTGTGTTTACAATCCGAGATGTTTTATGTCTTAATCTTGGATGCTATAAATTTCTGGAAATTGAGTTTATAGGGCTATGCTAGATTAATTCATTGTTTATGCTTGCTTAATTAATTAAAAGGTGTTTATTTAATTGTTGCGTTGCATAATTATTGAGTGTTCTTATGCTTGCTTAATTGTTTAAAAGTGATTTTATTAATTATTGCGTTGCATGAAGAACTGTTGTAATTCTAGAATGTTTTTGAACATTGAATTATAGTTCACTAATTGTTTATGAGAAACAAGTTAGTGTCTCGATTGTTTATGAAACAAGTCGCTTTTACAAGTAAGAATTTTATTAGATGTTTAGTTGAAACATTGATTCATAGTTTCCTAATATGTTTAGATTTAGACATTGTAACTTTTGGATTTTATGATTGTTTATGGAAACAAGTCATAATTACGCGAAATTTAAAAGGAAACTCGATTATTTATAAAAGGTAGTGATTATGTTGCCAAATCGTAGCCGATTTCTAATTGTGCATGACTAGGAGAGTTCTGTCTAAGGAAGAGTTGGTACTTAAGTAGTCCTTGTGGCTCACCTATCTTCCTGGGAACTTACCTGGTGCATGATTATGACTATCTTTGCTGATATGCTTATAATCTACCTTAAAGAACCTTCATTTAAATTTTAAGTTCTTTATGCCAATTCATGGTTAAACACTTGAGACCACTCGGATAGTTTTGGGTGGGCTTGCCATAGCAAGGTACTTTGATTCTATTCCGTTTGCGAGCAAGATGAGGAAATGGTGGTTCCTATACGTTTAATATGAATGAACTTAATTGGGTTATCAAAATGGTTTTGGACCCAAGGCATAAGATGAGATTAAAATATGCTTAGACATATGATGTCTTAAATAAATCTCATAAAAGATCCTAAGAGTCATATATGATATGATTGATGTTTTCTACCTAATTAGTTTAATCTTGAGCGGTGCGCCATAGCGTACTTGAGATTAAATTAAAGATGGATCTTAGTCCTAAGAGTCATATACGATATGATTGATGTTTTCTACCTAATTTAGTTTAATCTTGAGCGGTGCGCCATAGCGTACTTGAGATTAAATTAAAGTTGGATCTTAGCCCATTAAATGCATATTATGCTTATTAGCATTAGAAGGTGTATGATTTAGTGGGAGTATTTGTAAAATACATTATTTGCTCTTAAATGATAAATGTGTTGATATTGATATGTGTTCATATAATTTGTATATTTTGTTGTAGAAGTAGCATTACATAATGATAATTGCGATTCGTCCTTATGAAGGACAAAGTTCGAAATGAATGATACAAATAATTTTGATTGGATCAAAAGCCTAAAGAATGGTTCTTAGGTAAATTTGTACGTTCATTACGAATCCGTTCCTATTGATCCTATTGCAAATGTTGCAAAGGGCAAATAAGGAAGCAACATTAGAAACATAGTGATGATTCTGACAATATTGCTTGCCTTATATTTGTCACCGTGTTTAAAGGCTCTTATGAAGAACCTTAAGCACATGATAACTATTCTTTTGTTCTAGCACACCGCATAAAGGAAATGTTCCAAATGCGAACTAGGCAAAAGATATATGTTGTGGTGAAGGCTCTCAATTCATAAGATGAAAGAAGGAGCAATCCGCAAATTGTGTTAATGGTTGACACAATAAAAGGGTTCATAAAGGAAGGAAAAGAAGGTAAAGCAAAAGTTGCTAAACCTAGGACAATTGTTGTCAAAGCCGAAGAGGCTAAACCCAAAGTGTCTCAAAAAGGATGCATTTTGCTATCATTTCAATAAGATTGTCATTGGAAACAAAGTTGCAAGGCTTATTAGGAAGGCCTAAAAGGTGA
This sequence comes from Adenophora triphylla var. japonica, assembly GCA_022495995.1. Lineage (NCBI taxonomy): Eukaryota > Viridiplantae > Streptophyta > Magnoliopsida > Asterales > Campanulaceae > Adenophora > Adenophora triphylla. The sequence continues at coordinate 180,794 of JAFEMH010000428.1, forward strand.
AGAAGGGCAATATGATTGCTACTACTTCAAGTATCTATATGATAGATATTTTTCATTTCGACTTCTTGATTCTTGGGTATATGATACCGGATTGGATCCCACATTTGTTTAAATGTGCAAGGAACAAAGAATAGAAAGCTACTCAAATAAGGTAAATTAAACCTATGCATGGGAATGGAGCAAGAGTTGCAACATTAGCCATAAGGGACTTATGAAGTCACTTTACCTTGTGAAGTAGTACTTGTTTTGAACAAGTATGACTACGTTCCGCATTTGAGTAGGAGTATTATTTATGTTTCTTAAATGGATGATGAAGGATATAATTTTCTTATTTTCAATAAGAAGTTTTATATTTATTTAATAATATGCCTTATTGTAATGCATATGTCATTAAATGGTCTTCATATCCTTGAAGATGAGAAACAAAATAATGTTGAAGATATCTATAATATAAATGGAAATCTAAACCGAATAACATGAACAACGCGTTCATATGGCATTGCCGGTTTGGTCAGATAAATAAGAAACATATATCTAAACTCCATTAACATGGACTTTTAGACTCATATGACTATCAATCATTTGAGGAATGTTGATCTTATTTATTGGGATTATTGACCAAACCACCCTACACTAAAGTAGTGGGAGGGCTAGTGACTCATTGGTCATTATACATAAGATGTATGTGAACTATTAAGCAGCATTGCTAGGGGAGGATTTCGGTATTTCATCATACTTCACTAAAGACTTATCTAGATATGATTATGTCTATCTGATGAAGTCCAAAGGTGAATCGTTTGAAATGTTTCGAACATTTCAAGATGAAGTGCAAAACAATTTGGCAAAACTATTAAGTACTTCGATTGGATCGAGGTAATGAATATTTGAGCCAAAAGTTTGACAATCATCTCAAAACTATGAAATCGTTTCAAAGTTGACTCCACCCGGAACACCACATTGTATGGTGTGTCTGAAAGGAGGAATTGAACCTTGTAGGACATGGTTCGTTCGATGATGTGTCAATCAGACTTTCCTATTTCCTATTTCTTTTTGAGGATATGCATTAGAAATAATGCGGTTACACTGAATCGAGTCCCTACTAAATCGGTTCCTAAGGCCCCACATGAGATGTGGCATGGAAGAAAACTTAGTTTGTCTTCCATGAAGATTTGGGGTTGCGAATCTTATGTAAAGAGACTTGTCTCTTATAAGTTAGCACCAAATCTGACAAGGTTATTTTCGGATATTGATTTTACAATCACAAAGAGAACAAAATGCTTGTTGCTCTACACGATTTGTTTCTTGAGAAATAGTTTCTCAATAAAGAATCTAGTGGGAGTAAAATTAATCTTGAAAGAAGTTCAAGAACCCGAAAATAATATGGAATCAAGAGTAGAGACAGAACCAAGTTCACAAAGGAGTTGTGAAACCGGTTCAAGATGCACAAGTCCATCGTAGATTGGATAGGTTACGATCCGAACTCAAGAAATAGTGATTTCTCGTTGCGGAAAGTGATGAAGTGGAAGTCATTGAGAATGACGATCCTACTTGCTATCAAGAAGCGATGTCCTCTCCTAATTTGGATAAATGGTTAGGAACCATGGAATCCAAATTACAATCCATGTTTAACAATCAAGTTTGGAACTTGATTGGGCTACCTAAAAGTGTAAAAAAAAACTAAAGGGTGCAAGTAGATCTTCAAAGACCGACATGGATGTGAAGGTGTATACTTTCATGACTAAGGATTGTAGCAAAGGGATTTAGGTTAATTCATAGTATTAACTATGTTGAAACCTTTTTCGCCAGTTACAATGTCGAAGTCTGTTAGAATTTCAATTGCCATTATCACATATTGTGACTATGTGATATGACAAATGGATGTCAAACGACTTTCTTTAAATGGAAAGATTATTAAGGATGTGTATAGTACAAAACCCGAATAGTTTGACGATTCAAGAAACTCTAATAGAGTATGCATGTTGCAAAGATCCATGAGATGGGTTGAAGCAAGCTTAAAGGAATTGGAATCTTCGTTTTGATGAATTGGTCAAAGAGTTTGACTTTATCAAGTACGAAGATGAACCTTGTGTATGCATGAAATTCAGTGGGAGCATGGTATTATTTCTATTGTTTATTACAATGATATCTTACTCATTGGAAAAACAAGTTCCGACACTTAAGACTGTCAAGTCTTGGTCAAGGAAAGTTTTCTCAATGAAAGATATGGGTGAAGCCGCTAACATCATTGGCATCAAGATCTATAGAGATAGATCTAGAAGGATAAATTGGTTTGAGTCAGTGTTCACATTGACAAGATTCTTAGAAGAGTCTAAGAAGAGTAGCTTGTCAATGGGTCATGGTATTTCTCTTCGCAATATTCATTGTCTTATGACAACCGATGAGAAAAAGGGAAATGAATGAAGTTCCATATGCTGTGGCACTTGGATCTGTCATGTATGCCATGATTTGTACTAGACTCGACGTCTCGTATGCCATAAGCATGATGAGTCGATACCAATCTGATCCTGTTGAGAACCAATGGATGGCAGTCAAGATGATCCTAAGTACTTAAGAAGAACTAAGGATACGTTCTTGAGATTTGAAAGATTGGAAGTTAATCTTGTTGTAAGGGTTACATAGGTGCTAGCTTCCAAACTAACAAAGTTAATTTAAAATCGCAATTAGAATTTGTGTTTATGCTTATTAGAGGTGCAATTTTGTTGGAAGAGTTCCAAACAGAAATTATTGTCTATTCTACTACTAAGGCCGAATTTTAGCAACATATGATGTGGCCAAAAGAGGCAGTTTGGATCAAAAGTTCATTTAGTGTTTTGGAAACACTCCAAGGTTTTCCCAAGTATCACTAATCGGTGAAACTTTTTGTTATGACAATAGTGGTGCCACTTGTGCAAACAATGGAACCAAGGTCACAACAAATGATCCAAACACTCACTTAGACGTTCTTCGAGGAATTCATAAAGAATGAGAAGACGTTAAGATATACAAAATATCAACCGATGATGACATAAGGGATTCACTTACAAAGACCCTCGCATAGGCAGAAGCATGGTGGGCATGTTAGATCCATGAGTATTCGATACATAAATGGAGCCTAGTGCAAGTGGGAGACTGTTGGTGTAATGCCCTAGGCTTTAGTTATGTTTAATCGAAAACCGTTATGTATCATCTTTATCGTTTATGTTTATTATTTGATTATTATATAGTTTGCATATTTATTGTAATAATCTCCGTCCCTGATTATTAAGAGAATAATTAGTATAATTGTCAATGGATAATCATATGATGATTATATGCATAGAGATGCACATTGAAATTATGGGTACTTGTTAGAGAACAAGTGACTGGACTTGACCCGTATGAGATTTATGTCATGGTCAAATGTCATAAGTAAATCTCATAAGGTTACTTCATTTAGTCCCTAGACCTGAGATTATCATGACCTTACACATGATGAAAGTTATGTTTGATTTTAGTCAAACGGTATCTTAACACGATATCTATAAAGGCTATCTTTGGCATGATCGGATTCATGATGGGAAGGATGATAAGTCAAGATGGAATTTGTCCCTCGAAAGAGAGATGTTTTGCTTGGGCCCCTCGATGAGTGATAATGATGAAAGCGTGTGGCCACACCCCAATATGATTGGACTATCATTATACTCAAGATCGAGAAAGCATTGAACAAATACAAGTTGACGTAGACCATCACTTGTGTTCAATATAACATCGTGAGACAAAGGGATAAATGAAAGTGTACCATTGGAAACGTGAACTCTTACGTTGTGTTATTTGGGTAGACATAATGGCTTGCTAGAGTCCGCTTATGTCTTATGAGGGCCGATATGATCGGACTCATTGCCAACATAATACAATCCTATTGGGTCACACACAAATAGAATGAATTGGTTGAACCGGAGGAAGAATGGTTGAGAGTTTCTGTATCTGGCTATATATACCACGCGACATATTAAGCCAATGGCTTAATATACCGCGCGACATATCAAGCCCTACGCGGTTTGATGTACTGTTCTCCTAATACGATTAGGAGACATATTCATACTATTGTAGTATAAATATGTGAGGTCTGTCAGACCTAATTCTCTAGCCGAATTTTTCAATAGAAATTCACAATCAAAAGTCCTCTCAATATTCTTCCAAAAGTTTTAGGAATCTAGCAATTCCCAACCCGAGAATTGTTCTCGACATTCATATTTGTGTGGATTACCAAAAGAGGGTCTTAGTTTTGTTCAAACAAATCAAAGACCTAGAGTTCAAATCTGAAGATCCAAAGGAGTTGAAGATTCGAAGATTTGAAGATCAAAAGTTTGTGATTACGAATCACATAAATTATCCGTTCGATAGCTCAAGACCGGAAAGCAATTTAGGTTGGTAAATTCTATCTCATAGCAATTCAATTTAATCGTATAGAACGGATCTTAGGGCTTGGGTTTTGTGTTAATTTTATGCTTAATTCCGCTGCGCATGGATCCATAAAACCCAACAAACATGTCATCTACATATAGACAGATGATTACACCTTTACCGGATTCATCAAATCTGATATATACACATTTGTCGGACTGATTTAATACAAAACCATTCGACAAAACAACCTCATCAAATTTTTGATGCCACTGCTTAGGTGCTTGCTTCAGCCCATACAATGACTTAATTAACTTACATACCTTATGCTCATTACCTGGCATAACAAATCCTTCAGGTTGCTTCATATACACTTCTTCTTCCAAATCACCATTTAAGAATGCTGTTTTGACATCCATTTGATGGATCAATAGATTCTGAATAGCTGCCAAAGCGATCAGAAATCTAATAGTAGTGATACGAGCAACCGGTGCATAGGTATCGAAGTAATCGATCCCTTCCTTTTGTCTAAAGCCTTGGATTACCAATCGAGCTTTAAACTTGTCGATAGTTCCATCGACTTTCATCTTCTTTTTGAAGATCCATTTGCACCCCAAAGGTTTACGGCTGGTGGTAAATCGGTACAAGACCCATGTATTATTTTCCACACTAGAACCAATCTCATCATCGATGGCTTCTTTCCAAAATCGGCGTCTCGAGATTTTATTGCTTCATCATAGGTTCTTGGATCCTCCTCTATACTATAACAAGTAAGAGTATTGAGATTCAATTTGATCTCTTGATCCCATAACTAAATATAGTTGAAAATCGTAACCATATGATTTAGCTTTCCTTACTCTTGTACTCTTACGAGGTTCGGGTGTCTCACTTGGTACATCAATTGAATGATCATCCATTTGAGATTCAGACATTGGTATAATATCCTTGGGTCTAGGTATCGAAGAGAAACGATTCTCATCAAAGATTGCATCTCTTGATTTTATAATTGTGTTTATAGAAATGAATTCATTAGGTTCTATAACATAAAACCTATATGCCTTGGAATGCTCAGCATATCCAACAAAGATGCAATCAATACCTTTTTCTCCCAACTTTTTCCTTTTAGGTTCCGGAAGTCTAACCACGGCCCTACATCCCCAAACTCGCAAAAATGTCAAGTTTGGTCGTTTCTTATACCAAAGCTCATATGGGGTAATCTTGTTCCTTTTATTAGGAACTCTATTCAATAGATGACAAGCCGTTAACATGGCTTCACCCCAAAACCCGTCACTCAAGCCCGAGTAAGACAACATGGCGTTAACCATTTCTTCAGGAGTTCTATTTTTCCTTTCAGCCACACCATTTTGTTGTGGTACATAAGGAGCCGTAGTCTCATGAATTATTCCTACGGATTGGAAATATTTAGGATCATAATATTCACCACCTCTATCTGTACGTAAGGTTTTAATCAAGCCATTAAGTTGAAGTTCAACTTCGGTTTTATAAATTTTAAATTTATCTAGGGCTTCATCTTTTGCATGCAGCAAATAAATATAGCAAAACCTAGAAGCATCATCTATAAAAGTGACAATATACTTTTTATTGCCTAAAGATGGAGTTGCATGAAAATCACATAAATCACTATGTATCAATTCAAGTTTTCTGAGAATTCCTTGTAACACTTTTTAAAAGGTTTCCTAGTGATTTTTGTTAACATGCAAGTATTACACCTTTCCGTATTATTATCAATAACAGAATCAAACCATCTTTGGACATTTCAAGCATTCTTTTATAGTGCACATGTCCTAACCGAGCATGCCATAATGAGGAATTAACAACAACAGAGGAAGTCATATAAACGGTAACTAGAGTTAACAGGAATTTTATTTAAATTCAACATGAACATTCCATTGTTATAATAACCAAATCCTACAAATACACCAGACTTCGATAAGATATACTTATCGGATTCATACACTTGTTTATATCCACATTTGTTCAAGACAGGACCAGAAATTAAATTCTTACGAAGTTTAGGTACATATAAAACATTAAACAAAGAAATAGTTTTTCCCGAACTAAATTCCAACACCACACTTCCTCTTCCTTGAATAGGAACGGAATGGTCATCACCCATGTAAAGGACAGATCCGTCTTCCATTGGTTCGTATGACTTAAACCAACAACGATCCTTACAAACATGAGTTGTGGCACCGAAATCAATCCACCACGCAATAGCATCATCCTTGGTTTTGAGAATGGTCCTTAGACCCCTTTCCCGAACCACTTGTGCTTGCGCCTTTCTTGTTGTTTCCAACACGACAATCCTTCTTAAAGTGACCAGTTTTGCCACACTTCCAACATGCCAATTTAGGCTTCTTGTTGGGACCAGAACCATTGTCATTGAAACTACGTTTCTTTCCTTTATTTTTATTGTTTCCACCCTCATCAATCATATTGACCGAGGGTCCAGCAACTTCTTTTCCTTTGCCTTTGTCATCCTCTTGCGCCCTAAGAGATTCCTCTATGCGCAAGTGACTACCAAGTTGAACCAAAGACAGATCGTCTTTACCATGTTTCAAAGTGTGTTTGAAATCCTTCCAGGAGGAAGGCAACTTATCAATCACACTTGAAACCAATATTGACTCATCCATCTTCAACCCGTGTTGTGTATATTGTCCAAGGATTCTAAGGAGTTCATTAAACTGTTCCATGACAGGTCTTGAATCGACCATCTTGTAATTATTAAAATTACTCACAAGGAACTTCTTACTAGAAGCATCCTCTGCCATGTACTTGGATTCAAGAGAATCCCATAACTCTTTTGCAGATTCCTCATTTTGATAGATGTCAAAAAGAGAATCAGACATACCGTTTAATATGTGTCCTCTGCAGATGTAGTCGTCGTTTTCCCACTTTGATCTACGTCTGATTGCCTTCAAGTTGTCATCTTCAAGCAATTCCGGAATAGGGGTAGAAAGAACATACACCACCTTTAATGTTGTTAAAAGGAAGTGCATCTTCTTCTGCCAACGCCGGAAATCTTGTCCTTCAAATTTGTCTAGCTTTCCAAACTTGTTCGTCATCTCCTTCAAAGTACTTCCACCAGCCATGAGTATCACCAAATACTTTATTCATTTGTAGGGAAAATATAGGGTCTTGATCTTGATACTGAGGCCGGATATGAGATTGAATCGTGTATAATCCACTTTTCGAATAAAGTATTTCGACCCTTAATGCCTGGGTTACACAAAATCTTTATTGGGATAAGACAATCACGCAATTTGTTTTCTAGGCAAAGAGAACAAATCAAAACTTGAGAATTGTGTTGCTTTTGTTATTGTTGTATAACTTGTGTTTTTCATGTGTCTACAAACTGAGATCAATCTCTGTATATATACAGATGGAGAGGTATCAGTAAAAGGGTACAATCAAAAGTCATGACTTTAGCCAAGCAATGTGTCTCTTCATTTTGAAAAGGCACCTGTTCAGGAACTGCTCGGCCGAGTCAAGGGACTCGCTCGGCCGAGCACACATGTCTAGTGAAATTCTGCCAAGCTGCACGGCCGTGTCATTTAAACTGCACGGCCGTGTTGTTCATACTGCTCGGCCGAGCAAGGCACATGCCTCGGCCGAGCATGACACTCCAGAAACTTGGCCAATCTGCTAAGCTCTGCTCGGCCGAGTCAAGGACTCTGCTCGGCCGAGCACATCAGCAAAATGTGCTACCCTTTAACTTTTACTTCTTTATCGAGGTTGACTTCGTTTTAGCTCAAACGAGTGTGTACTCCACACTTTCCCTTACTCGTATCCGAGTCTAATACGAATCACATTGATCTCTAGTAAATCATCATTACAATAAAACAAGTTGATGACACTAAAATCACCAACATTATATATATACATTTATACCAAAAACTATATTTATACATGCAAAACACATATTCAATCATGGGACCAATTCCAAACATAATGGATATAACATTGTAGTCATTAGCAGTTGCGATTATACAAGCTTTTCGCCTTAACAGGTGATCACTGGAAAATGTTTCACTATCCACCAGAAAATACTATTTCATAAGAGAAGAAAATTGTGGGGTGGGTCATAGGATGAAATTAGTCACTAGATTGACGTATTCTGAAGGTCCTAGGAAGCATTTTACAAAGGTTGGTTAGAATATTGTGAAAAACAAATATGGAAGTCCTTGCAGAATGAATACATAAGATGATGATGAGTAATGCTAAACTATACATTCTGACATATAATAAAGTTATAACTTGAGTGCTAAAAAACATAAGAACTGATGACGCAGGAAACGATCCAAATCAGTCTTAATCCAGCAATAGATTGATTTCTAGCAAATGTGACCTGAAATCACGAACAAACGACTAGTCGGGTTGGTCTCCGGCTAAGACCCTCCGGCGTGATGATGAGATATAGTGTTATGAGCTTATATAAAACTGTATTGATCGACGTAATCTCAAAATAGCCAAGAAGACATTACCCTTTTACGTTGGATGTAGTCTGGTATATATATTATTGATGTAGGATCGTGTTGAATCCCTTGAATCATAGGAGACAGTTACGGATTGAGTAGTAGATAGACGCACGTGTCTGTAGGTCGAGTCGCCTGAGTATTCGAGGTCGACCTGACTTCGTGCCTTGACTTAGTCATGGATTTTATAAATAGATGATCGTATGTCGGACGAAGTTAGGTCGGGACCAAAAATTTCTTGTGTCGAGGACTCACCAATGATGGTCGGACAATGAGCTAGGTCGACTGATCTTTATTGTTGGTCCGTGGGAGTTGTAGCAGTTGGATTGGCCCATTCAACAACAGTGTCCTTATGATGTCTGAAATGTTGGGTCTCATTCGTTGGACCTAGCCCGTCACTTTTATTCCGTTCAAGAACCATTCTTTTTTGGACCAATACAAAGCATAAAACTCTGGAGTTTGAACTTGGTTGTTTTTTTGATCATATTGTTATATAATGATGAATGATTAATATATTAATTAATCATTAGTGTTCAAAGTGAGAGTGAGACGGATAAGAGCAGTCAGGATGATATGACAATATTCAGGATGATATGACAATATTCAGTATAGAATGAAGATATGATTGTTGTAAGCTTATATATTTGCATGACATTAACAAAATATCTAAGCCTAAACTCATTTCAGTTTGATAGTAAATCCATTTCAAAAAAATACGGAGTACAAAATTAGAGATGTGATTTTCTTCACTTCATGATTATGTAGTCACAAGTACGTACCTGGCGTGAGGGAATACTGCTTCTGAATTCCTTTTCTCCATCTTCTTCCCCACCCCAGGCATATAAGCTAAAACAACCAAGGTATCACCAAAGGGTGCAATTCCAGAAATGAAATATGTTAAATGTGAGGCAAACTAATTAAAAAATATGTTAAATGTGAGGCAAACTAATTAAAAAGTAATCATACCAAATTTTCATCAATCATCAACCACGGAGGTTCAAAAAACTTTGGTCCACCATCAAATTCATCTATAAAACAAAAGGATGAAATACATTAAATGTTAGGCAAACTAATTAAAAATATCAAAAACATGCCCATAAGTAAAAAAATATTGCATACCAGTTTCAAGTTTCTCTAACTTCTCTTGTAATTCCTCTATAGCCTTATCATGCACATCCGGGAGCTCAAAACGTATCCAATCTTGTGTACAAATTAAAGCTTCAGCAGTTTGTGGAGTAAGAGAGCTCCTAAACGGATCAATCACCCTACCACCGGTGCTAAATGCGGACTCTGAAGCAACAATGGAGATGATGTTGGTGTTATGCCCTAGGCTTATAGTTATTTTGACTCATAACTAATACCGTTATTTAATCGTCTTTACCATTTATAATAGAGAATGTTTATTTTGGTTATTATATGTTTTACATGTTTATTATAATAATCTATGTCCCTAGTTATTGTGAATAACTAGTATAAGTTGGTAATGGATAATTATAGAGATGATTATATGCATGGGGATCACTACAAAATAATTGAGATTTTGCTACGAAAAAAATTTGTAGCAAAATGTTAAGATTTCGTAGCTAAAGAGTATTGGCGACGAACCTGTTTTCGTCGCAATTTTGTCGCCTATGCAACGTCGCTAAAGGGTATTGGCGACGAAATAATATTCGTAGTTGTAGGTATATTTTTTAGCTACGAAAAATAAATTTCGTCGCCAAATAATTTATGTGACAAAATATAAAATCGTCGCTAAAGGGTATTTTTCGTAGCCAAATGAATTCTTTCAGCGACGAATTAATTCGTCCCAAATTATCCGGTCTTGTACTACAAAATATTTTCGTCGCCGAATGTTACTGTCTTGCTATGAAACATTTTCATAGCTATAAATACATTCTTCTACTACAAAATATTTCCGTCGCCGAATGTTACTGTCTTGCTATGAAACATTTTCATAGCTATAAATACATTCTTCTACTATAAAATATTTTTGTCGCCGAATGTTACTGTCATGCTACGAAACATTTTCATAGCTATAAATACATTCTTCTACTACAAAACATTTTCGTCGCCGAACTGTCTTACTACGAAACATTTTCATAGTGTAGCCATCTTTTTTACTACGGAATATTGTGTTGCAAAATGTGATTTTAACCTAATTGCTGCTCTAAGAAAAAACAATATATATGTGAAAATATTATGTAAAATCAAAATACTACACGTTATCAAAATATAATTAATTATCATTAAAATTGTCAGTATATCCCCAAAAAACGAAGGCAAAAAAATACATGTCTCCAATATCTCAGTTGAAGCGACAAAAACATATCTTCACTATCTCAAATCTTCACTAGTTGAAGCGACAAAAACATATCTTCACTATCTCAAATCTTCACTATCTCAAATCTTCACTATTTCAATGTCCAACTATATAAATTTTCTTTCCATAAGTAATTACGTAGTAGCTCTAGCCAAATGATTGTACAGAATAATAATGATAAGCTGCAATATTAAAAAATAGATAATAAGTTATTAAAATTTCATGGAGGTGATCACAATGAGCAATAACATTCACGCAATATAACATATAAAACTTACAATATTTTGCTGCGTAGACTTCGTTCAACGTACAATGATGCAATGATGCATAAACTTGGTCTTACTCTGCCTCATAGAACATACAATGATGCAATGATGCATAAACTTGGTTCAGGCAAAAACACAAACACCTTGTATGCATTAAGCAAAAGGTTGTCCACAAGTGACAAATTATACAACAACCAACAGAGCAAGCAAATCATTACAACACACACAAATGCCACGGTAGTAGTTTCAAACAAATTACAACTTTGCATATAACTATAAATTCACCAAGTACGTAAAATCAACTTTTCGTACAAGAAAATCGCGAAAACAAATAGAAAATTTGAAATTGAAGATAGAATTGAGATGATTTATCATAATACATGTTGAATCGATTGAGAGCGTACCTGGGAATAGGTTGCGGCCGATTGCTGCTGCTGATGTGGGTTGCGGCCGGTTGAGAGCACGTCTTTGTCTACTCTCAAGCCGTCCGGATCGTCTCTCTCAATCGCCTCCCTCAATCGCCGTTCGCCGTCGTTACCTCTGTTTTGGCTGTTGGCCGCAGTTTAGTTTTAAAAGGGGTGAGCGATAATTAGAGAATCAAGGAAGGAAAAGGAATCCTTTGTAAGTTTTAAATCGAGGGCTGCTAATTACACGTTATATATTTATAAGCTAACCCCACATATTAATTAAATAGATTGTAATATATGCATTATGAAATGTACTTAAATTTTAGGATTGATTTTAGCATAATATTATGGGTGATTTTAAAGGTAATTTTGGCTATAAAATAATTTCATAGCAAATAATTTATATTTTTGTAGCCAAATCTTATTTACAATTTTGACTAGTGCGGGAAATTTGTGCGCCAAAAAATTTGCCTCATTTAACGACAAATATTTTTGTTTTGTTTTCTTAGTTTAGCATTTGGCTACAAAATTAATATTGTCGCAAAAACAAAGAGATTTGTCTACGAATAAATAATTCATCGCTAATGCAAATCTTTTAGCTACAAAATATTTTTGTAGCTAAAAAAATTTGTAGCTAAATCCTTATTTTCTTGTAGTGGATGCACATTACACTTATGGGTACTTGTTAGGGAACAAGGTACTGGACCGACCCACCTATGAGATTTATGACATGGTCTATGGTCATATATGTCATGATTAAATCTCATGATAGTCGTGTCATTAGAATCCTACCTGAGATTATCATCGTCTTCCACATAATGAACGTTGTGTTTGATGTAGTCTAACACTATCTTTAATAGGATAGCAATAAGGGCTATGTTGGCATAACCGGATTCTTATAGTGAAGAATGATAAGTCAAGATGGGATTTGTCCCTCGTAAGGAGAGATGTCTGCTTGGGCCCCTCGATGAACAGTGTTGATGAAATGTATGACCATACTCAAGAGATTTGATAGAGATCAAATGCACTTGGATTATCAATATATTCGGAGTCGAGAAAGCATTGAATAATATAAGTTGACGTGGACCATGACATATGTTTAATATGACATCGTGAGATAAAGGGATTGTGACAATGATCTATCAAGGAATCAAGTTTTGATGTTATATTTAATTGGGTGGACATAATGGCTTGTTAGAGACCACTTATGTCTTGTGAGGATTGATGTTTCAACTCACTACCAACAAAAATATAATTCCTATAGGGTCACACACAAAGAACGGATTGAATATTGGCTCAAATATGGAAAAACCAAGTTGCATGGCCGAGTGTTGGTTCTTGCATGCCCGTGCGCTGTGGCAACCCTAGGGAGCATTAGCGCCAGGCAAAGTGCGCGATCGCGCAGATTTTATGGAACCAAGGGGCGACCGCTCAATGTAGGACGCGCGACCACACGAAGTTACTAGAATTTTGGGGCAATCGCGCTCTTCTAGGGTCGATCGCGCGGGTGCCTTTTCCGGAGATGGGGCGATCGCGCCCTATGAAGGGGCGATCGCGCCCTACGCCGGATTAGGCCTGATCAGCATCAGACTTGGATTAGGATTTTCCTAATGGTTAGGAATATTTATAATCAGTTAAAATATAGGCCCCTTGTCCTCAAGTCTCTACACACGAAAATTAGGGTTTGAAACCCTTTCAATTCCATATTAGCCATAGATTTTTGAAAAGAGTTTCAACAATCGAGGATCATCTAGCAATCCAGCAAGATACAGATCTTGATTCTTTCGTGTGTTGATTACCAATAGAGGGTGATTGCTTTATCACCTAAAGCTTGGAGACATACCGTTGTTGATTCATCACCAAGGGAGAACAAGGAGAAAATCAAAGTTTCGTCTACAATCCCGATTGGATTACGAGTTCGTGTACGAAAGACAAATTCGCAACAAAGGTTAGTAAATCTATATTCATATTTTAACCTATTCATATTAGACGGATTCATGGCTAGGGTTTTGTTTTATACCAAGTCTTCCGCTGCGTATGTTACCCCAAAACCCAACAGTGGTATCAGAGCCACGTTTAATCATGATTAGGTTAAATTGGTATGCTAGATATAATTTGATTATATGCTTTAACATTCTAGATGATATAGATTGATGATTTTATGTGTATTGTTTTGTGAAACAATTATATGCGATATAACATGATTATGATTAATTGATGATTGATGTAATTAATCTTCTACATGGATTATTGATCTCTTTAATTTGATTAATTAGATTAGTAAATTCTCAAATTGAAACAAATTGTTTGTTTAGAATTTGATATTTATATTTAATTCGATTAACATGATTATTTGAATCCTTAAATTTTGAGAATTGAATAATTATGTAGTTAATAATTGTTATTTATTACATGATTATTTGTATGATCCTAAAGTAGGATATTATGTGAAATCCCATGTTCATGATTATGTACACATAAGTTTCATATACAACCATGCGATGTTTGTTGCTATGTGAAAAAACCTTCTTAAATGTTTAAGTTTTATGCCACCCCATGATTAGAACACTTGTGAAATATTCGGGTATTTTGATGTAGTTTCGACTTAGTTGGGTGCATCATTATATCTTAATATGGATCAAGATGAGATAACGGTTGATGTAGTTTCGACTAAGTTGGGTGCATCGTTCTATGTGTCTCATACGTTTGAAAAAGGGGGCAATTACCAATTGGTCCCTGGTTCTAATGAATTCAACCAACTAATCTATGGAATATGAGAATCTACCATTAGGTCCCTGACTTACTGATGGAGACGCGTGTCCCTGGTAATTGATAAAAATTACGCTTGTGCCACTCAATTAAATGACATGGACGAATGTACGTGAAAGAATTTCAGCTCTATGTCATTTTCTCTCTCCTCTTTCTCTCTCTTACTTTTTTTTCCACCTCAAAACTTTAAAATGAAATATCTTAAGATCTAGAAATCAAAAAAAAAACCTGAAATCACCGGTGTGTTCGTATCGTCAATACGAATCAAACTAGTAGCATCAACATATAATCTGGAGCAAATTTGAGAAGTTCACAGTTTTTACAAGTTCACAGTTGTTTTGATAAGTTCACAGTTATTTTTTAGTCTTTTTTAGTTAAGTTCACATTTGTTTTAGTTAAGTTCACAGTTGTTTTTAGTCTTTTATAGCCTTTATTTTTGCAATTTTATAAGATTATTTGACCTATTTGTCAAGTTCACTGTTGTTTTTAGTTAAGTTCACAGTTGTTTTAATTAAGTTCACTGTTGTTTTTAGTATTTTATAGCCTTTATTTTTTTCAATTTTATGAGATTATTTGACCTATTTGTTAAGTTCACTGTTGTTTTAGTCCTTTATGGCCTCTATTTTTTGCAATTTTATGAGATTATTTGACATATTTGTTAAGTTCACAGTTGTTTTTAATTAAGTTCACAATTGTTTTAGTTAAGTTCACAGTTGTTTTAGTTAAATTCACAATTGTTTTAGAATTTTATAGTCTTTATTTTTGCAATTTTATGAGATTATTTGACCTATTTGTTAAGTTCACTATTGTTTTTTGTTAAGTTCACAGTTGTTTTAGTCCTTTATAACTCTATTTTTGCAATTTTATGAAATTATTTGACATATTTGTTATGTTCACAGTTGTTTTTACTTAAGTTCACTGTTGTTTTTTGTTAAGTTCACATTTGTTTTAGTCCTTTATGACCTCTATTTTTGTAATTTTATGAGATTATTTGACATATTTGTTATGTTCACAATTGTTTTTACTTAAGTTCACTTGTAACTTTTTACTCATTTTCTAATATTTTCTTAATAAGTTTGTAAACTCTTGATATCTTGATGTGAGACGGATGGAGAAATAATTAAATTTTATAAATACCAGAAATAGAGCTAAGGCTAAAAATGGCAGCATACCGATTGTCCACATGTTGTTATATCTGATTGGTGCTTTATTAGATTGTTATGCTTTGAATTTGATAATTTATATAGATGATTCAAACCTTGTCAATATCTTCACTTCTGAAAAGTCTTGGAAAATATTTACGAGTTAGTCCATGTAATTCTGTCTGTCAACAGTTATAAGAAAAAAAATCATTCCTATAAAGCTTTGCACTAGGAATGAATTTGTAGGTCGTGAAGGTAATACTCCGATGCCGCGCTTGCGTGGTTCGTGCAATCTTGTTCCCCATTCCTTTGGCCGGAACTTGTTTGTTTGCTTGGTGTATATGTGTGTGAGAGAGGGGGAGTTTCTACATGCCAGTGGAAATTGGGAGATTTTACGGTGAGGTTGTTTATTGACCGGAAGAGCTGCTAAGAAGACATCGGAGGAGGACGACGAAAAGGCCAAGGATTTAATTTTGTTTGACAATGGAATGACGGGAGATTGGGTTGCGTATGAACGGGACTAACGGTGTCGTTAAATTCCACTCGTATTTGGAATGATTTTGTCACGAATTGTTGAGATCTGGCATAAATTAATCGTGGAATTTCCAGATCTGGCCGGAATTTCTTTGGTCCGATGAAGGGAGGGTGGCCAGAGATACGGAGGGGAATGGTGGCCGGAGAGTGAGAGAGAGATGGTCACCAGAGTAGGGGAGACGGTCGCCGGAGCAGAGGATGCAGTCACTGGAATAGGGGGAGATGGTCGCCGGAGGTGGGAAGGAAGAGTTCACCGGATGGGAAGGGGAAGGGTCGCCGGAAGAATGGTAGAGAGAGAAAGTGAGAGAAGAGAGAGAGAGAGAGAGAGAGGATGGTTTTTTATTTTTGGGTAAGGGTTAGTTTGGGTGAAGGACTAGATGGAATTTTGATTATGATGCCGGACTAGTCGGTTAAATTTCAAAATATTTGTCGAAATTGATCTTTTCACTTAGGATGAAGGACCCATTGGTAATTTTTCCTTGAAAAAGGTTAAACTTAATTGATGCTTTCAAAAGAGTTTTGACCCAAGGCATAGATGAGATTAAAACATGTGTTGACATAAGATGTCTAGAATCTCATAAAAGATCTAAGAGTCATATATGATATGAATGATAAATATTATCTACCTAAATAACTTGATTTCGGGCATTGACTCAGTTAAACATAAATTAAGTGAAATATGGATCTTAGCCCATTATAATTATATGATACATGCTTGTATTTGAAGGTGTATAATTTAAGGAGAGTATTTATGAAATACATTATTTATCTCTTAGATGGTAAATGAATTGATACTTATATGTGCTCATATTGTAGAAATGTCATCATACAGTAATCAACCTTTGTCACTGTGATCCGTCCTTGAGAAGGACAAACTCGAAGAGAACGGTACAAACTATTCTAATTGGATCAGAAGCTTAAGAATTGTTCTTAGGCAAGAGAAGAAATTGCACGTTCTTGACGAACCCTTTCCTGCTGAACCCGTTGCCAATGCTGCAAGGGCAGATAAGGAGCATCATAAAAAACATGTTGATGATTATAATGATGTTGCTTGCCTTATGCTTTCCACCATGTGTAAGGATCTTCAGAAGGACCTTGAACACATGGAAGTTGCTTTTGACCTAGCACAGTGCTTAAAGGAAATGTTCCAAGTGCAAGCTAGGCAAGAGAGGTATGATGTCGTGAAGGATCTTAATGCAAGAGGGGCAGTCGATAGGTCCTCATGTACTTAAGATGAAAGGATATATTCAGCACCTTGATAGGCTTGGGTATCCTATGAGTTTGGAACTCACAACGGATACGATATTGAATTCATTGCCTGAAAGTTATGGTCATTTCATTATGAACTATAACATGAGTGGAATGGAGAAAAATCTGTCAGAATTGCATGTGATGCTTAAGACTGCAGGAAAAATATCAAGAAGCCTAGTACCGCAAATGTGTTAATGGTTAACAAAGGAAAGGGGTTCAAAAAGGAAGGCAAAGAAGGTAAAGCACGAGTTTCTAAACCTAAGGCAAAAGTTGTCAATGCCGAAGAGGCTAAACCTAAAGTGTCTCAAAAGGATGCAATTTGCTATCATTGCCAAGAGGTAGGTCATTGGAAGCGAAATTGCAAGGCATACAAGGAAGGCCTAAAAGCGAGGAAGGGCAATACGATTGCTACTGATTCAGGTATCTATATGATAGATATTTTTCTTTCTACTTCTTGTTCATGGGTATTGGATACTGGATGTGATTCTCACATTTGTTTAAATGTGCAGGGACTAAAGAATAGAAAGCTACTCAAAGAAGGTGAAACACACCTACGTGTGGGGAATGAAGTAAGAGTTGCTGCATTAGCAGTAGGAACTTATGAAGTTACTTTACCTAGTGGACTAGTACTTGTTTTAAACAATTGTTATTACGTTCCAGATTTGAGTAGGAATATTATTTCTATTTCTTGTTTGGATATTGAAGGATATAGTTTTCTTATTAAGAATAAGAAATTTTCTATTTATTTAAATGATATGCTTTATTGTATTGCAAATTCATTAATGACCTTTATGTCCTTGATGTTGAGAAATAAAATGATGTTGAAGATATCTATAATGTAAATAAGAAATCTAAATCGAATGATGTGAACACCACGTACACGTGGCATTGCCGACTTGGTCATATAAATGAGAAATGTATATCTAAACTCCATAAGGATGGACTTTTAGACACACATGATTATGAATCATATGAGGTATGTGTAGACACCCCATTCTGAACCAATAATTACATGATTACACTATTCTTCGTCTATCTTTTGTGTTTTGATGAAAGCATATTAGTTTCGTCATGTTTCGTTAAGTTTCTAACTAACCTCGTTAGTTTTGGACCTAACTGACTAACGGAATAACTGAAGAGGACAAAATGGTCATTTGACTAGTTGTACCGTGCGGGATATACGTGTCTCGCGCGAGACAAACCCTCTGCAAAATTTGCAGAATCACTTTCCTTCTCCGTTTCAAACTCTTCTCTTGATAAATCTTATCCAATCCGGGTATCCAATGATATTTGAGTTATGGAAGCTTCCATGGGAGGTATCCCAATCCACCTTTACTTCTTAAACCCCTATAAATACCTGATGACTTTCAGTATTTCAGGGGTCCCCGAATCCTAATCGAAAAACACACAACACACACAATTTGCTAGTTTCTCTCCCCGAAAGATTCCTTCAAATCACTCACAAACAACTCCTAAATTCGTCCATCAACCACGTTGATTGACGAACATTCAAGGCTCAAGCCTAAAATCAAGCGAAGCTCTGCCCAAATCATTTCTCGACTGAGGAAGCACTTAGAACCACGTTCTAAATGAAATACTCCCTAAACACAAGGTAAACTCCTATATTTTTACTTTCTTCTTCTCAATCCCCCTCTCATTACTTTTAGAGTAGTGTAATCCCATCAAAAGGGTTAGCCTAGAGTCCCTTCAATCCATGGAGGTGATCTCGAAGCATACAACCCGACATTCCTAATTATGAAATTAATTAGAGTTTTCTTATTTAATTATTTAGATTGATAATACTCAATTGACAAGAACGATCTTCGGATTGGGTGGAATGGGTGCTCCTCGACCTTCCCGTTCCATAACTTAACCCCGAACCCTCAAATCTCTTTAAATATCAAAAAGGTTTTTCTTATTGTTTTCCTAAAAAAATAATAAGTGGCTACTCTGTTATTCGAATAAAATATCAATGCTAAAGTTTTGGCGACTCCGCTGGGGACAATTAATTAAGAGGGTTAGACTTGCGTTACAATTGGGTATTATTAATCTTTTCAATTTTTTGTTTAAAATTTGATTTTTCTGATTTTTTTTCAGATTTTTTTGTACTGTTTTCTTCAAAAAAAAATTAACTGTCCGACTGCTTGTCCAGCGCGGGACAAAGTAGTATCGCGTGGGACATTGTTCCTGCTGTTTGACAAAAAAAATCAAAGCTGCCAAACAGCTTTAGCTTTAAGTTGACTTTCTTGCTTTCTTGCTAAAGTTGACTACAATTTAAAAAAAAATTAAAAAAAAAATTATAGAAAAGTTTTTAAAATTCAGAAAAGTCAAAATAAATTATTATTTCTATTTTGCTTGTACTAACTTTATTTTGCGAGGGTAGAATAATTATTAATTACTTAAACTATATACTTGCGTGAGATTGAATTATTTTAATTTTTACCGGTCATTGGTTGATTCGGGCTTTGTAATTAATTAATTTAATTCTCTCTCTCTCTCTCTCGTTAAGTGGAACAACGATGATCTGAGTCTTCCTAATTTGGGAGAAACGTAGGCAACCACTTGGTGCGGTCATTATCTGTTTTTCTTTTAGTTTTCAAAAAAAAACTTTCTATTTTACTCTATCACCTAGATTGACTCTCACACACGCGCACTCATAATATATCTGTCATTGCACTACATACCGTTGATAAACTCGGGACCCACACTAAGGACGAATGACGGTAACCACCTAGTCGCCGGTCTCTCCGAAGTTGGATCATCCCACTCCGCGTGTTCAATCCACCTAGATTGTCATATCGCGGGGAGCCTAACCTTCCAGCCCTGCATTGCCACATATCATGTAGATTGACTTTTTTAAGACACTCCATGACCGGAGTCTTTGTAATCCCTTGTCAAGATCTTGTTTTGTGCAATAAACTATGGAAAAGAAATCAATAAATTGTCGCTTCGAAATTGTCGCTTCGAATTTGCCCCTAAAGAGAAAAATTTCTCACCAAAATGTATTGCACAAAACTTGATGTTACTTGGGATCACTTCGACCCCTAGGTCCTTAGGTTTGGATTCTGAATGTTAGAAACCCCCAAAACGATTTTCCGTCCGACCAAAAATTAGGATTAAAATAAAAAAATTGTGATTTCCCGCGGTGTTGTCTCGCGCGAGACTACTTGTCCCGTGCGAGACAAGTGTTCGGTCTTTTCGTGTTTTGGCCAAAACCTTCAAGCCTTCATTCACCCTATTCAGCCGACTTGTTGGGACTCGATCATGGTTTAACACGGTTGCTACACATCTAGGTTCTTCGCCAAAGCTCGACACGATGTCTGCTTCTCCTTCTGTCACCGAGACCGAAATCAACGAAGCTAAGGCCCAACTCATCCAAGCCCTGCTTAAGATGGATGAACAAAGTAAGAAAATTGAGGAACAAAATGCCCAAATGGCCGCCCTCATGCAAGAGCTCCACGATATGAAAGTCAAGAAAGGAAGAAAACAAAAGCAAAAAGAGGAATCCTCCTCCGATGAAGAGGAATCCTACACCAAAAAGAATAAGAAAACCAAAAAGTCAAGCAAGAAAGAGGAAGAATCCGATTCATCCTCTTCCTCATCCTCCTCCGATGATGATGGACATGTCTCCAAGAGTACTAAAACCAAGAAAGAAGGCAGTGGTGAAACTACTAAACTTGGTGACCATGTTACTAAGAACTACCTTGAGAAGAAACTTGTCACCTCAAAAGGATCATTCATCCCATTTGATCTCGATGCTCTTCAAAAATCCATCACCAAGTTTCCTCGCAAGTACAAGACACTCGATATTGCCAAGTTTAATGGCACTACTTGTCCTCGAGCTCATGTTGAGACTTACACTTGGGCTATGCTTCCAATGGCGTTGATAACACAATCTTGGCCCAATGCTTTCCTCAAACTTTGGAGGGTGCAACAAGGGATTGGTACATGTCTCTTCCTATGACTATAACGCTTGACTGGTCATCTGCATGTTTAGTCTTCCAAAGGCAGTTTGAAGACAACTCCACTTACCGCCCTACTAGGAGGAATCTTGAACAAGCCAAGCAACATGCAAACGAATCTTTTGCTGAATTTGCTAGAAGATGGAGACTCAAACTTACTGAAATTGTCGAAATACCTACTCTCAAAGAGCAAATCCACATCTTCCTCCAATGCCTCTATGATGAATTTCAAGAGAAGCTCACCGGTAATTACTTTCCTAGTTTCAACGAACTTCATGAGTCCGGAATTAGGATTGATGACTTCCTAAAAATCAAAAAGAAGGAAAGTACTTTCCGCTTCAACAAGCCCACCACGAGTAAGGATGCTTCAGTCAATGCTATTGCATTCAACCGCCCCAACACCGACAAGTATTTTGCTGTTCCTCCTCCCGAAAAGAAAAAGAGGCACTATGACAAACTTGAAGGAATCACTCAAGAAGAACTCCTCGATATTCTTGTCAAGAATGAAAAGATCAAACCAAGGGAAGGTGGTCCTCCTAAGGATATGGGTCTGAATCATGCTCATCACTTATTCTGCAAGTACCACAACTTCACCGGCCACGACACCAACACTTGTCACCATTTGAAGGACATCATCCAAGACCTCTTTGACAATAAAGAGATAGAATGTCCCAACATCATCACCAATCCTCTCCCTCCTAACACATGAAGAAGATGAAGTTCCGAGAAGAAATCTACACTTACCACTTTGGGGCTGCAACTATTCTCTCCCTTTCTCCTTTGATAGAAGTAGATTATGTTTTAAATTTTCAAGTATGAACTCGAAGAGTCGTCCTGTCTTTCTATTACTTCTCACCTCCTCTAGTTTGTGTCATCTAAACTATCGAGTCTGTTTCAATTTCTCCAATTAATCAAAGACATTTTCTTTTCCTAAACACTTTCCCTAAGGTTGTTCTACCTCATGAGTATCATTTAATTCATACAAAATAATGGACCCTCTATTCTCTAAATCATCGCAAAATATAGAAACTTCTAAACGAGTTTAAGAAGAAATTTATCCTTAGAAGGCTTAAGGACTAGACATTACCCCTACTGAAAGTTAAAGGTCAACAAACGAAGAAAGCCAAAGGCGCTGCTGTCAACCTTCATTCCAAGAAGAGTGGGGCTACTTAATTCAAAGCTTTGAGAGTAAAAAAAAACTCTCAAGCTTTCATCACCCCCACAACAAAGGTGAAACTTCAAATGCATGAAGGACTCTCCCACAAAGAAGAGGAGTCGAGTGATACCAACAAAAGAAATGAAGATTACTCAGCATCCTCTTACAACAAGTGAAGAAGACTTTCAGTATCAAGAAAAATATTTACCCTTAAGTCATACTAATGATTGGCTTTCTTCTCAAACTTATTTAGAAATTTCTAGATGATGCACGGTTCATTAAAAGGTAGAACAACTTTTCTAGATCCTTGAGCCAAGTAGCGTTTCTTGTTGAGTCTAGGGGCTTTCTGTTAGCCACTCTCATACACACTCTTGAAATCCAAGCATCAAAACTGGGGTTTCCTAACCCTTCCTTCCCAGTAAATCTCTACTTCAACTCTTCAATATAATCAAATCTACATTAGGAGCTTTCCTCTTTGCTTCTCACTTTCATCATTAGAAAATACACTTCTCCAAAGAGTCAATGCTTGAATCACCTTCCAAAGAATAGAGTCCGTCTCTCCTCAACTAACTTGAGATCTCATTTCTATTTTCTCAATAAGATTTTCCCACTAAGTTCTCTTCGAGTTAACATACTATTTTAAAAAAAATATAGAAAAAAAAGACGCAAAAGAGATGTCCGCTAGATTGAAAACCCGAAAGGGCATTCTAGGCAAAAACCAGGGTGCGTCACTAAAAAAAATCAAGGACAAAGGGAGACTATTCTTCAACCTTCTTCATCGAGCATCATTCGATCCCCTTCAAATCAAATCAATAAGGAGAGCCTTCTTCGGTCATCTTCAAATCAAGAGAGCAGACTCACAAGCCTGTTCACAAAGTCATCTACCACTTGCAAGCAACTTGGGGCTTGAGACAACAAAGGGCCTTGGACATAAAGCCATTATGACAATGACAAATTTGTAGTCGTTCGCCTCCTAGAGACATGACTCAAGGGAGAATTAAGAATGAAGATTCTCAACAGGTCTAGATGTGTTCACACAAGGTTACTCATTGAAATTCAGCCTTGCTGACTAGCAACAGATTCTGCAAAACTTGATTTGGTCCTAACTTGTCAAACACAAATTCGCTCATATAGTTCACCCATCTCAAATATACATCCATACAAATGTCCCTACATGTCCGTATACCGTAAACTCATACATAAACTCACCACCAAAATGACCAATCGGCCATTTACACGAATGTACTGACACCACCACATGAGTCCAGTTAAACAACTAAAATCTGAAAACATCTATTTGGAATCTTTATGTGCTAGCAGGTGCAGAAAGGTAAGAATCTTTAGGGTCCTTCCGAGACCGATATGCATATATCTCTGCATTACAGGAGCCGACAGAACCTCCACCTCAACCGACAACTTCAAAGTATGTGACAGCAGCAAACTTCAAGTCCGTGACCTCGGCAACATCAACAAAGTCTGTGACAGTAGCAAACTTCAAGTCCGTGACCTCGGCAACACCAACAAAGTCTGTGACGACAACAAACTTCAAGTTTGTGACCTCGGCAACATCAACAAAGTTTGTGAAGGAATAGAGGGATACCTTACTTAAATTGGTGAGGATAAGTTTCGAAAACGGATCGAAAAGCTCGAAGGCACCTGGGAAGCTGGAGATTTGTTTTCGCCTTTCTTCTTGCTGCTTGCTTAAAAGTTGGGAGTTTGTAAAAAGCCAAAAAGGAAAAGGATTTCCTTTATATACTCACAGCTAATTCTTTCCTGAATTGGGAAGGTTTTGGGTTTCAAACGGTTTAATCCCTCAATTAATGCCAAAAAGGGTTCCCAAGGCAGTTGTCCAAGCGTCAAAAGGGGTAATGATTATGGAATTACGACGCTCTTGCAGATCCGAGCGTCAAAATAGTTAACGATCAGGATTGAGCCACGACGTCATTAGTTGACCTATAAGCAGTTCGAGCATCCACCTGCGACCTACTAAAAAACTTCATCAAGACTGGTCGACAAAGTCAAATCAGAAAGTTGGGGGCCACTGAACGGAATAAAAGTGACGGGCTAAGCCCAACGATCAAAGCCCAGTTATTCGAGTATTATTGCCACCACATCCTTAGTGGGTCGGCCAAAGGATTATAAGGCCCAAGGCCCATCAGCCAAGATCAGTCGACCTAGCTCATTGTCCGACCTCCATGGTCCCGACCTAGCTTTGTTCGACATGCGATCCATATCTCAAACGGGTGTTACCCGACCGTATCATTCAGTCAGGTCGACCTAGATCCATGCAGGCGACCTCGACCTACTAAGCGTACGTTGACCTACAGAGTCTTATTACGCCAGCCACTCTTTCCATAACAGAAGTCCTACAAATCAGGAGTTATTTATGGAAGTGATCTCTTTTATGATTCGTCCCACGATTCTAGGGATCTCATACAATCCTACTCAAATTATGACTCATAACGAGGCCTATAAATACTTCACAACTTCAACGGTTTTAAGGTAATTACTTTTGGTTATTCTGAATACATTGTTCATTATAATTATTTAGCTCTCATACACCATACTTACTCTCACGCCCGAGGGTCTTCGCCGGAGACCAATCCGGCTAGTCGTGGGTTCTGTGTTTCAGGTCAATCAAAGCTAGGAGATCGGTCTTACAGCTGGATGGAGATTGATCACCACATTTCTTGTAGCATCATGTACAAACGTTGTTTAAGTACTCGGATTGGATGGTTGTAAATTTGGGTAGGTGAAAAGCCTCTTATTTCAGAACCCATAAAAAAAATCTGTAAAGTAGTATAAAATGAAGTTAGCCTTTCTTTTGTGTGTGTGTGTGCACATGCATTTTGTGGAAAGGTTTTTTACTTTGGTACAGTTCTATTTCTAGGTTATACCCAAATATGGGTACTTCTTTTGGGAGACCTCCTACTAAGAACTTCAGATCCTCACATTATAGATGCTCGAGAAAGGTCTTATCCTCGGTGTTTTGAACCCTAACCATAATGCATCATTCATGTGTCTGTACAAGATCTGCAGCTGATTACAATCATATGATGTATCCTTACTTTTCCATGACCACCGAACTATAGTCAGCAATATCTGCACACTAATATCCTAGAGAAAGCAATCAGATGATTTACATACATGATCAGAGTTCAGGATAAAGGCAATTCTCTTAGACCTCAACTTCCACAATATCAATTAGGTAATGAAGTCATATTTTTTCAATTTCATTTTTTTATTTAAGTTCGGTTCAGTAATTAAGATGGGGGTGAGGGCGAAAAGTGGCATAAGCTCAACATGATTTCACCCGGTAGAGCCGTCTGTCAACATTATTGTCAACTCATTGCCAAAATTATTGTTAACTCATTGTTGACTTCAACTTTTGCTATCTAATTGCTTCATGTTCGTTCTTTTCCCCCTCAAAATGCTGAAGTTTCTTAAACCTTTTCCTAACCAACTGCTTACAACTGATTTGTCTCTACACATTCATCGTCAAATCCATGTAAATATTTCATTTTTTCATTTTGATATTTTGCTTTGGTCTGTTTCACTTACACACACATAAACTGTGTGCAACAGTGCAAGTATCATCACTTTGTGTGTGTGTATGTGTGTGTGTAGAGAGAGAGAGAGAGAGAGAGAGTAGGAAATTGATAATTTTTAGAAATATTTTAATCTGCGCTCTTCATGAATTCTTTCCATGAAATTGGGTTCTAATTTCGTATAGATTTTTTCTTTCAATAATATCTTACTTTAAATATATTGATCATAAAATGTTGTACATTGAAGGCTCTTACTTTAGGGGGGGTCAGTACCCTCTCACAACATAGCTGCATTTGTAAACTGCCTTATGATTTGGAAATAACCTCCTAAGGATCTGAATAATTGGAATGTGGTTAAAGATGATGGTTCAATTTGGAAGAGTTTAAGGATGCGTTTTGGAGGAATGGGAAGGATTTTGTGTTGGCGACTCCTGATAAAAGCAGTGAGAAGAAGGAAGAGTTACGCAGAGTATTGCTAGAGTTAATAAGGAGGTTAGTGCACAGTTCATTATTTTTTATGGAGCAATTATAGGAAATAATTTGGAGTAGGACGAGGAGGGGAAACTGATTGTGTAGAAATGGCAGTTTGGGAATTGGCCTGATGGTCTCAGTTTCCACGAAGATTCTTTCTGTCGTACTTTTTAATTATTTCCCAAAATAAATGTCGCGTTTTCAAATAAGAAAAATATAGTAGGTACTACATTTATTATTTATCTTGGGAGAGAGGAAGTAATTTAATTCTTTTATGTGATCTTGAGTTTATGTGAAACCTATGTTCGCATTAGTTGTTTGGAGTTTAAATTGAATTTAGAAAACTACATCATTATTCTTGATCTCCCTCTAAATCTCTTGAATTGAATTTTGCAATATTTTGTTACTATTTGTGCTAAATTATCTCAGAATATGAAGAAGAAGGAGCCAACACATTAACTATTTTCTCTGTTGTTGCAGGGCGGAGTGTAACGACCCTAACCCTAGGCACTAGTTTTAGTATAAAATTATATGTTTTACTATTAATGATAATATTATGTGTTCATTTTTATCTGTAATTTATTATATTAGGATAAAATGATAAGGAAATAAATAATGTTCTAAAGGAAAAATAAGAATAGAAAATAAATAAAGTAATAGATTGGAGTGGTGATAAAATGAACAAATAAAATGTTATGGATTGGGAGGAATTATTTTAATTTAGTGAAAGAATTGTGTGGTGGAAGTATGGTGTGGGAAGGGGGGGGACCTTTCCCTAAATTACTCTCCATCCTTCCCAAGTCAACACACCATACTCCCTCACCCTTACCCCTAATCCGGCCCCCTCTCTTCCTTACCCATTTTGTACTCCTTCCCTCACTTTCATTTTCTTCTTCATTCTTCTTCTTTCACTTTTCCATGGAAGCTTGGTGGAAGCCTCCCATTTCAAGAACTCCTACCAAGTTTATTTCTCAACCAAATTTAAATCCAAGTGTCCTTTTGTGAGTGATTCACCTCAAGGAGTTGTTCAAGCCTAGGAAAGCTTCATTTCATCTTGCATTGGCTAAGGTGAGTTATTATGACTTCCTTTCTTTGTATGCTCATAAATGATTTGATGTTGTGATTGTTATTATAATGGTTGTTTGATACCTTAGAAACCTTCTTGGAGTTTGGGAATTAGTTAATGTTATGGAATGTTATTGTTGTTCATAAGAAATGATTAAGAGTGTAAGAAAATGTGTTGAGTTGGATTAAGATGATTAATTCATGCCTTGGAAACTTTAATGGGGGATGGATGTTTAGTAAATGAGATAGGTTGAAGTTAATGTTCAAAGAAGAAAATCTAGAAAGGTTAAACATGAAATGGGTGGGAAATTAAGTGGTAAATAATCTAAGTATATGTTATCTTGGGTTTGGATGATTTAAGATGAGATAAGTAAGGTTAGAATCCTTCTTGGGTGTTCTTGAATAATCAATGGTAGAGGGAAGGAAGAACTAGGGTTAAAGGGGTTAAAAACCTAAGTTTGGGCTGGCAGGAGGCTTGGGCGGTCGCCCAAGGGGGCTGAGCGGCCGCCCATGCCGGCGTAAACTCACATTTCCTTGAAAACCCTCTTAGGCGGTCGCCCAAGAGGTTTGGGCGGTCGCCCAAGACCCCAGAAATCCTAACTTCAACCTCCCGAACTGCACTCGTTTAGCAATCTTGTGATGGTCATAACTTAATCATATTAGATCGGAATTGGATGGTTCTTGGGTCTAAATTGGGTGTTTTTCTGAGTACTTTCTGAATGTGATGGTTTCATAGCTAAAGAAGTTATCCTTATGTCCCAAAAATCTGATTTGGTTACAGCAGGTAGTATTGTACGTTAGAAGTTGAGTGGAAATTGAATAAATCATAGTTAATTCATACGGACTCGAAATTGGATGGTTCAAGAGTCCAAATTGAGTATTTTTAGGTGATCTCTCAAATGGAATTGGTTTTATAAACTAAATATGTAATGATCATTTCCAGATATTCTATTTTACCATGTGACTATATTGTTTATCCCCTTTGTGGATTATTTGGCAAGTGTTATGTGGCTCCCCAAGTGTGGAATATTTGACAAGTTGTATGTTTATCCCAAGTGTGGATAGGTTTATTATAGGGTTATATTGTTATCCCATTTGTGGATTTATTGATGATATTGTACCTTACTTGGAATGTTATACATTGTTGGAACTATGCATAGTGTGTTACATGATTATTGCACTATGGTATGGATTTAGCATGAGTATATTTTACCATGTGGTTATATTTCTCATCCCGTTTGTGGATTATATTTCAAGTATCTATTATGTGCTTGAACGTGTTGATATTTTATGTGATTGGGGGTATAATGGATTTCAATCGCTTATTGATTTGTTCTCTAAGTGATTGAAGATTCATAATACCGCGACCTCTCCCCTCTGCGGCCACGCATCGGGGTTCGGCCTTCTATGGATATGTGCGGTCGGTTCATAGGAATGCCGATGTCTTATATCTTCCCCGAGAGACGGGTTTTATAAGATGTGAATATGCTCTAGCAAGCTCACAGAGATTTAGTTATAAGCATAACTGTCTCGGTTACATGATATTGGGTCCGGTGGATATGCATTCACGTACATAGTGGAGTATTGATACCCACGCTATACGACTTATTGTTCGGACGGGAAAGGTAAACAAAGGTAACGGAATGTGTTTCTTGTTTTACTATTATGTGAGATGTGCACGATTATGTGTTGCCATGCTACGTGTTGCATCTTGTATGGCATCTTGTTGCATCCATAATAGCTCATTGAGATTTATTCTCACCCCTCTCCCTTTACTGTTTTAGATTCCGAGACAGGTGGACCGGCCAAGTAAGGGCGGAAAGGAGTTTAGAAGTGGTATTTTGGGAATTGTCGGGTTATGTTTAGATTGGTGTAGATAGTGTATTTTTGTATAATTCGTATGGAGGGTGTATTTATAAATCTTAATTTTATGTTATAACCAATGCCCTTTTGTAACTAAATTAGTTTCTTACTTCTTAAGTTAGTCAACTATTACTCCTTGATGAAAAGGTGTAGAGTTATTTCGAAATGGTTTTTAACAATTGTTTTTATATTTGAAAGTTAAATAAAAGTTTTTAAAAGTATAGGATATTTTGGGTTAGTTTGAGGACGCTCCAGCTCGGGACACGTGTAGGTTCCTGGGTCGGGGTCCTCAGTTGGTATCAAAGCTCGGTTAGAGTTCTCGGGTAGAGTCTAGCTGAGTGAGAGTGTGCGATAACTTACGTCGAGAGTTTAATGCAGGAATTTGTCCAAAGACAGAGAATGATATTGACCATCCAAGGAATTAAGGAAAGGTGGGTGGTGGAAAGATAGATTCCTCCACCATCATTTGAGATATTTTACCCGTCTCAGAGTTAGGGTTCATACTTTTACAAATCCCTCGTTCATTTCATTCTCATGTAGCATTACATTTCATTGTTATTTGCATAATTCGCCTAAAGGTTGCCTTATGTCTTTGGAGGTTTTACTCCTATGGGAGAGTACCTCGAATCATTCTTGTTTATCAGGGTGGTTGTGGTTTTGAAGTATCCATACGTGGGCATGTATTGCCGTTGGATTGGTCGAGTTACCAATCCGAGAATTTTTGATTATATTGACCTGAATTATTTGAGTAGTTGTGGTGTTAGGGGAGGACTGTCGCAAGAAGCGAGTCTCCTTATCTATGTTTGACTTGCCTCCGTGTGTGGTTGAGGCGGATAAGTCATTATTTGCTATTATGTCATATATGTGTAAATGTCGAAAGTATGGCCTAATTAAGAGTGGTTTCTGGTTGTATAACTTGCGTAAGTATTGATACATTGGTGTCTCGTGGTGGAGACTAGATATATGAGACTAGTATTGAAAGTGATAATCTAAGTGAGATTTTATGAGTTATAAATTATCGTGAGTAAGAGATCTTATAGAACTAATATATCTTTGCCTTAGGTGCTATAAGTATTCTCTAAGGAGAGATTGATTGAAGTCTTGCTACTAAATTGAATAGGAAATCAGATATTTTTGTAAGTAATATCACCCTATAAGTTGACTAAGTGGTGTTTTGCAAGTGAGTTTCAAAAATGGATTTTCATCAGGTATCATACCAGGATATTGAAGCTGAGTAGAGATAAGTCACTATTTCGGTATTCGGATCCCTAGATAGAGTATACAAAGTGGGATGATGGAATTGATGATTCAACTTGAGAAATTAGTTGATAAAGAAGATATCTAGCTTAGCGATTCTCGCAAGGATAAATTGTTACCGTATTTAGAAAAGATGATACTTGGTGGTTAATTATAAGGTTATAGAGATCTCAAATTGGTAGCGTAAGCAATAAGTATTCGTTATCACTTGTTGATAATTTGCATGACTCGATTTTAGAAATTTGTAGGATACTCAATGGTTATTAGTTGAATTTTTTCTGAGTGTTACAATTACGGTAAATATTTGCTTTAAGGATATACTTAGGACAACATTTACATCTAGTATGACCGTTTGGATTTGTGGATTGTGTATTAGTTATGAAAAGGTAAATAGGGTAAATATGAAGAAGTATAATAGATGTAGTTATTGGTGATTTATAGGATCAACTTTCAGAAATTGATAATATATGTGTGTGGTTATTTTGAAAGACGATTAGCATTAAATGAGGAAGGAAAATGAGGATGAATCTTATGGGAAGAAAGGGTACTTTAAGATGATTACACCGTATAGGTTGACTTAGTTGCGTGACTCACATAAGGGATTGGTGTGATGCTTGGGAGATATTACGTTATACGGATTTTGAGTTGTTGATGGTTATAGGGAGGTAAGCTAGATTATACCGTTAATGTTTAATTGAAATTTGGGGATAATTGATCTAGGTGAGTTCCAATTTTATTTTCTTATATAGAAATTATGGTATTTGATCGGAAACTAGATGTTTACAATATGTTGTTATTAAGTATAATTCCAATATCGAAGGTAAAGAATAGATGACTCAAATTAAGTAAAAGTGTTGAATGTTTAACTTGAGGAATCATTGAATTGAGGATGATTTAACCAGTTATAATCTTAACGATTGTTTTAGTGTTATTTATCGGAGATAGTAATAGTATTGCGAGATTGTGTTTTCTTGTAAGAGAATTTAGTTAAGTATAAATATTGTGAATGGGTGGCTATACTATAAATAGAAGTTAAACAAGAATATTATGTTGGAATTGTTTAATTGTGTTTTAACAATTGAAGTGTGTGTTGAACTTCGGTATGAGCAATTGTGCCCTTCGGGATAGTTGATTTAATAAGGTCGGTAAACCATTTTCGTGTAAAGTAAAAATCATGAGTAATTTAACTATCTACCACCGGTAATGGGACGGTTGTAGATAATTAAATCACTCGAGTTATTTTGTTAGCTTATCAATCCTTTGAAATTTCGAGTGGTTTAGTTAATTAAAACTGGTATGGGCCGGTTTTAAATAAGTAAAACCATTCGGGTCTCTTTCGATCTCTTTTTATATTATCATTTGAAATTCTGAAAGGTGTTGTAAATTTTCGAAAGACATGTTACTTTAAAGTTATAGTTCGTACGGAAGCAAGTAGAAAAGCAACCTAGTTTCCTATAATGATTAATTGTGTTCAAGTTTTGGTCCGAGAAATGATTTGATAAATGTGGGGTTATTATTGTGTCGGCCACAATAGACTCGGTTTTGTTTTGGAGTTGGATCGGCTCCGTTGTGGGCGGCCAACCCTTCAATTTGAATATTGAATTGTCACTAGTCCCGAACATAATTGGAACATTGAATGGTGATAATAGAATGTTGACGTTAGAAGATTTATTAAAATACTTGTGAGTTCTAGGTTGAACTTAAGAGTATTAAAACGATGGGTTTTGTGATTTCGTTATCTTGGAAGTAAAGAGGAGTATGTTGTTTTGTTTATAGGAAGTTGATTGTATTTCTATTCTTTATATATAGTTTAATGAGATATTGATTGATAGAGTCCTCACATATGTTAGGGGATAATTCGATTGTATAAACCCCATAAGTGATAAATGGATTGGATAGACATCATTGGAGAAAGATCCTTTTAGAATGTAGGGATGCTATTAAGTTTAATCTTATGAAAATCTGAGGGATAATTACTTATGGTTGATGATATGCTACGGGCATGATCAATGGAGGTTAGTAGTCAATAGGGCGTATGGTTACCAGTGGTTAAGTGCGTATAATAGTAGTTAACCTTATATCATTGAGATAAAATTGTATGAAGCATAGTTTGGGAAGAAAATATCGATCTCTAATTTGTTGGGGTGAGTTTGGAGAGGCAAGGCCTAAGGAAAATTGGCGCCGCAGTTCGTTAATCCATTTGAAGCTTTGGAAAGGGTTGGTGATTTGACTTATAGGCGGCTTGGAGAAGTTTATAGAGTATTTGAAGTTTAATGTGATATTGTAATGTAATTGGTGACATAAGTTGTAATACTTTTAATTATGTATATTTTGAGGTCGTGAAAATTCAGGTTAATGATAATTGCATGGTATTCATGGAACAAAGAGTGGTAATATCGTATTATTAATGGAATTAGGAATCGTGGGAAGAATTTGAAGTTGAGTTATACGTAAGTAATCGAGGTGAGTTGAACATCTAGGTAAGTACCAGTCAAATTCGGGACGAATTTTCTTTAAGGGGGAGTGAGTGTAACGACCCTAACCCTAGGCACTAGTTTTAGTATAAAATTATATGTTTTACTATTAATGATAATATTATGTGTTCATTTTTATCTGTAATTTATTATGTTAGGATAAAAATGATAAGGAAATAAATAGTGTTCTAAAGGAAAAATAATAATTAGAAATAAATAAAGTAATAGATTGGTGTGGTAATAAAATGGACAAATAAAATGTTATGGATTGGGAGGAATTATTTTAATTTAGTGAAAGAATTGTGTGGTGGAAGTATGGTGTGGGAAGGGGGGGGACCTTTCCCTAAATTACTCTCCATCCTTCCCAAGTCAACACACCATACTCCCTCACCCTTTCCCCTAATCCGGCCCCCCCCCTCTCTTCCTTACCCATTTTGTACTCCTTCCCCTCACTTTCATTTTCTTCTTCATTCTTCTTCTTTCACTTTTCCATGGAAGCTTGGTGGAAGCCTCCCATTTCAAGAACTCCTACCAAGTTTATTTCTCAACCAAATTTAAATCCAAGTGTCCTTTTGTGAGTGATTCACCTCAAGGAGTTGTTCAAGCCTAGGAAAGCTTCATTTCATCTTGCATGGCTAAGGTGAGTTATTATGACTTCCTTTATTTGTATGCTCATAAATGATTTGATGTTGTGATTGTTATTATAATGGTTGTTTGATACCTTAGAAACCTTCTTGGAGTTTGGGAATTAGTTAATGTTATGGAATGTTATTGTTGTTCATAAGAAATGATTAAGAGTGTAAGAAAATGTGTTGAGTTGGATTAAGATGATTAATTCATGCCTTGGAAACTTTAATGGGGGATGGATGTTTAGTAAATGAGATAGGTTGAAGTTAATGTTCAAAGAAGAAAATCTAGAAAGGTTAAACATGAAATGGGTGGGAAATTAAGTGGTAAATAATCTAAGTATATGTTATCTTGGGTTTGGATGATTTAAGATGAGATAAGTAAGGTTAGAATCCTTCTTGGGTGTTCTTGAATAATCAATGGTAGAGGGAAGGAAGAACTAGGGTTAAAGGGGTTAAAAACCTAAGTTTGGGCCGGCAGGAGGCTTGGGCGGTCGCCCTGGGGCCGAGCGGCCGCCCATGCCGGCGAAACTCACATTTCCTTGAAAACCCTCTTGGGCGGTCGCCCAAGAGGTTTGGGCGGTCGCCCAAGACCCCAGAAATCCTAACTTCAATTCCGAACCGAATCTGCTTAGCAATCTTTGTGATGGTCGTAACTTAATCATATTAGATCGGAATTGGATGGTTCTTGGGTCTAAATTGGGTGTTTTTCTGAGTACTTTCTGAATGTGATGGTTTCATAGCTAAAGAAGTTATCCTTATGTCCCAAAATCTGATTTGGTTACAGCAGGTAGTATTGTACGTTAGAAGTTGAGTGGAAATTGAATAAATCATAGTTAATTCATACGGACTCGAAATTGGATGGTTCAAGAGTCCAAATTGAGTATTTTTAGGTGATCTCTCAAATGGAATTGGTTTTATAAACTAAATATGTAATGATCATTTCCAGATATTCTATTTTACCATGTGACTATATTGTTTATCCCCTTTGTGGATTATTTGGCAAGTGTTATGTGGCTCCCAAGTGTGGAATATTTGACAAGTTGTATGTTTATCCCAAGTGTGGATAGGTTTATTATAGGGTTATATTGTTATCCCATTTGTGGATTTATTGATGATATTGTACCTTACTTGGAATGTTATACATTGTTGGAACTATGCATAGTGTGTTACATGATTATCAGACTATGGTATGGATTTAGCATGAGTATATTTTACCATGTGGTTATATTTCTCATCCCGTTTGTGGATTATATTTCAAGTATCTATTATGTGCTTGAACGTGTTGATATTTTATGTGATTGGGGGGTATAATGGATTTCAATCGCTTATTGATTTGTTCTCTAAGTGATTGAAGATTCATAATACCTGCGACCTCTCCCCTCTCGCGGCCACGGATCGGGGTTCAGCTTCTATGGATATGTGCAGTCAGTTCATAGGAATGCTGATGTCTTATATCTTCCCCGAGAGACGGGTTTTATAAGATGTGAATATGCTCTAAGCGGTTCGAGAGATGAGTTATAAGCATAACTGTCTCAGCATGATATCGGGTCCGGTGGATATGCATTCACGTACATAGTGGAGTATTGATACCCACGGCTATACGACTTATTGCTCGGACGGGAAAGGTAAACAAAGGTAACGGAATGTGTTTACTGTTTTACTATTATGTGAGATGTGCCTGATTATGTGTTGCCATGCTACGTGTTGCATCTTGTATGGCATCTTGTTGCATCCATAATAGCTCATTGAGATTTATTCTCACCCCTCTCCCTTTACTGTTTTAGATTCCGAGACAGGTGGACCGGCCAAGTAAGGGCGGAAAGGAGTTTAGAAGTGGTATTTTGGGAATTGTCGGGTTATGTTTAGATTGGTGTAGATAGTGTATTTTTGTAT
This sequence comes from Adenophora triphylla var. japonica, assembly GCA_022495995.1. Taxonomy (NCBI): domain Eukaryota; kingdom Viridiplantae; phylum Streptophyta; class Magnoliopsida; order Asterales; family Campanulaceae; genus Adenophora; species Adenophora triphylla. Next base: position 216,680 of record JAFEMH010000428.1, read on the forward strand.
AATTCGTATGGAGGGTGTATTTATAAATCTTAATTTTATGTTATAACCAATGCCCTTTTGTAACTGAATTAGTTTCTTACTTCTTAAGTTAGTCAACTATTACTCCTTGATGAAAAGGTGTAGAGTTATTTCGAAATGGTTTTTAACAATTGTTTTTATATTTGAAAGTTAAATAAAAGTTTTTAAAAGTATAGGATATTTTGGGTTAATGATAATATTATGTGTTCATTTTATCACCACTCCAATCTATTACTTTATTTATTTTCTATTCTTATTTTTCCTTTAGAACATTATTTATTTCCTTATCATTTTATCCTAATATAATAAATTACAGATAAAAATGAACACATAATATTATCATTAATAGTAAAACATATAATTTTATACTAAAACTAGTGCCTAGGGTTAGGGTCGTTACACGGAGCTTGAAGCTGGTGTTCTAGAGTTGGTGGACGCTTATGAGGATTGTGCTCATCTTTCCTTGGCACGTCAGTCTGTTGGAGATGTTCGTCCTGGTTAACGGTTATTAGAGCTCTTCATTAATATTACCATATGGCTCATTTGTTTTCAGAAACTTTGCCGATCAAAACTGTCAATAAGCAATGTTCATTGGTCTCCAAGCAGTAGATTGCATTTATATTTTGATCAATTTCAAGATAATAAGGAAATTTTAATGTTGTTTATCTTTATACTCCCCCCGTCCCACTCCAAGTGTCACTTTTTACCCAAAATGACGTCCCGTTTGAAGCGTCACCTTTCCTAAAAAGGAAATATTTTATTAATATTCTATTATCCCATCCACTATTCCCTCCACTAATTCTCTCTCCTCTAAACTCACAACACTTTTTAAATTCACTATTTCCTCCACTAATTCTCTCTCATATTTTTAAATTACACTCACAACATTTTTTCTTTCCCCTTTTTTCTTTAATTTGCGTGCCACCCCTAAAAGGGTGACACTCTTGGTGGGACGGAGGGAGTATTTTTTTTTTGTACTTGATCAACATGCATATTATCTCGTGCCATAGGCACGGACTAAAGAGTACTAGTCTATTATACAATACTCCCTCCGTCCCGCTAATATTAGCACAAACACTGTTTGCGCGAAAATTAAGGAATATGATATTTTAATAAAATGTTGTGAGTGTAAAAGAATGAGTGGAGAGAGAATGAGTGGAGGGTGTAATAAATTATAATGGTGTTGTGAGTATTAAAATAATGTAGGAGAGAGAATGAGTGAGGTTGGGTGAATATTTTATTAATATAAAGTTTTCTTTTTGGGAGTGTGCGGATATTAGCGGGACGCCCAAAAAGAAAAGTGTGCTAATATTAGCTATCATATAATATATAAGTGTTGACTGAGATTTAAAGTTGAAAAATTGATCGGGACGGTCAAAATGAAAGAGCAGTTCTCTTCCCACTCCCCCTCCCCACCCCCCCCCCCCCACCCCACACACACACACACCAAACAGTTCAGCGACCTCTTCCCTCCTTCACAATCGTTCCTTCCTATCTCTCTCCGTCTATACATACATAGATTGTATATATACAGATACAGAGAAAAATTCGTCGAGGTGTGAGAATTACGCGCTCAGTTTGAGTCAATTGACCGGAGTTTTCGACAGAGATGGATTCGCCGGGGTCTGAATCGGGTACGGCGACGCGGATCGTGGCAAAGTCGTAGGTGATGGACTCGATAAAGGGGTGTTCTTTGGTTACTAGCACGCCTGCAGGTATTTCTCCGATTGTCTTTAACTATTCAGTATAATCTGTAGTTTTCCTGATTTCCTTGAGTATTGAATTGTAAACTCAAGTTTGAGTGGTCATTTTGAAATCTAACAATTTTGATTTACTTGCTTGACATTAGCTCTATTGGTATTGATTGATATAGGGTTTTATCAACTCTTACTTTAATAATTGTGGCCAATGTTGCTGGATGGTTCTGTAAATGATGCAATTTTTACCTAAATGATCCTAATTGAGTAATTTCTTTTAGCTTACCCATCTCTTGGTCAACTTTAAACTTTTTATAAGTAATCCTAATCCATAAATATTGGCTCACCCCACCCTTTTCTTTTGAAATTAGTATCTAACTGAATGATATTTTTTTTAAAAAAACATCTCAAGTGCTATAAAAGATTTTTAGTCATGGGTTCCATTCCAACGATACCAAAGTGATGGACAGTAAGATGGGTCTAAAAGCCCTACTCCCCTCTGATTTTTTGTTTTTATTTGGGGGGAGGGGGGATTTGAGGAAGCGAAGTTGACATATTCCTTCAATATACACATGTTTTTTATTGTAATTTTAGGAAGATTTGTTAATGTAGTTAGTTTTTCTGCTCTTTTGTTTTGGGGGCTATTTCGATCTAATTACCGGATATTGGATGGATTTTTTGTTGCAAATCAAATTGATGATGCAAATGATTTCATGAAGATTTTAAAATATGGTGATCAGTTCTTTTGTTTTTGGGGTTATTTCGATCTAATTGTCGGATTTTGATTGGAAATTTAGTTTTTCAATTGATGTTTTGGCTGTACTAGAATTTTCCATTACTATTGAGTTGTTGCAAATCAAAGTTATTGATACAAAGACTGAATTCAGTTTTAGCCTAACCATCTCTTGATCAACTTTAAACTTTTTATAAGTAATCCTAATCCATAAATAAAGGCTCACCCCCACCCTTTTCTTTTGAAATTAGTATCTAACTGAATGATATTTAAAAAATAAAGCATCTTAAGTGCTATAAAAGATTTTTAGTCATGGGTTCCATTCCAACGATACCAAAGTGATGGACTGTAAGATGGGTCTAAAAGCCCTACTCCCCTCTGATTTTTTGTTTTTATTTGGGGGGGGGGGAGGGGGATTTGAGGAAGCGAAGTTGACATATTCCTTCAATCCTTTTAATTTAGATTTCATTTAACCCCCTTAAATGAAAAATTTATTTCAATTTGAACCACTTTGTTAATCACGTTGAGGCACATGTCAATTAACTGACTTTTCTAACGAATTTTGTCAAAAAGTCCTTCATTCACTGATGAAAAGTTCACACATTGAGCACGAACGTGAAAAAAAAATAGTGAGACCATAATACAATCTTCTTTCTTCAAGACGAACTGTGAACGTGTATGACATTCACTTGTGGGTTCATTTTCTCTCTCCTATACCGAGTGAAAAGTCCAAAACACCCCCCCCCCCCAAAAGAATATGGAATGGAAACCACATTGTCATCTTGAACCGATTTCCAACAATTTCTCCTACCCCATTTTTTTTTCCCCACTAAATTCATCTCCCATGGCCATGGCTTCTCAATAGATACCTTGCCATCGATCGATCTGATTGATTTCTGTAATGGGGATTCATCAAAAAAGTAGAGATTTCCTTGAATCTGTGGATCCATGGCCGGCGTTTGAAGGGCCCTCCAAAGATTGGATCTTTACCTTCTCTACAATCAATTTATTATCATCCCAGATGTATATGTTTATTCTTGTCTTGTTATGTGTATTTATTTGCTTTATACAAATCATCTTCAATGGCTTCTCGATTGACTTATTTCTGTAATAAATTCATCAAAAAGGTGAAGATTTGATAATGGATTGATCCATCCATGGCTGCCAATTGACCCATCAAAGGTTAGATCTGTATCCTCTCCTCGAATAATTTATCTTATGCATATTCTTGTTCTGTGTATTTGCGATCTGGCTCTTACGTGAATAAATTGATTTTTCAAGATCCAATTTTATTTCTACTGAATTTCACTACTCCAACTTAATGTTTTGAATTAAATTCGCTTGCTTTTGAGATAAAAAGAACCATTTTAAGAAATGGAGAGAAATTTCTTTGTATATATTTAATATTGAATAAGAGAGGTAGTGAGAATACACTCCCTCTGTCCCGTAATAAATGTCTCAATTTATATTTTGATTCGTCTAAAAAAAGTCGTGTTTCTAAAGAAGAAAATTGACTTGGTACAATTTTATTATTGTAAAAGTAATGTGCAAACAAGTAAAACACATTACTTAAAAACGTTGACAAGTTAACTGCGACATTTATTCGTGGACGGAGAGAGTATATTTCATTGGAAAATATTTATCATCATGAGGATGTTTTATCTCGCTAGGTTATCTAACAACGCTTGTTGAGAAAGCATTCCCAAACCTATGTGAAGCGAAAGACGCTCCAGATTATGTGTTTTTGATGGTTTGAAATGTCCAAAAAAGAAATACTCCTTAGAAATATGGAATCTTAAGTGCCTATCTGAACCTATCATCTTCTTGCTATCTTTCCAAGACCCAAGTTTGACTCACTTATTTCTCTTCTAAATTCATCTTCAGTGTCATCTCAAACATTCCGTTTTCCTAAATTCTACAACCAGATTGATGGTTTTTTTTTTTGAAGAGATTGACCAAAAAGGTGAAGAATTTATTCATTTGCAGAAATTTTCTTAAAAATGATTGATTGAAAAACAAAGCAAAAAGCATTCAATCTGTTCATCTATTGCTGTTGAAGGCCAAATAATGTCGGTTGACCCACAAAAGGTTAGATCTTTTGTCAATAGCAACACCAACATCTTAACCGCATTCAACCTTGGAAAAAGTAGACAATTGTTCATTTTAAGAAAGCAAGAAAAATAAAGAACCTTCCATTTTTGTCAAAGACGTCATGAAAGAATTTGGAGATTAGATCTTCAACAGACTCATCTGAAAACTCATCAGACTTCAGCTCCTTCTTGATCTTATCTATCGGAATCTTCCCAATCTAATTCATGCAACACAAATAATCACATAATGGCGACAGAAACATACAGACAGTTACAAAAAATAAACAAAGTAGAACAAAGGAAACAGGTGTGTCAAAACTAACAACAAAAAGGAAAAAAATGAATAATAAGAAAAAAATCCTTCAAACCCACTAAAAACTTACCCTAGTAGGCAACATGTTTGACTTTAGCTTCTGCCTCCTTCTTAATACGATTCTCCTCACGCTGAAGTAAAAAAATAAAATGAGAATGAGAATGAGAAAGAAATTTATTAACTGATGTAAACTCAGTGTTGTTAAAGTTTCTTCAATTTCTTTAACCCACCTCCTGATCCTGAGGATACAGTAAGTTTAACATGTCTTGGTAATAGAGAAATCAGCATATTCCTTAATACCATATTAGTTCATGTGCTTCTCTGGTACGTTTTTTAACAGACTGAGGGAAAGGGAACAGTAAAAAGAATTGCGCATTGAACAAAATCTAGTCTGTTATACACGTTCATTTCTGTCATTAAACAAAGGCAAACTACAGAGATCAGTGAAGAGAAAGATTGAAGCCTGATTTCTTGAGGTTCGAAAATCGCAAAATAGATCAAGACAGTGATAGAACTGCAAATTGAAGAACGTCAATAAGGAAGCAAATTGAAGATAACATGTTATACATGTTGTATGACATTTCTGCCATGAAGCTAACACAAAAATACTTACAGTATTGATTAAAAGAACGAATACTAAACCTGATGTGTTCTTGGGGTTCAAAAATCGCAAAATCGATCAAGTCAAAGTTATAAAACTGCAAACTGAAGAACATCAATTAGGGCAAATTGAGGATGGTATGTTATACATGTTGTAATGACATTTGTGCAACGGAATAATGACAGAAAGTACATAGATCGATTAAAGAATGGATACAAAACCTAATGTGTTCTTCGGGTTTGAAAATTGCAAAATCGATCAAGATAAACTGCAAACTGAATAATGTCAATCAGGAAGGTAATTGATGATAGTTTGCTATACCTTTTGTATGACATTTCTGCCATGAATCAAAGATAGAAGCTACAGAGATCAATTAAAGTATGAATTCAAACCTGATTGTGTTCTTGGGGTTTGAAAATTTCAAAATCGATCAAGGCGGCAAAGTGATAGAACTGCGAATTGAAGAACGTCAATCAAAAAGCAAATTGATAATCGTTGCCATGAAACAAAAACAGAGATTGATTAAGAAAGCGAATTTAAAACTTGATGTGTTCTTGAGGTTCGAAATTTGCAAATTTGATCAATGATGAAGGAACGAGGAATTCATAATTTCTGCTGGGATTGAGGGTTTAAGTATTACAATCAATAGCCTACTCTAACTATAGTCGAACAAACTTTCAACCATCTAACTGTTTAATAACAGAATAACCCAAACAATTCTTTATCTCACAATAGTATATGGAGGCTTTATTATTTTGAAAAAGGTCAAAATATTAGTATAATCAGGTTTTTAATTAGTTTTAGAAATGCATGGTGGTATTTTTGTAAATAACTATTCTTTATTACTACGATTGACACTCTTGTTATCATTTTATACACACACTAGCAATGTTTAACACTACTACTAATAGTCTATTAACACCGCTTTTCAATACACAGATGCTTATTAACGAGGGTAAAAGTGTTAGTTCTATTATTTATAAGCGCTAGTTTGAATATTTGCCGACACTTTGTAACATATACACTAACCCTTGCAAAGTGGACACACGTGTATTGAAAATTCTATTTCTAATCATTAGGAAAACCTAGTTTTTCATAAGACCGACTCTGAGAAAAAAAAAGATTTGATTTTATGAAAAACTAATATCTATAACGCTTATGAAAAAATAGTTTTAAAAATTCGTGGTGGCACTATTATAAGTGACGACAATTTATTTATAAAACGCGTATGTCATCATGAATAATTGAAACTTATAAAAGTCATAGTGGAAGTATCATAAATAACTAGAGCTTATTGGCACTCTTTTAACATTAATACTATCACTACGACTAACACTCAACAAACACGCTCGCTGTCACTTAAAGTATTATCATCGATACTAAAAAACTCTTAACACAAGCACTACCAATATGAGTGATAAAGAGTGTCAATGAGAGTGTTTGTTGAGTGTCAATACATGTGTTGTTAGTTTTTAACACATATATTATTGAGTGCTGGTGTACGCGTTATCGAGTGCCAGTGCACATGTTTAAAATGTGTCCGTGCACGTGTCAAGTGCCAATGTTAGTATTAAAAGAGTGTCAGATTTGTTTTAAAAAGTGTCAAGGATAGTGTTAAAGAGTGTAGCGTGTTAATAAGTTTCGGTTACTTACAAATATGTCACCTTTTAAAATACGTTTTACTATAAAATACCACCACACATATTTTAAAACTATTTTTTTCTCTTTGAGTGTCAGAATTTTTTTGTCATTTATAAGATTTTTTAAAATATTATAAATAACAAAATATCTTAAATAAATCCGCCAAGGATTTATCCTTACCTGTCACGAGCCAGGATAAAGGATAAAGGATGAGGGTTGCGGTAGGCGTGTGACGGCCAGCGTAAAAACTTTGTAACCTTTTCATGACATGAATCCGAATATGAATATTGTTGGGGTGTTTCCTCAGCAGCGATGCACTACACTTTATGGGCCTGGGTGTAGTGATAAGTATGCAAAAGTTGCTAGGTCGTCGCCCAAAAGCGACGCGCCACCTCAACGCCCGGGAGCAGGCCCGGCGATTGACGTGTGCAACCAATGCAACGGAACTGGGCCGCAAAATTTAAAGGGCCCCATTTTAGTAATAGGTCTTAGTAGGAGGGGCGGATGGCGTTATACGTTCTCGCCTTTTCCTCTCCATTCACTCCCTCAACAAAACAACTAGTCAAACAGAAACTCGTCGTCGCCGCTTCGTTCTCCTACAATCACCGTCACCGCTTACAATCGCCATTTTCAAGATCGTGAAGGTAAAAGCTTTAACTCCTTCAATCACCATCACCGCTTACATTGCTAGTACGTGTATAAAAATGATAATAAGAGTGTCAGTCGTAGTAATAAAGAATAGTTATTTACAAAAATACCATCATGCATTTCTAAAACTAATTAAAAACCTGTTTATTCTAATATTTTTACCTTTTTTAAAAATAATAAAGCCTCCATATACTATTGTGAGATAAAAAATTGTTTGGGTTATTCTGTTATTAAACAGTTAGATGGTTGAAAGTTTGTTCGACTATAGTTAGAGTAGGCTATTGATTGTAATACTTATACCCTCAATCCCAGCAGAAATTATGAATTCCTCTTTCCTTCAAACACATCAGGTTTTAAATTCGCTTTCTTAATCAATCTCTGTTTTTGTTTCATGGCAACGATTATCAATTTGCTTTTTGATTGACGTTCTTCAATTCGCAGTTCTATCACTTTGCCGCCTTGATCGATATTGAAATTTTCGAACGCCAAGAACACAATCAGGTTTGAATTCATACTTTAATTGATCTCTGTAGCTTCTATCTTTGATTCATGGCAGAAATGTCATACAAAATGTATAGCAAACTTTCATCAATTACCTTCCTGATTGACATTATTCAGTTTGCAGTTTATCTTGATCGATTTTGCAATTTTCAAAACCGAAGAACACATTAGGTTTTGTATCCATTCTTTTAATCGATCTATGTACTTTCTGTCATTATTCCATTGCACAAATGTCATTACAACATGTATAAAATACCATCTTCAATTTGCCCTAATTGATGTTCTTCAGTTTGCAGTTTTATAAATTTGACTTGATCGATTTTGCGATTTTTGAACCCCAAGAACACATCAGGTTTAGTATTCGTTCTTTTAATCAATACTATATGTATTTCTGTGTTAACTTCATGGCAGAAATGTCATACAACATGTATAACATATTATCTTCAATTTGCTTCCTGATTGACGTTCTTCAATTTGCAGTTCTATAACTCTAAACTTCCAGCGATCTACATCAGTTAATAAATTTCTTTCTCATTCTCATTTTATTTTTTTACTTCAGCGTGAGGAGAATTGTATTAAGGAGGCAGAAGCTAAAGTCAAACATGCTGCCTACTAGGGTAACTTTTTAGTGGGTTTGAAGGATTTTTTTTCTTTTTTTTTCCTTATTGTTGTTAGTTTTGACACACCTGTTTCCTTTGTTCTACTTTATTTATTTTTTGTAACTGTCTGTATGTTTCTGTCGCCATTATGTGATTATTTGTGTTGCATGAATTAGATTGGGAAGATTCCGATAGATGAGATCAAGAAGGAGCTCAAGTCTGATGAGTTTTCAGATGAGTCTGTTGAAGATCTAATCTCCAAATTCTTTCATGACATCTTTGACAAAAATGGAAGGTTCTTTATCTTTCTTGCTTTCTTAAAATGAACAATTGTCTACTTTTTCCAAGGTTGAATGCGGTTAAGACGTTGGTGTTGCTATTGACTGAAATTTGGGTGGTGTACTATCTGAACCTATGATGGATGCTTGGTTTTCAATTTCTAAGAGAAGAGATTTTATTTTGTTAGATTTATCTTATTGCTTTTAGAATGTTGAATTCTTAATTTGTTTTCATCATTTTAGTATATGCTTATAGATATGGCATAAGAAATTTATTATTTGGTGTCTTTTTAAATGGGACACCAAAAATAGAATTTTGTGCCTTTTCAAGTGGGACAATTCTTGATTTGTCCGGATCTTCTTCATCAAGCTTTTCATCTTCACCGTCGTCCACCTCTATCTCATCAAACTTGGCGTCTCCAGGCTTGCACACGAAAAGAGGACTGCCATTATTCCTATATATATCAAAGAAAATGATTTTGCAATCGGGGCTACCAGGGGAAGACAAAAGAACACATAAAGTATGGTTCTTGGATTGCATTGGCGGGAGTTGGATTATCTCCATTGAAACCAAATTAAGAAGTGACCAATCGTTCAGATTGAAGTCTGATATCACCAACCATTTGTTATGAGAAGCCCAAATAGCTTGACGACGTAGCTCGGGAATGGTTCTAACGTAACGACGATCTTGTGATACACTAAAGAAAGTTTGTCTTTGTTTGTGTTTTCCATGAGTAATTACGAGCCAAGGATGTTGTTGAGGGATCGAAGGAGGAAAAGAAGATTCAAATCGCTCGCCATTGTTTGTTGTTGCTGCCATTAGAATAATAATTTGAAGTATCCCTACTTGTTGTAGGGCAATCTTAATTTTATAGTATAGTGTGCAGATAGCTATAAGAATCCTACTTGTTGTAGGATTCCCTCCTGCTGAAGGAAGGAAGCGCATATATCGTGGAATGTCATCTTCTTCTGCTATTTTTTTTAATGCAATTATTGTGTTTTTTTTAAAGCTTTATAATTCCTACTTATTTAGGATTTTGATTATGATTTCTAATTTGATTTTGTTTCCGATTGATTTTCAATTTCAGTTTGAATTCTTTCCTCTACAGTACCTTTCTAATTACAGAGTATTATTGTTTCTACTTTTATTATGGGAATAAAGAGAGTAATTACATTAAAAATGAATCACAACACACCCATTCAAAATAGTTATTGCTGTGGGTAAATTCAGGATTGCTACATCTTAAAAAGTTGCCAGCATGTTATCATCTTCGAACCCGTGGTCAAGGTAAAATTCACTTAGATAATTAAATCATTATTTAATTATTTTTGTTGTATCTTTAATTAAAGGTAAATAGAACGTGAAAAAAACCTATTTCGTGGACTCACTTCAACGGTTGAAAGACTAAGTCAAGACCAAGATAACAAGGCCGAGATTTTAGGAAAGTTTGTTATCTTCGGTTATCTTTTTCTATTTAAAGGGCTAAATGGCTGGAACACACACACACACAGTACACGAACACATTCTTGTAATCCGCCGTAGCTCCAATATTTGTAACTCATCAAAAGATCAATACTACCGTTTGGGGCGAAGGTGACCATAAACACCTTTCGAGGTTTTGTGCCGGCGAGATAGTTGTCTCAAGGGCTTTCCTTGTTACATGATCGAGTCATCTTATATTCATTGTTACACCGATTATACTCCATTGCACCTTCCTCAAATTTGTTTCGAATTATTTTACATTTGATTGTTTTTTACCAAAACAGTTTGGTGCCCACCGAGGGGCCATTGGTTTTTTAATCGGTTTAAAATCCTTACATTTCTACCATGTCTACCCAACCTATGACTTTCGCCGTCAGCAGAACCATTTCTATCCCTAGCAGCGTGAACCCCCAAACCAGTAGCAGGCCAGCAACCGGAGGCCAAGATTCATTGCCTCCTCCTCCGCCTGTGAATCCTGGCAAGAAGCAGATGTCTCCATCTCCTGATCCCGAAATCAAGAGTATGCTCGTTCAGATGAAGTATCAGCTGGATCGCCAACAGAATAGCACCTCCTTGATAGCCGAAAGCTTGATAAATGTGTAAAAGGAACAAGAGTTGCTCTCTAAAAGAATGGATGCTGTCTCCCCTTACCGTCCTAGAGTCCTTGACTTCAACATTGGGGACAGCTCTCAAACCTTCAATGAATTCCTTCCAATGGCTTCATCTATAAGGATGTCGTCATCACCAACCCTGACGTCTTCTCCTCCGCTGACGACTTCTGTGGCGATGTCGACACCCTTAGCCACCAGTGCCTACAGGATGACTTTTTCAGAAGGACCCATCTTCACTAATAGCACCATCATGACGTCCTCTGCAGATAATGCTAATCCTTTTGTTAATTTCAATACTAGTTCTGCCTTGGATATTACTGCTCGTGCTACTAACCCTTTTGCAGGTACCTACTTTGCAAATCAGCTTCAGGAGTTGAGGGACATGATCATGAATGTGCCAGGCGTCACCCCGCCTATCCAGCAGGTCTCTCCAACATGTTACAATCAGTCTCGCTTTACTCCAGCAATTGCGCATGTCGACATCCCGAAAGGATTTAGCGTTCCAGCCATGAAGTTGTATGATGGGAGCTCGGATCCTGAGGAACATGTCGCCCATTACCAAGAAAAGATGGAGATCGTTCGCATCCCGCTCCAGTTTCGTGAGGCTTGTTTGCGTCGAGGGTTCGGTTCGACATTGGTGGGACCAGTATTGAAATGGCTGATTCGTCAACCTCCTGGTTCTATTGGGTCGTTTGCTCAGCTTGTCAACCTGTTCAACAATCAATTCTCTTGCAGCCGACAGTTTGAGAAGCTCACCAGTGATCTTTATCGCATCACCCAGCAACCCGCCGAAGCCTTAAAGGACTATGTTAATAGGTTTAATAAAGAAGTCCTGGAGATCCCCAACCTGGACATGGCGACAGCTGCAGAAGCTTTCAAAATGGGCTTGAAGAAAGATTCCCCTTACTATGAAGATTTGGTGATGAACCCGTGCAAGAAGATGGAGGATATCCGAAATCGAGCTTTAAGGTTCATCAGCTAGAAGAGGACAAGGTGCAACAGTCCAAGCATCCTGACAAGGCTTCATCATATGACCATCCTGACAGAAAGATAGAGTCGTCTCACCAAAGGCAGAGCAGATCCAGACCTTACCACAAAAATGACCATAACAAAGTCAATTGTGTGGAAGATGATGGAGATGATAATGATTTTGAATCTCCTAAAATTTCTGATTATTGTTTCTCTGTTGATGTTTCAGGTATCCTGTGCGCAATGAGCAATCTTGGAGATAAAGCGAGGTGGCCTCGGAAGAGTGACAAGCCGTCCGGCTGGAGGGATAAATCCAAGTGGTGTGCTTACCACGAGGATTTTGGACATCTTACCGAAGATTGAATCGCCCTGGGGAAGGAGATTAGTTACCTGTTGTCTAAGGGACATCTTAAAGAACTCCTTGGGAACCGCAAGACCAAGACGGAAAACAAAGAGCCCGTTGCAACCAGACCGCCATCTCCTCCATCGGTAACAAAGGTAGTTAATGTTATTAGTGGTGGTTCTGATATTTGTGATACTTCTTATTCTGCAGCTAAGAGATTCGCCAAGCAAGCTAAGGATGAGAAGCCCGAGAGACTCTCAAAGATGTCGCAGCTCACATCCCAAGATGTCATCTCCTTCGAAGAAAGCGACAGGGACAATGTTATGGATCCTCATCTTGACGCCTTGGTCATTGCACTCCAGATTGCTAATTGCAAAGTCAGGCGTATCCTAATAGATGGAGGCAGTTCTGTAAACCTCATTATGCTAGATGCCTTGAAAGAAATGAAGATCCCTAAAGAAAGCATTGTAAAGAGAACCTCAGTGCTCGTGGGCTTCAGTGGGGAAACCAAAAGCACAGTGAGAAAAATCACACTTCCAGTTTATGTTGAAGGCATCAACTCCATGGAGAGATTCTGCGTGATTGATAGTGCCACATGTTACAATGTAATCTTGGGAAGACCATGGATCCATGGAATGAAAGCAGTGCCATCCACTTATCATCAATGTGTGAAGATGCCGACACCCTGGGGAGTTGTCAAGGTTTCAGTGATCAACAATCAGCTAAAGAATGCTACATGACATCCATGAAGGCGTCGACATCTCCCAAGATCGAATAGCAATTACAGAGAAAAGCCCGTGAGGTTCTAGAGGCGAAGGAGCATGACGTGAAAGAGATATTCTTAGACCCCTAGAACCCAGATCTCAAGGTGCTAATTGGTCAAGATGTTCCAGCAGAGATCGAGGAAGATCTTGTCAACCTCCTAAAAAGCAGGATCAAAAGCTTCGCCTGGAAGCATGAAGACATGACAGGCATCAGCAAAGACGTCATTACCCATAAACTCAACATTGACCCATCCTTCAAGCCAATCCACCAAAAGAGACGGAAGTTTGCACAAGAAAGAAATCTAATCATTCAGGAAGAAGTAGACAGATTGATCAAGGCTAAGATGATCAGAGAAGTCGAATACCCGAGATGGTTAGCAAATGTGGTGGTGGTAGAGAAGAAGAACGGCAAGTGGAGAGTTTGTGTCGACTTCACATACTTAAACAAAGCTTGTCCCAAAGATCCTTTCCCCTTGCCACACATTGATACTCTGGTCGATGCTACTTCTGGGCATGAAGTGTTAACTTTCTTGGATGCATCCTCAGGATTCCAGGAAATCCAGATGGAGCCATCCGACCAAGAGGACACCGCCTTCATTACTCCCACAGGTATTTATTGGTATATTGCAATGCCTTTTGGACTAAGAAATGCAGGTGCTACATACCAGAGGCTGGTCAACATGATGTTCAAAGAGCAGATTGGGGACACCATGGAAGTGTACATCGACGATATGGTGATAAAGTCGAAAAAAAGCTGAAAATCATGTTCGAGACCTTACTCAAGCATTTGACATCCTGGGCATATTTAACATGAAGTTAAACCCAGCGAAGTGCAATTTTGGCATGAAGTCCGGTAAATTCTTGGGCTACATGGTGACGCAAAGAGGGATAGAGGCAAGCCCGGAGCAAATAAAAGCCATCATCAACCTGGCGTCGCCTAAATCCGTCAAAGATGTTCAAAGATTGACAGGGAAAGTGGCAGTATTGAATCAACTCATTTCAAAATCCTCAGACAGATGCAAGCCATTCTATGATATCTTAAAGAAAAATTCTAGATTTGAGTGGAATGAAAATCATGAACAAGCCTTTCAAGATTTAAAGATGTACCTGTCAACACCTCCTCTACTCTCGAAGCCTCAAGAAGGTGAGCCATTATGCGTTTACTTAGCTGTCTCCGAAACTGCAGTCAGTGCCGTCCTGGTCCGTGATCAAGATGGCGTCCAACAACCGATATATTATGTAAGTAAAACACTGCTCGATGCGGAAATCATGTATTCACACCTTGAAAAATTAATTTTAGCTTTAATTACTGCTTCAATTAAGTTAAGACATTATTTTGAAACTCATATCATTGTCATTCGTACTAACTATCCGATAAAAAGTGTAATGAGAAAACCAGAAATGTCAGGAAGGATGGCCAAGTGGTCCGTTCAACTAAGCACTTATGACATCAAGTATGAGCCTAGAACAGCAATAAAATCCCAAGCACTTGCAGACTTTGTGGCAGACTTTAGTCTAAGCATGCAACCGGAAGTAGAACTAGAAGTCCAACAGCTCCAAGATGGGGACATCCTGCGAAAGTGGACTCTATTCACGGATGGTGCTTCTAATATGAGGGGCACAGGGCTAGGTGTTTTCCTAAAGTCGCCACAAGGGGACATCATACCCCAGGCCATTAGTTGTGATTTTAAAGCTACCAATAATGAAGCAGAATATGAAGCCTTAATCGTGGGCCTAACCGTGGCTCTAGACATGAACATTAAAGCAATACAGGTATATAGTGATTCATAGGGATGGCCAAACCGGAATCGGAAAATTGGACCGGAACCGGAAAAGCCCGGAACCGCCATGAACCGTCACGAAAACCGGAACCGGTTTGGAGCTGGGCTGATTAAGGGTCACCAAAATGGTGAACCGGACCGAAAAAGCCCGGAACCGGACAAAAATTCATTGTTTTTCAATAGAACCGGATCGAAAAAAGCCCTGAACCGGACGAATCGGAGAGAAAACCGGAACCGGATTAACCGGAACCGTGAGCAATCTGGGCCGGTTAAGGGTCATACATTTTCCGAACCAAAACTGGGGGTTCCGAACCGAAACCGGACCCGGAACCGGTTTTGGTCATCCCTAGTGATTCATTGTTACTTGTCAATCATTTTAATGGTTCCTATGCAGCAAAAAATGCCAAGATGACAGCTTATTTGGGTATTGTGAAAATTCTGGCAAGCAAATATCAAATCTTCTCATTTGAACAAATACCCCGAGAGGAGAACTCTCAAGCAGATGCATTGGCCAATCTTGGATTAGCTTTCAAAAGCTTATCTCAGACCAATATACCAATCATACATGTCGACATTTCTGTCGTGGAAATGTTAGAACTTTTTTGTACAGATGACGACATCCCAGATGATCAGATAGAGAAATCTTGGACAACACCAATAATTAAATATCTTCAAGATGGCACCATCCCTGGTGATGAAAAGAATGCAAGAGCATTCAGAGTAAGGATTTCAAGATTCATATTAATAGATAATGTGTTGTTTAAGAAATCTTTTGCAGGACCATACTTAAGATGTCTCGAAGCTGACAAAGCTATGGAAGTTTTGAGAGAATTGCATGAAGGATCGTGTGGTAACCATTCTGGGGGCAGAAACTTATATACAAAAGCTCTAAGAATGGGTTACTACTGGCCAACAATGCATCAAGATGCTGCCATTTTTGCCAAGAAATGTGATTCCTGCCAGAGGCATAGTGACATCTTGCACCAGCCCGCAGAATTGCTTCATCCAATCCTCCCCCCTTGGTCATTTATGAGGTGGGAAATGGATATAGTAGGAAAATTGCCTAAAGCTCCCGGAGGAAAAGTATTTTTGCTAGCAATGACTGATTACTTTTCGAAGTGGGTTGAAGCTGAATCTTACGTGCAAGTTCGTGATAAAGAAGTCATATCCTTCATTAAGAAAAATATATTTAGCAGATTTGGCATCCCCTCTAAAATAATATGTGACAACGGCTCCCAATTCATCAGCAAGAAGACGCAGGATTTTCTCACTAGATGGGGAGTCAAGATGGTGACATCCTCACCAGTACATCCTCAAGCTGTGGCTAGGCAGAATCAAGTAACAAAATAATCATCAATAATCTAAAAAAGAGGCTAGATCAAAAGAAAGGAAGATGGGCAGAAGAGCTTCCATTTGTCCTTTGGGCAGATAGAACCACACCAAAGAACGCGACAGGACAGACCCCTTACTCCTTAGTATTTGGTGCAGAAGCAGTCATCCCGACAGAAGTCGTCGTCCCTACTGCCAGATTCAAGATGTTGACACCTGAGCAGAATGATGCCAACCTGGGTTATGATCTAGATACCATTGACGAGCTAAGAGATTTAGCCAAGATCAGGATAGCAGCGTATCAGCAAAAGATTGCTAAATCCTAAAAAAAATGTTAGATTACGGAAGTTCCAAGTCGGTGATCTAGTCCTACGAAAGGTGTTTCAAAATACAAGAAAGCCCAATGCTGGAAAGATGGCCCCCAAATGGGAAGGACCATACTTAGTTGATGCCGAAGCAGGTAAAGGTTCATATTGGCTGTCAACTTTGGAGGGAACAAGGATTCCCCGAAGCTGGAATGCCATTCACCTCAAGTCCTATTTTATGTAAGTTTAAATAATTATGTTACAATGCAAATAAAACCAAGGTACAATCTATACCATTTTATTTTCAATAAATGTACTTGTTTCCATTTTGTTTATTTTTTGAACGATTACTGACTTAAGCATCGGAGGGGCGTTAGCTAAGCTAACGCCCACCCCTAACATGTTTCTGTTTTTGCAAGGAAACAAGAAGCATTTGAATAAGCTCCTTAACAAGTAGAGATGTTAACATCCTCCCAAAAAGTTAACATCTTAAATCAGGTACGACCGCTTTCTTACTTTCTGTTTAAAATAAATATTTTTATAAAGTTCTAGCACTTTTTTTTTTACTTCCTTTTATCAAATAAAATGTGACATCAGAATAGATGTCGAAATCTCTCATTATCTTGTTATTTTGCGAGAGGTCGTCAATTCAATTCTCGTGAAAACAACCGTTTTGAGACTGGCCATCTCACCTCCGTTAAAGGTACTTATTCCCTTCAAAGGTTTAAAGAAATTACTTTCTTTCATCTCATTAAGGTTTAAACACCTCGCCTGGAGCGCACGATGTCAACCTTGATTGAGGTGTGTGATGGGCCCGTACGTTTAATATGTACGAATTACCCATCTCCACTCGATCAATGAGTTTGACCCTAAGAATTTATAAATATGGTTGTGGCATATTCATGCCACCTAAGAACAAAAGATTATTGAAATTTACATGTCAATCAAAGTAATTGCAAGGATTTATACATCCACTCGCAAGTTGTCAATATCTCCGAAAAGGTTAGCATGTCAACCTTCTATTTTCATTTTTCAAAATGCTTGAACAAAAGTTTTTAGCAAAACCCAAGCGAAACAAAAGTTTTTTTTTACCCTACGGAACATAAAAGTGTTGAACCAACCCAACACTTGAAAAATAAAAACGCAAATTGTTTTGGCCCTTATGGACCGATTACAAACCCAAAACATTAAAATATTGTCTTTGGGACGCAGCCCATTTTCAAACCAAAAGTTTTTTACCTAAAGAACCATTTTTTGATTTCCTTCACGGGCTGGCTACTGCCGCAGATGTTGTCGCTACTCCTTCCTCTAGGATGTCATCATCCTTTGCAGCTGAAGATCCTTCTCCTGCTTCCTCTCCTTTACCATCCAAAGCCTTCAAGAGTGAACGTTGCTGCTCAACATCCCACTCTGTATGCTTTCCAACCTGGAACTCTTCCATCATCTGAATTTTTATTGCTATCATACTTTGGGCAGCTGAGGCCATCATATTCATCTTCACATCTGTGATGTACCCGATTTTTTAAATCTTTTTTGAAAATCAAACGGAGTCGCCACGCCGTTTTTAGTTTAAGGCCAAAACTTTGAAAAATGCCCAAAAATGAGAGAAGTGGGTTCGGAGGTCACGTTACACTCCGGGAAGAACGTTAGGGTTCACCCGGAATGCCTCGTAAAACGAGTCTTCCTAACTTAAAACCATTTGTGTGTGTGTGTGTGTGTTTTGCAAAAGGAGTTTTCTGGAAATAAGAATTTTGATCGGACTGGACTGAGTTTTATCAAAACAGTGTGCTTCTGTGAGTGAAAAATGACTGAAAAACAAAATGTCTGTCCATTTCATTCTTATTCGCGCGGATCAGGCCGAGCCTCATTCCTGTCCGCGCGGATGGGACAGTAATATTCCTTTTTGCAGCTTTCCAGTCTGATTCTGTAAATTCCAGAATGTCAACTGGAGTTACAGAATCAGAACTGGAGTTTGCAACAGAAAATGATAAGTAAAAAAAACATTTTTGAATTTGGCATCCATGCTTGTCCCCATTTTCCTTAGGCTTTGATTAGTGATCACTAAACATGATTAGTGGTGATCTACTATATCAAGTCATCCTTAGGGTACATTAGGACTTGAAAGCATTTCATTTGCTTGGAATAGGGAGATTTAACATGAAATAAAGATTAAATGTATGAAAATTAAGTTTAGGTCAAGGGTGTATCAACTTTAGAGTGGACTTCTAAGGTGGTCATTAAGATGACCATCCTTGAGATCTTTGAACTCAATGTATCAACTTCACCCCTTTTGTAACCTAAGAACCTTGATAATCTTCATCCATGGAAATTGTCCCAAGGTGAAGATCTTAGGCTTGGAAAAACATTTTCAAGGAAGTAAAAAACAATTTAGACCATTTAAAGTGGTCATCCATGGAAATTTATTCCAAGATGGCCACATTTTAGGTCAAGTAAGAAACTAAGAATATGTGCCATTTATTGTGATCATCCATGGAGATGAACTCCAAGGTGACCACACTTTAGGCCAAGAGATCAAGTAGCAACTAGTTAATATAATAAGAGAGACAACAATTTAAAAGAAATGTTGATCCTTATAGGGAATCATCCATGAAATGAAGTCCATGGAGATCCTCTTGGATCTAGGACAAGAGATGAAGAACAAGTATATGAACAAGTTACATCTTTAAAATATGAGATGTATGCATGGATGAGGGAGATTAAGGTAAGGAGAAGGAGGGTTTACCAATGGTTGTACCCTATCTTCCTTGAGTTTGTGTTTGGGGCTTGAATTTGATCAAGATTTTGTTGGGATTTTGTGTTTGGATGAGTGTTTTTGCTTGGGTGTTAAGCTGTGTGCTGGAATTTTCGTGGATAATAGTAGGGTTTTAGCTCTGGATCCCTTAAACTAAGAGAAAATGATTGAATTTATAGGCAGATTTTAGGTCTCAAAAGTATCCGCGCGGACGAGACTGAGTCTCATTCCTGTCCGCGCGGACTGGAGTGTAGGCGTGCCTGACTCTGCAAAAAGCAGTTTTGGCTGTTAGCATTTAATGAAAAGTAAGTCAATTTCTTGGAAATGACTCTTCCCAACCGGTTTTTGACCTATTTTTGATATTCCTTTAAGGCCCTTTGTTTAAATTGCCTTAGGAAATGACCAAAATGCCCTTAAATGTTTATTTGACGTGGAAGTCATTAAATTGGGCTGAAGGAACCTTGGCGGTTCAGATTGGGACACTTACAGTATCCCCTCGGCGATGGCACTTTCGAAGGAAGTGGGGTCGTCGATAAAAGTGAGGTCCCAATCTGTTGGGGAAAAGAGGGTGAGCGTTTTGGTTGGACCTCTTGGGAAAGGAATGACCATTTTGGTCTAATGGCTGAACCTAGTGATAGGCTACCTACGTATCCTTAAGAGGAATCAAGCCGGTCGTAGTTTGGGTTTTTTTTTACTGTCTTCAGACGTCGACCCTAGAGTGACTGTTTTAGGATGTCAACCTGGTAATGATCTCGGTTTGTCGAAATCGAAGTGATAGCGTTTAGGTGCCTCAAGCCTTGATGATGGCGTTTTAGGTGCCTCGAACCTTAGATGATGGCGTTTTAGGTGCCTCGAACCTTGATGATGGCGTTTTAGGTGCCTCGAACCTTAATGATGGCGTTTTAGGTGCCTCGAACCTTGATGGTGGCGTTTTAGGTGCCTCAAACCTTAATGATGGCGTTTTAGGTGCCTCGAACCTTAAAGATGGCGTTATAGGTGCCTCGAACCTTGATGATGGCGTTTTAGGTGCCTCAGACCTTGATTTGAAATGATTTCCCTTGATGATTTGGGACAGGTGGTCCTTTGGTGGACTTCATTTGAAGGGATCGGTCTCACGTTTGCTGCCGTGGATAAAAATGAGGAAAGAAACGGGATTCCGTTAACTTTCGTCGGGGAAATTGGACTTACGTTTTACTGCCGGGGATGAAAATGAGGAAAGAAACGGGATTTCGTTAACTTTCGTTGGAGAAATCGGACTTACGTTTTACTGTCGTGGATGAAAATGAGGAAAGAAACGGGATTCCGTTAACTTTCGTTGGAGAAATCAGACTTACGTTTTACTGCCGTGGATGAAAATGAGGAAAGAACGGGATTCCGTTATCTTTCGTTGGAGAAATCGGACTTACGTTTTACTGCCGTGGATGAAAATGAGGAAAGAACGGGATTCCGTTATCTTTCGTTGGAGAAATCGGACTTACTTTTTACTGTCGGGGATTTCTTTTGAAAGGGGGTTAACTTGGGTTAACTTTGGTTATCCTCAGTTAAGTCCGGGGTCAAGCTGCAAAGTCTGGGATTTTTAAAGGGCAAAATAGGAATTTACCCCCTCAATCCTGTCCGCGCGGACAGGAACGAAGTGGAAACATGTTTTTTAAAGAGGCCGAGGCCTTTCTTCTTCTCCTTCACCGCCTTTTACAGTCTTAGAGAGAGAGACGGAAATTCCGCCATTGCTGCCCAAAAATCACTTGAAATCCTTCGAAATTTCTTGGTTTTCTTCAATTCTTGATCCATGGAACATGGGGAAGCCGCTATTCAAGGTCAAGGGCGCGGTCCGATTGCGGAGAGGAGGTTAGAACTTGTTAGGATGAGGAGGCATTACTCACTTTCGCAATCGATTGCGGAGGAGCCATATCCCGATATGTGGCAACATTGGTCCACTGATCCGAGTCTTCGCACGGCATACTTCGAATTTCTTCATTCCTTTTGTCGATTTTATTCGAAATTGATTGATTGATTGATTTTTTTTTTGAAAATTCGAAAATAATGCTTCTTGGCCTTGAAATTTGACTTTGATGATTTGCATGTTGTATTGAGTATATGGGTAACACAAATATGTATTTTTTTTTTTTTTTGAAAAAAGAATGGGCGATTTGCAACACATTTTTTTTTGAAGTATGAGATGATGAAAATTTTCCCAAACCCGGGACGGACTTTTGCATGTGGGATTTTTTGCAATGATGATGTTTTTATGAATGAGATGAATGTAAAGAATTATTCATGCATGCCTTTTGTGATTTTATGTGAAACATGGGACATAGTTTTGCTTCTGTTGATTGAATGAATGAATGTAAAAAATTGCTTATATGTGCTATTTGTGATTTTATGTGAAAAATGGGACGGAGTTCTGCTTCTGTTGACTCCTTGTCATTGACATGTCCCTTTATGTATGAATGAATGTCTAGATGGTGTTTGTCGAAAGTCTTTTTCTTTTGTGCAAGAAGAATGGGGTTGAGTCCATTGTATGCCGTTATGCTGCTGATTTTTTTTTTTCAAAACTTTATGCTTGTGTATGCAAATGCAACTGTTTATTGACATTTCTCTCTTTTTTTTTTTTTTTTTTTGCAGGGTGGTGATCGGTTTGTGCAGGATCAACTGAATAAGCTGAAGACCCGGGGATCAGTGGAGTCTGTGATTAGCCTATGGGATCAGCTTCCGATCTTGGGTAAGGGGGCGATGATGAGCCGAGGCAGACTGTCATTGAGACTGGATTGTACGAGTTTGTTGAGTGCTTGAGGGGGCTGGTGAAGTTGCCGAAGAGCAAGGGTTTGACTTTTGCGTTGGCAGAGCATTGGTGGGACGTGACCCACACCTTCCACTTCTTTTGGGGCGAGGCTACAGTTACCCCTTCTGACTATGATGCGATCATGGGTCTGTCCTTTAAGGGACGAAGCATTGAGTGGCGGGATGGCTACAGTGACCGGGAGTTGCAGGACCTTTTAGGCTTTATCCCTATTCCCAAGAAGGGGATGGGGATGGAGTATGCAGTGATCCAAGGGAAGATTGTGGAGAGTATAGGGAGGTATGAGGCTGGTGATGAGAGGATTGCTGCTGAGCAGATTGCTAGGTCTTTTCTGTGGTTCGCCTTTTCGAGTACGTTGTTTGGACACGCCGAGGGGACGACGGTGTTTGCTTTGCTGAGGACGCTGACGGATGTGGAGAGAGACGGAGAGGTGGCCTTGGAGAGGCCGGGCTAGCGGAGCTTTACTTTGCTCTGGATAGGTACAGCCGGAAGGCTGTGAGTTCCCTTACATGCTTTGAGTTTCCGCTGGAGGTACAAGCTTTTTGCCTTTTCTTTTCCTTTTGCATGTACTGTTTCTTTTCCGAACTTAACTGATGTGACTTTTTCCTTTCGCAGGTATGGGCTCTGGAGTTCTTTGACGTTAAGATGTGGCGGCAGCCGGCGGAGCACATTGGGGCGTATCCAGCTATGCTCTCCTGGAATAGGCAGGCTCGGGAGAAGAGGGGTGCTAGGGGGCGCACGAACCTCATGTACAAGGAGTGTCGGCCCCTTATGCTAGCGGAGACGGATGAGAGGATTAGGTTCTTCCCCTGGGGCCGTTTTGACGTAGAGCAGCTGAAGGGTGCGGAGAGATGGACTGTAGAGAGGAGGATCTTGAGGGGGTTATCCTGCGATGTGTGTTACTTGGGGGATAGGGTGAAGCGCCAGCATGGCGACGGCGCGCCCTTGATGGCACCGATGGAGCCTCCTGCTGACATGATGAGTCCGACCGAGGGCTCGGAGACTTGGGCCTACTACTGGGGCGGCTAGCACTTTTCAGGGTTTGTGACGGATGAGGAGTATTTGATTTTTGTGCTGAGGAGGTTGAGGATGCCCCAGGTGCTTGAGAGAGAGGGGATCCCGGTCGTGCGGTACCCGCGGTCGGACTTTTCATACGTCCAGGATGGGGTGAGATTGAGAGTGCAAATTCCTATCCCCGAGAGGGTCCCCCGAGCATTCCGGCCCCGTCCGGATATGAGGGTACGTCTCTTTACCCTTTTTTTTTGTCTCTACTTTTCTCTTCTTTTTAGCTCCAACTACTTCTAATGCCTTTGTTTCTGTGCAGTTCCCGGCCACGGTTGTCGAGAAGCTGGTGCGGCAGGTGATTGGGGCCAAGAGGTTCATCAGGCGGCTCGTCACTCGTGGGGCCGCTCGGGGCAGGGAGAGATGAGCACAGCCGGCGCCAGCAGAGCGAGAGCCCTCCCCTACCCATTCTGAGCATTCCGCAGACACTCCCCCATTCTCCCTTCATGGATACCAGCATGGAGCTGCCTCCGGATCACGTCATTCTCGGGGATCTACATGGACAGGGGCACGTTTGGCACCAGGGCGGATCATCTTCACAGGGCCAGGGATCCGATGCGTTTACGTTCGGGTACGATTTCTTCGCAGATCTCGGCCTGCCCTATCATGGCGTACCTACTGGTCCAGACGAGCCTCTTTCTGGAGACGAGGATGATGACCCCGAGCCTGGGATGTTCATGGCTGCTGAGGAGACGGGCACGAGTCGCAAGAGGGCCCGGGGCAAGGCAGTAGCCTCCGATGATTCTGATGAGTGATTCGATTTTTTGGGACAGATACAATTTATTTTTCATGCACACTTTTTTTCTTTCTTTTTTTTTTGGGAATGTAATGATCTAGGATTATTGTCATTTACTTTCTTTTCTTTTTTATTATGCATGTGAATGTTGCATGAGCCCAATTTTTTTTTTTTTGGCAAGGGTGTGAATGTTTGGTATATGAACTGTTTTGGACAGGTTTTGTGCAGGTTTCGAGCGGCTGGGATAAAATATTCCTCCGCGGTGCAGCAGTAAAAAACTGTTGCAGGATTTTTTTCTGATGGTAACATTCCTGTCCGCGCGGATAGGGATGAGTCTCAATTCTGTCCGCGCGGATAGGGTTGAAGTCTGACACTGGCATTTAATTTTTGCTTTGGATCTGGTTTTCCCCTCTTTTAATTCAAACATCTTCTTCAACTACCCGTTTCAAACTGCATTTTCGGGGAAGAAGAGGGAAAAAGCCATGGAAAACTTCATGAAAAATCCTTCAAAATTGTCCCAAGCATCTCAAATGTCTTTCTTCAACAAGTTTAAGGATTGGTCCCGGGAGATCATGCACGAGAGGAGGTCTTTTTTTTGAAGAAAGGTACAAGATAAAATGCTTGTGGTCTCTCAAAGAATTGGTTCCGGATCATGAGCTTTTGAGGGCTTCCGCTTCATTTTGGGATACAAGAAGACATGTCTTTTGCTTTTCCTACAATGAGGTGGTCCCGACCGTTGAAGAGTTTCGAGATTTACTTGGTGGTCCCGAGGTGGAGGAGATTGCGATCCCTTTGCCCGGAGGAGCTTCCTTTGTTGATAGGTTGTGCAACCTTCTTCATCTTTCCCCGGAGGAAGCACAAGGTATGATCCGTGGTCCCGATCATTTTGATATTTTCGGTCTTCCTGATAGGTTTAGGGGTTTAGGCTTGATTGATGATGTATATTGGGATGCCTTTGCACTCTGCATGTTTGGGACTTTGTTCATGGTTTACTCCTTTGGGATTTGTCACCGGGCTTTGCTGGATGTTGTTGTACACTGCCGTTTGGGTCGGGACGTTGTGCCCCTGATCTTGGGAGAGACCATTCATGCTCTTGACCGGTTGGCTACCGGGAGGCGGTATATGCACGGGGGCAGCCCGTTTCTTTTGACTATGTGGCTAATGGAGCGCCTGGGGGTCCTTCGCGAAAATTCTGATGCGGTCAAACCTTGGACTTTCGCCAGGAGAGGGGTTACTGTGGATCTTGATGATCAGGGCTCATGGGAGTACTGGATGGCTTGTCGCCAGACTGTGGACATCAGGTGGTTGGTGCCTCATTGGCGGGTAGATACTCGGAGGGTGCTCCAGGATGGTTCTCACGTGGTCATGCTTCCGGGGCTTTCTCAGTCCACATTTTATATTCCGGCTCTGATTCGGAGACAGTTTGGCTTGGAGCAGGCTCCTTTGGAGGGCTTTGAGGACATAGCTACCAGAGTGGTGGCTTCTGCTTCGATGGATGACCCTTCGGTGTTCCCATTCATTTCCCGAGCATGGAGGTACGACATCTTTCCTCCTAGGGTTATCCTCAGGCGTCCAGGGCACGTTTTCCTGACCACTTGGTACTTGGACTGGTACGAGAGACATTTGGGGGAGACTCAGGTGGCTATTTTGAGGCGGCGTGAGGCCATTGTTGGTTTGGAAGACATGACGGTTTCAGAGAGGAGGAGGGCCGAGGCGAGGGCCAATCCTCATGATAAGAGTGGAGATGTCGTGACTGACTACGAGGCTTATGTCAAGAGACAAGAAGGGAGGATTCCTATGTTACCGGCTCGGTTACAGGAGATGAGAGATGAGGCTAGGGCTACTAAGGCCCTGACAGACGCTGCTTTGATTGATCATGTCCTTACACCAGAGCTTGGTAGGAGGAAGACTGACATTTTTCCTGTGCAGAGGAAGAAGACCCGAAGAGGAGGAAAGAAGAGAGGAGAAGCCAGTACGAGTGGCTTGGAATGACCTTGAGGTTTCTGAGTATCCCTTTCTTGCCGTAGCAGGCACATTAGTTTGTTAGATGTTTTAGTTTCTTTTAGCAGGTTGTAAGTCGTAGGAGTGAACCGAGCTTAGACTCATCAAAAAGCTTTTAACTGTAATGAATATGTGAATTGCTTTAGAGTTTTTCAAAACGCCTTCATGGCTTGATCAATGTGTTGATGACAAAGTATGGCTTTTATTTGTGTTTTAGACCGAACCATTTCCGGCTGCCTACGTTTCCCTTGGACCAAAGGGCTCAGGTCTACGTAGTTCGACTCGGTTAGATTTTTTTTTTTTCGTGCAACCCTGTTTTTTACCTAGGCCGCCCTTTCGGGTTTTCAACCTAGTTGGGTATTACTCTTTTAGCACTTTTTTTTTTTTTGTGCAACCCTGTCTTTTACCTAGGCCGCCCTTTCGGGTTTTCAACCTAGTTGGGTATTACTCTTTTAGCACTTTGTTTTTTTTTTTGGTGCAACCCTGTCTTTTACCTAGGCCACCCTTTCGGGTTTTCAACCTAGTTGGGTATTACTCTTTTAGCACTTTGTTTTTTTTTTTTTGTTTTTTTTTTTTGTTTTTCTTTTTTTTTTTGAAGACGACTTAGTGCTTTACGCGTAGTATCTGCGGAGCTTGTCTCCGTTTACTGGGTGTACAAAAGGGTTTCCGTCGAGGTCTGCAAGTTGCATGGCTCCTCCGGAGAAGATTTTCTGAACGACATATGGTCCGACCCAGACAGGCTCCCATTTGCCAAGCGGGTTGATGCGGACTGGGGACTTCTCTCTCAAAACGAGGTCACCTTCCCTGATCTCCCGGTGTTTTACTTTCTTATCGAAGGCTCTGGCCATCCTTCCTTGGTAAGCTCTATTATGTTCCATGGCTCTTAACCGGCGTTCATCTAGCAGGGCCAATTCATCATGGCGACTTTGGAGCCATTCAACCTCGTTGATCTGACTTTCTAATAGCACGCGAAGTGAGGGAATCTCTAGCTCAACCGGGAGCACGACTTCCATTCCATAGGTGAAAGCAAACGGTGTTTCCCCGGTTGCAGTTCTGACGGATGTTCTGTATCCCCAGAGAGCAAGGTGAAGCTTGTCAGGCCAATCTCTGCCTCGGACAGCCATTTTCCGAATGATGTTTTCCAAGGTTTTGTTTGCTGCTTCAATGACTCCGTTAGTTTGGGGCCTATAGGGAGATGACTTGTGACGGGTTATTCTGAGTTCCGCTAGCAGCCTGTCGCATTCCCCTTCAAAGTGGGATCCATTATCTGAGATGATTTCGACTGGCAATCCGTACCTACATACGATGTTCTCCTTGATGAAGAGGGCTACCTTCTTTGAGTTGAGGACTTTGTAGGACTTGGCTTCAACCCATTTGGTGAAATAATCCACTGCTACCAGGACGAACTCATGGCCGTTGCTGCCTGATGGTGTGATTTTGCCTATGACATCAATTCCCCAAGTGACGAAAGGCCAAGGGGTGGTCATGCAGTAGAGCTCGTGAGGAGGCAAATGATTGAGATTTGAGTATCGCTGGCATTTGTCGCAGCTTCTGACGAACTGGATGCAGTCAGTTTCTATGGAGATCCAAAAGTACCCCATTCTCAGTATGATTTGCATTAGAGCCCGAGCATTCATGTGGGGGCCACAGGTACCACTATGTACTTCCTTCATGAGTTCGGCAGCCTCTTGTTTGCTGATACATCTCAGGAGGGGACCTTGATAGCGCTTCTTGTACAACATATCTCCCAAAAGAACATAGTGGGAGGCCAGTCGCTTCAGGGCTGAGAGGTTTTTCGCCTTGATTCCTTCTTTATATTCCCCATCTTCATTTTTGAAGGAAGTCTCGCCGTTCTTTAAGTACTGATAAATCTGGATATACCAGGGACCATTGGCCAGTTCGGCTTCCACTTCGATTTCAAAGCAATAAGCAGGGTTTTCCCTTCTCCCGACTCTGAATGGTTTGACAGACTTTCCTTCAGGTATTTCAACGAGAGAGGCTAGTGTTGCCAGAACATCCGCGAACCTGTTGCGATCTCTGGGCAAGTAATGGAAGATGATTTCCTTGAATTGAGTCACTAGCTCTTCCATGTAAGTGTGATATTTCTGCAGACCCGGGTCCACGGTCTTCCATTTGTTAGAGACCTGGTTGATGATGAGTGCAGAGTCACCATACACTTTCAACTCTTTGATATTTCTTTCGAGAGCGGCTTCCAAACCGGCTATGCAAGCTTCATATTCAGCAGCGTTGTTGGTAACCTCGAAGTTCAACTTTACTGCTATGGGGGTATGCTCATCGGCAGGATCGACCAGAAGCATTCCTATTCCATTTCCCCTTTTGTTGGACGCCCCGTCAAAGAAGAGCTACCAACGATTTTCTCCTTCTAGGGCAAAGATTCCGTCATCAGGGAATTGGGGTTCAGGTCCTCGGGACTTATTGCTTGGGAAGTCGGCCAGTTGCTCAGCCATTATTCGCCCTTTCATGGATTTTCTTGTTATGTAAGTGATGTCGTATTCAGCCACAAAGAACGACCACTTCGCTAACCTCATGGAGATGGAAGGTTTGTCGAACAGATATTTGATGGGGTCCAACTTTGAGACGAGATGTATCGGGTGAGACTGCATGTAGTGCTTCAACTTTCCCATGGAGATGGAAGGTTTGCCTATCCGGTTACTGTTTATTTTTATTCCGCTGCAAACCTTTACATCACACACCTCTAGCTGCATCAAATGGTTTTGGTTTCATGATGACATTTCTTGAAGAAAATCCTTGGCTACGTTCTGGTTGTTAGATGATTCTCTGTCTCCCTTCTAAGGAAGACATGGATTGCTGTGCAGAGAATAGAGCGATTCGCAAGGGTGTCTCAGAATATTGAAACATGCTAATTCGAATAAGAAATACATTTATTCTCATGTGCAAAGTGAATTAAATGAAGACTACTATGTGAAACATGAATTTATCAATTTGGCATTGGTGCAAATACAGAACAATCTATGCTGTAATAAAAACATGTGAGCATTCCCATAAAAGAAAAAAAAAGAAAAAGAAACAGCAAAGAAACTCAAAGAAATTTGAAGGGGTTGTATATCCATCCGGTAACAATCAACTTAAGGTTATTTCCTTTCATCCGGAATAGCAATCCAGTGAAACTCTGATCGACGGCGACGGCTTGAGTGAAACTCCTCCGAGTAAGGACGACTTACATCCGGACAAGGCAAATAAAATGAAAAAGTCTTCTTTTCAATGTCATAGATATGGAGACATCGGTCGTCTCTTTTGATGAAATATATAGAATCCCCTTTTAGTCCTGATTCTCCTGTTAATGTTACTACTGAACTTGACATGGCCTGATTCGTATCAAGAAATATGGCTCTTGTTTTGCCAATGCTTTTCATATCAACCCATGATTTACTAGTGAAATCACATCGTTGAACGATGAAACCATAAACCTCTTTAACGCTGTGACCATATAGCAACATTTTAATCATTAAAAGCTCCCCATTAGATTCTACTAACCAAGGAGTGTAGTCAACTATATTCGGGGGTAATCCGTGACGCCAAATGTCCTGATGTATGATTTCAACTGTTCGAGGTTTTGGACTGCTAAAATCAACCACGAACAAATTAAATGAACAAGTCACAAGATAAATATCTCCGTTAAAAGCTATAGCAGATTCCCAGAAACCCTTCATATTGTCCGGATCTTCTTCATCAAGCTTTTCACCGTCGTCCACCTCTATCTCATCAAACTTGGCATCTCCAGGCTTGCACACGAAAAGAGGACTGCCATTATTCCTATATATATCAAAGAAAACGATTTTGCAATCGGGGCTACCAGGGGAAGACAAAAGAACACATAAAGTATGGTTCTTGGATTGCATTGGCGGGAGTTGGATTATCTCCATTGAAACCAAATTAAGAAGTGACCAATCGTTCAGATTGAAGTCTGATATCACCAACCATTTGTTATGAGAAGCCCAAATAGCTTGACGACGTAGCTCGGGAATGGTTCTAACGTAACGACGATCTTGTGATACACTAAAGAAAGTTTGTCTTTGTTTGTGTTTTCCATGAGTAATTACGAGCCAAGGATGTTGTTGAGGGATCGAAGGAGGAAAAGAAGATTCAAATCGCTCGCCATTGTTTGTTGTTGCTGCCATTAGAATAATAATTTGAAGTATCCCTACTTGTTGTAGGGCAATCTTAATTTTATATAGTATGCAGATAGCTATAAGAATCCTACTTGTTGTAGGATTCCCTCCTGCTGAAGGAAGGAAGCGCATATATCGTGGAATGTCATCTTCTTCTGCTATTTTTTTTAATGCAATTATTGTGTTTTTTTTAAAGCTTTATTGTTTCTACTTTTATTATGGGAATAAAGAGAGTAATTACATTAAAAATGAATCACAACACACACCCATTCAAAATAGTTATGTACAACTTTCTGTTCCATAATAAGCGTTGTACTTCATTCATATCATTTTAAGGTTCTTACTTTTGTTTTTAGTATGTCTCAATTTAAGATTTTTAGTTGTTTTATTATTTAAAATGGATAATGAGACTCATTTATCATTGTCACAACAAAAACTCCCTATCCACTTTTTCTCTCCCACTTTACTTTTCATACTCATAATAATTACTTTTCTTTTTTAATTCCCGTGCTCAAACTAAAAACATTAAACCGGGACGGGAGGAGTATTTAATTTGTTAAGGATATTAAAAAATATAATTTGTTTGTTTGTATATATAAAATAACGCTAAAATTAATACAATTTTTTTTTTTAAAAAAACTACATTATTATGCAACGAGTATTTAATACTACCTCTACCACAAAATAATATACTCATTTCTCCTTTGTGTTTGTTTTACAAAGTTAGTCACATTTTTAAAATTAAGATTTCAAATTGACTGAACATCCAAAATTTATAACATAACCTTAAAATATTTGAAAATTCATAATCTTAAAATATTTGAAAATTCAAATGAGATTACCATTTAAGGACATAAAGAGTAGTAGTTAAGTAGTTGCATCCATATGCCTATGGCCTCCTAAGCTTACACCATCTCAGTGTTAGGCACAATGACATAAAGGAAATATAATTACAAAAATTGAAATACGAAACTGACATTGGAATTGAAACAATAAACTGGAAAGAAATTAAGTAACAAAATTTGGGTGTGCACGAGCCCAAATGAATCAGTTTTAAGATTTACTCGTCCCCTCACCGATAATGCTTGAGGTTGCCTTGGACGCGAGTCTCTCAAGATAGAACGTGCGGACTGGTGGCACTTTGCATCTAAAGTCCCCGACGAGTTGGTAGTGTGCCCGAACAGTACCACCACGGTGCACATATGCGAGTAGGCCAAGAAAAAATGTAACAATATGAAACAAGAGAGAGAGAGAGAGAGAGAGAGAGAGAGAGACAGAGAGAGAGAGAGAGAGAGAGGAGGTTGGTGGAAAACTTGGTGTCTTGAAATGATTATGGCTCCATTTTATAGTCGCAACCCAAAATGAACAGTTATAATTACCCTTGATTCGACAAAAGGTGGACTAGCACGAGTAGGTCAATTTGGAGTCACATTCGTGCACGCAGGACGCGCATGCACATGAGTCTGGTAGCCCCAAACCCATTTCGGACCATGATTTGCACCCCTTATGCACTCGTGCGAGAGAGAGAGAGAGAGAGAGAGAGAGAGAGAGAGAGAGAGAGAGAGAGAGAGAAAGTCTCTATACCACACATTCTTACCCCTTACCAAAGTGTATTGAGTATTTAAACATGTTATCTTTTCCATTCTCATTGCACGTGAGATAATCACATTTTTCCACTTTCAACCCACTAACTTTGAGCCTTCGTCCATCAACCATTTTTGATAAATAAATATTTGATTTCAATGTTCTTATAAAATAAAACACAAAGCCACATTCAAATTGATCATTTAACAAATAACCCATCAAAAATAATTCTCAAATTTCCTTTTCACCACTTATATTTTCCTAACACTAAGAACCTTCACTTTCCAGTAGAATAGAGGTGGCTGGTTCGGTTAACCGGCGGTTTACGGTTACCGAACCGGCGGTTTAAACCTTGAAAAATCAGAACCAAAACCGAACCGGTTAACCGCCTAATCCGGTTACGTTTTTACGATTTTCCGGTTAGATCGGTTTTTCGGTTTATCCGGTTAACCGTTATTTTTTTATTTTTTTTTTTTTTCAAATTAGGTTTTTAAAAGAAATTTTTAACAAAATTAAAAACAGTTACGAATTTTTTTAATTTTCTAACAGTTTTTGAATAAAAAAGTTAACTTTTTAACAATTTTTTGAAAAAAATAGTTAAATTTTTAACAGTTTCTGTTAAGTTCTATACTATATATTAACATTTTTTTTTGGATAAAGAAGACTTTAGATGTTGGTTAGTCCTGAATTTTTTTGCAAAAAGTTATGAATTTTGAAAGAAATAAAACTTAACTTTTTTTTTTCAAATTAGGTTTTTAAAAGAAATTTTTAACAGAATTAAAAACAGTTACGAAAAAAAGATAATTTTCTAACAGTTTTTGAATAGAAAAGTTAACTTTTTAACAATTTTTTGAAAAAACAGTTATCTTTTTAACAGTTTATGTTAAGTTCTATACTGTATATTAACATTTTTATTTGGATAAAGAAGACTATTTTAGATGTTGGTTAGTCCTGAAATATTTCGCAAAAAGTTATATAAAAAAAGTTATGAATTTTGAAAGAAATAAAACTTAACTTTTTTAAAAGAAACGAAAGTATATAAAAGAAAAAAGGGACGGTACCCTTAAATTTTATTAATTAAAATAAAATTACAAAGAGGGGGACAACCAACCTTACCCTTTTATAAATAAGGGGGGACATTTAGGAGCCTTTACCTCAACCTAACTATTACAATTAAATAAAAATAAACCTAATCTAAAGTCTAAACTAATCTAATTAAAATAAAAACTAATCTAAAACATCATTCATTCATCAATCATCACTACTTTTCGTGGAGTCCTCGACATCGTATTGATATTTTGAATCCGATAATAAACGATCCTCTTTATAAGGCAAGTCTTGTTGTCTTTTTTCCGCTCTAACCCAATCGCCAAGTAAGAGTTTAAGTTCCAAGTTTTCACTAGTTAGTTGGGAACGTCTTTCATCCAAAACATTTTCTCCAACACTAAATGCCGATTCAACCGCCACCGTTGAAGCGGGAGAGGCTAAGACTTCTTTTGCAACTATTGAAAGTATAGGATAAATTTCTTTCCTTCTTAACCAACATTGTAAAACATCAAATTCATTTGAATTTGAGTCTTGATTTAATTCAAAATTGGTAGTGAAATATGTTTCTAACTCCACGAGAATGTTTGATGATGATGAAGATGAACCTCGAAAAGGACCACATTTTTTACTATACAAATTTATAAAAAAAAAACTATATGGATCCCCACTAGAAGAACTTCATTGAGAAATAGAAGATTGGAAATGAAATCTAGCTTTAAAATGGATGAAAATGAAGAAAAACACTAATTTCGTTAAAAAAACTAATTGAAAATGAGGTAATATTTAGCTAAAAATTGAATGAGACACTACAAGAAAACTGTCATTTAGCGACGGATTTTAGCGACGGACACAAATCCGTCGCTAATAGCGACGAATTAGCGAGGGAATAGTGAGGGATAAAAAATAAAAAATAAAAAGCTGAAAACGACAACTTTAACGACGGATTTAACGACGGATTTAACGACGGACACTATTCCCTCACTATTTCGTCGTAAAATTGGCGCCAAAAAATTGCGCCTCTTTTTACCGACGGATTAACGAGGGATTGCAATTTTTTTTACCGACGGATGTATTTCGTCACTATAGAATTAAAAAAATATTATTTTATTTTTATTTAGCGACGGATTAACGACGGAATTTTGAAAATAATATAACGACGGATAACTTCCGTCGCTATATAAAGTAAAAAATAAATAAATATTATTTCTTATTAATTACCGACGGATTAGCGAGGGAATAACGAGGGATTTGAAAATTTTTTTACCGACGGATGCATTTCGTCGCTATATAATTAGAAAAATAAAAAATATTATTTCAATTTCTTTTAGCGACAGATTAACGAGGGATTACCGACGGATTTTTGTTTTTAAATTATACAATTTAATGTATGTTTATTAATACATAATTTTTAAGTTTACCTCAAATGTAAATGATGTAAGGCCAAATATGATAAAATTATATAAAATATATATTTTTAAATAAAAATTCTTAACTTTTTTTTTAAAAAAAATCACTACTAACAAACATCTCAAATATATTACTAAGCCATAAAAAATTAAAAAAATAAAAAAATACATGCTATTGTCCGTCACTCTTTTTTTCTTTTATATACTTATTTTTTTATAAATAAAAAATTTTTGGATATATAATAAAATTAAAGAATTTTACCCGTCTCTGATTTCTTTATTATACTTTCATTTGTTTATTTTTTTCTAACTTTTTTTATATAACTTTTATACCCTATACCCTATACCCTATAGGGTATACCCTATACCCTATACCCTATACCCTATAGGGTATACCCTATACCCTATACCCTATACCTTATATGGTATACCCTATACCCTATAGGGTATAGGGTGTACCCTATACCCTATACCCTATCGGGCATACCCTATACCCTATATGGTATACCCTATACCCTATACGATACACCCTATAGGGTATACCATATACCCTATAGGATATACCCTATACCCTATACCCTATACCCTATAGGGTATAGGGTATAGGGTGTATCCTATACCCTATACCCTACACCCTATACCCTATACCCTATACCCTATACCCTATTGGGCATACCCTATACCCTATAGGGTATACCCTATACCCTATACGATACACCCTATAGGGTATACCATATACCCTATAGGATATACCCTATACCCTATCAGGGATACCCTTTACCCTATAGGGTATACCCTATACCCTATAGGATACACCCTATATGGTATACCCTATACCTTATACCCTATACCCTATACCATATACCCTATAGGGTATAGGGTGTACCCTATACCCTATCGAGCATACCCTATACCCTATATGGTATACCCTATACCCTATAGGATACACCCTATAGGGTATACCATATACCCTATATCCTATACCCTATAGGGCATACCCTATACCCTATACCCTATAGGGTATACCCTATACCCTATACCCTATACCCTATAGGGCATACCCTATACCCTATACCCTATAGGATACACCCTATAGGGTATACCATATACCCTATACCCTATACCCTATAGGGCATACTCTATACCCTATACCCTATAGGGTATACCCTATACCATATACCCTATACCCTATAGGGCATACCTTATACCCTATAGGGTATACCCTATACCCTATAGGGTATACCCTATACCCTATACCATATACCCTATACCCTATACCCTATGTATATTTATACCCTATACTATAAACCCACATAGGGCATACCCTATATCCATACCACATACCCTATGCCTATACCCTATAGGGCATACCTATACCCTATACATGGGGTATACTATACCACATAAAGGCTATACCCTATACCCTATAAGGTATACCATATACCCTATACCCTATAGGGTATACCCTATACCCTATAGGGTATACCCTATACCCTATAGGATACCCTATAGGGTATAGGGTATACCCTATAGGGTATTATTATTAATTAATCACTAGTCAATCTAAATCTTAATCATTAAATACATCACAAAGAATTAAATTCAATAGTCCAAATTTTATTATTTACTAATCCCTTATTTACTAACTCCCTCATCTCTCTCTCTCTCTCTCTCTCTTTAAATAAAAAATTCTTAATTTTTTTTTAAAAAAAATTCACGACTAACAAACATCTTAAATATATTACTAAGCCATAAAAAAATTAAAAAATTAAAAAAAAATATATGCTATTGTTCGTCCCTCTTTTTTTCTTTTATATACTTATTTTTTTAAATTAAATCTTAACTTTTTTTATGTAACATTTAAAAAAAAAATCACTACTTAACATTTAAAAAAAAAAGTCACTACTTAACAACTTCTCAAGTAATTTTTAAAAGTATAATTATTTTTTTAATTTATTTTTGAATTGAGATAAATATTTTAGACGTTTTTTGGTAAGGAAGTTTTTTTAAAAATATATATAAAATAAGTTAGAAATTAACTAAATAAATGAGGGACAGACAATATATCCTTCACTATGAGTATTTTTTTATATTTTTTTTAAATAGAGATAAATATTTTAGACCTTTTTTAGTAAGAAAGTTTTTTTTTTTTTTTAAATATTTAAAAAAAGTTAGAAAGTAACTAAACAAATGATAGTATAATAAAGAAATGAGGGACAGACAATATTCTTCACTATGAGTATATTTTTTTAATTTTTTTACTTGAATAGATATAAATGTTTTAAACTTTTTTTTTAGTAAGAAAGTTTTATTCAAAAAGTTATAAATTAACTAAACAAATGATGGTATAATAAAGAAATGAGGGACGGACAATATTCTTCACTATGAGTATTTTTTTTTTAATATATTTAAATGTTTTAGACTTTTTTTAGTAAGAAAGTTTTTTTCAAAATGTTATATACGTATGAGGTTTGTCAATTATTATTATTATGTTATTAAAAAGTATTATTGTAGTATTTAGTGTTTACATTTATAGGGTATACCCTATACCTACCCTCTACCCTATAGGGTATACCCTATACCCTATAGTAAAACTATACATTTATAAATAAACATTAAGTTAGAAATTAACTAAATAAATGAGGGACAGACAATACCCTTCACTATGAGTATTTTTTAATTTTTTTTTTGATATTAGGCATAATATTATTTTATTGTTTAAATTATTATTATTATTATTAATTATTTTTATTAATTATTATAATAATGAAGAAATACAAGTATTCACATGAATCATTATCCAAGAAGATAATTTT
Source organism: Adenophora triphylla var. japonica (assembly GCA_022495995.1). NCBI lineage: Eukaryota > Viridiplantae > Streptophyta > Magnoliopsida > Asterales > Campanulaceae > Adenophora > Adenophora triphylla. The sequence goes on from JAFEMH010000428.1 coordinate 253,736, forward strand.
GGTGAAAAACATTTAAATATAAAAAGTGGCAATACTTCATTTGACACACAAGTATTTACATGAATTAGCACATACAACATCTCACCATTAAATACATCACATATAATTGAATCCAATGGCCCAAATTTATTCAAAAAACAAACAAACACACTTTCTTTTGATTGGCTCTTAATGTTCACATGGATTATTGTTAAATCAATTCAGACCATTGATCACACTCAAATCCAATGGTCTCAATTCACCCACTTTAAAACCCTACCCACTTTTCTTATTTCTCTCTCTAGTTAACCTACCGCCTCCCTCATCTCTCTCATTCTTCCCGTCTCCTTCTCTCTTCTCCCCAACCCGTCTCCTTCTCTCTCTCCTTCTTCAATTTCGTTTTTGATTTCTTCAATTTCTTTGATCCAGATTCGAGAAGCTTTGTACTTGAACCGGTTAACCCTTCAAGACAATTCGTAGCAAAGAAGATGGTACCAAAATGCTATACATCAGATGTATCACAAGGAAAGGATGGTTCTAGTAATGTGATAAACTTACACAATGTCAAAAAGAGGTCGTTTGTAGAGGTGGGGAGGGAGGAAGCGAGTGGGAGAGGGAAAGCTACGCTAACTAAGCGAATCATACGTGCACCCCGTTCCAAGAAGTTTGCACCTCCAGTTTTTTCGATAGGTGCACCCCGTTCTAATAAGTTTATACCTCCAAAGCTCCCAATAGTTGCTCATGATTCCACCTCTGATTATCGAGATAGTTTTTCTAGTGATCTTTCTCCAAGATATGGAGAAAGGGAAATTTCTCTTTCTCCATCCATATGCGAGGTGGTTGTAAATGAGAAGTCTGGTTTGGTTCAGAGTCCTTTGGTGGAGACAATGAAAAGTTTTGACAGATCCAAGGTTGAAAAAGAAGTTACATCTCAAGTTGATTATGGGATGTTTGTTGCAAACAACGCTTGTAAGAAGGTGTAAAAGAAATTGTAAATGAGTTTTATCTTTTTCTTTTTTTTTGGTAAAAAAAATATTTGTATTTTTTATTTTATAATAATATTTTTACTTTTTATTTGGTAAAAGAAATTGTAAAATTTTATTGCTTAAAAAAAGAAACATTTAGCTTTAGTCTAAATATAATAATGCTACTAAAATTTATATATATATATATATATATATATATATATATATATATATATATATATATATATATATTTTAATAAAAAATATCAAATTAGCGACGGAAATATCCGTCGTTAATTTGGTATATCAAAAATAAAAAATATTGAAAAAAATAAATTTTAAAAAAATTAATAAAATTGTGAAAATATGTAATAAATTTTAGCGACGGATTTTAAGTAATAACGACGGATTATTCCGTCGCAAAATATCATAAATTCGTCGTCCCATCCATATTATTAGCGACGGTTTGGAATCATTTAGCGAGGGATAGGTCCGTCGTTAAATTACCGAGGGACATGAAATTCCGTCGTTAAACAATAGCGACGAGGTTTTTAGCGACGGAATAAATCCGTCGGTAATCCGTCGATAAAGCGTTTTAGCGACGGATTTTTGACTTTTAGCGACGGATTTTTCCTTCGCTAAAACCTGTTTTTCTTGTAGTGAGAGTAAGAAAATATGTGAATATTTGAGAGTAGAAGAGAGAGAGTAGAGAGAAATAATGTGAAAATAAAATGGGAGAAGGGAGGTGATATTTATAGTTAGTTTTAATTAGTCAATTTTTTTTTTGGTTAAATCCGTTACTAACTAACTGGAAAGGGGGGGGGGGACAGGCGTACAGGCAGGCAGGCCATGTCGCGCCCCGAACCGGAGACCTACTTGGCCCCACGTTCAGAACACGCTCGAAAGACACCTCAAATTTTAAAATTTTTGACATGACCATTTCGAACTTTTCATTTTGGAAAACCTGTTAATGTAAAGACTTTCAATCACAAACCATTCAACTTCCCAAAATATTTACAAACCACACACCAAGTTATTTTACAAACCAAGGAACCTAGTTCCCAATTCTTCGATACTTTTACAAACATTACCATATTACAAAAATATATACAACATTATTAGCGACGGTTTGGAATCATTTAGCGAGGGATAGGTCCGTCGTTAAATTACCGAGGGACATGAAATTCCGTCGTTAAACAATAGCGACGAGGTTTTTAGCGACGGAATAAATCCATCGGTAATCCGTCGGTAAAGCATTTTAGCGACGGATTTTTGACTTTTAGCGACGGATTTTTCCTTCGCTAAAACCTGTTTTTCTTGTAGTGAGAGTAAGAGAATATGTGAATATTTGAGAGTAGAAGAAAGAGAGTAGAGAGAAATAATGTGAAAATAAAATGGGAGAAGGGAGGTGATATTTATAGTTAGTTTTAATTAGTCAATTTTTTTTTGGTTAAATCCGTTACTAACTAACTGGAAAGGGGGGGGGGACAGGCGTACAGGCAGGCAGGCCATGTCGCGCCCCGAACCGGAGACCTACTTGGCCCCACGTTCAGAACACGCTCGGAAGACACCTCAAATTTTAAAATTTTTGACATGACCATTTCGAACTTTTCATTTTGGAAAACCTGTTAATGTAAAGACTTTCAATCACAAACCATTCAACTTCCCAAAATATTTACAAACCACACACCAAGTTATTTTACAAACCAAGGAACCTAGTTCCCAATTCTTCGATACTTTTACAAACATTACCATATTACAAAAATATATACAACATTATTAGCGACGGTTTGGAATCATTTAGCGAGGGATAGGTCCGTCGTTAAATTACCGAGGGACATGAAATTCCGTCGTTAAACAATAGCGACGAGGTTTTTAGCGACGGAATAAATCCGTCGGTAATCCGTCGATAAAGCGTTTTAGCGACGGATTTTTGACTTTTAGCGACGGATTTTTCCTTCGCTAAAACCTGTTTTTCTTGTAGTGAGAGTAAGAGAATATGTGAATATTTGAGAGTAGAAGAGAGAGAGTAGAGAGAAATAATGTGAAAATAAAATGGGAGAAGGGAGGTGATATTTATAGTTAGTTTTAATTAGTCAATTTTTTTTTGGTTAAATCCGTTACTAACTAACTGGAAAGGGGGGGGACAGGTGTACAGGCAGGCAGGCCATGTCGCGCCCCGAACCGGAGACCTACTTGGCCCCACGTTCAGAACACGCTCGGAAGACACCTCAAATTTTAAAATTTTTGACAAGACCATTTCGAACTTTTCATTTTGGAAAACCTGTTAATGTAAAGACTTTCAATCACAAACCATTCAACTTCCCAAAATATTTACAAACCACACACCAAGTTATTTTACAAACCAAGGAACCTAGTTCCCAATTCTTCGATACTTTTACAAACATTACCATATTACAAAAATATATACAACATTAAGTCTAGGTTACTACCCAAGGTTTACATTTACATAATGTAACCAACTAAACCATACCTTGAACAAAATACCACCCAACTCTTCGTCCTCACGTGATCAACGTGGCCGAGCCCCAGGTTCTCCTCTATCTAAGAAAGCAATAAAAGGACGAGGTGAGAAAATCTCAGCAAGCTATTATGTGTGCAGCAATATGATATGCAATCACACTATGAGCGCATATAACAACTAATCACCATGTATATATATATATATATATATATATATATATATATATATATATATATATATATATATATATATATATATCACATTCTTATACACATTAAGAAAGATATACATATGAACACATAAGTGAAATATTGTAACACTGAAAAGGATACTGAGCCAAGGTTTAATCCTCAAAAGGATATCACGATCCGAGCAGCATCATCCGCTGAAGAGACGGTTCCGGAACCCATAATAGTAACAACAATAAACAGGACTATGACACACAGTCATATCCTAAATAGTGCAACTAGACTACTTCTTGAGCTAGTCCACTACTCCCAAACCATGGCCTATGGCTAGGCAAACAGGGAACCAGAGTACGAACTATAACTGACTCGGCTCGGTGCCATTATAGTCCCGTAACACTGCCCAATTCAAGCACCATCTGGACTTGAATCAAAAGCACAGTACTAAATACTTGCTTATAAGCTCCGATGATTCCAAAGTAGGGAATCATACCCATATTACATATCACAATGATACAATTGATAACAAGTATCCAAACAGTAGCACTAAGGCTAACAATCCTTGAATCATATAACTTAGGATTCCAAAGTAGGGAACCCTAATCAAGCACATCATAAGATGGTAACAATGATCAAAAGTGCAACACATATTGCCTACACTTTCACTACTACATTTCTGACCTAATGTAACGCCAATTTTCGTTGCATTAGGGCCCAAAAACCGTTACATTAGGCCTAATGTAACGCCAAATGGCCGTTGCAACGCATTAGGTCTAATGCAACGACATAGTAAGCTAATGTAACGCCAGAGCTTTGGCGTTGCATTAGGTGAATACCTGATGCAACGCCAATTTTAAAACTATATGAACACCTAATGCAACGCCAAAAAGTAGATGAGTACCTAATGCAACGCCAATTTAAAAAGTAGTTGAATACCTAATGTAACGCCAAAAATTAGATGCACACCTAATGTAACGGCTGTTGTTATGTATTAATATTGATTACTAATAGTAATATATATATAATTAAATAATAAAAAAATATTATATAAAAAATTAATTGACATGATAATTAACATGTATTGACAAACTTCATTCCCAAAAGATACATAATATATATATGTACACATGACAACGTGTCATCGACACATACTAATTACATAATATAAGTGGTAAAAACCTAACAAGTTTTTAACATAACAAAGAAAAGTAGATAAGTTCCATCGACACATAGTAATTACAAACACCAAAAGATGCACCAACAAAACAAAGCCTCCACCATGTTGGATTGTAATGCTTCAAATGCTAACTATGAACGCAAGTGAAAATACAACTAATTAGAACAACAAAACATGGGTCAGTAAACTTTAACTATATATAGAGTGAGTCATCACTGTCGGTTCTTGGCACAAAACCATTACAAATTAGGTGATCTCTCACAAAGCGAGATAAAACACAAATTGAAAATCTTCTTCTTGCAGTGATGTCCTTATAAGGAACTGGAATGACTCGGAGTTTTCAATGTTACCTACATATAAGAAATTAATGGCAGCAGGTCTTAGAATATGGGTGTTCAGGTATAATTCTATACGGTTTCCGAGCTCTTTAGTTTCTTCCACTAATTGAAAATCTTAATGCCTAGCATCTAAGGAAGAACATATTGTTTCCAACCACTTGATCACATTTTCACTTCACAGTTTAAGTTCTGAAAGACAAGCATGATACAAAAATAAATAAATAAAATACTGTTTACTGTATGGTTGAAAACAGCCTTTAGACAAAATAGAAGTAATATATATCCTAAAATATCTACAATGCAAAGAGTTGATAACAAAACTTGTGCCTCAATACAGCGGTGATACAAACTTTGTGGTTCCAGTGACTGCGACTAGGTTCTCTCTTAGTCATCTTCATCTCAAAACCAAAACTCCATGGTATCCATGGTACTCAAACGGCCAGGTAAGGATTTAAAACAATTCTACTCTCTTTGGACGAACAAATTTATTTCCATAGCAAGTAAATAATTAATTGATTTATATCAACTGAAGTATATATCTGTCTCAATTCTAAAGCTGCTTCATCAGATAAACTTATATCTGACATTGTAAAAAAAAAAAAAAACTTCTTTTAATAGGTTGGAAGGTGGACAGAAGTGTATGATGGACTTACCTTTGCTACAGTTAGAGGAGCTGGACGTGAAGTCCCTTTATTTCAGCCGAGACGAGCTTGTATTCTCTTCCGATCATTCCTGGCTGGGAAAGAGTTACCTAAATCATGATGCAATAAATTTCCTATAGGTAAAAATTGGTTAGTATTGAAGCAACTGAATCCATTCAAATGCCCACCACTAGTATTCAAAGTGAGAAAAGAATCCATAACAAAGAAAGAGTAAAAAAAAAGATGGATTATGGTCCTTTTTATTCCCACTACGAACATTACGAATCTCAAGTTAAGCAGTACGTACCAGTGATGAGGAAGATGGTCAATTGAAGGAGCACATTCATTACCCTGTGTTTGATCCATCTACATGCACCATGGGATAAAATGGAACATGTTCTAGGCATGAGATTTTCTGATTACAGACCGATGAAACACTGTCTTACATGTTATGCTGTGAACAATGGAAGGCAACTTAGGTGGAAAAGGTCAGAGAGTAATACGGTATAGGGTATAGTGTATAGGGTATAAGGTATAAGATATAGGGCATAGGGTATAGGGTATAGGATATAGGATATAGGTTTAGGGTTTAGGGATTAGGGTTTAGGATTTTGGCGTTGCATTAGTAATTTAGGCGTTACATTAGGATTTTGGCGTTGCATTAGACTCGTTACATTAGCTCTGGCGTTGCATTAGATGCGTTACATTAGCTCTTGCGTTGCATTAGATGCGTTACATTAGCTCTAGCGTTGCATTAGCCGTTACATTAGCTCTGGCGTTGCATTAGATGCGTTACATTAGCTCTGGCGTTGCATTAGATGTGTTACATTAGCTCGTGGCGTTAAATTAGATGCGTTACATTAGGTCAGAAATGTAGTAGTGTTTTATAGTAACATTCAAGGATATAACACAACCATAAACCATGTATATGAATACACGTAAGACACAATATATAACCAATCAGCCCTACCTGCTCAATATACAATATTAAGTAACTTCCATACAAGCCCAAGTTCAATTTACCAAGTTGGATTCAATATTGTGAAGTTACAATTCAAGGTGGTGAAGCATTTTCCAACCAATATTTAAAGTACTTCCACTATTCCATTTTGACCAACTAAGATATCATTATGAAGCTAAAATGTTCTACTTTAATCTAAGTTAAAGAGTGTTCAAGTTGGTTCTTATTTGGATAGGTTTCCAAGCCCTTAAAGTTGATGCAGAATTTTCAGTAAAGGGCACGACTCGTGCTCTAGGGCACGACTCGTGCCTTTTTCCTCCCATTCTGATTAGAACGACTTAGACAATTTCCACGACTCGTTGCCACGAATGGCCAAAGGGCACGACTCGTGCCCCTTGGCACGACTCGTGCCAAGGCTGAAATCAGACACCCAAATTCTCTATACCATCATTCTTTCAACTCAACTTCTTCATTACAACTAAAATCAGTTTCCACCATTTCAAAAATCCTTTTAAAAATCCAATATCATGATTTAACCATAAAAATCATTTTCTTACAACAATTGTTCAATAACATCATCATATGAGCAATTAATTGAAAGAAGTCATAATAACTTACCTAAATGAGGAAAAATAAAATATTTATTTGAGCAGCTCTAAACGATCCCCTCGTCGCCAGGAACACGAATCCGCAATCCGCTGCGAAAACGAAGAAGTATTGAAGGGTGGGGAATTTTTCTAAGGAAGAACTAGGGTTTGGACAATTTCTCCATGGTTTTCCTTGAAATGCTTACTGAAGAAGAAAGAAGTGATATTGTCTTTAACTAATTTCCCATGGATTTTTATAATTTGTTACACTAAAGCTCCTCTAAGATCCTAGGAAATAAAACTAACAACTTTAACTATCTTCTTTTACACCAAAGCACCTTAACCACATATAATCAATTTATTAAAATTTCAATTATTATAAAATCATTTTACACTTTATAATTTATTCCATTTAGCCCCTTTATAAATAGATTTAATTCAATTCCATCCTAACTTCACATAAGTTAGCTAAAACATAATTGAACACATAAACTTAACATATAGCATAAAAGACATAAAATGAAATACTACCATCCGGACCCCACGTGCTCGACAAGTGATTAAATAGTGCCTACTATCGGGGTCGTGACAGGCCAGGAGGGGCAGGAGGCCGCATGAGGAGGGCCCTGGCCGGAGGAAGTAGCCGTTGAGGCCTAGTCGCCCAACGGTCATGAGCCCACCCAAATGCCCAATGCCCAACGGTCATATGACCATTTGAATTCCAAATATTGCCGGTTCAAGCGGCAGTTTAACCGTTGGTTGGACCGATTTCCCTTACCTCCCAACTGTAACCGACCCGCCAAAAACCCGGTTTCGATTAAGCTGATCCGGTTAAATCGAGTTGACCGATTTTTAACAGTTTTGACCGGTTCAAAACCGGCCAATTAGCCGGCTTGGTTCGCGAAATGGCCACCTCAGAGTAGAACATGTCTTATTTTCTAGCCAAATGACTCTAAAAGCTATGTAGTCTACATCTAAAATAGCTCCCACATTAAAGTTCAATATATCAAACACTAGCCCATGCCCGTGTCCAAGGCCATGTTTTTTTTAAAATTTTTTTTTAAGGGCAAAATGGGAAATGAACAAAATAGTGAGGGCAAAATGGGAATTTTCGCCGTTGAAACTGTTCATTGAACATCAGAAGGACCACCCTCATTTATACTATAGATAACTACATCTTATATTCTTTTCAAAAAGTTTGTCCCCTTTTTATTTTTATTATCAACTCGATCGAACTTTAACTATAAATTTATGAAAATTTAGACATTTCTAGGCAATTTTAAAAATTGTTATTGAAAGTATTCCAAATGATGGAACACTAACAATTTATAATATCGCATAAAGATATCTTAAATATCATAAATTTATGGTCAGTTCGATTACATTGATCATAAAAATAAAAGTGTGACAAACTCTTCGAGACAAAAGGAGTAATAAACAGCGAGTGTTATTGTTATTGAAAGTATTTCGAAAATAGAAATAATTTCAAAATAAAATATTTTCTTGAAAAAATGAAAAATTCGAAAACAGGAAGAAGATGAAGAGACGGTTTAAAATTAACCGGACTAAGTCGAGTCTTGTGAAAACACAATCTCCGTAAGAAGAATATGCCCCGCAACGGTTGAAACGACAATCCTCTCGTAAGATGAAACGACTTTTCGAATCCTGATGGAAGCACTTCAAATCAGAAAACCTACGAACTAACGAAGTTTGGAATTTCTGAACTTGGAGGGAGGAGAATGCAACAATATGCTTTCAACTAACTGAACTCTCTAATACTTGATTGCTTGAATGATTTGGATGATATTGATGATTTAAACTGACATTCTGGGGGTCTATTTATAGTATATGAAGAGTTGTGGTACCTCTTGGGAATAACCACAATTGGTACCCGGTGGATCTGCACCGTTGAATCTAGGCTTGATGGAAGGCTGGGATCGCATGGGTCAACCCATTTTATCTGACCCGTCCTTTGGAACAGGTGTGAGTCGTGTCTCCAGCCCTAACCATTTGAACCTATTTCATGAACCAACCGACTTGACCTGCCCACCGGACTGACCCAACCAAACCGAGCTGCCCCAATTCGTCCTAGAGCCGCACCGAGCCAATACGCCCTTCGCGATTGTGGAGTAATATTGGGCTAGTCCAAAATCAGCATAATTGGACCAATACTTGCATGGTTGGCCCAATGCTCCACTAGGTTGCATGGTAAGAAACCATCAGGACTTGACCTGATGGCCAGAGCACTGGGACACCAACACGGAGGTCCTGGGTTCGACTCCCCCCAGTGGTTAGAGTGGATGATTACCCTCCCTAGTTAATATTAGGCGCCTCTGGGGGGGATTTTAAGGGAATTTCAGAGAATTGATGGACTTATTAGTAAATTGACTTACACAAAAAATGGGGCTTGACTCGAGATGGGCAAGCCTCAAAAAAAAAAAAAAAAAAAAGAAGGATATCACTTGATTGTTACCTTCTTCAAGTGGATGAGTTTACAAATTCTCATACTTTTTGATTTTTAGGCAATGTGGGACATGACATTTCATATTCACACTGTTCATAAACCCATTTCAAATTACATACTTTGAGCATTAATTTCTCATTCACCACAATTAGGTTTTGAGAAAATAAATATACCACGTTAATCTACTTCAAATGTAGATTATAAATATGTAATTTATTTTTTATTTATATAAAATGAAAATACATTTAATTTTAGTCAAAAATTGATCAAACCAATATTTACAACAATATATATATATATATATATATATATATATATATATATATATATATATATATAGGAAAGCTATTCAAATGAGAAACCAAATTTATATGAGAACCATGAGAACCACTAATAGCCTATTGAATTAAAAAACACATCAATGCTTGGATTAAAAAAAAGAGATAGAGGGTGGCATTTTCGTAATTATTGTGAACTAAATCCCCTCAAATTTGAAAATAAAATATCTCAATATCTATAAGTCGAAAAAAATTCGAAAGCACCGATTTTTTTGTCTTGACGAGACGATTCAAACTAGATCCCCGAAGATAGGATTTTGAAAAATAATATTGAACAACGTCTAATTTTTAAAACACTAGCTAATTAACTAGTGTACACTAGCTAGTTAAGTAATGTACACTAGCCTTGATTGGCCATATGACGGACCATAGCCTTGATTTGGTTGAGATTCTTGACGTTGTGGCAGATATTCTCTCGGTCTTGCATACTCAGCAAATATAACCCAACTATCCAAAAACTTCAAATAAACAGCAAAGAGGAGGTTATCAGGCCAAGCATAGGTGCAACCAATGCCCCTTATAGTTAAGCTAGTAAAGATGCTCTAAAAATTTCAAATAACCAGCCAAACTGCTATACTACACGATTATTGATCACGTAAATGTTTCGCTAATATTGTTGCCTTGTACAAAAACATTCATATAATTGATTACTTAACTAGTGTACACTAGTTAACTAGTGTACATTACTTAAATAGTGTACATTACTTAGCTAGTGTACACTAGTTAACTAGTGTACATTACTTAACTAGTGTGCACGAGTTAATCACTTACAGCTAGTGTTCACTTACAGCTAGTGTTCACTTACAGCTAGTGTTCACTAATTAATTAGTGTTCACTAAGACAACATAGCTAGTGTTCACTTACAGCTAGTGTTCACTTACAGCTAGAGTTCACTAATTAATTAGTGTTCACTAAGACAACACAGCTAGTGTTCACTAAGACAACATAGCTAGTGTTCACTAAGACAACATAACTAGTTAACTTACAGCTAGTGTTCACTTACAGCTAGTGTTTACTAATTAATTAGTGTTCACTAAGACAACATAGCTAGTGTTCACTTACAGCTAGTGTTCACTTACAGCTAGTGTTCACTAATTAATTAGTGTTCACTAAGACAATACAGCTAGTGTTCACTAATTAATTAGTGAACACTAGCTTTAAGTGTTCACTAAGACAATACAACAAGTGTTCACTAAGACAATACAATAAGCATTGACATACAAAATACTGTAAATATGTATAGACTCTAAATAAAAGGGACAACCCAGTGCAAAAATTGTCCCTGCGCGGTGAGGCGGGAAGGGTTCCACCAATGCAACTCTCAAAACTGTATTGACACTCTCAATAATAATTGTTTTTGGGATGGAGGGAGAGAGGAAGATGTATTTTTCTGAATCTAGATACCAATGGCAATTAATTGCCCCTTTAAATAAATTTCCTCCAGAATTCCTAATTACAATTAATTCCACCAATGAAAATCAGCACTATAATCAGTCAGCCTCCAGTTTGTAGGATTAGATAAATACCAATGAAAAACCAATAAGTGTCATCCTATATATCCTGTATGTGTTCACTAATTAATTAATGAACAATACAGCTAGTGTTCACTAATTAATTAGTGTTCACTAAGACAATACAACTAGTGTTCACTAAGACAACATAGCTAGTGTTCACTACGACAACACAGCTAGTGTTCACTAAGACAACATAGCTAGTGTTCACTAAGATAACATAACTAGTTAACTTACAGCTAGTGTTCACTTACAGCTAGTGTTCACTAATTAATTAGTGTTCACTAAGACAACATAGCTAGTGTTCACTTATAGCTAGTGTTCACTTACAGCTAGTGTTCACTAATTAATTAGTGTTCACTAAGACAATACAACTAGTGTTCACTAAGACAACATAGCTAGTGTTAACATAGCTAGTGTTCACTAAGACAACATAGCTAGTGTTCACTTCCAATGTAGTATGTTCACTAATTAATTAGTGTTCACTAAGACAATACAACTAGTGTTTACTAAGACAATACAGCTAGTGTTCACTAATACAACACATCTAGTGTTCACTAATACAACACAGCTAGTGTTCACTAAGACAACACAGCTAGTGTTCACTAGCAACACAGTGTTTTAAAAATTAGACGTTGTTCAATATTATTTTTTCAAAATCCTATCTTCAGGGATCTAGTTTGAATCGTCTCGTCAAGACAAAAAAATCAGTATTTTCGATTTTTTTTTTTTGACTTATAGATATTGAGATATTTTATTTTGAAATTTGAGGGGATTTTAAATGAAATAATTACGAAAATGCCACCCCCTCTATCTTTTTTTTTAATCTGGAGCATTGATGTGTTTTTTAATCCAATGGCTGTTAGTGGTTCTCATGGTTCTCATATAAATGTGGTTCTCATTATAATAGGACTATATATATATATTTATATACTCCCTCCGTCCGATTAATAACTTCACCTTTTGCCATTTTGGGTGTCTCATTTAAAGCTTCACCTTTTCTTTTTTGGCAAAGAATCTTTACTATTCCACCCACTCATTCTCTCTCCTATTTTACTATTACACTCACAACATTTTTCAAATTTACTATTTCCTCCACTCATTCTCTCTCCTATTTTACTATTACACTCACAACATTTTCTCCACCCTTAATTTGGGTGCCGGGCCAAAAAGAGTGAACTAATTACTGGGACGGAGGGAGTATATATTTATATATTTGGGAAGGGAGAAAGTATCAAATAACTATGAGAAGCTAAAAGAACAATATCAACAATTACCAGACATCACCCAATTCAAGCATTCTAAGCAATTGGAGCTTGTTTTGTGTTATATCTAATACAGATTCAATAAAACAAAAAAATAAAAAATAAGAAAACATGCATATACTCTTATAAATTTTGATAAAAAATAATAAAAAATTTCATTATTTTCGTACTATTCTAAAAATGATTATTGCATCGATAGAAAAAATATTCGTGACTATTTTTAAATTATCGTAAAGATAATCATCAAATTACTTAACACCTTTTAACCGCCACATCAGCCGTGGTATAAACTGGTTTAATCCAAATGCTAGATCGCCGCTCAACCAACTTAAAAGGAGACTTGTTGCAATATTTTCCATCAAAGGACCGGTATTTTTTGGTAGAAAGACAATAGAAAACGCCAATATTCTCTCGATCAAATTCGGAAAAATAGATCTTATTCCCCATTCCTCTTGCAATACTAGTCTCCAAGAATGATGCCCCCTCGCTTACATAAAGCATTTTATCGTTCCCCAAGCTTTCAATATCTTCCCACATCATTTTAGACAGATCAAACCTCTTAAGATGAACATGACGATGCTCGTGAGTCAAAAATACGGCCAACAATCCTCCCCCATCCTTCTCTACCACCAAAGAACTTGGACGGAATAAAACACGTTTACGAGCTGACCAAGCCTTCCCACAAACATCCCAGCTATTCTCTTTGACGTCATATACACCGAAATTTCCCGTCTCTCCCAAGAAATACCACTTTCCATCTAAGAAAACAGGACTGCAATAATCACACATAAGGAACTTTTTAGGTAAACCATTCTTATGAAAACCATTATCAGGGTCCTGGTACGTCCAATCTGACTCCCCATATTTAATTGTCATAAATCCTGTAAATGCATACGTGTTGCATGGCTGCATTCCAATTACAAAACAATCAGGTGACGATGGAGGAGACGAGAAACTAATATTTGAATTCAAAGCTTCCCATGAGGTATCCGGAAGATTGATTTTCTCCTTGGTGAAGGGATTGAAAAAAAATGAATTCGATACGCCTTTAGATACGAGCAACCAACCATTATAAGATGAACAAATACGTGCACCAGTTAACTCAGGAGTGTCCAATTTGTAAGTAACATTGTTGGCCGGGTGATAGACTTGGCATATAGTGTCTCATAAAGTCAACAAACATGGGAAGTGAAACAATGAAGAGACAATAGGAGGCGGGAGGACCCTAAATCTCAGGGTTGCTGATTGCCACGATCTACAAATCATATTAAAGATGGCCAAATCACCGGCAAAGAGTCGTGAATGTATCAAACTTAGGATGTCCGGCTGAAGTTCAGACCACGATCGGTTCTCCATATTGCTTCAAATTAAACAAATGAATTTAGGCATTCAAACGAACACATATGCATAAACAAGATGGTGTTCTTATAAGTACCTGAATGGAATATGTTTGATCTTCCTGTACTTCAGATGAACTGAGAATTCAATGTGTTTTTTGTTTTACTTTTAAGGATAAAGGGTTATATATAGTGGGTTCATATATTTCAATTTCCTACTTATTTTAGGATTTCTTATAAGTATCAGTTTTGGTTAAATTTTTTATTTCAGTTTGGATTCTGGTTTCGATATACTCCGTAATTTAATATTTTTGTTTTGACTTCTATCCGCTTTAATTTGGGATTGGATTTCACTGTTGGACATATTTTCTGATTCTATTTATTTAACCGAACTTTTTTTTTAAGAAAAAAAGAAAACAAAACGTCAAGTGCATTAATAAAGTTTCAAACGATAGCGCTCCATAACAGTTAGAGGTTCGTTTCACAGATGAGGATTTCTACAAAGCAGTACATTCTTGTACAAACTGTTCGTCGCAATGAAAAATCATACTTCCTCAGTTCCGTCCCTGAAAGATTGTTCCATTTGTCATTTTGACTTATCCCAAAAAGTATATCCCATTTCTAAATTTAGGCATGAATGTTAGTGCAAATCTACTAAGGTACAAAAAGGTGAAGCTCTTTCTTAATAATTGCAAAATGTACAACAGGACAATCTTTTAGAGACGGAGAGAGTATTACATCTCGAATAGTAATGTTTGACCTTAAACCAGATCTCCAACGAATATTCTTACGAACAATAGTAATGTTTGGCAATAAAGACATGATACAATAACACATTTGGGTTGACAATAAATATCCAACCAAGAATCATAAACATTACAATAAGAATAAATACAAAAGATACAGAAAGACTCTCAATAATAAGAGAAATCAAAGGTTCTCGTTAAACGAGAGTAGGCAAAGGCTCTTGACGAATGATAGAATACAAGTAACATAACAAGAAGTAATGCAATGTTGGCAGAATTACAATAACAGAAGGAATAAGATTACAAAAATTGAAATACAGTTAAAACTGAAAAGAAATTGAATCAATAAACTGTAAACAAGTAAATCGGCAGTAACAATCTTATTGTGCACGAGCCCTGATAAATCAGTTTTCTTAATACTTATTCGTCCCCTCACCGATAGTGCTTGAGACTGCCTTGTACGCGAGTCTCCCATGATACAACGTACGAACCGAGGGCACTTTGCAACTAAAGTTCTCGGCGAATTGGCAGTGTGCCTGTATAGTATTACCAAGATGCAGAAATGCAAGGAGGCCAAAGAAGAGATGATACAATATGCAACGAGAGAGAGAGAGAGAGAGAGAGAGGGGAGGCTGCTGGAAAATTTTTGGTGTATTAAAAATGGTTTGTGATGGTTACACCTTATAAACATAATGGCCAAAATGAACAGTCAGAATTAATCACGAAATTAACACAAATTTAATTTCGTATATTAATCCTGATCCAACTGCTACAAACGAAAGAAATCAAATATGATATTAAATGTTAGTGGCAGTTACAATCTGTTCATGGTTTCTGATTCGGAATTAATTTTTTTTAGCAAAAGGTGGGCTTGCGTGAGTAGGCCAATTTGAAGCCACATTCGTGTCCGTAGGACGTGCATACACATGAGTTCGGTAGCCCGAAACTGGAGATGGCCATTTTGGGCCGTGGCCCGTGGGCGGCCAGTCCAATCCGTGGCCCGTCACCCATTTGGCTCGCGCCTGTCCAGCCCGCAGCCCATCCAACACGCTTCGTACACGGGACGGGCTTGGACTGGATAGATGTTGTAGCGGCTGCAACAACATAGTGTTCGGGGAAAGCAACTGAGAAGGAAGCAGCAGATCTGATCGCGCTAGATAAGAGGGCCCACTCTAAAATTATCAGGTGCCTAGATGATGATGTTCTGACGGATATTGCAGATACTGATTTCGGAGGTGCTATGTGGCTTGCGTTGGAAGATACGTATCTGACACGATCATTGAACGACAAGTTGTATATGTAACAGAAGTTGTATTCTCTCCAAATGATGGAAGGTAAGACCATTAGGGATTATATAGATCGATTTACATCTTTATTACTTGAGTTGCGTAATCTTGATGTTAAGGTTGAAGATGAGGATGCTTCACTTATATTGTGTGTTTCCTTACCAATGTCAATTGAGGGATTTGTGGATTCCTGCATTAGTGGTAAGGATACGGTTACTTTGGAAGAGGTTAAAAATAATCTCAATACCAGAGATCTGTGCCGCAAGGCGAGCGATTTATTTATAGAATCTCAGTCAGCAAGGTTGGTTGCAGAAGACAATAAGGGCCAAGGTAGGAGAAAAAAAGGGTTCGTCTAAATGGGGTCCAAGATCTGGAGATGTCTGTACTTACTGCAAGGAAAAGGGGTAATGGAAACGTGAATGTACCAGTTGAATAAGAGCGAGCAATCTGGGTCTACTGCAGCTTTGGCAGAAGACGATGATGAGTAATATGCCCTAGTAACCGAAGAAGACAAATATATGATAGATACATGAATTCTTGATTATGGGGCTTATTATCACATGTGTTCGTGAATGGAATGATTTGCAACATACGAGGAGAGGGAAGGGGGTAATATTTATATTGCTAATGCACTACCAGAAAAACATGTTTTAGCGGCGGAAATTTTCGCCGCTAAAGTAAAATTTTCGTCGCTAAAGTAAATAACCGACGGAATTTTTCCGTCGGTGGTCCGCCACTGTCAGCCCGCCACAATGGTCCGACGGACCAAATTCCGTCGGTATACACCGACGGAATTAATATTCTGTCAGTGTTCTGTTGATATCAGTGACGGAAATTTTCTTCGCTGAATTAATTTAATTTAATTAAAGTTTTATTTTAGCGACGGAATATTCCGTCGCTAGAATAAAAATTTATTTAAATTAAATTAAAATAGCGGCGGAAATTTCCGTCGCTGAATTAATTTAATTTAATTAAATTTTTATTTCAGCGGCGGAATATTCCGCCGGTGAAATAAAAATTTAGTTAAAATGAATTAATTCTGCGGCGGAATACTGACGCTGATCACTCTCCACCTGACGCTGCTTCTGAGCCTCCAAAAGCTGTGCCCTAGCCTCTGCAGCTACGCGTCTCTCCTCAGCCTCCAGAGTTTCGATCCTCGAAGCATACCGAGTATCGGGCGTGAAAACATTTGGCAGACGGTCGGTCGACGTCGATGGGCATTGCAGCCCGTGATCCCCCATCCCTAACACTCGGTCTCCTCTCTTTGGATGTCCATCCGAGGTGACCGAGCACCAAACTTCAGGAACGAAAGGAACGGGCTGGCCGGGAGGAGTACCTTCGGGAAAAACGGCGGCTTGATATGTACTCTGTCAAAATAAAACAAACAAATATAATCATATACACAATGTACATAAATAAATTTACATATTCAAAAGCAAGTCATTTAATGATAGTTTACTTACAAAGGCCAATGCAGAGCGATCGTCAACCCATTGCGGAGGTTGATCGGGCGATGTAGGAGGTCGAACATGGGTGCTAACGAAAACATCCAAAAAACTGACATCCGGGTCATGTTCCTTTTCCTATAAATAAAAGAAGCGAGATTATTATTTTGAAATGATATAAATGCAACATTTAGCTTCCCATATTATCCTTGTGATAAAAAAATGTTCTCTTTAATCACTAAAGTTGTGAGTATAATATTTACTTTCATTAGGATTTAGGGGTAATCTTAGAAAAGAAAACATACACTACATTTACACTAAAATCATGGATTTCATAGCATCAACATGGCTCCCAGCTAACATACGTACATAAACTTATTTAAAAGCATGGATACACTACATTTAAACTAACACCCAATGTATTTCTTATCATTTACACTAACTGATGCAGGAGAAGACGGTGGCCCAGGCGGGCGCCTCACAGCCACCAGGCGGACGCCTCAAGGAGGTTCAACAGGGGGGATTTCTTCTGCGAGCGAGGCGGGCGCATGAAGATTATCCGGGCGGGCTCCTCATCAATGATGGGGGGAATTACAGGTTTTGCGTTTGTTTTATTATTGCTGTTTTAAAATTATTTACTTAGGGGGTATTTTAGTCTATGTTTGCTTATTTCGTTTTAGGGTTTATTTTAGGGTTTTGAGGATAGTATTTAAACACTTTTAGGGCTTTTGTTAAAGTTAGTTTTTATGATATTTAATTTCAAGAGTTTTTCTCTTAATTCCTGGTGGATTCCAGATTATCACTGGTGGATTCCAGTATATTGTGTTTTAGGGTTCTTCGCTTGAAGAACTCTTGTGATTAGTGCGCTAATCACGAAATCTATTGTGCTTCCGTGCTGCGTCAGTTGGTATCAGAGCAGGCCATATTCTGTCTTTTACATCATACTGAAGTATTATGGGAGATCAGGCAACAAAGGTTGGTATCGGTGGTGTAACTACCGCTATCACTTCCTTGGCAACACAGATTGCAGCGTTGGTTGCCGCTCAACAAGGTTAAAACACTAATCAAAACTGTCATGGTGAGAGAGACAGGGTTAATCCAAGACGACGTCCTCAAGGGACAGAAAATCAGGATGATGGGGATTCCAGTTCCAGATCTGATGACGAGGTTATTCACGAAATAGATCTTCGATTGGACCGTGCTCGACAACAGGAACAATATTTTCTAGTGTTAGAGGACGAAGAACTCGATGAAGCGGACAAGCATGATCGACGTGTGCAGAAATATAAATCAATCAGAGATCTGAATCGAGCATCAAGGGAGTGAGTGCTTAGGCAGCGACATAGGATGGAAGCCAAATTTTATGCTGATAAAGTCGATCACTATACTGCCAAGATTCAGAAACTGGAAGTGCGTAGATCTGCAGTCCATGAACGTGTTGAAGAAGAACGTCGGGGCCAGTTCGAGGTCTTGTTGCAGAATAACAAAAATTGTGCTCAAGAAGAACGTCGCGGGGAAAGCCTCCACCGCGTCGAGCCGATTGAAGGGAAAGGATCAGATTCAAGCGGAGGAGATTTAGTTGCAGTTAAGTTCGCGAACCAAGATCTACAAATATTGAATGAAAGTTTCAAAGGAGAGAAGATTAGTAATAATTCTCTGTCCGTGATTGAAGAGTCAGATTCAGAAGAAACAATTTTAGAGTCAGGTTTGATCGCTTCAAAGATCTCGGCAGAGCGTGGTACAATTCTGATTAAACACTATTACAAGTTTTTTTATACCACTTTCTCTGTTACACAAGGGATCTTGGGTTCTCACTCGCAAGAGTATGGCTGAAAGGTTGATTATTTAAATGAAAAAAAAAATTTACATCAAATTGTGCTTAAGGAGCGGGTCTACTCGAAATATTTGTTCAATTGGGAGGGAGTTTTCCAAACATCTGAGATGAACTCGGGGACGAGTTCTTTTGAAGAATGGGTGACTGATGCAGGAGAAGACGGTGGCCCAGGCGGGCGCCTCACAGCCACCAGGCGAACGCCTTAAGGAGGTTCAACAGGGGAGATTTCTTCTGCGAGCGAGGCGGGCGCATGAAGATTATCCGGGCGGGCGCCTCATCAATGACGGGGGGAATTACTGGTTTTGCGTTTGTTTTATTATTGTTGTTTTAAAATTATTTACTTAGGGGGTATTTTAGTCCATGTTTGCTTATTTCGTTTTAGGGTTTGTTTTAGGGTTTTGAGGATAGTATTTAAACACTTTAAGGGCTTTTGTTAAAGTTAGTTTTTATGATATTTAATTTCAAGAGTTTTCTCTTAATTCCTGGTGGATTTCAGATTGTCACTGGTGGATTTCAGTTATTGTGCTTAAGGAGCGGGTCTACTCGAAATATTTGTTCAAGTGGGAGGGAGTTTTCCAAACATTTGAGATGAACTCGGGGACGAGTTCTTTTGAAGAATGGGTGACTGATGCAGGAGAAGACGGTGGCCCAGGCGGGCGCCTCACAGCCACCAGGCGGACGCCTCAAGGAGGTTCAACTGGGGGATTTCTTCTGCGAGCGAGGCAGGCGCATGAAGATTATCCGGGCGGGCGCCTCATCAATGACGGGGGGAATTACTGGTTTTGCGTTTGTTTTATTATTGTTGTTTTAAAATTATCTACTTAGGGGGTATTTTAGTCTATGTTTGCTTATTTCGTTTTAGGGTTTGTTTTAGGGTTTTGAGGATAGTATTTAAACACTTTTAGGGCTTTTGTTAAAGTTAGTTTTTATGATATTTAATTTCAAGAGTTTTTCTCTTAATTCCTAGTGGATTCCAGATTATCACTGGTGGATTCCAGTATATTGTGTTTTAGGGTTCTTCGCTTGAAGAACTCTTGTGATTAGTGCGCTAATCACGAAATCTATCGTGCTTCCGTGCTGCGTCACTAACACCCACCAACAACGTGCATACAACCCTCCTGTTTGATTTCAAAGTCAATTAAACTAAAACCATGGATTTCATAGCATCAACATGGCTCCCAGCTAACATACATACATAAACTGATTTAAAAGCATGCATACACTACATTTAAACTAACACCCCATGTATTTCTTATCATTTACACTAACACCCACCAACAACGTGCATACAACCGTCCTGTTTGGTTTCAAAGTCAATTAAACTAAAACAATGGATTTCATAGCATCAAATGGCTCCCAGCTAACATACGTACATAAACTAATTTCAAAGCATGCATACACTACATTTAAACTAACATACATATCATACGGTAGTGATGCTCGCCGACTGGTATCGTCCCCATCGTATGCTTTGTCGTCGACCCCGAGGAGCCTGCTCTATTTGCCCGAGCCTGTTGGGCGATAGCTATCGCCCCATCCGATGACCAATGTTCGCAAAAGCTACGAAAAACCTCCTCGGTCATCCAAGGAGGTGTCAAGGGCTCTAATCCCGCCGCCAGCCGCTAAATATAAAATTTAGACTTCGTGGTACCTATAAAAAATATGAATATCTCGTAAACATATAATGATAACATTATAAAATTAAAAGAGTATAATCATTGTTAATTAAACTAATTAAGGATAGATAAATATGTTACCAATATGATCCCGAAATAACTTCGAACACTGTTTCGTGAAAACAAATTTAACCGACGCCTCTTCGATATCCGGCGTCCATGTAAATTTCAACTACAACATATAATGATAACATTACAAAACTAAAGAGTATAATCATTATTAATTATAACATTTTAATAACAAACTAACATTTAAGTTTTAAATAAAAACCATTAACACATTACCTTAAACTCCTCCCAAGCATTCTCCTTCTCCTCCCGTGGCAATGATTTACAGTTGGGCCAAAACTCTTGCATGACCCGAGACCGCCAATACTGCTCAATCTTTGTCCCGGGGGTAGAGTATGCACCTATAAACCTGCCAAGTATATTTATACAATAACATTTTAACTTAAATAATGAATTATATATAAAACAAAAAGGAACCAACTTATATCAAATTAATGAAGAGTTACTTACTGAATATAATGTGGCGATATCCGGAGAAACGTCCTCCCCTCAGAATTGACAGGAGTAGGACTATGAATAGTATCGGCCCCAGAGGAGGAGCTGGTACTACTATGTGTAGGGTCGACATCATCAGTACCGGTAGCACCTGTATCAGATCGGGACGGTTGCGTCCCAATAATAGATGTGTACACGGGGCGTGTCTTCCTGCCCGCTCTACTAGAACTCATATCTAAATACACTAAAAATATTAAAATATACAACTTTAACAATAGGAAACAATATATTCACAATACATATAGCTCCTTGAGATTAAATGTTCAAGAAATAATAAAAATTAACACGATGGATTGGATTAAAAATTAAATTGAATTGATTTGAAATAATGTGTGCGAGAAATCTTCCTCGTCCTCGTGACCTATGAGTCGACAGCTTAATTGATACTCTCCGGGTAATCGTTTTCCATGAATCGGAGACCAATGTCTGATTATGCTGTAATCGGAGACTAGTCTCCGATTCATGGAAATTGATTACCCACAGAGTATCAATTAAGCTGTCGACTCATAGGTCACGAGGAAGAGGTATGTTTCTCGCTCACATTATTTCAATTCAATTCAATTTTAATCCAATCCATCGTGTTATTTTTTGCTTCAGACGCACACTTGTGATGATGTGTATCCGAAAATTTTCCCATTTTTATTTGAAAAAATCAACGAAACGGAGTCGCCACGCCATTTTAATTTTGAGGGCCAAAACTTTGAAAAAAGCCCGAGATCAGAGATTTAGGTTCGGAGGTCATGTTACATGCCGGGAAGGACGTTAGTGTGCACCCGGAATGCCTCGTAAAACGAGTCTTCCAAGCTGAAAATCATTTGTGTGTGTGTGTGTGTGTGTTTTGGCCAAAATAAGTTGAAACTCAGAAAAGTAAAAATTGGGATATCTTTTTAAGACTTTAAACTGATCCCATGAATTTTTGAAAGATTTTTGGATTGAGATTTGGTACTCAAAAGACCTTTTGAAGTTGAGAGCCATTTCTGCCAGAATGAAAAAGGCAGTGGACCTTTGATTTTGAAATGGATTCAAGGGTCTTAAAACTTAATAATCTGGATAAACTCAGAGAATTAAAGTTGTTCCAGACACCTTAAATAAGATTTGTGCGAAGGAATTTTCCATTTTGGAGAAGATTTGAGGGGTAAAAACCTTCTGGAAACCTCAGATATGAGATCTGGATTCCCAGAAGCTGATGAACTAGCCTCTGAAAGAAAATTTGAAAAGAGGAGTTTTACTCACCCAAAAAATAAAGTAAAAATATGTATGGAAAGATCTGGATGTTGGCTACAAAAAGTATTTTGTAGTCAACACCAAATTCCACATTTATCTGTGCCCAAAAATTAAGATAATGGACTGAGGTCTGGGAAAATTGCTACTGGACAGCAACTTCCCAAGAGAGAAAATATGATTTTAAGGGGGGTTTTGCATCCATGCTTGTCCCCATTTCCCTAGGTTTTGGTTAGTGATCACTAGACATTTTAGTGGTGAATCAACTATACCAAACCATCCTTGGGGTACATTAGGACTAAGCATTTCATTTGCTTGGGAAGGGGATTTTTATCCTTTGAAAATGAGATTTGATGCTTGAAAATGGTTTTTAGGGTTTTGAAAATGAGTTTTCTTTGCAAGAAAGTAAGAGAACTTGAAAATAATTTTGATCTTTGTAGAAGATCATCCATGGAGATGGTCTTCCATGGTGATCTTCTTAGATCTAAAGCAAGAAGATGAAAGAACTACATTTTGTAGTTTGCAAGTGCATGCATGGTTGGAGTTTAGGGTAAGGAGAAGGAGGGTTTACCAATCTTCCTTGTGTTCTTGAGTTTTTGGCTTGAGTGTATGAGTGCTTAAGGCTTGAATATGAGAGTGAGTGGATGAGTGTGAGTTGGGAAAGATTGGAGAGAAAAAGGTGACAATTCTTGAAGAATTCTCACTGTTTTCTCTCTATATTTCGCCAGAGGTTCGGTGCAATTGGTGTTGTTCCTTATTTTTGTGACTGGAGGGCTCAATTTATAGCCCTCTGAAAGATGCAAACCTATCCGCGCGGATGGGATCCTTCAGCGTGCACTGTTCATTAAATGCAGCTCCAGCTTTGGACAAGAGGAATATTTCTTTTTGAAATTTCAAATTAACAGCCAGTTTATTGTTCCCAGCCATTTCTATTTGTGGTTTTATTCCTTTTGTTTTACTTTTTGAGATTCTTTTTGAGGTTTAACCTTAAATAACAATGCCCATTTTACCCTCACTTTGTTAGAAAAGTTAGGATTGTTAGGAATTGTTAGAAATGTTATAACTTTCGTTAATTTTCTAACGAAAATTCTAACAAGCTCAAATTGGAGCACTTACAGTAGCCCCTCGGCGACGGCGCTTTCGAAGGAAGCGGGGTCGTCGATAAGAGTAAGGCTCCATATTTGGCGGGATGATCGAGTGATCGGGTGGCTGAACCTAGCGATAGGCTACCTACGTATCCCGAATGGGAATCAAGCCAGCCGTAGTTCG
Organism: Adenophora triphylla var. japonica; assembly: GCA_022495995.1. Taxonomy (NCBI): domain Eukaryota; kingdom Viridiplantae; phylum Streptophyta; class Magnoliopsida; order Asterales; family Campanulaceae; genus Adenophora; species Adenophora triphylla. The sequence continues at coordinate 278,010 of JAFEMH010000428.1, forward strand.
GGTCTTTGTGATGGATGTGTATTGACCCATCCAAATGATGCACTTTTAAGCTTTCTTTGTGTTTGATTCCCGAGTTTTATGTATATTTGATGTGGCTTGTGAGTATTTTATGAGTACAGGGTATAGTGCTGATTAAAGATGCATTTTATGGCTAAAAAGTGCAAAAGGAATAAAGTGGAGCGGAGCTCAAGGACTAAACTGGCATTTGGAAGCTTTTGGACCAAATGGGAATTATTGGAAATTCAAGGACTGAAATGGAATTACGGAATTTTCGGACGAATTTAATATATAAAAATTCCTTGGATTAAATGGAAAATAAAGTCCCAAAGAGCGAAACGCAGAAGAAGTCATTAAAGTGGTCAAAGTACGACTGCAAGATAGCGGGACGAAACGAATACTAATTGATACTAAATTAGTAAATCGGGGCCGAGGTGGCCGGCCACTGCAAGGTATTTGGCCTAGGACTTGGGGCCATGGCCTAGCAAATTTGGCCCAAGGCAAACAAAGCTGGGCAAGGCAAAGTGAAGAAACAAGGGCGACCGCTCTCACATGAAGAAATTGAAGACCAAAACTTCCTGCCAAGTTGAGCGGCCGCGCCAACACCCAAAGCGGCCGCGCTCCGTCGATTTCAACACCAGTTTTCACGTATTGAACAAGGGCAGATTTGTCTTTTCTCACCTTTGACCCTACTGTTGCCCTATTCTTGTATATAAATAATCATTAGCAGCCACGAAGGAAGGAGATCAATATCATATTATAATTAATATTAGTTTAGTTTTTATTTTATTCTTTTCTTGGATCAACAATTGGAGAAGAGAAGATTTCATCAATTCATTCCAGGTTTTTTTTATCTTTGTAAATTATGAGTAGCTAAATTTATTAGATTTGTAGATTGTTTTGATCTTTACCGGATTTTTATGCAATTAATATTTTAATTCTTTCTATTTAATTCCTTCTAGTTCATCAATAGATTTTAATTTATTGTTCTTAGATTTGAGACGTATGTTAAGATACGAACTCGTCTTTGAATATTTGGGGTATCGAATTCGCCATTAATTTGGGATTTTGATCCATAGACAACTATTGATTGAATAGCTTTAATAGAGGCCGTAATAGAAATCGATTAAAGTTAGGTTCTTTTATTCTTACGTTCTTAATTTATTCTTGGCCTATTGTGGAACCGTAATAGAATCTACAATATTAAGAGAGTATTTAGGATTGTAATTCGGCCACCTAACCGTGTCGATCCTAGCAAAAGTGAATGAACCCTAGAAGTTGAATTAATGTTTTATAAGTAAAATTCCGCATAGAATGATGGTAAAGTGAAATCCAATCTACGAATCTCTGTTCATAATCTGTTTTCTTGTTTATTTAGTTTTAGTTATTTATTTTATGCTCTTTAGTTTCAAATCAAAATTATAAACCTTTGTTACTAAATTCACTACGTTCATCTTATTTGTTTACCAACGAGTCTCTGTGGATTCGACCCCTGCAATTGCATACTGCTACACCGGTAGTGAGTACACTTGCTCGGTTTTTATTACAAGAGGGAGTTTTCCTCCATCAAGTTTTTGGCGCCGTTGCCGGGGACTTGTTGCAAGTAAACAAGTAAGTTAAGTAGTGAATGCAAGGTCGTCGTTCTTTGAAGCCTACATTGGTTCCATTGGACGATAACATCAATAGACTTGAGGAAACATTTGAGGGCGATCCCCTCTTTAATCCACTTTTCTCGGATTCGGACATCGAATCAGAACCCTCCACCAACGAGGTAGAGGAAGAGAAAGCCGAGATGGCAGTACCACCGGCACAAACAATGAATGATTTCCTTAGACCTCGGGTAGACACATCTACCTCTTGCATAGTGCTGTCCGATGCAGCCAAAAATTTAGAGGTCAAAGGACAATACTTTGCCATGTTGCCAAGCTTTCACGGATTGCCTGGTGAGGATGCACTTACGTTCCTTAAAGAATATATTATTGTTGTTGCTCAATTTTTGTTAAGACAGGGAGTGACTGAGGAGCAAATTAGACTGAAGTGTTTTCCTTACACTCTTAAGGGAGTGGCTAAAACATGGTTGCTGATGCTTGCACCGAGCAGCATTAGTACTTGGGTAGAATTGCAAGATGTGTTCCTTAAAAGATATTACCCACATCATCTGTTGGCTAGCTTTAGACAGAAATTGATGACATTTTCCCAAGATGTGGGGGAGCCCTTTCATGAGGCATGGGAAAGATTTAATACGATGATAATGCAATGTCCCCATCATAATTTCACACTACCCTCACTGAACCAAGCCTTCTATGATGGCTTGAATGACAATGGTCAATCAATGGTTGACAATGCTGCTGGAGGCTCAATTGGAGCCAAGACCCCGGATGAGACCAAGGCTTTATTTGAGATGTTGAGTGCTAATTCTCAACAAAAGAGTTCGAGGGGTAGGACAAGGGGGGTATTAGATTTGACTGCTACTGATAATCTTTCTAAGCAAATTGCAGTCTTGAGTAGTAAATTTGATAAATTGACTGCCTGTGGCACTTCTGTTGGTGCCAATGTTATTACTGATTATTGTACAAATTGTGGTTTATCATCTCATGTGACTAATATGTGTCCAAGTGCAGCAAATTTCTTGTATAATCCTGAACAGGCACATGCTTTCAATGGATATGCACCAAGGCCACCACCCCAAGGCAACCAATATGGCAACTACAATCCATGGGGTGGCTATCATAATCAGCAAGTGAAACCTCTTCATGTGCCACCACCTGGACAACATGATAAAGAGCCTTGGGAGCTGGCGAGTCCAACAAGTTAAGGATGGAGATGCGGCAAAGTAATAGAAATACGAGATCTTGCTTTTGAAAAGATGGGCACACAAGTAGAGCGACTTGTGAAGGTTGCCCAAGAGTTGATGAAAGAGAAGAACCCACCTGAGCAAGCAAAGTCAATCACGACAGTGTGGGATGAGAGTGAAGAAATCGAGGAGGTATTTCTATCTTCTCTTGATAATATTAATTGTTTTGATAATAATGATGATGTTAATGAGAATGAAAAAGTTAATCATGTTCAAAAAGACCCCGGGTGTTTCACTATCCCAATTTCTTAAGGGGTCAAAATTTTAAAGGTTTGTTAGATCTTGGGGCAAGTGTCAATGTGATGCCCTTTCATGTTTTTAGAAGTTTGGGGGCATGTGAGTTGAAACCACCCATGAGAGACTTGCAATTGGCGGATCTCTCAATTAAAAGACCTTTAGGGGTTCTTGAAGGGGTGTTGGTTAAAATTGATAAAATCATTATCCCCATTGACTTTTATGTGATGTGTATGGAGGGATCAAGTGAGGAGCAATTGAAAACTCCCATTCTGCTTGGGAGGCCATTTATGTTTGACACTAAGGCCACCATTGATGTGTGTCGGGGTGGTGTCCTTGAGAGGCATGGGGGAAGAATGCAAGTTTGTTATGTCTAAAAATGATAAGAAAATCTCCCCCAAAGATGATTTTGTAGGAGCCATAAATGATGTACCAATGGTCATATATGATGTGAATGGATGTGAGAAAAGTGGGGATAATGCGGACGTTTGTCCCGTGGCTAGTAACATTAAGGCCGACCAATACTCTAGGAGTAACGGGTCGTATCACACCCCACACGACTCCCATAAAGAGTCGATTCCATCACATTTACCACAAGGGCCTTCAAAACATAAAGTTAGTGAGGAGAGTTATAGTGATTTATCTGATTCTATATTTGCTACTATTTTTGTGCATGATAACTCTCTTGATCTTGGTTGTGAGAATGGTGTTCTGCAGGTTGCAGAAAAGGTTGAGTTTGGGGGTGGAAACCCCAATAAAAAGAAAAGAAAAAGGGGTAAGCACAAGCGTAAAGTTTCAAAAATAAATGTGGCTTTACCCCTACTTGTTGACAATGGAGAGCTGATTTGGAAAGAGAAGGGCGTCTGTGCCCGCGAGGAAAAGAGATGGTCCAAAGGCCGCAAAGCTAAGGCCAAGTAAGATTGGAACCATAGTCGGGCTAACGACTTTAAACAAATGCGCTGCTTGGGAGGCAACCCAATGAGGTATGTTTTACTGTTTTGTTAATTATTGTTTAGTAGTGTCTTGCTATCTTTCGAACTTAAGGCACGCTTTTGTTCTCTTTGCTATGAGGACATAGCATGTTTTGAGTTTGGGGGTGGGCAACTCTCCGAGTTTGTGGGTTTATAGGGGAGTGTATATAGTGTCACCCTCTAAAAAAATAGAAAAAATTAAAAATTTTGTTCTTTTCATAGTTGGGATGTTGGTCAAAGTCTGTGATGATTAGAGTATGCTTTAATTTTAAAATCACATGTGCTATTATTAGTGTGGTGATTGGGATTGCATTGAAACATTTAAATTATGATTGCACCACCTCTCACTTCCGTATCATATTCTTGGTCATTGTCATCAACTTAGGTGCCCTTTATGGGATCACTTTGTGTATTCTCGGGGTCCCTAGAACATGTTTGCATGATTGTCAATAACACGTCAATAGGTTACTTGATATATATGGCTATTCTTTGAATCCCTTTTTGTGAGCCTTAAACTTTCTCGTCACTTAAATAAAAAATTTCCGCTAGAACCCCTTTTGAGCTTAAAAAAGAATGGAATCTCTCACAAAGTGGGAGGTTATCTTAGACCGCCATTCGCCTTCATTTGTACCCTCATTGTCCTACCCTTTTAACCTATACACAAATTTAATTTTTTCCACCTTTTCAAGAAAGTGAAACTAGGGAATGAATTGGAAATTGTGGGGGAAGTTTGGAAAATCAAGGGTGGGGTGGAAAGTGGTCACGAAAATAAAGAAAAGGGTCATGTTATGTAATGAAAAGAGGGGCTTGATAAAAAAAAAAAAAAAAAAAAAAAAAAAAGCAAAATAAAAAAAAAAAAAAAAAAAAAAAAAAAAAAAAAAAAAAAAAAATATATAAAAAATCGAGCCCTCTTTAATGTTCAAGTGAAAATTATGTTTCAAGGTGACCAAAGAAAGTAATGAAATGTGCTCAACCCCATGTCGATGTATGAAAAAGTTTTAGTTTGTGGGTTGGCACATTGGGAAGTACTAAGGGTGAGTGGAGAAATTATCATCAAAGTGGGGATGTATTGTTACAAGAAGACTTTCTAGTATCACTTTCTTATGTTCGTATGTCCTTACCTTCTTTTGTAACCGTGAACCGAGCCATGCGATCTTTCGCACCATAACACTTTAAGCCATATTATTCTTTCAATATCGAGCTAACTTAGGGTTGACAATCGTGTAAATATGCATATGAGTGTCCTTTTTGGGTTGTACTGTTTATACATATTGGTTTAGAGCATCACTTAGTGAATCCATAAACAATCTTAGGTTGTTGGCAGTGACCTCCCATAATTCATTCATCATTCATGCCGCGGTGGAAAATTGTGAGTTTTATGCTTCAATGTGATTGTAATCCCATTACTGTGGTGGCACTTGTTGATTATGTGTGTTGGTAAGGATCTGAGACTTGTATGGCCAATGACTCATCTTTGATAGAACATCCCAAAAATATTATTTTGTTTTAATGTTTTATTATTAGTAGTTAGAGTAGCTGTATTTTACTTCTTTTAGTTTTGTTTTACTCGGGACGAGCAAAAGGTTAGTTTGTGGGTGTTTGATGGATGTGTATTGACCCATCCAAATGATGCACTTTTAAGCTTTCTTTGTGTTTGATTCCCGAGTTTTATGTATATTTGATGTGGCTTGTGAGTATTTTATGAGTACAGGGTATAGTGCTGATTAAAGATGCATTTTATGGCTAAAAAGTGCAAAAGGAATAAAGTGGAGCGGAGCTCAAGGACTAAACTGGCATTTGGAAGCTTTTGGACCAAATGGGAATTATTGGAAATTCAAGGACTGAAATGGAATTACGGAATTTTCGGACGAATTTAATATATAAAAATTCCTTGGATTAAATGGAAAATAAAGTCCCAAAGAGCGAAACGCAGAAGAAGTCATTAAAGTGGTCAAAGTACGGCGCAAGATAGCGGGATCGAAACGAATACTAATTGATACTAAATTAGTAAATCGGGGCCGAGGTGGCCGGCCCCTGCAAGGTATTTGGCCTAGGACTTGGGGCCATGGCCTAGCAAATTTGGCCCAAGGCAAACAAAGCTGGGCAAGGCAAAGTGAAGAAACAAGGGCGACCGCTCTCACATGAAGAAATTGAAGACCAAAACTTCCTGCCAAGTTGAGCGGCCGCGCAACACCCAAAGCGGCCGCGCTCCGTCGATTTCAACACCGGTTTTCACGTATTGAACAAGGGCGAGATTTGTCTTTTCTCACCTTTGACCCTATCGTTGCCCCTATTCTTGTATATAAATAATCATTAGCAGCCACGAAGGAAGGAGATCAATATCATATTATAATTAATATTAGTTTAGTTTTTATTTTATTCTTTTCTTGGATCAACAATTGGAGAAGAGAAGATTTCATCAATTCATTCCAGGTTTTTTTTATCTTTGTAAATTATGAGTAGCTAAATTTATTAGATTTGTAGATTGTTTTGATCTTTACCGGATTTTTATGCAATTAATATTTTAATTCTTTCTATTTAATTCCTTCTAGTTCATCAATAGATTTTAATTTATTGTTCTTAGATTTGAGACGTATGTTAAGATACGAACTCGTCTTTGAATATTTGGGGTATCGAATTCGCCATTAATTTGGGATTTTGATCCATAGACAACTATTGATTGAATAGCTTTAATAGAGGCCGTAATAGAAATCGATTAAAGTTAGGTTCTTTTATTCTTTCGTTCTTAATTTATTCTTGGCCTATTGTGGAACCGTAATAGAATCTACAATATTAAGAGAGTATTTAGGATTGTAATTCGGCCACCTAACCGTGTCGATCCTAGCAAAAGTGAATGAACCCTAGAAGTTGAATTAATGTTTTATAAGTAAAATTCTGCATAGAATGATGGTAAAGTGAAATCCAATCTACGAATCTCTGCTCATAATCTGTTTTCTTGTTTATTTAGTTTTAGTTATTTATTTTATGCTCTTTAGTTTCAAATCAAAATTATAAACCTTTGTTACTAAATTCACTACGTTCATCTTATTTGTTTACCAACGAGTCTCTGTGGATTCGACCCCTGCAATTGCATACTGCTACATCGGTAGTGAGTACACTTGCTCGGTTTTTATTACAAGAGGGAGTTTTCCTCCATCACTTTGACCCTGGAGATGATGGCGTTTTAGGTGCCTCGAACCTGATGAGCGAGTTCTGCTGTCGGTTGCTGGAAAGAAACTCTGCTGGGGATAAGAGATGACCATTTTCGGTCTGATGGCTATTCGCTCTGCTGGGGATAGGAATGACCATTTTCGGTCTGATGGCTATCCGCTCTGCTGGGGATAGGAATGACCATTTTCGGTCTGATGGCTATCCGCTCTGCTGGGGATTTTTGTGATTTATCGCTTTCCTAGTGATAGCGTCTTAGGTGCCTCAAACCTTGAAGATGGCGTTTTAGGTGCCTCGAACCTTGGAGATGGCGTTTTAGGTGCCTCGAACCTTGAAGATGGCGCTTTAGGTGCCTCGGACCTTGATGATGGCGTTTTAGGTGCCTCGGACCTTGATGATGACGTTTTAGGTGCCTCGGACCTTGATGATGATGGCTTTTTAGGTGCCTCGGACCTTAATTTGAAATGGCCTTTCGGTGGACTTCGTCTGCTGCCGAAGGAGAGGGTGACCATTTTGGTCGAGGGGCTGGACCTAATGATAGGCTACCTACGTATCCCTAGTGGGAATCAAGCCCTTTCGTAGTTCGAGTACTACTCGAGATTCCGCTGGCTTTTGGGATTCCGTTAACTTTGCTGGGGATTTCGTTAGCCTTTCTTGAGGAAAATCGACGTATTCGCCTGGGAAATCGATCTTACGTTTGACTGCCGTTGGATGATTTTGATGAAAGATACGGGATCTCGTTATCTTTCTCGGGAAATCGGTCTTACGTTTGGCTGCGGGAAGGATTTTGATGAAAGATACGGGATCCGTTATCTTTCTCGAGGAAATCGGTCTTACGTTTGGCTAGGGAAGATTTTGATGAAAGATACGGGATCTCGTTATCTTTCTCGAGGAAATCGGTCTTACGTTTGACTGCCGGGGAAGATTTTGATGAAAGATACGGGATCTCGTTATCTTTCTCGAGGAAATCGGTCTTACGTTTGACTGCCGGGGATGATTTTGATGAAAGATACGGGATCTCGTTATCTTTCTCGGGGAAATCGGTCTTACGTTTGACTGCCGGGAAGGATTTTGATGAAAGATACGGGATCCGTTATCTTTCTCGGGGAGATCGGACTTACGTTTGACTGCCGGGAAGGATTTTGATGAAAGATACGGGATCCGTTATCTTTCTCGGGGAGATGGGTCTTACGTCTGACTGCCGGGAATGATTTTGATGAAAGATACGGGATCCGTTATCTTTCTCGGGGCACTCGGTCTTACGTTTTACTGCCGGGGAGGATTTTGATGAAAGATACGGGATCTCGTTATCTTTCTCGGGGAGATCGGTCTTACGTTTTACTGCCGGAGGATTTTGATGAAAGATACGGGATCTCGTTATCTTTCTCGGGGAGATCGGTCTTACGTTTTACTGCCGGGGAGGATTTTGATGAAAGATACGGGATCCGTTATCTTTCTCGGGGCACTCGGTCTTACGTTTGACTGCCGGGAAGGATTTTGATGAAAGATACGGGATCCGTTATCTTTCTCGGGGCACTCGGTCTTACGTTTTACTGCCGGGAAGGATTTTGATGAAAGATACGGGATCCGTTATCTTTCTCGGGGCACTCGGTCTTACGTTTTACTGCCGGGAATGATTTTCTTGACAAGGGGCTGACTTTGGTTAACTCTGTCAAGTTGGGGACTGAATTGCAGAGTCCTGGAATTTTAAGGGGCAAAAGGGTCATTTTGACCCTGACAATCCTATCCGCGCGGATAGGAGCGTGTTCCAGGGTTTTTAAATGAGGGCCAACGCCCTTTTCTTCTTCCCCATTCAGTTTTTGAAAACAGACGAGAGAGAGAGAGAAAAAACCGAGGAGAAGCCATTGTTGGCCAAGAAAAGCTTCAAAAATCTTCCGATTTCTTCGATTTTTTGAGCAATGGAACACGGGGAAGGCGCTTTTCAAGGCCAAGGACGTGGCCCGGTCGCGGAGAGACGATTGGAGCTTGTCCGAATGAGGAGGCATTACACCCTTTCGCAATCGGTTGCGGAGGAACATTACCCCGATGCTTGGCAACATTGGGCTTCTGATCCGAGTCTCCGAACGGTATACTTCGAATCTTTTGATCCCTTTGTTGATTTCTTGTTTGAAATTTGAATTTTTGGTGACTTTTGAATTTTTTTTTTTTGAAAATTCGAATGATTGATGTTCTTGGCTTTGAATCTTGATTTTGATGCTTTGCATGTTGCAATGATTATGTGGGTATCCCAAAATATGCATTTTGCTTGGAGAAAGAATTGGCATTTTCGCCATTTTTTTTTTGTATCCGAAAATTGCATGTGAAAATTCGAAAATTGTGATGATGATTTTTTTTTTTTTTTTGAAATTGAATATTGATATTGATGAATGATGCAATGCATGCATTTTGTTTGGAAAGAATGGGCATTTTGCCAATATGAGATGTATGTATGTTTAGGATTTTTTTTTTTGAAAAGTGGGACGGATTTTTCCTCCCGTTGCATGTAAGATGGATGATATGCATGTATGCATTTTTTTCTTTTTTTTAGAAAATGGGACGGAGTTTTATTTCCGTCAACTTCTTGTAGGATATGCATGTATGCATTTTTTTTATTGAAAATTGTTGAATGGGATTTGTTGAAAAGCTCGTCTTTTACGTGAGAAAAATGGGGCTATGTCTATTGCATGCCGTTATCTTTGCCGATTTTTTTTTTTTTAATGCATGTGTATGCTTTTTTTTTTTTTTGTGCAAATGCAAATGCAATTTTTTTTTTTGACATTTTCTCTCCCCTTTTTTTTTTTGCAGTGGCGGAAACCGTTTTGTGACGGGCAATTGAACAAAATGAAGACTCGAGGATCGGTGGAGTCCGTGGTTGACTTGTGGGACCGGCTTCCGAATGTGGGCCGAGGAGCTTTGCCGGAGTCCGAGACAGCATTGTTGTTGAGACCGGGCTGGGAGTTTGTTGAGTGCTTGAGGGACCGGTCAAGTTCCCTAAGAGCAAGGGCCACGATGTTTGCTTTGGCGCAGCATTGGTGGGACGTGACCCACACCTTTCATTTCTTCTGGGGCGAGGCTACGGTTATGCCCTCCGATTACCCTGCGATCACGGGCCTGTCCTTTAATGGACGCAGCATTGAGTGGCGGGATGGCTACAGCGATGCGGATCTACAGGCTCTTCGGGATTTTCCCTATTCCCAAAAAGGGGATGGGGATGGAGTATGCCGTGGTCTACGGTAAAATTGTGGAGGCCATCGTGAGTTACGAGGCCGGGGAGGAGAGGATAGGCGCCGAGCGATCGCTAGGGCCTTCTTGTGGTTTGCCTTTTCGAGCACGCTCTTTGGACATCTTGAGGGGACTATCTTTGCCTTCTTGAGGTCCTTGGAGGACATGGAGGCGGAGATGTCTCGTGGGGAGAGGCCGGGTGGCGAGCTTTACTTTGCTCTCGATAGGTACAATAGGAAGGGGCTGTGAGCTCCTTGTACTGCTTTGAGTTTGCCCTGGAGGTATAAGCTCTCTTTTTGCTTTCCCTCTCTTTCTTTTTTTTTTCGAGCACACACTTCTCTTTGCACTGGATTGATTTGATTTTTACCTTTCGCAGGTATGGGCGTTGGAGTTTTTCCACGTCACGATGTGGCGACAGCCGGCGGAGTACGTCGGGGCGTATCCGGCCATGCAGTCTTGGTCCAAGCATGCCCGGGAGAAGATAAGCTCCAGGGGGCGTACGACTCTCAGGTACGCGGATTGCCTTCCTTTGACGGAGGCCGAGACAGATGAGGGGATGATATTCTTCCCCTGTGATCGCTTCGAGGTGGCGCAGCTGAAGGGCGCTGAGATTTGGACTGTGCAGCGGAGGATTCTGAGAGGTCTGACCTGCGATGCATATTATCTGGGAGAGAGGGTGACGCGCCTGAAATTACCCGGATCCGAGCAGGCCTCGCGGCCCCGGCATCTGGCATCTTTCGCGTTGGAGGTGTCTCGCCGTTTGTTTTCGCATTTGTAGAGTCGCCACGCCGTTTTTATTAAGCCCAAAACATTGAAAAAGGGCATCAGTTTAAAGATAATTTTAAACTGTTTTTGTGTGATGAGATTTTGAGTTCGGAGGTCAGATGACTCCCCGGGAAGAGAATATTAGAATATTAGAGCTCACCCGAATAGCCTCGTAAAACGAGTCTTTCGGATACCCCTAATATCCTTTAAATGTTGTGTGTGTGTGTGTGTGTGCTTTTAAAAATGCATGCTGTATCGGATGTCTACATTGTATGCTATGTATGGAAATGTATTGAAATAGTATAGGAAGGAAGCCTTACCAATGTTGGTTCGTGTCCTGTCTTCTCCGCCGGGGAATGGTGTTTGAGGTCGGAGTAGCGTTCCTGGTATGGACGGATTGCTTCGGGAGGGACCGGTTGTCCGCGACGAGTTTCGGCGTGAGTTGAGGTTGTAGGCTGCGTTCGGGCGCAGGTTTCGGCGTGCGTGGGGATCGTCGGGATCACTCGGGCAGGTTCGGCGTGCGTTGTGGTGGCAGTGAGTCACTCGGGCGCAGTTTCGGCGTGGTTTGGGATCGTCGGTTTGACTCGGAAAGAGCCGGACACCGTGGAAAGACTGTGCAAGGCCTCGGAGTACCACGAGGGGCCTCAGAGTACCTCGAGAGTGCCTCTGGCAGCGCGGGAGCGTCTCGGGAGCGCTCGGGAGGCTTCTGAGCACCACAAGGGAGCTCGGAAGGCCTCGGAAGGATCCGAAAGGGGCCGGAGTGCCTCGAGAGGACTTAGAGGGGAGCCAAGGCTAAGGGAGGAAGAGAGAAGAGGGAGGTGTGTCAAATGAGGAGGGGAAGCCCTCTATTTATAGTAAAAATTTCGGAGCAAAGAGGTCCGTACGGACCTTCTTGGTTATCCAATTTTGGATTTCCTCGATTTGAGGGAATCCGCAATGATGGAGAATATTCTGGAATGATGGTGTTCCCCGAGCAATAAGGTCCGTACGGACCATCTTGCATGCAAAGAGGTCCGTACGGACCAACTCGCAGGAAGTAATCATTTTCCCGGATTTGAGGGAATATTGTGGACTTTAAGGGATTTAGTAATCATTGAAACAAAGAGGTCCGTACGGACCTTAATTGCTTTTCCGATTTCTGAAAATTCCCAAAAGGTCCTTTTGTCCCTTTTATCCTGCAGAAAGGCTCCTCCCTTGGTTTGGTTGGGGGTTTGAGAGGGTTTTGAGAGGGTTTTGAGTGAGAGAGGTCTCCGAGACCGCGTGGATGAGTCTCGCGGTGTTTCCCGTGTGTTTGAAAGGGGGTGATCCAGATTGGGGTACTTACGAAGCCCCTCGACGACGTCACTTATGAAAGAAGTGGGGTCGCCGATAAGATAAAGGTCCTAATCTGGATCGCGTGCTGGGAGAGGAAGTGACCGTGAGGGTCAATGTGAGGACGTGGTGGTGTCCTTTTGTGTGACCGTTTAGGTCAATAGGCTGGACCCCGTGATAGGATTCCTACGTATCCCTGGCGGGAATCAAGCCTGGTCGTAGTTCGGGCGTGGGGTGAGTGTTTTGTGAATGCGGGCGTGGTGGTGCCCCGAAGTGTCGTGTGACCGCCGAGGTCGGTGGTGAGGACGTGGTGGTGTCCCGGGTGACCGCATAGGTCGATGGAGACGCGGTGGTGTCCTAGGTGACCGTATAGGTCGATGGCCGGACCCCGTGATAGATTCGTACGTATCCTCCGCCGGGCGTAGTTCGAGGTCGTGAATTTGTGAGTCAGGTGCCGCCGAGTGTGACCGCCGAGGCGTAAGGACGTGGTGGTGCCCTAAGATGCGGTGACCGCCGAGGTCAATTGTGAGGACGTGGTGGTGTCCCGGGATGGAAATTTTACGATTTTCCCAATCGGGTGGTTTAAGGCCTTCCGGCCGGAGATAGAGTGAGGACTCGAATCGTCATCCGGTTGCGGTTGGTGCCACGCCGGAGGACTTTGAATCGTCATCCGCGGCGGCCGGTGCCACGCCGGGAGGACTTTGAATCGTCATCCGGGCGGCGGCTGGTGCCACGCCGGAGGACTTTGAATCGTCATCCGGCGGCGGTTGGTGCCACGCCTAGAGGACTTTGAATCGTCATCCGGCGGCGGCTGGTGCCACGCCGGAGGACTTTGAATCGTCTTCGGCGGCGGTTGGTGCCACGCGCGGAGGACTTTGAATCGTCTTCGGCGGCGCTGATGTAATGCGCGAGGACTTTGAATCGTCTTCTAGCCGCAGCTGATGTAATGCGCGAGGACTTTGAATCGTCTTCTAGCCGCAGCTGATGTAATGCGCGAGACTTTGAATCGTCTTCTAGCCGCAGCTTGATGTAATGCGCGAGGACTTTGAATCATCTTCTAGCCGCAGCTTGATGTAATGCGCGAGGACTTTGAATCGTCTTCTAGCCGCATTTGTGGAGGCGTGGCCGCCTTGTGCTTCGAGAGGCGTCGATGCCTTGTGTTTTTGCATGTCGAGTAGAAGGTTGGACTTACGATGACCGCCGGTGCTTGCGTTGCCGTTGAAGTGGGCAAGGATGACTGGCCGGTGATTGCTTCACCATTTGGCATTTTGGAGGCGCTTCGTGCCTCGGGACTTGTACTCGGAGGTGTTGGCTCCTTCGTGTGCTTGTTTTGCCGTTGAGTGGGCAAGGATGATGGTCGGTGGCCGGGATATGCAGCCTTGTACGACTTCCCTTTCGACTTGTCGGGAGGAGCTCGGGCTTACTTTGAGGGCCCGGTGCTTGCGTTGCCGTTGAAGTGGGCGAGGTTCGGGCTTACACCGATCGGCCGGTGCTTGAATTGGCTGGGATGCATGACCTTGTAGGGCCCTTTTCTGTTGGGAAGATGACTTCGGACCTCTTTTGAGGGCCAGCTGGTTGAGTTGTCGCTGAGCGTTTGGAGGCGTCTCAGGCCTCGATATTCGTGGCCGGGAGGTGTCGTCTCCTTCGAATTTCCGTCGGGCGTCTTGGAGGCGTCTCGTGCCTTGGGATTCGTGGCCTGGAGGTGTTGGCTCCTTCTTGAATTGCCGCCGAGCGGGCGGTGGTTCAATTGCCGTTGAGCGGGCGAGGTCCGGTCTTACGCTTGACGGCCGGGGATTGATTTGCCGTTGAAGTGGGCGAGGACCGGTCTTACGCTGACGGCCGGTGGTTGAATTGCCGTTGAAGTGGGCGAGGACCGGTCTTACGCTGATGGCCGGTGGTTGAATTGCCGTTGAAGTGGGCGAGGACCGGTCTTACGCCGACGGCCGCGGTTGAATTGCCGTTGAAGTGGGCGAGGACCGGTCTTACGCCGACGGCCGGGGATTGAATTGCCGCTGAAGTGGGCGAGGACCGGTCTTACGCCGATGGCCGGTGGTTGAATTTGAAGGGTTAGGGACCATTCTCGCACTTGGATTTGCCGGAAAAGGCCTTAGACAGCCTGTGGGCAAAGATTATAAGGGCAGGAAAGTAATTTGGCCACCCTTTGCAAAGAGGTCCGTACGGACCAACCTGGTTGCAAAGAGGTCCGTACGGACCATCTTGGTTTTTTACAGTTCCCAGGCTTTGACCGGGTTAAATAACCGAGGCCCCCTTCACTTCTTCTTCTCCAGTTCGTGCATCCGAGAGAGAGAAAGAGAGAAAACCTCCATTTTTACACCAAACTCTTCCATTTTTCGCTTGAATCGCTTGCAATGGCGGAGGGATCTCGAAGGAGTCGTCGTCAACGCAGTCAAGAGGTGGTCGAGCAACGGATGGAGCTCCAAAGGAATTGGATTTCGTTCGTTCCATCTTCGAAGAACCCGGATGTTTTGTATCCGAATCCGGAGGTGCACAATCGTCGCTCCATGAACGTCGGGGAGGTAAGAAATCTGTTCCGTTTTGATTCCCTGCTCGAATTTTTGAATGCTAGAACTAGGTTTTAGTTTTTCGCATTTTTGAATTTTTTGTTATTATTTTATGCCTTTTTGTGAAATTCTTGATGAATTGTTGAAAATGGACATGTAAAAATTGTGGGTATGTGTATTTTGTGCAGAAATGTGTAGATTAGCTCTTATTTGTGAAAATAAAGTGCCTATCTAGTGAATTGCATGCTTTGGTGTTTTGTACCTAATGCTATTTATGTATGTACATTGTGAGAAAAATTATCGTGTAGTGATAATTTTTGTGGAAAAATGTGACATGTGCCGTGTTTTGTGACGGGTTATATGTGAAAGTGTGTGCCGTGTAGGGACGGATTTTTTTTTTTTTTATGCATATGTGTCGTGCCGTGTTTTTGGGTGACGGACTCTGTGGGGAAAATATGTGCAATATGTGTTGTGTTGGGACGGATTTTCTTTTGAAAATGTGTCGTGTAGGGTTTAATCCCCCCTTTTTTTTTTCTTTTGAGAAAATGTGTACAAAGGTGTGCCGTGTTTTTGTGACGGATCGCATGGGAAAAATTATATGCATGATATATGTGAAAATTATGTGCATTATATGTGCATTATATGTGAAAAATATGTGCATTGTGTGCCGTGTTTTGTGCCGGGTTACATGGAAAAATTATATGTATAATGTATGTGAAAATTATGTGCAATATGTGCCGTGGTTTTGTGACGGGTTATATGTGCCTTTATATTAAGTAATCGTGATTGACGTACCTTTGCCGTGTTTACCTCGCAGGATGCGGGGCTTATGGCCGGGAAGGCCAAGAGGATGAAGACTCGGGGATCGCTCGAGGCCGTTGTGGAGCTATGGCACGGATGCCCGATATTTCCGTGGACGGTAGGCCGAGTCCCCTGAGGTCGGTTTATGCTTCGGCCTAGGTGTGTTCGTTGAGAACCCGGGCCGGAGTGTTCGACACGAGGAAGAACAAGAGTGTCTTCCCGGGTTTATCCGAGTATTGGTGGGATACCACCCACACCTTCCACCCTCGAGCCGGGAGAGGTGACAAAGTGACGCCACCGACTTTGCCGCGATCACCTGGCTTTCCTTCAAAGGAGGGCCTGGTGCGTGGAGGGATATGATAGCCGATGATGTGTGCCGACCGAGCCGCTGGGCTTTGAGCCTCGTCCCTCGCAGGGCCTCGGGCATGTTATATAGCGACGTGAGCCGAGGATCACGGCCGCATTGGGGCCTACATCCGGTACCGGCCAGTGACAATGAGCAGCTGGGCGCGCTCCTTCTTGTGGTATGCACCGTCCGAGACTCGTTCTCGAACCACGCGACCGCAGCCTCCCTTTGCTTTGTCGGGAGAGCTTGATTGACCCGGATAGGGTCTCGCGACATTGCTTGGGGCGAGGCGTGCTTGGCCGAGCTCTACTTCTCCTTGGACCGGTTTAGCCGGGGTGGCCGCCCGTTGGCCTGCTTTTGACTTTGCTCGGAGGTATGAGTTTATTGCCGTTTTTTTTGATTTAGCAACTTGTCATTTCTCCATTGTCTTTTGCACCGAGCCTTCTCTCGTTTTTGTCACGTGTGTGGTTTTATGAGGTTTTCCAAAGGCTTCCCGTGGGATAGAGATCCGGGTCGTTGCCGCGCACCCCGCTATGCTAGGCCGGGCTCGTACGGCGAGGAAGAGGAGGACCACTGGGAAGCTCACCATCGCCACGGGATGTGCAGGAGCCGTCCTGGAGAGAGATAGCCGTGAGGGGTTTGTCTTGTTCCCGTGGACTCGGTGATGAGGGAGATGAGTTTGAGGGGGCTCCCGAGGCGACAAACACGGGCGGAAGATGCCGCGGGGCTTGACTTGTGATGTCATGTATCCGGGGAGCGGGTCTTCTCGGGCAAAGATGGCCCCGGTGTGCTTCCCGTGGCTCCGAGGGACCCTCCCTTTGGGATGCTTGATTCCCGGACATGGATGTGCTCGATTTCGAGAGGTACCTTGGCGG
Organism: Adenophora triphylla var. japonica; assembly: GCA_022495995.1. Lineage (NCBI taxonomy): Eukaryota > Viridiplantae > Streptophyta > Magnoliopsida > Asterales > Campanulaceae > Adenophora > Adenophora triphylla. The sequence goes on from JAFEMH010000428.1 coordinate 295,076, forward strand.
TGTCGCGCCGAGGAGTTCATTTTATACGGAGAGGAGTACGGGGCCTTCGTGAGGAGTGAAGCCGAGGACGCCGCAGTAATCGGCGCGGAGAGAGAGGCCGGCCCGCAGCTCCCCTGCAGGTTCCGATGCCGGGACCGGATTTCACGTACGTCCGCGGGGACGGATCGAGGAGGAGGGTGTCTGTACCTGCTCCCGAGCAGCTCCGCCGCATACAGAGTGGACCCCGATAGATCGGGGAGTGTGCTTACTCTTTTCCATCTTGGCATCTTTTCGCATTTTTCTTTTTGTTGTTGAGTATAACCGTATTTGCCGAGCGTTTCCTTGGCCGCTTGTTGGTGCAGTCCCGGGAGAGCCTATGATATGCCGACTCGCCGTTACGTGGCGATGCGTTCCTTCGCTAAGAAGATGGCGTCGAAGATGTCCCGCCGGTCTTCGCGTCGTGTGCCGCCGCACGAGCCTATGCCTTCGAGGCATTCTCGTGGACGTTCCTCCGCCTAGAGCCGAGCCTGAGCCGCAGCAGGAGGGACCTTGAGGGGGCGGCATAGCATGGATGCCTGGACGTCTTCGGAGCCGCAGGCCTTCGAGGGAGCACTCTTTATCGGGCTCATGCCTCCGCACGGCGCACGTGGCGAGGGTTCCTCGTGAGCCTTCTTTCTTTGATCCTTTCGCCGGATTTGATCCTTCCGAGTACTTTTCGTGGGAGCCTCCGCGGGTGCTCGGTATTCCGACGACGAGGATGTGACGGCGAGTTCGCCGGATGCCCGACTTCTCTCGAGGACCTCATGCGAGGATGATGATGCCGAGGAGTCTGATTAGTATTCATTTGCTTTCCCTCTTTTCATATCCCTCTTTTTTTTTTTTGTTTAGCAACAGACATTTATTGGTACCTGTAATAAAACACATGTATTTGCGTGGCAAATAGCATTTTATTTTAAGATTTAATGTCATTTTTGTGATTCCCGGGATTTGTCCTAGAAATTGTTGCTATTATTATTTTTTATTTTTGTACATGCCACGTGAGCTGAGAGTGTGTTTGTGGGTAGTGTTTGTTTGCCGGAATGGCTTTGGCCGTTGTTTGGGCGCTTTGGAGCAAGGTTTTGCCGAGGACAAAGGGTTTTTGTACCGCTTGCCGAGGAAATGGGTTCTGCTTGCAAGGAGGTCCGTACGGACATACTTAGCATGCAAAGAGGTCCGTACGGACCAACCTTGCTTTTGGGAAGGACATAAATGCTTTCCAAGTCTCGGTTCTTCCTCATTTCCCCATTTGCAGCCATTTTCGAGCCTTCTTCCCCATTTTCTCTAGGAACCTCCATTTTTGCCATGGATTCTTCGTACGTCCCTAGAATTTTGCCGAGGCTCTCGCAGGAGAGGCAAGCACACTTCCTTGAGCAGCTGAAAACGTGGATGCGGCGCCGTATGAGGCATCGTAGACGGGCTTTCGAGGTAAGGTTTCGTCTTTGCTCGGCTTGGTCTTTTAAGGAGTTGGTTCCCGATTGGGATTTGTTGCGGGCCGCCGCGAAGTTCTCGGGATGTTAGGAGGCACGTGTACATCGTTTCTCCTACAATGAAATGGTGCCCACTTTTGAGGATTTTCGGGCTTTGATTGGAGGACCGGAGGTGGAGGCCATCTCGCTTCCTTTGGTTGGTGGTGCCGCGGTGAGCGTGAAGCTTGCAGACTTTCTTCGTGCTTCGTTGGAAGAAGCGCAGTGGCATGATCCTTGATTCGGGTCATATCGACATTTCGAGCCGCCTGAGCGGTTCATGGTTGATGATGAGAGTGACGTCTCGGGATGTATTTGCCTTGTGCGTGATGGCGACGCTTTTCCGGTCGCCCCTCGCATTTGTGATGGCGCTTTGCTAGATGTGGTAGGGCACCGCAGAGCCGGGAGAGGATATTGTCCCGTTGGTGCCGGGGGAGACTCTTCATGGTATCGACCGTCCGGCGACCGGGGATCGTTTTATGAGAGGGGGAAGCCCCGCTTTGCTCACCTTGTGGCCGCGAGAGAGACTTCAGGCCATGCCCGAGGCTCCGACGTCGTTTAGCCCGTGGTCATTTGCTCGCCGACCTCTTGTGTTGGATATGGATCACCCGCCCGGGAGAGATGGATGGCACACCTTGGTACGCATCGATCCGCCGGTGGGTTCCGCACCGGGAGGATCGAGACCAGAGGATCTTGCAGAAGGGTCCTACGTTGTCGTAGTTCCGTGTTTGTCTTGGTCCTCCTTCTATATTCCGTCGCTTGTTTCCCCGGGCAAGCTGGGATGAAGCAGAGCCTTTGTTGGGCCGGGATGACCTTGCTACCGCGGAGGTAGTTCCTCTTTGTATGGCACTTCCAGTGCCTTCGTATTTTCCGAGGGTATGGAAGTATTCCGCTTTCCCTCCCGCGGTACTCCTTAGACGTCTGGGAGCGTTGTATTGACGACTCGCATCCGGCCCGGTATGAGCAAATGTCAAGGCCCCAAGTGGTCTGGAGAGCAAAGCGTGCGCGATTCTGGGACCCTGCCGTAGAAAGCTATTGCCTTAGGAGTGCCGAAGCCTCGGGTCCGACCCTTCGATGTGACGGGAGACGCTTTGTTTGACTACGAGACTAGAGTTGACCGACCGACAGGGAGAGGTCCTCTTTACAGACTCGCAGGAGGAGATCCGAGCCGAAGCACGGCGAATGAAGCCCCGAGAGCTACCGGATTGTTTGACTCTACGGGGAGGACCCCGCATCTCTGACCGAGAGACGCAGAGTTGGTTCACGTGGAGCGAAAGAAGACTCGCCTGGGACGAGGGAAGAAAGGAAAGAATGGCGAGGGGACAAGCGCAGATGGCGCGGAATGACCTCCTAGGTATCCATTCATTGCATTTGCAAACACATTATTAGTTAAATGTATTAAGCTGTCTTTTAGCATGTTGTGAACTTGAGAGTAGACCGTGCTTGAACTCATCAAGAAATGTTGTAACCGTTAGTGATTTGTGATTTACTTTTAAAGCTTTGTCGAGACGCAAGATCTCTTGTTTGCCTTTGCTTCGTTGTGCACTTTGTCGCGTCCATCTTTGGACTTTTCTGTTGCATTCGCGGACCGAAGCGCTCCCGACGGCAATCCCCTTTGCCGAGGCTTTGTGCTTGGCCGAGAGGTTGAATGCTCCCTTGACAAGTCGTTTTGACGGTCTTTTTTCGTAGCTTCCTTGCCGCTTGTTGGCGTCGGGCTCTTGACCTCAATTTCGCAGCCTTCGCTTGAGCTTCTTTTTTTTATATTTTTTTTGTGGGCCCTTGCTCGAGCTCTTTTTTTAATTTTTTTTGTGAGCCCTTGCTCGAGCTCTGTTTTTTTTTTTGAAGCGCGTGAGGGCGAAGACAAGCCCCCGGCTTGGAAACAGCACGAGTCGGGCCGTTTGATGCCGAGTGACCCTCGGATGTCCTTTGATGTTGCCGCCGTCGTTTGACTTGGTCAAGGTGACTGCCGGGGCGTGTTCTTGAAAAGTGCGTAGTTTGATGGAGGTCTTGATTGACATTCAAACTTTTGACTTTTTTGTGTATTTTTAGACCGGACCAATTAAGGTTGCCTACGTTCCCCTGGACTAGAGGGCTCAGGTCACCGTAGTTCGACACTACATGGAGTGCCAAGAGATGCACATCCGTTCTTCTTCAGGCGAAGTATCTCGCGAAGTTTGCTTCCGTTGACCGGATTCATGAAGGGATTGCCGTCTAGGTCCGTTCGCTTCATGGCGCTCCGGAGAAGATCTTTGAACCACGAAAGGGCCGATCCATGTGGGTTCCCATTTTCCCAAATGGGTTGGTTCGAGTGGGAGGCTTTTCTTTGAGTACAAGGTCACCTTCCCCGATGTCTCGAGATTTGACTTTCTTGTCGAAAGCTCTAGCCATCCCGCTTTGATAGGCTCCTGACGTGTTCCATGGCCTTTAGTCGTCGCTCGTCTAGCAAAGCCAATTCGTCATGTCGGCCGGAGCCATTCGACTTCGTTGATGTCATTTTCCAGCAAAGACTCTGAGTGAGGGAATTTCCAGCTCGATGGGAAGGACTGCTTCCATCCCGTAGGTCGTGGCAAATGGGGTTTCTCCCGTGGTCGTTTCCGACCGGATGTGCGGTAGCCCCAAAGTGCAAGGTGCACTTCTCGGGCCAATCTCGTCCTCGGGTGGTCATTTTCTGATGATCCGTTCGAGGGTTTTGCTTTGCCGCTTCCACGGCGCCGTTTGTTTGTGGCCGGTAGGGAGAAGATTTGTGACGTGTGATCTTGAATTCACCCAGCTCCGTCGAATTCCCCTTCGAAGTGTGAGCCGTTATCCGATATGACCTCATTTGGGATGCCGTATCGGCATATGATGTTTTCCTTGAGGAAATGCGCGACCTTCTTGGAGGTGAGTACCTTGTAGGACTTGGCTTCGACTCCATTTGGTGAAGTAGTCGATGGCTACTAAGATGAACTCGTGACCGTTGTCCGCTCGGGCGGAGCGATTTTCCCGATGACGTCAATTCCCAGTGGCAAAGCGGCCAAGGTGTAGTCATGCAAGAGAGATCGTGGGGCGGTAGATGATTGAGGTTGGAGAACCGCTGGCACTTGTCGCAGCCTTTCGGACAAAGTGGATGCAATCCGCCTCCATGGAGATCCAAAAGTAGCCCATCCCGAGAATGATTTGCATCGTGGCTCGCGTTCATGTGGGGACCGCAAGCCCCATTGTGGACTTCGTTCATGAACTTGTTTGCTTCTTCTTGGCCGATGCAACGTAGGAGTGGCCCATGGTAGCGTTTCTTGTATAACATGTCCCCGAGGATGACGAAGTGAGAGGCAAGACGTTTTAGGGCCATGATGCTCTTGGTTTTGACCCCTTCGTGTGTGGGTCTTCCTTGTTCATGAAGGTGGTTTCCCGCTCTTGAGGTATTGGAAAATCTAGTTATACCATGGCTCATTGACGGGCTTAGGTTCCGGTTCGATCTCACAACAAGAGGCGTGAATTTCCTTTCGTCCGACTTTGAAGGGTTTGATTGCTTTTCCTTCGTGGGATTTCCACAAGTGGAAGCCAAGGTGGCTAAGGCATCTCGCAAACCTGTTTCGGTCTCTTGGCAAGTAATGGAAGGTGACCTCTTCGAATTGTGTGATGAGGTCCTCCATGCAGGCATGGTATTTTTTGCAGGCCCGGGTCTATGGTTTTCCACTTGTTGGAGACTTGGTTGATGATCAAGGCTGAGTCCCCATAAACTTCGAAGTTTCGGACATTCCTCTCGAGTGCGGCTTGTAGTCCAGAAATAAGCAGCTTCATATTCGGCGGCATTGTTGGTTACCTCGAAATTGAGCTTTATAGCAATTGGGGTGTGCTCGTCCCTGGGATCCACCAAGAGCATACCGATGCCGTTTCCCTTTTGGTTGGCCGCTCCGTCAAAGAACAAGCTTGCCATCGGTTTTCGCCTTCGATTGCGAAGATTCCCTCGTCTGGAAATTGTGGTTCGGGGCCTCGAGCCTCGTCGGTTGGGAAATCGCCCGCTGTTCACCCATGGCCCGTCCCTTGATTGACTTTTTGGTTTACGTACTTGATGTCAAATTCCGCTAGGAAGAAAGACCATTTGGCGAGCCTCATTGACAGAGATGGTTTGTCGAAGAGGTACTTGACCGGGTCCATTTTGGAAACCAAGTGTACCGTGTGCGACCGCATGTAGTGCCGTAGTTTCCCGACAACCCATACCAGAGCCGCGCAGGTTTTCTCGAGGGCCGAGTAATTGAGTTCGCCGCCTTGAAACTTTCGACCGACGAAGTAGATGGCGTTTCGACCCGTGACTCCTTCTTTTCTTGACAGAGCATGGCTCCAACCGCGGTGTCGGTCACAGCTAGGTATAGCAACAGTGGCTTTTCCTCGTGGGGAGGACAGAGAATCTGAGGACTCACAAGGTATGCTTTTATTTTTTCAAAGGCATCTTGGCATTCCGAGTTCCATTCGATGTCGGCGTTCTTCTTCATCGCCTTGAAGATTGGCTCGCACATAGAGGTCAATTGGTTGGACGAAGCGGGCCGATATCGCAGGCGGCCCATGAAGCTTTTCACCTCTGTCTGAGTTTGCGGTGGTCTCATTTCGATGATAGCCTTGATCTTTTGAGGATCCACCTCGATGCCCCTCTCGGTGGCCATGTATCCCAAAACCTTGCCTCGGCTAACCCCAAATGTGCATTTGGCGTGTGGTTAAGCCTCATTGAGTGTTTTCGGAGGCGATCAAGAATTTTCTCAGTCTCCTGAGGTGTTGTCCGTCCGATCCCTTTGAGTGAACGATCATGTCATCGACGTACACTTCGATCTCTTTGTGGATCATATCGTGGAAGAGGGCGGTTCTTTGCCCGTCAGGTAGCCCCAGCCGTTCTTTAGTCCGAACGGCATTGCGGTAGCAAAGAGGTTCCCCTGGGGTTGTGAAAGCCGTCTTTTCTTGGTCTTCTTCGGCCATCTTGATCCGATTGTAGCCGGCAAACCGTCCACGAAGGACTTGACTTCGAAATTGGTCAGAGTGTCTACCAACATGTCGATGTTGGGTAGTGGAAAATCGTCCTTGGGACTTGCTTTGTTGAGATCTCGGAAGTCCACGCAACGGCGTACTTTTCCATTGGCCTTGGTGACCGTGACGATATTGAAGAGCCATGTGGGGTACTCGATCACCCCGATGAAGCCGACGTGGAGCATTTTTCGATCTCCTCTTTGACTTGTAAAGACCATTCTCGGCTTGATTCGGCGTAGCTTTTGCTTGATGGGCTTAGCCTCGGGATTCAAAGGGATCCGGTGCTCTACAATGTTAGGATCTAATCCGGGCATGTCTCGGTAAGACCAAGCGAACACGTCCACGAACTCTTTGAGCAAAGGCAAAGGGCCAATGCGTCTTGCTCGTGCCGGTGAAGAAACTTCCGATTTGCGTCTCTTTTGGCTCTTCGCAGCTTCCCAAATTCACTTTGGTTAAAACCTCCTCGGCGGCTTGGGCCCGGTTTTTCTCTCGTTTGACAACATGCTTAAAGATGTGCTTAATGTATTGTTCGTTTAATGTGTCCGCTTCTTTATCAAGTGAATCGTTATTAAGCTGTTTGTGTGTTAGTTAATTTATCGCTTGTTAAAGATGCAATGAGAGGATACTCGGAAAGATCGAAGCATTCATTAAGAGCATACGGGAATACATTATTGGCAATGAGTTCGTAATCTTCGGCGTGAGGCCATCGAGATGACTCGAGAGACTCAAATTCAAAGCTAATGGACTCGGGATGAGTTTTGACACTAGACTCTAGGACTCGAGGGTCGAGACCAAGTTGTTCGATCATGTCCTTTTTCTTTGGCGGTAGGTCGGAGAAGGTGGCCCGGTTATTGAGTGGCAATGAGCTTGATAGGAGATGGGGCTTGAAAGGCTTTATGTCACCGTTCCCGATCATTGCTATCACGAGTTATCGAAACAAAATCGATTAGATCAGGCATCTCGATTTCTTCTTTGAAGAGCGAGGTGGAGCGGTGGCTCGTCCCAAGCATCGTCTGCGGAGTCTCTTGCTTTTGTCTTGGGCATTACTAGCTCGAATGCGGACTCGTCCCGCTTGTTGAAGGCGGGAGTGTTGACGAGAGAGTTTTTCGAGTTCTTACGCCAAGAGGGGGTTTTCTTGAACCAAAATTCGTTGTGAATAGTGGTGGTTGTGGATCCGGCGAGGGCGGTGTGTCGAGGAATGCTCTTCGGACGGGATTTGGCTTGAGGCCTCTGAATCTTGCCGAGGTTCTGCTTTGGAGCTTGTCCATGGTTGTCGGCCGGCTTTGTTTGGCGGCGATCGGCTCTGTTCCCTTTTACGGGATCTTCTTCCAAGTTGCCGGCCTTCCTTGTGAAGTACTTGGTCATGTCGAAGGCTGTGGGGACGAAGATCGGAGATTGCGTGCAAGCCTCTTTTGTTATACGTGGAGCGTTTTCGTGCGGCTCGCTTGTCCTCCGCAATGTGTTCGGGAGTAGGAGAGTATCCCGGGCCGTGCGAGTATTACATTCTTTGATATTGATGATTTGGTGAGTGCCACGATGGCGTTTTCCCAAGCCGAGCCCGGGATGTAGTTCATGTGCTTCATCATTTTCATCGGGGAGGAATCTTGTCCCAAATCAAAGGCAAATCTATGTGGCACACTTGGGCCTTTGGGCTTTCGATGGTGAACCACGTGAGCATCATGCCGTCATCGTCGTGTTTGATCTCTAAAGCAGGGACGCCGTTGGTGTCGGTCACTTTCGGTGACTATCTTTGTCGCCGTAGATGATGGTCGAGATCTGTTCCTTGGATGAACTTTACGCATTGATGGAGAGTGGATGCCACCCCATTGATACGATGTAGCGAGGGCGTCCCAAAATGGCGGTGAAGGTGATCGGGATGTCGATGACTTGGAAATCCGTCGGGACCATTTGTTTTCCGAACCACAAGTTCAAGGTGGCTATTCCCAAGGCGGGCGGGATGTTGAGTCGTATGCCTTGATTGCACGAGTCGAGGGTTTTAGATCGGTTGCTTTGATCCCTAGCAAATCCATCATTTTGGGTGGAAGGACGTTCATGGATGATCCCCCATCTACCAACACCCGAGGGAGACGGCGCTCGTCCGGTTGAGCTGTTATGTAGAGAGGCTCGTTGTGGTCGGCCCCAAATTTTGGAAGATCGAGCTCTGTGAAGGTGATGATATTGCTTTGTAATTGACGTTGCCAATCATCGGCTGCTTCATCGGGTGTCACTGTGATGGGAACCATAGTGCAGGCCGGGCTTTCTTCCAACTTGAGCTTGTGCGGGTAAGATGAAGTGAGTAAGGACCGGAGTGAGATGTTAGCTGAGTGCGCTTGAGTGTGTCAAGACGGGATCTTGACCTTTGGGTCCAAGGTTTCGGCTTCTTTGGCGTAGGGCCCCTTTTCGGTTCGTGGCTCGGTATGGGCGGCCTTTTGTCTGTCCGTGGAGGATTCAGGATTTGGCCAGGAACGTGTCGAACATTCACCTCTGGACTTATGGTTTTGCTTGTCTCTCCCGTTTACGTAGTGGGAGGAGCACGATTAGCGTAAGGCCGGGCGCATTTCAATTCGTTCACCTGTCATGGCTTTCTTGAAGCATCGATAGTGGCTTTGAGATCTTCCCAAGACGGGGTTGGATTATCTGGACCTTCGGGCCTTCGGTGGCGGTGCGAAGCTTCGTCCCGGTGATCATGGAGCAAACATTGCCATGGCCTGTGCGAGAACTAGACTTTCTTTGGAGTAGATGACATAGTAGTCAAACTTTCTGAGGGTTCTCCAAGGGTTCCGGCCGTGGGATCACAGATTCATACCTCTTTTTCAGTTTTTGTTGAGAAGATAGCTTCTTCTTTCGTCGAGGACGGCCCTCGTTCATTGCATCACGGAATTCCATTTCCAGACAAGCACTTCTGTCGCAAGACGTCCCACGAGATGTGTTCGTTGTTCGGCGGTGGTACGGGACCTCGGGAGGCTGGATGGGCAAGCTTTCCTCTGGAAGGTCTTGTGGTCTTACGTCATAGCTTGCATGGCTCGTACGAGGGTAACGGGTTGACTTAAGGGAGACAATGAGAGATGTTAGAGGCTGTAGGAGCGATCGTGGCTTGGGAAGCCCCGGGTAGTTGGGTGGCTAAGGTTCGAAGTGGTGCATGGCACCTTCGATCGAGCTTGTTGCTCACCTTGACGTTTCTCAATAGCCATGAGGACCTGCCAAACTTCTTCCAATGTTGGGAAATTTCTTGGGGGTAAGGTCCGTTCTCATCCTTGTTATCCAGGACTTGGCCATGGGGAATTGACGGATTGTCTGGTGACAGTAGCTGGGAAGGAGGTAGGACCTTCTTGTTTTGACACTTTGGGAGACGGGTTCCGGGTACTCTCGACCACTCTACGTTAGGTGGAGGGTGATGGGCAAGGTTTAGACACGGGAATGGCCTAACGGGATAAAGGGGAAAGCTCACGTGGCATGCGGTTTCCGTTTCTTTTATTTTTGATTTTTTTTGTTGTTTTAATTTACTTAAAACATGTTTTCTCGAGAATCCTAGGTAGGTTGGAAAAGATTGCTCTTCTTTTTCGCAACTATGCTAGATCTGGGTCGATGGAGACCATACGTGCGGCTATAAGCCCCTCGTTTTGCACACTGTATTTCGACATCCCGGGGTGGACGGCCCCGGGCGAGGGTCCTATAGTGCAAGCGGTTTCCACCGGCCTAAAAGAAAAATCGAACCTAAGGACCGAGCTGTCATGTTCGTTTTGATGCGTTAGCCATGTGAATAGTGAACCGAGCGGCCACGAGTCAAGATCGAGTCAAGAGTTCGGCATGACCTCTCTTTACCTTGCTTGCGCAAGGGATACGTGACGTTAGGCGTTGGTGGGTCATATCGTCATGGGCGACGTATCAAGGCGTGATGACATGGTGTCATGTGAGCATGGATGTATATCAGGGACGGAACATCGTGCAGGTGTAGCTTCGGAAATCAAGATCGAGTCAAGATTTTAGCATGACCTTTCATCGCTTTGCTTGCGCGAGGATCTTGAGTTCCGAGCCTTGACTCGAAAATGGCCGGCATGGTATATGTATCCGAGTGTATGACACGGGCAGGTAAAAACCAGCCGAGTGCGGACGAGTGTGACTCAAGACTCAAACGTGCGGGGTTGACGCTTGGCTAGGATGGGATGTTTGGAATGATCCCGTGCGCGTCCAAGAGGCCTAGGAAGACCAAACGGACTGCAACCGAGACCACTCCGGGTTAAGGGTTGTAGTGTGCGGTGTATCCGAGGCGGCCGGTGCGCGTAGCGTGCGGTGTAACCGAGGCGGCGTGAGTAGAGTGCGGTGTAACCGAGGCGACGGTTCGAGTAGTGTGCGGTCTCTAAAATTCTTTTACGAGTAAAACGAAGTTTTTGAAGAATTTTAAATGTATGCAAAGATGTATATTGATGCATTTTTTTTGTATTTTTATTTTTTGTAAAATAAAAACGTAAAGCACGTGCACACACACACAACAGATTAAAGGAAGGGGTAAAATGAAAGTTTGACCCTCATCATCGTTTTAAAAATCTTTTGTTTTGTTTAAAAAGATTTTAAAACAAAATATCCCAGGGAGTCGCCAACCGAAATAGCCCGGATCCGAGGCGAGGCCTCGCGGCCCCATCCGGCATTTTGTCCCGCCTCGCGGCGGTTCGTTTTCGCGTTGGAGGTGTCTCGCCGTTTGTTTTCGCATTTGTAGAGTCGCCACGCCGTTTTTATTAAGCCCCAAAACATTGAAAAAGGGCATCGGTTTAAAGATAATTTTAAACTGTTTTTTGTGTGATGAGATTTTGAGTTCGGAGGTCAGATGACTCCTCGGGAAGAGAATATTAGAATATTAGAGCTCACCTGAGTAGCCTCGTAAAACGAGTCTTTCGGATACCCCTAATATCCTTTAAATGTTGTGTGTGTGTGTGTGTGCTTTTAAAAATGCATGCTGTATCGGATGTCTACATTGTATACTATGTATTGAAATGTATTGAAATAGTAATGGAAGGAAGCCTTACCAATGTTGGTTCGCGTCCGTCTTCCGCCGGGAATAGTGTTTGAGGTCGGAGTAGCGTTCGGTATGGATCGGGATTGCTTCGGGAGGGACCGGTTGTGCGGACGAGTTTCGGCGTGAGTTGATGTTGTAGGCTGCGTTCGGGCGAGAGGTTCGGCGTGCGTGGGGATCGTCGGGATCACTCGAGCGAGAGGTTCGGCGTGCGTTGTGGTGGCGTGAGTCACTCGGGCGAGTTTCGGCGTGGTTTGGGATCGTCGGTTTGACTCGGAAAGAGCGGGACACCGTGGAAAGACCGAGCGAGGCCTCGGAGTACCACGAGGGGCCTCGAGTACCTCGAGAGTGCCTCGGGGCAGCGCGGGAGCATCTCGGGAGCGCTCGGGAGGCTTCGGAGCACCACGAGGGGAGCTCGGAAGGCCTCGGAAGGATCCGAAAGGGGCCGGGAATGCCTCAAGAGGACTTAGAGGGGAAGCCAGAAGGCCTAGGGAGGAAGAGAGAAGAGGGAGGTGTCTGAAAATGAGGAGGGGGAGCCCTCTATTTATAGTAAAAATTTCGGAGCAAAGAGGTCCGTACGGACCTTCTTGGTTATCCAGAATTTTGGATTTCCTCGATTTGAGGGAATCTGTGATGATGGAGGAATATTTGCAATTATGGTGTCCCCTGAGCAATAAGGTCCGTACGGACCATCTTGCATGCAAAGAGGTCCGTACGGACCAACTAAGCATGTGGGTAATCATTTCTTCCGGGATTTGAGGGAATATTGTGGAATTTAAGGAGATTCAGTAATTATGACAACAAAGAGGTCCGTACGGACCAATATTGCTTTCCCAATTTCCTGAAAATTCCCGAAAGGTCCTTTTGTCCCTTTTTATCCCAGAAAGGCTCCTCCCTTGGTTTGGTTGGGGGTTTAGAGAGGGTTTTGAGTGAGAGGGGTCGTCGAGACTGCGTTGATGAGTCTGCGGTGTTTCCCGTGTGTTTGAAAGGGGGTGATCCAGATTGGGGTACTTACACCTGCGGCCCCCAAATGAATGCTCGAGCCCTGATGCAAATCATACTAAGAATGGGATACTTCTGGATCTCCATGGAAACTGACTGTATCCAGTTCATTAGGAGCTGCGACAAATGCCAGCGGTACTCAAATCTTAATCATTTGCCTCCTCACGAGTTATACTGCATGACAACCCCTTGGCCTTTCATCACTTGGGGAATTGATGTCATAGGCAAAATCACACCACCAAGCAGCAACGGCCACGAATTCGTCCTGGTAGCTGTGGACTATTTCACCAAATGGGTTGAAGCCAAGTCCTACAAGGTCCTCAACTCAAGGAAAGTAGCCCTCTTCATCAAAGAAAACATCATATGCAGATACGGGTTGCCGGCCGAAATCATCTCCGATAATGGATCCCACTTTGAAGGGGAATGCGATAGGCTGCTAGCGGAATTTAGAATAACCCGTCACAAGTCATCTCCCTATAGGCCCCAAACCAACGGAGCCGTCGAAGCAGCAAACAAGACTCTGGAAAACATCATCCGAAAAATGGCTATCCGAGGTCGAGATTGGCCCGAGAAGCTACACCTGGCACTCTGGGGCTACAGAACATCCGTCAGAACGGCAACCGGGGAAACACCATTTGCTCTTACCTACGGGATGGAAGCCGTACTCCCAATCGAGTTAGAAATCCCTTCACTCCGGGTACTGTTGGAAAGTCAGATCAATGAGGTCGAATGGCTCCAAAGTCGCCATGATGAATTGGCCCTGCTAGATGAACGACGATTGAAGGCCATGGAACATATCCGAGCTTACCAAGGGAGAATGGCCAGAGCCTTCGACAAGACAGTAAAGCATCGGGAGATCCGAGAAGGTGATCTCATTTTGAAAGAAAAGCCCCCAGTCCGTATCAACCCGCTTGGCAAATGGGAGCCTGTCTGGGTCGGGCCATATGTCGTCCAGAAGATCTTCTCCGGAGGAGCCATGCAACTTGCAGACCTCGACGGAAATCCTTTTGTACACCCAGTGAATGGTGACAAGCTGCGCAGATACTACGCGTAAAAACACTGAGTCAAAAAAAAAAAATAAGAGAAAGAGTGCTAAAAGAGTAATACCCAACTAGGTTGAAAACCCGAAAAGGGCGGCCTAGGTAAAAAACAGTGTTGCACCAAAAAAAAAAAAAAAAAAAAAAAACAAAAAAAAAAAAAAAAAAAAAAAACAAAACAAAAAAAACAAAAACAAAAAAAAAAACAACAACAAAAAAAAGCCAGGTCGAACTACGGAGACCTGAGCCCTTTTGTCCGAAGGGAACGTAGGCAGCCGGAAACGGTTCGGTCTAAAGCACAAATAAAAGTCAAACTTTGACATCAATACACTGATCAGACCATGAAAGCGTCTCGAAAAACTCTAAAGCAATTCACATATTCATTACAGTTAAAAACTTTTTGATGAGTCTAAGCCCGGTTCATTCCTACAACCGGCAATCTGCTAAAAGAAAACTAAGATACATAATCAAACTAATGTGTCTGTTACGACAAGAAAGGGATACTCGGAAACCTCAAGATCACTCCAAGCCGCTCATACTGGCATCTCCCCTCTTCTTCCCCCTTCGGGTCTTCTTCCTCTGAACAGGAAAAATGTCGGTCTTCCTCCTACCAAGCTCTGGTATAGGAACAGGATCTATCAAACCAGCCTCTGTCAGGGCCTTAGTGGCCCTAGCATCATCTCTCATCTCCTGTAGCCTAGCTGGTAGCATAGGAGCCCTCCTCTCCTGTCTCTTGACATAAGCCTCATAGTCAGTCACAACATCTCCGCTCCTGTCATAAGGGTTGGCCCTCGCCTCGGCCCTTCTCCTCTCCGAAACTGTCAGGTCCTCCACACCCACAATGGCCTCACGCCGTCTCAAAATAGCCATCTGAGTCTCCCCCCAAATGCCTCTCGTACCAATCCAGGTACCAAGTGGTCAAGAACACAGGTCTCGGACGCCTGAGGATAACCCGAGGAGGAAAAACGTCATACCTCCACACTCGGGAAAGAAATGGAAACACCGAAGGATCCTCCATAGAAGCAGAAGCCACCACCCTGGTGGCTATATCATCAAAGTCCTCCAAAGGAACCTGCTCCAAACCGAACTGTCTCGTAACCAAAGCCGGAATGTAAAAGGCTGGGTGAGAAAGCCCCGGAAGCATAACCACGGGAGATCCATCCTGAAGTACTCTCCGAGTCTCCACTCGCCAATGAAGCACCGACCATCTCGATATCTTCGGGCCTGACCGGCCACCATCCAACGCTCCCATGAGCCCTGATCATCAAAATCCACCAAAACCCCTCTCCTGGCGAATGTCCAAGGCTTGATCATATCAGAAGTTTCCCGAAGAATCCCCAAGCGCTCCATCAGCCACAAAGTCAAGAGAAACGGGCTGCCCCCGTGCATATACCGCCTCCCGGTAGCCAGCCTGTCGAGAGCATGAAAAGTCTCCCCCAGGATCAAAGGTACAACGTCTCTGCCTAAGCGACAGTGAACGACTACATCTAGCAGAGCCCGATGACAGATCCCAAAAGAATAAACCATGAACAAGGTCCCGAACATGCAAAGTGCAAAGGCATCCCAATAGGCATCGTCAAGTAAGCCTAAGCCCCTAAATCTATCAGGGAGACCAGAAATGTTAAAATGATCGGGACCACAGATCATACCTTGTGCTTCCTCCGGGAAAAGATGAAGAAGGTTGCACAGCTTGTCAACGAAAGAAGCTCCTCCGGGCAAAGGAATTGCAATCTCCTCCACCTCAGGACCACCAAGCAAAGCCCGAAATTCTTCAACAGTCGGGACCATTTAATTGTAAGAGAAGCAAAAAACATGCCTTCTAGTGTCCCAAAATGAGGAAGAAGCTCTCAAAAGCTCATAATCCGGAACCAATTCCTTGAGAGACCACAAGCATCGTATCTTGTACCTTTCTTCAAAGAATAGCCTCCTCTCATGCATAATCTCCCGGCACCACTCTTTAAACTTGGTGAAGAATTGAATTTGAGAATTTTGGGATAATTTGGGTGGATTTTGCATGCTCACAAATCTCTCCATGGTTTTTCTCTCATTCTTCCCGAAAATGGCTGTTTGAACTGGTGGTTGAAGAAAGTGTTTGAATTTGAAATAAAGGAAAACCAGATCTGAAGCAAAATTATAGGACAATGTCAGAAAGCTGTCCTATCCGCGCGGACATAAATGCCATCACCAGAAAAAAATCTGCAACAGTCCAAACTGCTGCACCACGGAGGAATATTTTCATCCCGGTTGCTCGAAACCTGTGCAAAGCCTACCCAAACAGTTCACATACCAAATACTCACACCCTTGCCAAAAAAATCGGGGCTCATGCAACAATGCATTCATATAAAATTGCATTCATGATAGATAAAATAAAATAAAATCCTAAATTATTACATTCCAAAAAAAAAGAGAAAAGCAAAAAAAAAATGTGCATAAAATGTATCTGTCTGAATAAGTACAATCCCAGCCCCAGTCTCAGAAATCAATCTCAGAAATCAATCAGAATCCTCGGTGGCTGGTGCTTTCCCCCGGCCCCTCTTGCGGCTCGGGCCCGCCTCCTCGATAGCCATGAATGTCTCGGGCTCAGAATCATCGTCCTCGTCTCCGGAAGAAGGCTCGTCAGGACCAACCGGCACGCTCTGATACGGCAAACCAAGGTCCGCAAAGAAGTCATATCCGAAGGTGAATGCGTCGGACTCCTGGACGTGTGAAGAAGACCAACCGTGATGCCAGACATTCCCCTGCCCGTATGGATCCCCGAGAATGACGTGGTCCGAAGGCAGTACCACGCTCGGATCTATGAGAGGAGAAAGAGGAGTCTCGGAAGAACGCTCAGAAGGCTCAGGAGAAGTCTCCCGCTCGATAGGCGCCGGCTGTGCTCGCCTCGCTCTAGCCTGAGGGGCTCCACAAGCAACCATCCTCCTGATGAATCTCTTAGCCCCGATCACCTGCTTCGTCAGCTTCTCCACGACCACCTCCGGAAACTGCACGGAAGCAAAAGCGTCAGAAACAATTGAGGCGAAAAATGATGACAGGAAAGAAAGGAAAAGACAGAAGCAAAAAAAAGAAGAGGTGAGAAGGAGAAGCCATACCTTCATACCCGAACGAGGCTGAAAAGCTCGTGGAAGCTGCTCAGGCTGAGGGATCTGCACCCTCAATCGGACCCCATCCTGGACATATGAAAAGTCCATCCGCGGATACCGTACGATCCCTACCCCCTCTCTCTCAAGGACCTGGGGCATCCTCAACCTCCTCAAGATAAATACCGGATACTGCTCAATCGCCACGAATGCCGAGAAGTGCTGGCCACCTCGGTAATCGCCCCAGGTCTCCAACCTCTCGCTCGGATGCATCATGTCGGCGGGAGGCTCCACTGGAGCCATCAAAGGCGAGTTCACGCCATGCTGGCACGTCACTCTCTCTCCCAGATAATACACATCGCAGGTCAGACCCCTCAAAATCCTCCGCTGCACGGTCCATATCTCGGCACCCTTCAGCTGCTCCACATCGAAGCGGTCCCAGGGATAAAATATCATCCTCTCATATGTCTCAGCCCTCGTCAAAGGCAGGCACTCCCTGTACTTAAGGGTCGTGCGCCCCTTAGAACCTATCTTCTCCCGAGCATGCTTGCTCCAGGAGAGCATGGCCGGGTATGCCCCAATGTACTCCGCCGGCTGCCGCCACATCGTGACGTGAAAGAACTCCAGAGCCCATACCTGCGAAAGGGAAAAATCCCATCAATCCGGTGCAAAAAAATGAGGAATACGTGCTTAAAGAAAAGAGAGAAAGCAAAAAGAAAGCTTGTACCTCCAGAGGAAACTCGAAGCATGTCAAAGAGCTAACAGCCTTCCGGCTATATCGATCCAAGGCAAAATAGAGCTCTGCCCACCGCCTCTCCCAAGAGACCTCCCCAGCCATCTCCACATCCTCCAAACTCCTCAGCAAAGCAAACATCGCCGTCCCCTCGGCGTGTCCAAAAAGTGTGCTCGAAAAGGCAAACCACAAGAAAGCCCTGGCAATCTGCACCGCACCCACTCTCTCGTCCCCAGCCTCGTAATTCCCGATGGTCTCCACGATCTTCCCGTAGACCACGGCATACTCCATCCCCATCCCCTTTTTGGGAATGGGGGTAAAGCCCAGAAGCTCCTGCAGGTCCCGACCACTGTAGCCGTCTCTCCACTCAATGCTCCGTCCTTTAAAGGACAGGACAGTAATCGCAGCATAATCGGAGGGTGTAACCGTGGCCTCGCCCCAGAAGAAATGAAATGTGTGGGTCGCGTCCCACCAATGCTGTGCCAAAGCAAAAATCAGGCCCTTGCTCTTGGAGAACTTGACCAACCCCCTCAGGCACTCGATAAACTCATACAGCCCGGTCCCAATGACGATCTGTCTCGGACTCATCAAAGCTCCTCGGCCCAAGACTGGAAGCCGGTCCCACAGGTCAACCACAGACTCCACTGATCCTCGAGTCTTCATCTTGTTCAACTGTTGCGTCACAAAGCGATCTCCACCCTGCAATTAAAAAAAAAAAAGAAAGAGTCAAAAAAAAATTTGCATTAAAAAAAAATTGCATTAAAAAAAAATTGCATTCAAAAAATTAGCATTCAAAAAAAATAGCATTCAAAAAAAAATAGCATTCAAAAAAAAATTGCATTAAAAAAAAATTGCATTAAAAAAAATTTGCATTCAAAAAAAAAAAAAAGAGAAAGCATACACATGCATCATAGACATAAAATTTTGAAAAAAAAAAATCGGGCAGCGTAACGGCATACAATGGACTCAGCCCCATTTTCCTTGCACAGAGGAAAAGAGTTTTCAACAATCACCATTCATTCATTCATACATTCATACGAGGAGTCGACGGAAGTAAAAACTCCGTCCCATTTTCATAAAATAACATACATAAATAATTTTTTATCATTCAATCAAAGGGAACGAAAAATTCGTCCCATTTTCACAGAAAATCACATTCTCACAAAAAAAAATGCATTCATATCATTCATATCACATTGCAAGAATTCTACAAAAAGTCCGTCCCGAATTTGGGCAAATTTTCATCTCTTATTCCAAAATGGCAAGATGCCCATTCTTTTTTCAAACAAAATGCACATTTGAGTTATCCATATACTCATTGCAACATACAAATCATCAAAATCAAAATTCAATTTTTCGAATTTTAATTACAATTTTCGGATATAAAAAAATTTTTTTTTTTGGCAAAATGCCCATTCTTTCTTCCAAACAAAATGCACATTTTGGTTACCCACATACTCATTACAACATGCAAAGCATCAAAATCAAATTTCAAGTCCAAGAACATCAAAATTTTCGGATCTAAAAAAAAAAAATCACCAAAAATCAATTTCAAATGAAAAATCGACAAAGGGAATGAAGAGATTCGAAGTATACCGTACGGAGACTCGGATCAGAAGCCCAATGTTGCCATGCATCGGGGTACGGCTCCTCCGCAATCGATTGCGAAAGGGTGTAATGCCTCCTCATTCGAACGAGCTCTAATCGCCTTTCCGCGACCGGGCCACGTCCTTGGCCTTGGATAGCAGCTTCCCCGTGTTCCATTGCTTGAAAAATCGAAGAAATCGGAAGATTTCGAAGCTTCCTAGGCCTTCAATGGCGGTTTTCTTCTTCTCCCTCGTCTCTCTCTCTCGAAAACTGGAAATGGTGAAGAGGGAACTGAAAAGGGCGTTGGCCCTCATTTAAACCTGTCCAGGTCGCGTTCTGATCCGCGCGGACGAAAAGGAAGGGTCAAAAAGACCCTTTTGCCCTTTAAAATTCCAGGACTCTGCAGTTTAGTCCTCAACTTAACAGAGTTAACCAAAGTTAACCCCCTCTTCAAAAGAGCTTCCCGGCAGTCAAACGTAAGTCCGATTCCTCCGAGAAAGATAACGGAATCCCGTTTCTTTCATCAAAATCATCAACGGCAGTCAAACGTAAGTCCGATTTCTCCGAAAAAGATAACGGAATCCCGTTTCTTTCATCAAAATCATCAAACGACAGTCAAACGTAAGTCCGATTTCTCCGAGAAAGGTAACGAAATCCCGTTTCTTTCATCAAAATCATCAACGGCAGTCAAACGTAAGTCCGATTTCTCCGAGAAAGATAACGGAATCCCGTTTCTTTCATCAAAATCATCAACGGCAGTCAAACGTAAGTCCGATTTCTCCGAGAAAGATAACGGAATCCCGTCTCTTTCATCAAAATCATCAACGGCAGTCAAACGTAAGTCCGAGAAAGATAACGAAATCCCGTTTCTTTCATCAAAATCATCAACGGCAGTCAAACGTAAGTCCGATTTCTTCGAGAAAGATAACAGAATCCTGTCTCTTTCATCAAATTCATCAACGGCAGTCAAACGTAAGTCCGATTTCTTCGAGAAAGATAACGGAATCCCGTCTCTTTCATCAAAATCATCAACGGCAGTCAAACGTAAGTCCGATTTCTCCGAGAAAGATAACGGAATCCCGTTTATTTCATCAAAATCATCAACGGCAGTCAAACGTAAGTCCGATTTCTCCGAGAAAGATAACGGAATCCCGTTTCTTTCATCAAAATCATCAACGGCAGTCAAATGTAAGTCCGATTTCTCCGAGAAAGATAACAGAATCCCGTCTCTTTCATCAAAATCATCAACGGCAGTCAAACATAAGTCCGATTTCTCCGAGAAAGATAACGGAATCCCGTTTCTTTCATAAAAATCATCAACGGCAGTCAAACGTAAGTCCGATTTCTCCGAGAAAGATAACGGAATCCCGTCTCTTTCATCAAAATCATCAACGGCAGTCAAACGTAAGTCCGATTTCTCCGAGAAAGATAACGGAATCCCGTTTCTTTCATCAAAATCATCAACGGCAGTAAAATGTAAGTCCGATTTCCCCAGCAAAAGCTAACAAAATCCCCAGCGAATTCAACGGAATCCCGTTTCTTTCCTCACCGTCATCCCCGGCCGTAAAACGTAAGCCCAATTTTTCTCCAACGAAACCCCCAGCAGCGTTTTGAACTACGATTGGCTTGATTCCTCTTAAGGATACGTAGGTAGCCTACCATAGGTCCAGCCACCCGACCAAAATGGTCACCCTCTCCTTCGGCAGCAGACGAACGAAGTCCACCGAAGGACCATCCATCCCAAACCATCAAGGGAAAACATTTCAAATCAAGGCCCGAGGCACCTAAAAAGCCATCATCATCAAGGTCCGAGGCACCTATAAAGCCATCATCTCCAAAGGTCCGAGGCACCTAAAAAGCCATCATCTCCAAAGGTCTGAGGCACCTAAAACGCCATCTTCAAGGTTCGAGACACCTAAAACGCCATCATCTCCAGGGTCAAAGACCCAAACTACGATTGGCTTGATTCCTCCTAAGGATACGTAGGTAGCCTATCATTAGGTTCAGCCACCAGACCAAAATGGTCATTCCTATCCCCAGCAGAGCGGATATACAATCTCAGCCACCAGACCAAAATGGTCATTCCTATCCCCAGCAGAGCGGATATACAATCTCAGCCACCAGACCAAAATGGTCATTCTTATCCCCAGCAGAGTCTCTCTCAGCAATCGACTGCAGAACTCGCTCATCAAGGTTCGAGGCACCTAAAATGCCATCATCTCCAGGGTCAAAGACCCGAACTACGGCTGGCTTGATTCCCATTCGGGATACGTAGGTAGCCTATCACCAGGTTCAGCCACTCGATCACTTGATCATCCTGTCAAATATGGAGCCTTACTCTTATCGACGACCCCGCTTCCTTCGAAAGCACCGTCGCCGAGGGGCTACTGTAAGTGCTCCAATTTGAGTTGTTAGTATTTTCGTTAGAAAATTAACAAAAATTTTAACATTTCTAACATTTCTAACAATTCCTAAAATTTCTAACCAAGCAAGGGTAGATTAGGGATTGCCATTTTAAGATAAACGAAGGAAAAGAATCAAAAAAGCAAAAGAAATGGTCAAAAACCAAAAATAGAAGCTGCTGGAACAAAAACTGGCTGCCTAATTTGAATTTTAAAAAAAAAAATTCTGTGTGTCCAAAGCCTGCAGCTGTAATTAATGAACAGTGCACGCTAAGCTTCTCATCCGCGCGGACATAAAAGGAAATTTCAGAGGCCTATAAATTAAGCCCTTCAGTCACAGAAATAAAAAGCCACAACACATTTCACAACTGCGCCTTGGCGAAAATAGGGAGAAAACAGTGAGAATTCTCTAGAATTGTCACCTTTTTCTCTTAATTATTTTTCCAAATCCCACTCACTCTCAAATTCAAACACTCACATATTCAAGCTTCATACACAAACACAAGGAAGATAGGTATAACCTCCCTCTCCTTACCCTAAATCTTTCTCATCCATGCATGCATTTTCAAACTCCAAAATGTAGTTTGTTCATCTTCTTGCCCTAGATCCAAGAAGATCACCATGGAAGTTCATCTCCATGGTTGATCTTCTACAAGGATCAACATTCTCTTCAAAAGTGTTCTTACTTACTTGCAAACATGTTTTCAAAACCCTAAAAACCATTTTCATACATCAAATCTTCATTTTCAAAGGATAAAATTCCCCCCTTCCCAAGCAAATGAAGTGCTTAGTCCTAATGTACCCCAAGGATGGTTTGATATAGTTGATTCACCACTAAAATGTCAAGTGATCACTAATCAAAACCTAGGGAAATGGGGACAAGCATGGATGCAAAACCCCCTTTAAATCATGTTTTTCTTCTTAAGAAAGTTGCTGTCCAGTAGCAATTTTCTAAGACCTCTGTCCATGGTCTAATTTTTTGGACACAGATAAACTTGGAATTTGGTGTTGACTACAAAACACTTTTTGTAGCCAACATCCAGAGCTTTCCAGACATATTTTTACTTTATTTTTTGCGTGAGTAAAACTCCCCTTTTCAAATTTTCTTTTCAAGGTCAGTTCCTCAGTCTCTGGAAGTCCAGATTTCATATCTGAGATTTCCAGAAGGTTTTGGTCCACCAAATCAATTCCAAAATGGAAAATTATTTCACATAAATCTTATTTAAGGTGTCTGGAACAACTTTCATTCTCTGAGTTTCCTCAGATTATGAAGTTTTAAAGCCCTTAAATCCATTTCAAAGTCAAGTGTCCACTGCCTTTTTCATTCTGGCAGAATTGTTTTTCAACTTCAAAAAATTCTTTGAGTCCTAAAACTCAACCCAAAAATCATACCAAAAATCATGGGATTCTTTCAAATTCTAATAAAGATTCCCATTTTTTACTTTTCTCAGTTTCAATTTGTTTTGGCCAAAGTAACACACACACACACACACACAAATGGTTTTTAATGCTTGGAAAACTCGTTTTACGAGACATTCCGGGTGAACACTAACGTTCTTCCCGGCGTGTAACGTGACCTCCGAACCCAAATCTCTCATTTCGGGCATTTTTCAAAGTTTTGGCCCTTAAAACAAAAATGGCGTGACGACTCCATTTTTCCGGTTTTATTTGATTTTCAAAGAAACGAAAAATCGAATTTTTTCCGCGAATTGGAATTCAACATCGTCACAGGAGGGATCTTGAGCAAACCAAGAAACATACCAATGAGTCCTTTGCTGAATTTGCTAGAAGATGGAGACTCAAACTTACTGAAATTGTCGAAAGACCTACTCTCAAAGAGCAAATCCACATCTTCCTCCAATGCCTCCATGATGAATTTCAAGAGAAGCTCGCCGGCAATTACTTTCCTAGCTTCAATGAACTCCACGAGTCCGGAATTAGAATTGATGAATTCCTCAAAAGTAAAAAGAAGGAAAGCACCTTCCGCTTCAACAAGCCTACCACAAGTAAGGATGCTTCAGTCAACGCTATTGCATTCAACCGTCCCAACACCGGCAAGTATTCTGCTGTTCCTCCTCCCGAAAATAAAAAGAGGCACTATGACAAAATTGAAGGAATCACTCAAGAAGAACTCTTCGATGTGCTCGTCAAGAATGAAAAGATCAAACCAAGAGAAGGTGGTCCTCCTAAAGATAATGGTCCTAATCATGCTCATCACTTATTCTGCAAGTACCACAACTTCTCCGGCCATGACACCAACTCTTGCCACCACTTGAAGGACATCATCCAAGACCTCTTTGATAATGGAGATCTAGAACGTCCCAACATCATCAATAATCCTCTCCCTCGCACTCCATGAAGAAGATGAAGCTCCAAGAAGAAATCCACACTTACCACTTTGGGGCTACAACTATCATCTCCCTTTCTCTTTTGATAGAAGTAGATTATATTTTAAATTTCCAAGTATGAACTCGAAGAGTCGTTCTGTCTTTCTAATACTTCTCACCTCCTCTAGTTTGTGTCTTCTAAACTATCGAGTCTGTTTCAATTTCTCCATTAATCAAAGTAATTTTCTTTTCCTAAATACTTTCCCTAAGGTTGTTCTACCTCGTGAGTATCATTTAAATCATGCAAAATAATGGACCCTCCATTTCCCTAAATCATCGCAAAAAATAATAGAGACTTCTAAGCGAGTTTAAGAATAAAGTTATCCTTAGGAAGGCTTAAGGGCTAAACACTACCCTACTGAAAGTCAAAACAAGCGAAGAAAGCCAAAGGTGTTGCTGTCAACATTCATTTCAAGAAGAGTGGGGCTACATAATTCAAAGCTTTGAGATTACAAAAAAAAAAAAAAACCTCTCAAGCTTTCATCACCCCCACAACAAAGGTGAAAACTCAAATGCATGAAGGACTCTCCCATAAAGAAGAGGAGTCAAGTGATACCAACAAAAGGAATGAAGATTACTCAATATCCTCTTACAACAAGTGAAGAAGACTTTCAGTATCAAGAAAAATGTTTACCCTTGAGTCATACTAATGATTGGCTTTCTCCTCAAACTTATTTAGAAACTTCTAGATGATGCACGATTCATTAAAAGATAGAATAACTTTTCTAGATCCTTGAGCCAAGTTGCATTTCTCATTGAGTCTAGGGGATTCCTGTTAGACACTCTCATACACACTCTTGAAATCCAAGCATCAAAACTGGGGTCTTTTACCTTTCTTCCCCCAGTCAATCTCTACTTCAATTTTTCAAAAATAATCAAATCTTCATTAAGAGCTTTCCTCTTTGATTCTCACTCTCATCATTAGAAGCATACACTTCTCCAAAAAATCAATGCTTGGATCACCTTCCAAAGAATAGAGTCTGTCTCTCCTCAACTAACTTGAGATCTCATCTCTCTCTCCTCAATAAGATTATCTCCTCTGAGTTCTCTTCGAGTATACATACTTTTCAAAAAAAAAAAATGGCTCGCTAGGTTGAAAACTCGTAAAGAGCGGCCTAGGCAAAAGTTAGAGCACAAAAAAAAGAAATACGCAAAAGAGATGCCCGCTAGATTGAAAACCCGAAAGGGCGGTCTAGGAAAAAACCAGGGTGCGTCACTAAGAAAAAATAAAAATCAAAGGACAAAGGGAGACTATCCTTCAACCTTCTTCATTGAACAACATTCTACTTTCTTCAAACCAAATCAACAAGGAGAGTCTTCTTCGATCATCTTCAAATCAAGAGAGCAGACTCACAAGCCTGTTCACAAAGTCATCTACCACTTGCAAGCATCTTAGGGCTTGAGACACCAAAGGGCCTTGGACATAAAGCCATTACGACAGTCGACAGATTTGTAGTTGTTTGCCTCCCAGAGACACGATTCAAGGGAGAACTAAGAATAAAGATTCGTAACAAGCCTAGATGTGTTCACATAAGGTTACTCATCAAAATTCTACAACAATGAAGAAACAGTACAGCCTTGCTGACTAGCAACAGATTCTGCATAAACCTGATTTGGTCCCAACTTGTCAAGCACAAGTTCACTCATACAGTTCACCCATCTCAAATACAAATACATACAAATTTCCCTACATATCCATATACCATATACTCATACATAAAATCACCATATAAAATGACCAACCGACCATTTACACGAACAGACATGAGCACCACCACGTAAGTCCAATCAAACAACTAAAATCTGGAAAATCTACTTGAAATCTTTATGTGCTGACAGGTGCAGAAAAGGTAAGAATCTTTCCGGTCCATCCGAGACCAGCATGCATATATCCTTGCATTACAGGGGCCGACAGAACCTCCACCTCAACCGACAACTACAAAGTCTGTGACGGCAGCAAACTTCAAGACCGTGACCTCGGAGACATCAACAAAGTCTGTGACGGCAGCAACTTCAAGTCCGTAACCTCGGCGACAACTTCAAAGTCTGTGACGGCAGCAAACTTCAAGTCAGTGACCTCGGCGATAACTTCAAAGTCTAAGACGGCAGCAAACTTCAAGTCCGTGACCTCGGCGACAACTTCAAAGTCTGTGACGGCAGCAAACTTCAAGTCCGCGACCTCGGCAACAACGGCAACGTCAGTAACCTCGGGCGGCGCACTTCAACAACTTCATCAATAAACAGGTATCTTCAGAATTGGGTCAGGTCCTTGATTCCTCAGTATGATTTTACCTTTTCAAAAAAAAAATCCCTCTCCAATTTTCAAAAATGCTTTTCAAAATACCTAAAATAGCCTTTTAAATGTTTTGGAGTCGAACTACGTTTGGTCTGATTCTCTCTTTGAGATGCGTAGGCAGCCGTGCGGCCCGACCATCCCGATGTTCAGAATGATGTCTTTTCTATCATCGACATGACTTATTTCATAAGACTTATCGACGAGGGGCTCTGTAGACACCCCATTCTGAACCAATAATTCATAATTACACTACTCTTCGTCTCTCTTTTGTGTTTTGATGAAAGCATATCAGTTTCGTCATGTTTCGTTAAGTTTCTAACTAACCTCGTTAGTTTTGGACCTAACTGACTAACTGAATAACTGAAGAGGGCAAAATTGTCCACAGACTACATTATCTCGCGCGGAATAGCGTGTCTCGCGCGAGATAACCCGTCGACAGGATGTGCAGAATCACAATCCTTCTCCGTTTCAAACTCTTTTCTTGATAAACCTTATCAATCCGGTTCTCCAATCATATCTGAGTTCTGGAACCTTCCTAGGAGTGTTTTACCTCTTCACCTTTACCTCTTAAACCCCTATAAATACCTGATGACTTTCAGTATTTCAAAAGAACAGTTTTAGATTGAAGGGTCCCCGATCCACGATCGAAAACACACAACACACACAATTTGTTGGTTTCATTCCACGAAAGACTCCTTCAAATTATTTACAAAATCACCCCAAAATCACCTAAAGTTTGTTTATCAACCTTTTTGATCAACAAACATCAAAGCCCAAATCAAGGACCGAGGCAAAGCTCTGTCCGCATCAAGATTTGACTCTCATATTGAGTCGAAACTCTGCCCGAATCGCTTCTGACCGAGAAGACATCTTAGAACCACGTTCTAAATCAAATACTCCATAAACAAGGTAAACTCCTATACTTTTATTCTTCTTCTCAACCTCTCTATTGGCTTTTAGAGTAGTGTAACCCCATCAAAAGGATTAGCTTAGTGATGTGGCGTATTTCATACTATCTAATGCCTATTTCTTCCGTGCTTATTATGTCAATTTTGATGTATTTAGCTAGGTTTGATATAATTTTGAGAGTATTTTGTATTGTGAGGATTAAGTGAGAAAAGTTGTAATTCGAGAGTAATTGAGAGATTTATACCTTGTAATCGAATTCACAATCAAGGCAAGAAACTCAAGAACATCGTCTCAACATCCATGGAAGCCAACAAAATCAAGCCAAAGAAGCAAGAGAGCTCAAAGATTGAAGAATTCTGGAATTGGCTTCAGGGGACGAGTCGTCCCGGCCTTAGCTAACTATTCCCCATCGCAAGGACGCCAGATTCAGAAGGACGCATGACAGGGACGAGTCGTCCCTCCTTGGACGAGTCGTGGCATCAGCGCTGGAGCGGAAAAGGCAAGCGACGGGTTCCTGGGCGAGATTTGAGGGTTTTTAATTTATTCTTTTTATTTTTTTTCCTTTTTAGACTTAGGTTTGGAGAGAGTATAAATACTTTTTGTTTTTATTATTGGAGAGGGAGACACACGGCTGGGAACAAAGGCTGAGAAAAAAAAACTTGGTATTTTGATTTTAATGGAGGGCTAATCCCTTTCGCTTTGGATAATAAATTTGGATCTGTTTTGAAAATCAATTGAGGTTTTATTCTTTCTATCTCTTTCTCCCTAATTATAATTTTACTCGTGCTTATTGTTAAATCGATTTCTAGGATTTTGAAACTTGATCAATTTCTTAATTTTTTTAATTGGTTTTTTCTAGAATTCCCTTTTATCGTGTCGGACTAGGGTTTTCATTGTAGCAATTTCATAATTCTTGTATGTGCCATCTTGAATTGTGATTAGGGTAAAATTAGCTTTATCTTCTATTTGAAAAAGAATAGAATAATTTCTTGATCTTCATCTCTTAGAATTTCATCAATTAATATTTAGAATCTTGACCGTGTCGGCTAGGTTTTATTTATCAATTAGGGTTTTTAGTTGAGCGTGTCGGGCTATTAACTATTATCAAAGAAGAGATAGAGATTTTATATCTCGTGATCAAGTGATTAGGGGAAGAACAGAAAGAATGAACCAATGATATTGATTGATAAACAGTGATAGATTTATTTATCCAAGGTGCTTTTACATTATTGTTTACAACTCTATTTTCTTGCTTTAGTTTAATTACAACAATCAATTCAAACAAACCCCCCAAACTGGTCTGTGACTATTACACAAACGAATAACTGTTCCCTGAGATCGATCCTGGACTTTCACTATCTACATTATTAGGAGTCCTTGTAGTAATTTGTAGGTGTTGCGATAAGGCCTATCAAATTTTGGCGCCGTTGCCGGGGAACGGTGTTTATTTGTTTGTGTTCTTATTTAATTTCTGTCATTTTATTTTATTTGTTTGTCTTTTATCTCTTTATTAGTTTCACCCCCTGTCCCTTCGTGGTGTGGATCATTGTTTGGTCCATACCCGTTCTACTGATTATTCTCTTGAGCTTCTTGATCCAGAAATTGAAAGGACTATCAAGAAAGAGATGGGTGATAGAGTACCCCAGACACTCAGGCAAAAAACTGCTCCTAATTGGACGGAGCAACCGCAGGCAGTCACTTTTCCTGCTTTGCCTGCGGGAGTTACATTTGAGTTGAAGCCGGGGTTACTAAATCAATTGCCTAGTTTCAGTGGGTTACCCGGAGAAAACCCGAATCAGCACGTATCTCAGTTCGTGCAAGTTTGCAACAGCATGAAGCCTGCTAATCTTCCAATTGAGTAGCTTCTTCTTCGGGCCTTCTCCTTCACCTTGAAGGACAGAGCTAACATGTGGTATTATCATCTGGCCCCGAATGTAAAGATAACCACCGGGCAAAAAGATGAAGGAGGCATTTTTGGATGAGTTCTTCCCACTCGACCGTATAAATATTATGAAGCGGGATATCAGCAACATGGAGCAGAAGGCAGATGAGACCTTATATGAGTACTATACTCGCTTCCATACTCTCTGCAGGAGCTGCCCTTATCATGGGTATACTGATGACCAGCTGATAGTCTACTTCTACGGGGGATTACTTATACAGGATAAGAGGATGATAGATTCTTGTTGCGGGGGCAGTATTCTGAATAAGACGGCTGAGGAAGCCCAGAAATTGCTAGAGGAGCTAGCAAGGAGTACCCGAACACATGGGAGGAGATCCAGTGTCAGACAGGTTAGTGCTATGGGCACAAGCAGTGGGGAGAATGAGAAGCTTGAGTCCGATGTCAAGGAGTTGAAATGTATGATGAAGCAATTGCTGTTGAGTCGGACAGAAGGTCAGGAGAATGTGAATTCAGTTGGGTTCCCACAGCAGCAGCAGAGACAGTATAACTATGGGGGTAATCAACCCAATGCTAGATGGGGACAACCACCACCACAAAGAAGCGGCAGCCTACGATGACATGTTCCGTACACTCGGCTCGAGTATAAGCACCTTATCCAAATGTCTTCAGATCAGCAGAGGACCGATACGAGTATCAGCAGTCTTCAGCAGTATCAGCAGAGGACTGATGCTAGTATTGGTAACCTGGAGAGACAAATGGGGCAGATTGCAGAGGCAGTGGTAAGAATGGAAGCTAGAGAGGCGGCAAAATCATCACCTCAAACTGAGAACCCTCCGAAGCATAATGTTAGCGCAGTGTATGTGAGGCGAAAGAAGAGAGTTGACGGACAGATGGTTTCTATAGAGCCGGAACAACAGAAGGTTGAAAAGAATATTGAGCCGGAATTGGAGGTTGAGACGACGAAATCGACAGAAAATTTTGTGGAAGAAAAGGGTACTACATCGGAGTCTGTACCACCAGTATTTGAGCCAGAGGTGTCGTTCCCTCAAGCATTGAAGAGAGACGCCTCAAAGGAACCTGACAAGGCTATTTTTGATACTTTCAAGAGTCTTGAGGTGAACATCCCATTCTTGGACCTTCTTCAGACCGTTCCGAGATATGCTAAGTTTCTGAAGGAATTGTGTACCACCAAGAGAAATCAGAAGCTAAGAAGTCAGAAAAAAATTAAGGTTATTGAACATGTTATAGCGGTTTATCAGAAAAAGATGCCCAAAAAATGTAGTGATCCGGGCATGTTCGTGGTTCCGATATCGTTGAGGGGTAGCTCAGTTCAGAAGGCTATGCTCGATTTAGGGGCTTCAATCAATGTTATGCCTTATACATTGTTTGAAGACCTTAAATTGGGTAACTTGGAGGATACCCGAGTGGTTATACAGTTGGCGGATAAGTCCAACGCATACCCCAAGGGGGTAGTGAGAGATGTTGAAGTCCGGGTTGGTGACTTGATTTTCCCGGCAGATTTTTATGTGCTTGAGATGGAGACGGATTTTGAGGCTCCTATTTTGTTGGGTAGACCGTTTATGTCTACTTCTCATACCAAGCTAGATGTGGCTAGTGGTTCTGTGACGATGGAGTTCGATGGGAAGAAAATTGGGTTTGATATGTTTGATGAGAAGAATTTTCCTAAGAACAATTTTCGGAAAGTTTGTGCCATGGACTTGAGGGAGCCGAGTATCAAGGATGGAGGTGCGGTAGATATTGATGAGTCTCCACAAGTGAAGAGTGAGAAAAAGAAAGGAGAGCCACCAAGGAAGAAAGCAAAGGAGAAGAAGAAGGAAAAGCTGAAATGGTCTCCAACTGGGAGGCATGTCATGGAAACCAAACATCTTCTAGAGGTAAATGAAGATTACTTTCATCCCCCTTTCATTGATGAGGCTCATGTTGGTGGAGCCTCCCGTCCCTTTATTTAGTCCCTTGGTGCCCTTTCCCCCATGTTTTTATTGTTCTGTTTCAATTGTTTAATCCATTGAGGACAATGTCTAGTTTAAGCGTGGGGGTATAGGGAGGTTGTATCATTGTAAATTTCGTTGTTTTTGCTTTAAAAAAAAAAGAAAAAAAGAAAAAAAAGAAAAAAAAAAGAGAGGCTAAATGAAAACCCGAGAGGGCACTTAGGCAAAAGGAGAGGGTGTGTTTTGAAAAAAAATGAAAAAAATAAAATAAAATGAGAGGCTAGGTGAAAACCGGAATCGGCACCTAGGCAAAAGGTGAGAATTGAGTATTTTCTATCTGTTATATCACCGGAGTGGAGACATAAGGGAGGTTTGGAGTATCGGGTAGGACCATTATTGGAGTAGGAGGTTCGGATAGTGGTGCCTAGGATTTAGAAACCCTCGTTCACTGTTGGAGTTATAAGGGGTGTTGGTGCTTTTCACGAGGTAAATCTTTGTTTAAGGATCGCAACCTTGCATAGATTTCTTTTTATGAGGGTGTATGTAGTGTGAGCCAAGCGTGGGGGAAACATAGGACATTTTTAGTTCCCCTTGGCTTATTTGTGTGGACCTTAGTTTGGATACCGTTATATTATGGGAGTTGGTATCAAGCTAAGGTCATTATTATCATTGCTTATATTTTGGTGTTATAAGGAGACAGAGTTTCTATACTTCGATGGTTATTTTTATTTTGTTTGACTTGTGTTGGCGGATTAGAGGAGAATAGGAGTCATTTACCTCCCATGCATCTATTTTTAGACCGGTGTTAGATTGGGGTTTAGGATATTACTCAGGGACGAGTAATGGTCTAAGCGTGGGGGTATTTGATGTGGCGTATTTCATACTATCTAATGCCTATTTCTTCCGTGCTTATTATGTCAATTTTGATGTATTTAGCTAGGTTTGATATAATTTTGAGAGTATTTTGTATTGTGAGGATTAAGTGAGAAAAGTTGTAATTCGAGAGTAATTGAGAGATTTATACCTTGTAATCGAATTCACAATCAAGGCAAGAAACTCAAGAACATCGTCTCAACATCCATGGAAGCCAACAAAATCAAGCCAAAGAAGCAAGAGAGCTCAAAGATTGAAGAATTCTAGAATTGGCTTCAGGGGACGAGTCGTCCCGGCCTTAGCTAACTATTCCCCATCGCAGGGACGCCAGATTCAGAAGGACGCACGACAGGGACGAGTCGTCCCTCCTTGGACGAGTCGTGACATCAGCGCTGGAGCGGAAAAGGCAAGCGACGGGTTCCTGGGCGAGATTTGAGGGTTTTTAATTTATTCTTTTTATTTTTTTTCCTTTTTAGACTTAGGTTTGGAGAGAGTATAAATACTTTTTGTTTTTATTATTGGAGAGGGAGACACACGGCTGGGAACAAAGGCTGAGAAAAAAAAAACTTGGTATTTTGAGTTTAATGGAGGGCTAATCCCTTTCGCTTTGGATAATAAATTTGGATCTGTTTTGAAAATCAATTGAGGTTTTATTCTTTCTATCTCTTTCTCCCTAATTATAATTTTACTCGTGCTTATTGTTAAATCGATTTCTAGGGTTTTGAAACTTGATCAATTTCTTAATTTTTTAATTGGTTTTTGCTAGAATTCCCTTTTATCGTGTCGGACTAGGGTTTTCATTGTAGAAATTTCATAATTCTTGTATGTGCCATCTTGAATTGTGATTAGGGTAAAATTAGCTTTATCTTCTATTTGAAAAAGAATAGAATAATTTCTTGATCTTCATCTCTTAGAATTTCATCAATTAATATTTAGAATCTTGACCGTGTCGGCTAGGTTTTATTTATCAATTAGGGTTTTTAGTTGAGCGTGTCGCCGCTATTAACTATTATCAAAGAAGAGATAGAGATTTTATATCTCGTGATCAAGTGATTAGGGGAAGAACAGAAAGAATGAACCAATGATATTGATTGATAAACAGTGATAGATTTATTTATCCAAGGTGCTTTTACATTATTGTTTACAACTCTATTTTCTTGCTTTAGTTTAATTACAACAATCAATTCAAACAAACCCCCCAAACTGGTCTGTGACTATTACACAAACGAATAACTGTTCCCTGAGATCGATCCTGGACTTTCACTATCTACATTATTAGGAGTCCTTGTAGTAATTTGTAGGTGTTGCGATAAGGCCTATCACTTAGAGTCCCTTCAATCGATGGAGGCGATCTCGAAGCATATAAACCGACATTCCTAATCAAGAAATTGATTAGGGTTTTCTTGTTCTTTTATTTAATTAATAATTAAAAAGATTGATAATACTTGATTGGCATGACCGATCTTCGGATCGGGTGGAATGGATGCTCCTTGACCTACCAATTCCATAACTTAACCCCCGAACCCTCAAATATCTTTTAAATCAAAAAGGTTTTTCTTATTGTTTTCCTAAATAAATAATAAGTGGCGACTCTGTTATTAAAATTCACGCATTGCTACAACCCCACCCACTTCATTCCTGACGATGATTATGCTGATCTTGTGAATGGTTGTGCGGCGGCTGATTGCGTTGTCCGAGGGGCTTCATATGAGGAGTTCTTGCCTCGCCTGATAGGTCCCCTTGTGGTAGGTGATAGTCGGTCACGTGCCCGAGCTTCTACCTCTGCCTCAGCCTCAGGTTCATCAGCCCCAAGCTCTTCTTCACAGTATGCATGTCCTGTGCCTTTTGCTCCAGATTATGGTCCTTCGAGCTATACATACATGATGGGGAGCATGCCGATGGTGGGCCATATCGCGGTCCCGGATCAGATTCCTGAGGGTTATCGCCTCCCTTCCGGTGCCTCTTCGGTATATTTCTGTTCATACTACTTCTCGTATTCGTCCGTATATGTGTATATGTCCGATCCTTTCTGAGGGCTTTTTCGTTGTGATCAGGTCATCATGTCCGTGGCTGATTATAACCATGGGGCGAGCAGGATGGCTGGCTTGATGGCTATGGTGTCTAATCTGTCTGAGAGGTTGTTTCATAGGCGGCTTCGACGGCGTCGACTATTGCCTCTTCAGTGACCCCTATCTGTGGAGCCAAGCGGTCAAGGAGGGGTGGTGAAGGAGGAGGTGCCGGCGGCTCGGGCGACTTGATGGCGTGATCCCCCTTTTCTCCCCATTCATTTCTTGAAAACTTGTAAATATTGGCCGTGTGGGCCCAGACAATTTTTCTTTCTTTTGTACCTGTTAGCACGTAGGTAGCACAAAAACAAGGTTTTCTTAATTCCTAATCCTAGGTCTAGTTAATTTTTTAACTTTCTCGACTTCCGTGATGGAAATGAAATGACCATTCGGGTCAAAGTTTTGAGCTTGGTTTTGGTGTCTTTACTGTATATTAGGAACTGTATGTGCAGGTTTTCGAGACTTGCTCCGTCAAGTCGGGGCTAGATTGCTTGTTTGTGCAGGACTGCTGCTGGATTTTCCGAAGGGATGTATCGCGCGGGACAAGGTATCTCGCGCAAGACACGCTACTCAGGCGAAATTATTTTCCTTCTTCGAACATGATTCTGTCAGTTCTCCCTATATATAAACACCCTGTAGTCCGGCCAGATAACTCATTCTAGCCTCTCAAACTCTAGAGATATTCTGTTAGGATCGAATTCTTGCCTTCTTTTCCAACCCTGTGATCCATGGCTTCCAAGGAGATCGTCCCAACGTCCACGATTGCTGATGATTTTTCTCTGCCGTCTGATGTAGTCGAAGCATTCAAGCAAGCATCAAAAGATTTTGTGAGGTCATTTCGTAATCGATCTCACAATAAGTTTATAGCAAAATTCGGATTCAAAATCCTTTTCACCTTGAAGAACCTCCAACCGGATTGGAATCTTTTGCAGAGTGCTGCTCGATTTTGGGATCCTTATGTTCATCTCTTTAATTTTTCTCTTAATAAGATGGTGCCTACTGTTGAGGAATTTGCCATTATCTTGGATATGTCGTTGACTGGTGAGATTGATGTTCCTAAATACAATAGGAATCATTCAGAGGCTTTGAATGAATTACTAGGGATCCCCCTTGACACTTGCTATGAGTTGGTTCGACGCAGATGGGTGGATTGCTCTTCTTTTCCTGAACGCTTCAGCGGAGATTCAGATGACGAGGTCTTCCACGTTTACAAACGGAACTTTCTGGCCCTTTCTCTTTTCGGAGATGTTTTGTTCACGTGCAGGGAAGGCTTGGTTGACTCCCAATTGTTGTAAATCGTTCTGCAGGCTAGGAAACGTTCTAGGAATATTATCCCGCTAATCTTGGGTGAAACCCTGCATGGTCTTGATAAGCTGTATAAGACCGGTGCCATGACTCAAGGGAGTCCTCTTTTGTTGACTATTTGGCTTATGGAACATCTCAAGTTGGTAGATCCTCCGTTGGAGTATTCCCCATTCACATACCATATGAGGAAGTTGCTGATCAAGGATCTCTCGATGGATGATTGGGCCAAGTTGATTGCAAAAACCGTCACCGCAGATATTATTTGGTGTCCACCTTATTAGAGATTGAATAAGTATGTTGCCAATATCAATGGTTTTGACAGGGTTGTTCTCCCGGGTTTGCGAGATTCCTTCTTTTATTTTCACCAAGCGGGTGCTTCGTCAGTTTGGCCAGCAGCAGGACACTTATCTTTTCGAAGGATCTCCTCGTGAGGTGTCCTATATCGGTGTAGAGTTTGCGAAGGTGCTAGCTCAAGCATGGGGTGAAGGAACTAATCGAGATCGCTGGTCGAACCTTCAAACTTTTAATGCAAGCTTCTTCTTATCTGACAAGTATTTGGATTGGTTCCTTCATACCGGTCACCCTAGTGTAGAGAAGATTGATGATCTGCGACTTTTACTGTTGTGACGATGTTGAAATTTTCCAACTCGCGGAAAAAATTCGATTTTTCGTTTCTTTGAAAACCAAATAAAAACCGGAAAAACGGAGTCGCCACGCCATTTTTGTTTTAAGGGCCAAAACTTTGAAAAATGCCCGAAATAAGAGATTTGGGTTCGGAGGTCACGTTACACGCCGGGAAGAACGTTAGTGTTCACCCGGAATGCCTCGTAAAACGAGTCTTCCAAGCATAGAAACCATTTGTGTGTGTGTGTGTGTGTGTGTGTTACTTTGGCCAAAATAAATTGAAAATGAGAAAAGTAAAAATTGGTAATTCTTTATTAGACTTTGGACAGATCCCATGATTTTTGGTATGATTTTTGGATTGAGTTTTGAGAATCAAAGGATTTTTTGAAGTTGAAAACCATTTCTGCCAGAATGAAATAGGCAGTAGACACTTGACTTTGAAATGGATTTAAGGGCTTTAAAACTTCATAATCTGAGGAAACTCAGAGAATGAAAGTTATTCCAGACACCTTAAATAAGATTTATGTGAAAGAATTTTCCATTTTGGAAATTATTTGAGGTACCAAAACCTTATGGAAATCTCAGATATGAAATCTGGACTTCCAGAGACTGAGGAACTGACCTTTAAAAGAAAATTTGAAAAAGGGAGTTTTACTCACGCAAAAAATAAAGTAAAAATATGTCTGGAAACATCTGGATGTTGGCTATAAAAAGTGTTTTGTAGTCAACACCAAATTCCAAGTTTATCTGTGTCCAAAAAATTAGACCATGGACTGGGGTCTTAGAAAATTGCTACTGGACAGCAACTTTCTTAAGAAGAAAAACATGATTTTAAGGGGGGTTTGGCATCCATGCTTGTCCCCATTTCCCTAGGTTTTGATTAGTGATCACTTGACATTTTAGTGGTGAATCAACTATATCAAACCATCCTTGGGGTACATTAGGACTAAGCACTTCATTTGCTTGGGAAGGGGAATTTTATCCTTTGAAAATGAGATTTGATGTATGAAAATGATTTTTAGGGTTTTGAAAATGTGTTTTCTTTGCAAGTAAGTAAGAACACTTTGAAGATAATGTTGATCCTTGTAGAAGATCATCCATGGAGATGAACTTCCATGGTGATCTTCTTGGATCTAAGACAAGAAGATGAACAAACTACATTTTGGAGTTTGAAGATGCATGCATGGATGAATTTTAGGGTAAGGAGAGGGAGGTTATACCTATCTTCCTTGTGTTTTGTGTTTGAATGGATTCAAAGGCTTGAATGTGTTTAGGGTTTGAAAGTGTTTAGGGTTGATGATTTGAGTTGGTTAAAGAGAAAACAAGTAGATAACAATGAAGTCCTCTATGTTTTCTCTCTAATCCTCCTTCTAAAAGGGTGATTTGAGCTTGAGTTGGTGTATGTATGAGAGTATGTATGAGAGTGATTTGAAAGTATTTTGAGTGAGTGGGGTTTGGGAAAGATTGAAGAGAAAATGGTGGCAATTCAAGTGAATTCCCACTGTTTTCTCCCTATTTTTCGCCAAGGTGCAGTTGCAAATTGTGTTCTTGCTTTTTATTTCTGTGACTGAAGGCCTCAATTTATAGCCCTCTGAAAAATACATAACCATCCGTGCGGAGGGTTCCTGCAGCGTGCACTGTTCATTAATTGCAGCTGCAGGCTTTGGACACAAAGAATATTTTTTTAAAAAATTCAAACTGGCTGTGTTTTTCAACTTACCAATTCGGGATTTTCTTAATTCTTTTGCTTTTTGAGATTCTTTTGCAGGCTTAACCTTAAATAACAATGCCCACTTTACCCTTGCTTGGTTAGAGAAGTTAGGAATTGTTAGAAATGTTAGAAATGTTAAAACTTTCGTTAATTTTCTAACGAAAATTCTAACAACTCAAATTGGAGCACTTACAGTAGCCCCTCGGCGACGGCGCTTTCGAAGGAAGTGGGGTCGTCGATAAGAGTAAGGCTCCATATTTGAAAGGATGATCAAGTGATCGAGTGGCTGAACCTAGTGGGAATCAAGCCGGCCGTAGTTCGGGTCTTTGACCCTGGAGATGATGGCGTTTTAGGTGCCTCAAACCTTGAAAAGCGAGCTCTGCAGTCGGGTGCTGGAGAGAAACTCTGCTGGGGATAAGAGATGACCATTTTCGGTCGGATGGCTGAAATTGTATATCCGCTCTGCTGGGGATAGGAATGACCATTTTTGGTCGGATGGCTATCCGCTCTGCTGGGGATAGGAATGACCATTTTCGGTCGGATGGCTGAACCTAATGATAGGCTACCTACGTATCCTTAAGAGGAATCAAGCCAGTCGTAGTTCGGGTCTTTGACCCTGGAATGACTATTTTGAGGCGTCAACCTGGTAATGATGGCATTTTAGGTGCTTCAAACCTTGAAGATGATGGCGTTTTAGGTGCCTCGGACCTTTGGTGATGATGGCGTTTTAGGTGCCTCAAACCTTGATGATGACGTTTTAGGTGCCTCAAACCTTGATGATGATGGCTTTTTAGGTGCCTTAGACCTTGATTTGAAATGTTTTCCCTTAATGGTTTGGGGATGGATGGTCCTTCGGTGGACTTCGTCTGCTGCCGAAGGAGAGGGTGACCGTGCTGGTCGAGTGGCTGGACCTATTTAATAGGCTACCTACGTATCCCTAGTGGGAATCAAGCCCTTACGTAGTTCGAAATCTACTCGAGATTCCGCTGGCTTTTGGGATTCCGTTAACTTCGCTGGGGATTTTGTTAGCCTTTGCTGGGGATTTTGTTAGCCTTTGCTGGGGAAAAATCAGACGTATTCGTTGGAGAAATCGGTCTTACGTTTTACTGCCGGGGATGAAAATGAGGAAAGAAACGGGGTTCCGTTAATTTCCGTTGGAGAAATCGGTCTTACGTTTTACTGCCGTTGATGATTTTGATGAATGAGACGGGATTCCGTCATCTTTCTCGGGGAAATCGGACTTACGTTTGACTGCCGTTGAGGAAATTGATGAAAGAAACGGGATTCCGTTATCTTTCTCGGGGAAATCGGACTTACGTTTGACTGCCGTTGATGATTTTGATGAAAGAGACGGGATTCCGTCATCTTTCTCGGAGAAATCGGACTTACGTTTTACTGCCGTTGATGATTTTGATGAAAGAGACGGGATTCCGTTATCTTTCTCGGGGAAATCGGACTTACGTTTGACTGCCGTTGAATGATTTTGATGAAAGAAATCGGTCTTACGTTTTACTGCCGTTGATGATTTTGATGAAAGAGACGGGATTCCGTTATCTTTCTCGGGGAAATCGGACTTACGTTTGACTGTCGTTGATGATTTTGATGAAAGAGACGGGATTCCGTTATCTTTCTCGGGAAAATCGGACTTACGTTTGACTGCCGTTGATGATTTTGATCAAAGAAACGGGATTCCGTTAACTTTCTCGGAGAGATCGGACTTACATTTTACTGTCGTTGAGGAAATTGATGAAAGAAACGGGATTCCGTTAACTTTCTCGGAGAGATCGGACTTACGTTTTACTGCCGTTGATGATTTTGATGAAAGAGACGGGATTCCGTTATCTTTCTCGGGGAAATCGGACTTACGTTTGACTGTCGTTGAGGAAATTGATGAAAGAAACGGGATTCCGGTAACTTTCTCGGAGAGATCGGACTTACGTTTTACTGCCATTGATGATTTTGATGAAAGAGACGGGATTCCGTTATCTTTCTCGGGGAAATCGGACTTACGTTTGACTGCCGTTGATGATTTTGATGAAAGAGACGGGATTCCGTTATCTTTCTCGGGGAAATCGGACTTACGTTTGACTTCCGTGGGGTTCTTTTGAAGGGGGTTACCTTTGGTTAAGTTGAGGACTAAACTGCAGAGTCCTGGATTTTTAAAGGGCATAAGGGTCATTTTGACCCTTCAAAACCATCCGCGCGGATCAGGTTGAAAGTCAGATTGGTTTAAATGAGGGCCAACGCCATTTCTTCTTCTTCCCCACAACTTTTTCAGTTTTCCGAGAGAGAAAGAGAGAAAAACGCAAAAACCGCCATTGTTGGTCCTAGGAGCTCCGAAATCTTTCGATTTTCTTCGATTTTTGAGTAATGGAACACGGGGGAGTCGTTGTTCAAGGCCAAGGACGTGGCCCGGTCGCGGAGAGGCGATTAGAACTCGTCCGAATGAGGAGGCACTATTCACTTTCGCAATCGATTGCGGAGGAGCCATACCCCGATGCGTGGCAACATTGGGCCACTGATCCGAGTCTCCGAACGGTATACTTCGAATCTCTTCACTTTTTTTGTTGATTTCTAGCTTGAAATAGATTTTGTGATTGATTTTTTTTTTTTTTTTGAATATCCGAAAATTGTGATGCTCTTGGGCTTGAAATTTGATTTTAATGCTTTGCATGTTGTAATGAGTATATGGGTAATGCATTTTATTTGAAAAAAAGAATGAGCATTTTGCCAAAAAAAAATTTTTTTTTTTTTAAATTCGAAAATTGCATTTTTTTTTTTTTAAATTCAAAAATTAAATTATTTTTTTTTGACACTGAAATTGGATTTTTGATGATTTGCATGTTGCAATGTGTTTGAAAAGAGTGGGCATTTTGCCAAAAATATTTTTTTAAATATGAGATGATGATTTGCCCAAATTCGGGACGGACTTTTTGTTGAATGTAGGATTCTTGCAATGTGACGTGAATGATATGAATGATAGGAATTCATTTTTTTTTGTGAGAATGTGATTTTCTGTGAAAATGGGACGGATTTTTCGTTCCCTTTGATTGAATGAATGATTTAAAAAAATTGTTTGTGTATGCTATTTCATGAAAATGGGACGGAGTTTTTACTTCCGTCGACTCCTCGTATGAATGAATGGTGATTGTTGAAAACTCTTTTCCTCTGTGCAAGAAAAATGGGGCTAGGTTCATTGTATGCTGTTATGCTGCCGAATTTTCTTCAAAATTTTATGATGCGTGTGTGTGCTCTCTCTCTCTTTTTTTGAATGCAAAATTTTGACACTTTTGACATTTTTGTTTCCCTCTCTTTTTTTTTATTGCAGGGTGGAAATAATTTCGTGACGGAGCAGCTGAACAAGATGAAGACTCGAGGATCAGTGGAGTCTGTTATTGGTCTATGGGACCGGCTTCCAGATATGGGCAGAGGAGCGATGATGAGTCCTAGACAGATCGTCATTGAGACTGGCTTGTACGAGTTCATCGAGTGCTTGAGGGGGTTGGTCAAGTTTCCCAAGAGTAAGGGCACGATCTTCGCTTTGGCACGGCAGCGGTGGGACGTGACCCACACATTCCACTTCTTCTGGGGCGAGGCGACGGTTACGCCTTCTGATTATGCTGCGATTACGGGCTTGTCCTTTAACGGACGGAGCATTGAGTGGAGAGACGGCTACAACGATCTGGATCTGCAGGCCCTTCTAGGATTTTCCCCTATTCCCAAAAAGGGGATGGGTATGGAGTACGCTGTGGTCGAGGGAAAGATTGTGGAGAGCATTGGGAGCTATGAGGCTGGGGATGAGAGGATAGGCGGCGAAGCGGTGCCAGGGCTTTTCTATGGTTTGCTTTTTCGAGCACCCTTTTTGGACCCGCCGAGGGGACGGTGTTTTTGCTTTGCTGCGGTCTCTGGAGGATGTGAGGATGGCCGGAGAGGTCTCTTGGGGAGAGGCAGGGCTGGCAGAGCTCTATTTCGCTCTAGATCGGTATAGCCGGAAGGCTGTCAGTTCCTTGACATGCTTCGAGTTCCCTCTGGAGGTATAAGCTTTCCTTTTGCTTTCCCTCTTTTCTTTAAGCACGTATCTTTTTTTTCGCACTTAATTGATGTGATCTTTACCTTTCGCAGGTATGGGCGTTGGAGTTCTTTCACGTCACGATGTGGCGACAGCCGGCGGAGTATATCGGGGCGTATCCGGCCATGCGTTCCTGGTCCAAGTATGCCCGGGAGAAGAAAGGTTCCAGAGGGCGCACGACCCTCGAATACGGGGGCCCGCCTTTGACGGGTGAGACGGATGAGGGATGATATTCTATCCACAGGATCGTTTCGATGTGGCGCAGTGAAGGCGGCGAGGTATGGACCGTGGCAAATGGAGGATTTTGAGGGGCTTGACTTGCGACGTGTATTATCTGGGGGAGAGAGTGACGCGCCTGCATGGCGTGAATTCGCCTTTGATGACACCGATGGAGCCTCCCGCCGACATGATACATCCGAGTGAGAGATCGGAGACCTGGGGTGATTACCGAGGCGGCCAGCACTTCTCGGCATTTGTGGCGATTGAGCAGTACCCGGTATTCATCTTGAGGAGGTTGAGGATGCCCCAGGTCCTTGAGCGGGAGGGGGTAGGGATCGTACAGTACCCGCGGACGGACTTTTCATATGTCCAGGATGGGGTCCGATTGAGGGTGCAGATCCCTCAGCCTGAGCGGCTTCCACGAGCTTTTCAGCCTCGTCCGGGTATGAAGGTATGGCTTCTTCTTCCCACCTCTTTTGTTTCTGTCTTTTCCTTTCTTTCCTGTCGTCATTTTTCGCCTCAATTATTTCTGACGCTTTTGCTTCCGTGCAGTTTTCGGAGGTGGTGGTGGAGAAGCTGACGAAGCAGGTGATCGGGGCTAAGAGATTCATCAGGAGGATGGTTTCTTGTGGGGCCCCTCAGGCTAGGGCGAGGCGAGCACAGCCGGCGCCTGTCGAGCGGGAGACTTCCCCTGAGCCTTCTGAGCGTTCTTCC
This sequence comes from Adenophora triphylla var. japonica, assembly GCA_022495995.1. Classification (NCBI taxonomy): domain Eukaryota; kingdom Viridiplantae; phylum Streptophyta; class Magnoliopsida; order Asterales; family Campanulaceae; genus Adenophora; species Adenophora triphylla. Next base: position 337,424 of record JAFEMH010000428.1, read on the forward strand.
GAGACTCCTCTTTCTCCTCTCATAGATCCCAGCGTGGTGCTGCCTTCGGACCACGTCATTCTCGGGGATCCGTACGGGCAGGGGCATGTCTGGCATCACGGTGGGTCTTCTTCACACGTCCAGGAGTCCGACGCATTCACCTTCGGATATGACTTCTTTGCGGATCTTGGCTTGCCCTATCAGAGCGTGCCGGTTGGTCCTGACGAACCTTCTTCCGGGGACGAGGACGATGATTCTGAGCCCGAGACATTCATGGCTACCGAAGAGGCGGGCCCGAGCCGCAAGAGGGGTCGGGGGAAAGCGCCGACCACCGAGGATTCTGACTGACGATTTTTTGAGATTGATTTTTGGGACTGGGATTGTACTTATTCAGACAGATACATTTTATGCACATTTTTTTTTTGCTTTTCTCTTTTTTTTTTTGGAATGTAATGATTTAGGATTTTATTTTATTTTATCTATCATGAATGCAATTTTATATGAATGCATTGTTGCATGAGCCCTGGTTTTTTGGCAAGGGTGTGAGTATTTGGTATGTGAGCTGTTTGGGTAGGCTTTGCACAGGTTTCGAGCAACCGGGATGGAAATATTCCTCCGTGGTGCAGCAGTTTGGACTGTTGCAGAAAATTTTTTCTGGGTGACAAACATATCCGCGCGGATAGAACAGGAATCTGATATTGTCCTTTAATTTTGCTTCAGATCTGGTCTTCCTTTATTTCAAATTCAAATACCTTCTTCAACCACCAGTTCAAACAGCCATTTTCGGGGAGAAGGAGAGAAAAACCATGGAGAGAATTGTGAGCATGAGAAATCCACCCAAATTATCCCAAAATTCTCAAATGCAATTCTTCAACAAGTTTAAAGAGTGGTCTCGAAAGATTATGCATGAGAGGAGGTCATTCTTTGAAGAAAGGTACAAGATATGATGCTTGTGGTCTCTCAAGGAATTGATTCCGGATTATGAGCTTTTGAGAGCTTCTTCCTCATTTTGGGACACTAGAAGGCATGTTTTTTGCTTCTCTTACAATGAAATGGTCCCGACTGTTGAAGAATTTCGGGCTTTGCTTGGTGGTCCTGAGGTGGAGGAGATTGCAATTCCTTTGCCCGGAGGAGCCTCTTTCGTTGATAGGTTGTGCAACCTCCTTCATCTTTCCCCGGAGGAAGGACAAGGTATGATCCGTAGTCCCGATCACTTTGATATTTCCGGTCTTCCTGATAGATTTAGGAGCTTAGGCTTGATTGATGATGCCTATTGGGATGCCTTTGCACTTTGCATGTTTGGGACCTTGTTCATGGTTTATTCTTTTGGGATCTGTCATCGGGCTCTGTTAGATGTAGTCATTCACTGTCGCTTGGACAGAGACGTTGTACCTTTGATCTTGGGAGAGACTTTTCATGCTCTCGACAGGCTGGCTACCGGGAGACGGTATATGCACGGGGGCAGCCCGTTTCTCTTGACTTTGTGGCTGATGGAGCGCTTGGGGATTCTTCGGGAAACTTCTGATATGATCAAGCCTTGGACATTTGCCAGGAGGGGGGTTGCTGTGGATTTTGACGATCAGGGCTCGTAGGAGCGTTGGATGGCTGGTCGTCAGACTGAAGATATCATCAGATGGTCAGTGCCTTATTGGCGGGTGGAGACTCGGAGGGTGCTTCAGGACGGATCTCCCGTGGTTATGGTTCCGGGGCTTTCTCAGTCCAGCTTCTACATTCCGGCTTTGGTTCTGAGACAGTTTGGTTTGGAGCAGGTTCCTTTGGAGGACTTTGATGATATAGCCACCAGGGTGGTGGCTTCTGCTTCTATGGATGATCCTTCGGTGTTTCCATTTCTTTCCCGAGTATGGAGGTATGACGTCTTTCCTCCTCGGGTTATCCTCAGGCGTCCGAGACCTGTTTTTCTGACCACTTGGTACCTGGATTGGTACGAGAGGCATTTGGGGGGACTCAGATGGCTATTTTGGGGCGGCGTGAGGCCATTGTGGGTGCGGAGGACCTGACAGTTTCGGAGAGGAGGAGGGCCGAGGCGAGGGCCAACCCTCACGACAGGAGCGGAGATGTTGTGACCGACTATGAGGCTTATGTCAAGAGACAGAAGGGGAGGGCTCCTATGCTACCAGCTAGGCTACAGGAGATGAGAGATGACGCTAGGGCTACTAAGGCCCTGACAGAGGCTGGCTTGATAGATCCTGTTCCTATACCAGAGCTTGGTAGGAGGAAGACCGACATTTTTCCTGTTCAGAAGAAGAAGACTCGAAGGGGAAAGAAAAGGGGAGAGGCCAGTACGAGCGGTTTGGAGTGACCTTGAGGTTTCCGAGTATCCCTTTCTTGTCGTAGCAGACACATTAGTTTGATTATGTATCTTAGTTTTCTTTTAGCAGGTTGCCAGTTGTAGGAATGAACCGGGCTTAGACTCATCAAAAAGCTTTTAATGTAATGAATATGTGAATTGCTTTAGAGTTTTTCGAGACGCTTTCATGGTCTGATCAGTGTATTGATGTCAGAGTATGACTTTTATTTGTGCTTTAGACCGAACCGTTTCCGGCTGCCTACGTTCCCTTCGGACAAAAGGGCTCAGGTCTCCATAGTTCGACCTGGTTAAAATTTTTGTTTTTTTTTTGTTTTTTTTTTTTTTTTTTTTTTTGTTTTTTTTTTTTTGTTTTTTTTTTGTTTCTTTTTTTTTGTTGTCTTTTTTTGTTGTTTTTTTGGTGCAACCCTGTCTTTTACCTAGGCCGCCCTTTTCGGGTTTTCAACCTAGTTGGGTATTACTCTTTTAGCACTCTTTTTCTTCTTCTTTTTTTTTTTTTTTTTCGACTCGGTGTTTTTACGCGTAGTATCTGCGCAGCTTGTCACCATTCACTGGGTGTACAAAAGGATTTCCGTCGAGGTCTGCAAGTTGAATGGCTCCTCCGGAGATGATTTTCTGGACAACATATGGCCCGACCCAGACAGGTTCCCATTTGCCGAGGGGGTTGATACGCACTGGGGGCTTCTCTTTTAAGACGAGGTCACCTTCCCTAATCTCCCGATGTTTTACTTTTTTGTCGAAAGCTCTGGCCATTCTCCCTTGGTAGGCTCGGATGTGTTCCATGGCCTTCAGTCGGCGCTCATCTAGTAGAGCCAATTCATCATGGCGACTTTGGAGCCATTCGACCTCGTTGATCTGGCTTTCCAACAACACACGGAGTGAGGGGATTTCTAGCTCGATTGGGAGTACGGTTTCCATTCCGTAGGTGAGGGCAAACGGTGTTTCCCCGGTTGCCGTTCTGACGGATGTTTTGTAGCCCCAGAGTGCCAGGTGTAGCTTCTCGGGCCAATCTCTGCCTCGGACAGCCATTTTTCGGATGATGTTTTCCAAAGTCTTGTTTCTTTGCTTCGACGGCTCCGTTGGTTTGGGGCTCGTAGGGAGATGACTTGTGACGGGTTATTCTGAATTACGCGGCGGCTGTTACATTCCCCTTCGAAGTGGGATCCATTATCTGAGATGATTTCGGCTGGCAACCCGTATCTGCATATAATGTTTTCTTTGATGAAGAGGGCTACTTTCCTTGAGTTGAGGATTTTGTAGGACTTGGCTTCATCCCACTTGGTGAAATAGTCCACAGCTACCAGGACGAATTCGTGGCTGTTGCTGCCTGGTGGCGTGATTTTGCCTATGACATCAATTCCCCAAGTGACAAAAGGCCAGGGGGTTGTCATGCAGTATAACTCGTGAGGAGGCAAATGATTAAGATTTGAGTATCGCTGGCATTTGTCGCAGCTTTTGACGAACTGGATGCAGTCGGTTTCCATGGAGATCCAAAAGTACCCCATTCTCAGTATGATTTGCATCAGGGCTCGAGCATTCATGTGGGGGCCGCAGGTACCACCATGTATTTCTTTCATGAGTTCCGTAGCCTCTTGTTTGCCGATACATCGCAGGAGGGGGCCTTGATGACGCTTCTTGTATAGCATATTTCCCAAGAGAACATAATGGGAGGCGAGTCGCTTCAGGGCTGAGAGGCTTTTTGCTTTGATTCCCTCTTTATATTCCCCATCTTCATTTTTGAAGGAGGCTTCGCCATTCTTCAGGTACTGATAGATCTGAGTGTACCAGGGATCACTGGCCGGTTCGGCCTCCGCTTCGATTTCAAAGCAATAAGCGGGGTTTTCTCTTCTCCCGACTCTGAATGGTTTGACGGACTTCCCTTCGGGTATTTCAACGAGGGAGGCTAGTGTTGCCAGAGCATCTGCAAATCTGTTGCGATCTCTGGGCAAGTAATGAAAGCTGATCTCCTTGAATTGAGTTACTAGCTCTTCCATGTAAGTGTGATATTTCTGCAGACCTGGGTCTACGGTCTTCCATTTGTTAGAGACCTGATTGATGATGAGGGCGAGTCACCATACACCTCCAATTCCTTGATATTTCTTTCAAGGGCGGCTTCCAACCCGGCTATGCAAGCTTCATATTCGGACGGCGTTGTTGGTGACCTCGAAGTTCAACCTTACTGCTATGGGGGTGTGTTCGTCAGTAGGATCGACCAGAAGCATTCCTATTCCGTTCCCCCTTTTGTTTGACGCCCCGTCGAAGAAGAGTTGCCAGCGGTTTTCTCCTTCTAGAGCAAAGATTCCATCATTGGGAAATTGAGGTTCAGGTCCTCGGGACTCATCACTTGGGAAATTGGCCAAATGTTCTGCCATTACACGCCCTTTTATGGATTTCCTTGAAACGTAAGTGATGTCATATTCAGCCAAAAAGAACGACCATTTTGCCAACCTCATAGAGATGGAAGGCTTGTCGAACAGATATTTGATGGGGTCTATCCTTGAGACGAGATGTATCGGGTGAGACTGCATGTAGTGTTTCAACTTTTCCACTACCCAGACCAAACTTGCGCAAGTCTTTTCACAAGCGGAGTAATTGAGTTCGCTTCCCTGAAGCTTTCTGCTTACGAAATAGATGGCGTTTTCGACCTTGAAATCTTTCTTCTCTTGAGCTAGCATAGCCCCAATTGCTGTATCCGTGACAGTTAGATATAGCAATAGTGGCTTTTGCTGATGTGGTGGGCAAAGAATCGGGGGATTCACGAGGTATGCCTTGATCTGTTCAAAAGCGAGCTGACATTCTGGAGTCCATTCCGTGTAAGCATTTTTCTTCATCAACTTGAAGATAGGTTCGCAGATCGAGGTCAACTGATTTACAAAGCGGCTTATGTATTGCAGTCTTCCCATGAAGGATTTTACTTACGGGTGTCCTGGTGGCTTCATTTCAACTATCGCCTTGATTTTCGAGGTCTACTTCAATTCCCGTTACGTCACCATATATCCTAGCACCTTGCCTCGTCTTACACCGAAGGTGCATTTGGCTGGATTCAGTCTCTTGATGTGGTCTCGGAGGCGGCCGAAGAATTTTCTCAAATCAACAAAGTGCTGGCCATCTGATCCTCTGGAGTGTATTATCATGTCGTCCACATAGACCTCAATTTCTTTGTGGATCATGTCGTGGAACAAAGCTGTAGATGCCCTGCAGTACGTAGCCCCAAAGCATTCTTTAGTCCGAACGGCATGACCGTGTAGCGATATTGCCCCAAGGGGTTGTGCAGGCTGTCTTGGCTTGATCTTATTCTGCCATTTTGATTTGGTTGTCACCGGCAAAGCCGTCGACGAAGGATTTAACTTCATGGTTGGCCGTGGACTCTACCAGAATGTCGATGTTTGGCAGGGGGAAATTATCTTTTGGACTGGATTTGTTCAAGTCTCTCAAGTCTACGCAAGACCGGATCTTTCCGTTGGCCTTGGTCACCGTTACTATGTTGGAAAGCCATGTAGGATATTCAATGACCCCGATGAACCACGCCCGAGCATCTTTTCTATCTCCTCTTCCACTTGTAGGGACCATTCGGGCTTAATTCTTCTTAGCTTCGCTTTGCTGGCTTGACTTGGGTCGAGCGGTATTCGGTGCTCAACTATGGAAGGATCGAGGTCTGGCATATCTTTATAGGACCATGCGAACACATCCACGAATTCTTTTAGCGGCTCAATTAGGGCATCCCTTTCGGTCCCTTCGAAGAAACTACCAATCTGCGTCTCTTTAGGCTCTTCCGCGGTTCCCTAATTCACACTCGTCAAAATCTCTTCGGCGGCTTGGGCTCGATTTTCCTCTTTCCGGATAACTTGCTTAAAGATTTCTTTGATATATTGTTCATTTAATGTGTCTCGCTTCTTCATCTAGTGAATCGTTATTAACTATTTTTAGATTATTAGTTAATTCATCATTAGTTAAAGTGGCAATCAAGGGATACTCGAAAGGTTCGTCATTTCATTGAGAATAAAAGGGAATACAGTATTGGCTACAATTTCGTGGTCTTCAGGCGTGAGGCCATCGGACGACTCGGAAGACTCAAACTCAACAATGAGAGACTCGGAGGACTTTACAAAGGTTGACACAAAGGGACGGGGACCAATCCAAGCTTGGTGATCATTTCTTCTTTGGTCGCGGACGGGCACGAGAGAGTTTCCCAATTCTTTAGTGGCATTGCCGGTCGGTGACCTCATGACTTGGGGGTTATCTTGTTTCGTCCTCCTTCCTCGGTCATTGCCATCATCTCTTTGTCGAACCAGAATCAATTGTGTTCGGCGCACGAAACCGAGCATATGAATGTAGGGATCTTCCTCAGTGCAGGGAATTCTATCTCGTCAATGTCGACCGCTCAATCCAGATGTAAGGACGTATTGCGTCTCGGTGTGCTGTTGGAAAAATCTCATGTCCCATGCTCGAGCGGAAAGGCTTAGCGGGCAGTTCTTCGAGGAGGACGTCCTATACGATGTTCATACATTCGAGTCGAGTCTGTCGGTACTTGTCGACTTTTATCATGAAAATCTCTTCGCTTGGCGAGGCCGAACGGGTCTCAAGAATGCCGACAAATCTCTGATTGGAGACTCGGAGGTTTGTGTGCTCGTATCGTGGCGGTATTCAGTGTTTCTTTCCATTCTGCCTCCAGCTGTTGGAAATAGCAATTGAACTTGATAAATCGAACCGCTTCAGATCTCGCCCGCTTGAGTTCGTTGACATAGTTGGCATCACCGGATTAGGGATTCGATGAGACTTGCCCCGATAGTCCCTTGGTCAATTCGGAGGAGGTAGCCCCGGTGTCTGGCTAAGAGCATGCTTGGTGACGGTCTCGGCTTCGTTCCCTATGAGGAAACTGTCGCCCCTAATGACTTCAAGATCCCCTTGCCGGTTAATGAACTTGACACATTGATGAAGGGTGGAGGCTATGGCTTTCATGTGGTGTAACCAAGGGCGCCCCAGCAGAGCTGTGAATTCGGATGGGATGTCCATTACATGGAATTTTGCTGGCACCATTTGGGTTTTATACCAGAGTTCCAGAACCATCGTCCCCAAGATGGGACGAGAGGTGCCATCATATGCCTTGATTGACCGGGTAGATGGGATCATGTGCCTTTCGTTGATGCGTAGGGCCCGCATCATGCTGAGGGGAAGGACATTAACGGCTGATCCATTGTCCACCAATACCCCCGAAAGTGATACGGTGTTGAGCCGAATAGTGATGTACAAGGCTTCATTGTGCTTGGAGACATCTCTTGGTAAATCTTCGTCGCAGAAGGTGATCATGCTACCATATAGGTGGGGATCATAGATTTGGTCCTTGTCTCGAGATAGAGAGTCATCAAGCCAGTCACTTCGGGCCTTTTTCTTGCGAGGTAGTACCTTTGTTGAAGCCCCTGGGTTATATTGAGGCCGTTTGTGGCGGTTGCCATCCCCAGTCAGCATGTTGATTGAGTGCGAGCGCCAAACTGGCGTTGGTCTTTCTTTGTCGGTATACACTCGGGAGCTGGACAAACTGAACTTTGGCTGATCCCGCGGGGGGATAGATTTCTGATTGGCAGTAAAATTACCCAGATCTACAGTATTCTGGTGTCCGAGGGTCTCAATTCTATCGTTGGCAAGGCTTTTCGGCTTTTCTACCCCTGTTTGCTTTGGGGAAGACCTGGAGTGGAGTAGAGTACATAGTAATCAAATCCCCCGGATGGCTCCCCGAGCGTACCCCACACCGGTATCACCGGCCTCGAACCTCTCTTTCAATTTTCTTTGGGAGGAAATTTTCTTCTTCTTAGGAGGACGGTCCTCGTGTATCCAGTCCTGATAGTCCACTTTCAAGGCGATCGGGCGATCACGTATATCCCACCAAATGTGTTCTACGGATGGTGGTGGATTTGGGCCTCGGGTTGGCGGTCTTTGGAGTGACTTTGAGTTGAGCGGTCCGGAGATCTGCTGTTGGGCTCATCGGGAAGCAAATGGTTGGACTCTGCCGGGTAATGAGAGGTATTAAGAGCCAGGGGAACAGGCACATGTTTGTCCTTCAGGGGAGCCCCAGTCAGTTGAGAGATTGCTAATGTCCCGAAGTGGTGTGTGGCCTCTTCAATCCAGGCTTGTTGTTTGTTCTGGCGTTCCTCAAGAGCTTTGATGGCGGACCATATTTCCTCCACTGTTTCCCGATCTTCATTACCCATGCTGATATCTACGGGATCGGTATCACTTTGAGAGGGGATAACAGGCGGTATGCAGAACTCTTTCGTCCCTGACTACTGTTGGAATGGTGGCCCTTTGAATTGCTGTTTGGGGGTCAGTTGCCCTGTAAGTCGACGGGCAGAAGTCCCGGCGGTGGAGACATAGGAATCTTGTGGTGGCATCATGATATACCCAGGATGGTTAAGAATGGGAGGAGAACCTTCTTCCTTCTTTGCGGTAAAAGTGCCATCGGAATTGAGACTGATAGTCAAACCATGAGTTGCGACAACCCCCAGAAGGTCGTCAATTTGAGCCTCATGTCGAAGTCTCATCTGTTCTACCAACTGGATCCAATCTTTGAGTGCTGCGAGGGATTTTGGAGGACGGAGTGACGTTGTCCCTATCATTACCCAGCGATGCGAGACATTCTGAAACCCGGAGTCGGAACAAACGGTGAAGCTGATGACGCGCTTGACTCTTCCCAACTGATCAAACGGTGACCCGGTATCCGGAACCAAACTTTGTGAGGAGCTGCGGGGGAAAAGGCACGAAGGTTCAGAGATTTAGGGATTGAAGGAGGGTAGGTGCTTGGGCTTTGGGCTCATGCAACATTCAGTTATTTGTTCTTGTTTACTTAAAACATGTTTTATTAACCTAATCGGTTGGAAAAGATTGCTCTTCTTTTTTTGCAAACTACTCTGGATCCTGGATCAGTGGGCCCCGTCACTACGTCTATAAGCCCCTCGTATTCCACCTGTATTTCGACCTCCCAGGGTGGACAGCCCCGGACGAGGGTCCTATAGGGCAAGCGGGTCCCACCGACCAAAAGAAAAACGATTCTAAAAGTCTGGCGGGTAATCGAGTCTTAATGAGCATTCGATGTAAATTACGGACAAAGCTGACGTCAAAGTCAAGATCATGTCCGAGGGCTCGACAAAAAGTCGGCATGATTTGGACTGATGAATGTCCACAATTGATCTTGACTTGTCGTCAATTAGGCCGTAATTAGGCATGGAATAATCATTAATCCTTGATGACTCAGTGTCATGCTGGAAGTCAGTGTATAATTTGTGCCAGTCAGAGTCAAAGTCAAGGCGCCAGTCAATATCTGGTCAAAGTCCATGACGGAAAACCGACAGAACTTCGACTGATTTAGGGTCCCCAAAAGATATTGACTTGGTATGCCAACTAAGGCTTGAAAGGAAAGGTCTATACACAGACAGGGCATGACACAGACCAGACTAAAAACCAACCGGGTCTCGGACAAAGTGTGTCACGGACAAGTGCATGGTCGACACGAGGCTCCATGGGATGTTTGGGTAGTCCTGTGCTTGCACCGAGAGGCGTAATAAGACCAAACGGGCCGCGACAAGAATTTCCCCGGGTTAGGGACGTAGTGTGCAGTGTAAGGTCACGTGCGCGTAGTGTGCAAGCAGTCTATCTTCTTTTTCTGAGTAAAATAGAAATTTTTCATGTGTCTTAAAAAGAATGATGCATGATTTTTTTTTGAAAATTTTCCTTTTTTTTAAACTCCTTTTTTTTTCTTGAAATTCTTTTTTTTTTGAAATTCTTTTTTGAAATTTTTTTTTGAAAGTAAATGCACACATAAGCACATAAACACATAATTCAAAATTCAAGTCAACGGGTCCGATAGTCAAAATTTTGACTTTTCCGAGGCGGCCAAAACAACACGAAAATGTGAAAAATCGACACACACCACAAATGATTTTAAATGCCGGGACCGAAGCTTGACCCTCAAAAGCTTTTTTTTTAAAAACAATGATACCGGTACGTGGGATTGTTAAACCACAATTTATCCCCGACTCGTGTTAGGAGGCGATAACGGGAAGTTTAATGGTTTTCACCAATATACCAAATATCATTTTTTTTAGAAAAAACTTATTTGTCCCCAGCGGAGTCGCCACTGTGACGATGTTGAAATTTTCCAACTCGCGGAAAAAATTCGATTTTTCGTTTCTTTGAAAACCAAATAAAAACCGGTAAAACGGAGTCGCCACGCCATTTTTGTTTTAAGGGCCAAAACTTTGAAAAATGCCCGAAATAAGAGATTTGGGTTCGGAGGTCACGTTACACGCCGGGAAGAACGTTAGTGTTCACCCGGAATGCCTCGTAAAACGAGTCTTCCAAGCATAGAAACCATTTGTGTGTGTGTGTGTGTGTGTGTGTGTGTGTTACTTTGGCCAAAATAAATTGAAACTGAGAAAAGTAAAAATTGGGAATTCTTTATTAGACTTTGGACAGATTCCATGATTTTTGGTATGATTTTTGGATTGAGTTTTGAGACTCAAAGGATTTTTTGAAGTTGAAAACCATTTCTGCCATAATGAAAAAGGCAGTAGACACTTGACTTTGAAATGGATTTAAGGGCTTTAAAAATTCATAATCTGAGGAAACTCAGAGAATGAAAGTTATTCCAGACACCTTAAATAAGATTTATGTGAAATAATTTTCCATTTTGGAAATGATTTGAGGGACCAAAACCTTCTGGAAATCTCAGATATGAAATCTGGACTTCCAGAGACTGAGGAACTGACCTTTAAAAGAAAATTTGAAAAAGGGAGTTTTACTCACGAAAAAAATAAAGTAAAAATATTTCTGGAAAGCTCTGGATGTTGGATACAAAAATTGTTTTGTAGTAAACACCAAATTCTAAGATTATCTGTGTCCAAAAAATTAGACCATGGACTGGGGTCTTAGAAAATTGCTACTGGACAGCAACTTTCTTAAGAAGAAAAACATGATTTTAAGGGGGGTTTGGCATCCATGCTTGTACCCATTTCCCTAGGTTTTGATTAGTGATCACTTTACATTTTAGTGGTGAATCAACTATATCAAACCATCCTTGGGGTACATTAGGACTAAGCACTTCATTTGCTTGGGAAGGGGAATTTTATCCTTTGAAAATGAGATTTGATGTATGAAAATGATTTTTAGGGTTTTGAAAATGTGTTTTCTTTGCAAGTAAGTAAGAACACTTTGAAGAGAATGTTGATCCTTGTAGAAGATCATCCATGGAGATGAACTTCCATGGTGATCTTTTTGGATCTAAGACAAGAAGATGAACAAACTACATTTTGGAGTTTGAAGATGCATGCATGGATGAATTTTAGGGTAAGGAGAGGGAGGTTATACCTATCTTCCTTGTGTTTTGTGTTTGAATGGATTCAAAGGCTTGAATGTGTTTAGGGTTTGAAAGTGTTTAGGGTTGATGATTTGAGTTGGTTAAAGAGAAAACAAGTAGATAACAATGAAGTCCTCTATGTTTTCTCTCTAATCCTCCTCCTAAAAGGGTGATTTGAGCTTGAGTTGGTGTATGTATGAGAGTATGTATGAGAGTGATTTGAAAGTATTTTGAGTGAGTGGGGTTTGGGAAAGATTGAAGAGAAAATGGTGGCAATTCAAGTGAATTCCCACTGTTTTCTCCCTATTTTTCGCCAAGGTGCAGTTGCAAATTGTGTTCTTGCTTTTTATTTCTGTGACTGAAGGCCTCAATTTATAGCCCTCTGAAAAATACATAACCATCCGCGCGGAGGGTTCCTGCAGCGTGCACTGTTCATTAATTGCAGCTGCAGGCTTTGGACACAAAGAATATTTTTTTAAAAAATTCAAACTGGCTGTGTTTTTCAACTTACCAATTCGGGATTTTCTTAATTCTTTTGCTTTTTGAGATTCTTTTGTAGGCTTAACCTTAAATAACAATGCCCGCTTTACCCTTGCTTGGTTAGAGAAGTTAGGAATTGTTAGAAATGTTAGAAATGTTAAAACTTTCGTTAATTTTCTAACGAAAATTCTAACAACTCAAATTGGAGCACTTACAACTGTTAGGGGATTCCTTCGTAGCTAGCAGTATTTTGCGAAGGAGTGAGGCCCAGTCTGATCCTGCTAATGTACGGACTGATCCAATCCAAGATTTTCTTGATGGGGATTGGTACGAGCGACGAGGTAAGGGTATCCCCGAAAAGATGCAAGCATTGGATAGGCCCAATGTCTTCAAAAGGCTTTCGGAATCTGTTTTCAATCGCCTTGAGGGATGCTCTGCTTCGAAGGGTCCGAAGCGCAAGAGAGATCGAGATGACGGGGGTGATCATGTCCGCCGGCCTACCAAGTCAATGAAAGGCTAGATCCTAAAAAGTACCAAGAGATTGCTTTGATAGAACAATAGTTTTATTATATTATTTTTTTCAAGATGGTTAGCTTAGCAAATTAGTCGTTGTGGTTAGGATTTCCCTTTTGTTATTAATAAAATGCATTTGATTAATAAAAGGACAAAATTTGATTTATTTATTTGATTAGACCGAACTCGAAGGCTACCTACGTTCCTCTTTTACAGCAATTAAATAAGAGGCTCAGGTTTAATGTAGTTCATTTTTGAGAGAAAAATGACAAAATACGATTTCAGGCCGAAGGGTAGTCTCGCGCGAGATAAGGCCTCCTCTCTTTTTTTTTTTGATGCACACCCTTTCTTTTGCCTAGACCGCCCCTTCGGGTTTTCAATCTAGCGGGCTTCTTTTCTTGTGCAAGCTCTAACTTTTGCCTAAGCCGTCCCCTTTGGGATTTTCAGCCTAGTGAGCATTTTTTCTTTTTAAGAGGCCAAGTCACGCGAAGTATTTCTTGAGTTTGTCCATGTTGACCGGCTTCGGTAGCTGATCTCCGTCTAAGTCCACCAGCTGAAGGGCTCCCCCAGAGAATATCTTCTTCACGATGTAGGGTCCTATCCATTTTGGTCCCCACTTGCCTAGAGGGTTGAAAGGTCCAGGACGATGCTCACGGAGAACCAGATCGCCTACTCTGATATTTCTTATCTTGACCTTTTTGTTGAAAGCTCTTGCCAATCTTCTTTAGTAAGCTTGAGTGTGCTCGGCTGCTTTCAGCCTCCTTTCGTCTATCAAGGCTAACTCTTCATATCTGCTTTCTAGTCAGTCGACTTCATTCACTTGGTTTTCTAGGAGAACCCTCAGTGATGGTATTTCCAATTCTATTGGCAGAATAGCCTCCATTCCAAATGTGAGGGCATAGGGAGTCCCCCCTGTAGCTGTTCGAACTGAAGTGCGGTATCCCCATAGTGCGAAGGGTAGCTTTTCGGGCCAATCTTTCCCAGTGACTGCCATTTTTATGATGATGGTTTTGATTTTTTTGTTTGCGGCTTCAACTGCTCCATTCGTCTGAGGCCTGTAAGGAGATGACTTATGCCTTGTGATTTTGTACTCTGTTAATAGGCGATCTGTTTCTTTCTCGAAGTTAGATCCATTATCAGATATCATCTCTTGCGGGACCCCATATCGGCAGATGATGTTGTGCTTGATGAATTCTGCTACCTTTTTGGCATTCAAAACCTTGTAGGAGGCGGCCTCGATCCATTCAGTGAAATAGTCGATGGCTACTAAGACGAAACAGTGTCCATTGGCTTCTGCTGGTGTGACCTTTCCAATCACATCTATGCCCCATGTTGAGAACAGCCAAGGAGATGTCATAGGGTATAGCAGGGAAGGCGGTGCGTGCTGAAGGTTGGCGTGTATCTGACACTTATGGCATTTCTTGACCATGCTGGTACAGTCGGCTTCCATGGTTAACCAAAAGTACCCTTGTCTGATGATCTTTTTGGCGAGCATATTTCCGCTCATGTGGGTTCCACATACTCCTTGATGAACATGGTCCATTATTTCTTGGGCCTCTTCTTCGGTGGCGCAAAGGAGCTTTCCTTGGGAGTATTTTTTGAATAGACGGCCATCAATGATGACGTAATTAACTGCCAGCCTCTTAAGGGCAATCTGAGTCTTCTTGTCGGTCTCAGGCGGAACGGTTCCATCTAGGATGAAATGCCAAAAGTCATAGTACCACGGTTTCTTTTTGGAGTCCTTAATGGTGGAACATTCGGATGACCACTTGTCTTTGCAGTCATGGAGATCTATAACGGCGCAGTAGGCAGGAGTTGCGCGTCGCGTTATTTTGAAGGGTTTTACTGCCTTTCCTGTAGGGATTTCAACCAAGGAAGCAAGTGTAGCCAATGCGTCAGCAAACTGGTTTTTGTCTATGGGAAGATAGTGGAATGAGATATTCTGGAATTGTTGCACCAACTCTTGGAGGTGGGCATTGTATCTTTGAAGGGTTGGATCTTGGATCCTCCACTTTTTCAGTATCTGATTGATGATCAACTAGGAGTCCCCAAATACCTCGAGTTCGGTCACGTTGCGTTCTAGAGCTGCCTCGAGCCTTGCTATGTAAGCTTCATATTCCGCGGTGTTGTTGGTGGCGTCAAAGTCAAGATGTATTGCTAGTGGAGTATAGATGTCGTCGGGATCTACTAACAACATTCCGATGCCGAAACCTTTCTTATTGGCCGCGCCATCAAAAAATAATTGCCACTTATTTTCGTCTTCTATACTCATGATGTCTTCATCAGGGAATCGCGAGTCTTCCCCCTTCACTTCGTCGCAAGGAAATTCGGCCAACTGATCTGCGAATACATTACCCTTGACAGATTTCTGAGTGACGTAAGTGATATCATATCCCGCGAGCATGAAATATCATTTAGCCAGCCACGAAGACAAATTTGATTTGTCTAGGATGTACTTCAAAGGATCCATTCTTGCGATGAGACGAACCGGGAAGGCTTCCATGTAGTGCTTTAGTCTCTTTGTTACCCATACGAGAGCAGCGCAAGATTTGTTGAGTGGAGAGTAGTTGATTTCGCTGCCTTGGAATCTGCGGCTGACAAAGTAGATTGCATTCTCTGTGTGCGAAGATGGCTATTCTTGAGCGAGCATAGCCCCTAGTGCGTTGTCAGTAACTGTGAGGTATAATTTTAAGGGTTTTTCCTTGTGTGGTGGAACCAGGATTGGTGGGGAGGTTAAGTATTGCTTAACTTCCTCGAATGCTTCTTGACATTCCTCGGTCCATTCTTGAGGTGCGTTTTTCTTAAGTAGCTTGAAGATAGGATCGCACATTGTAGTCAGTTGATTGATGAATCGACTGATGTATTGGAGTCTGCCCATGAATCCCTTTACTTCTTTCTGTGTTCTGGGTGGAGGCATGTCTATGATGGCCTTTATCTTGGCGGGGTCTGCTTCTATGCCACCTTCGATGACCATGTATCATAAGACTTTCCCTTTGATCACTCCGAATGAGCATTTTGCGGGGTTGAGCCTCATCTTGTGTTGTCTCAGTCGATTGAAGAATTTTCTGAGATCTCTAAAGTGCTGACCATCTGTCCCCTTTGAGTGGATAATCATGTCGTCCACATATACCTCTATTTCTTTGTGGATCATGTCATGGAATAGCGTCGTGACTGCCCTTTGGTAAGTAGCCCCAGCGTTTTTGAGACCAAACGGCATGACCGTATAACAGAACGTCCCCCAAGGTGTGGTGAATGCCATTTTGTGTTGGTCTTCCTCTGCCATGAGGATTTGGTTATACCCTGCGAAGCCGTCGACGAATGAGCGGACTTCGTATGCTGCGGTGGCGTCGACCAACATGTCTATGTTTGGTAGCGGGAAGTCATCTTTAGGGGATGCCTTGTTCAAGTCTCTGAAGTCAACACAGACTCGTATTTTTCCATTCGACTTGGCTACTTGTACTGTGTTGGCCAGCCATTCCGGATACTCAATCACTTTGATAAACCCTACGTTCAAGAGTTTCATGATCTCTTCTTTCACTTGCATTGACCATTCGGGCTTGATTCTGCGCAGTTTCTGTTTGACTGGTTTGGCGTTGGGTAGCAGCGGTATTTTGTGTTCTACGATCGACTGATTTAACCCAGGCATATCTTTGTAGGACCAAGCGAAGACGTCGACATATTCTCTGAGGAGCTGCGTTAAGGTTTCCCTATCTTCCCCCTTGAAGAAGCTGCCGATCTTTGTTTATCTGGGGTCTTCTAATGTCCCGAGATTAACCGTTTGCATTTCTTCATTATCAACGGGGCCATTCTTTCCACAACGACCTACTTGCTTAGCTAATTCTTTTAAAATTTGTTCGTTTTCTTGGTCTATCTCATCGTATGATTCATTATTAACTTGTTCGTTATATTGATTATTATTAGTTAATTCATCATTCACGATGTTAGCAATCTCAGGGTACTCGGAAAGATCAAAGTTTTCATTAAGGAAGTAAGGGAATACATGTTCGGCCACCGCCTCAATTTCCTCTTGAGTGAGTTCATCAGAGGTGGAGCCTGACTCTAAAGTGAAAGTTATAGGGCCTATCTTCCTGCGGGGATGGGGAGTACAACCAAGCTCTTTGATCATGAAGTCTTCATCAACAACTGGTCCCCCGGTGACGTGCCAGTTTAGAATTGGCTCATCACATTTCTGGATTAGCTTTGTGTAATTAGTAGTTGGAGCGCCCCCCTTGGAGATTGTACGGATCTGGCTGTCTTCTAACTAGCACAGGTTCTCGAATTGTCGCAGCATGTCTTCTCCCAACACAAAGTCCCAGTTGCTGGTCATTTCTGCCTTCGTGCCCCGCAAATATTTAGGGATTAGCGGGACGGGTTCTGTTTCATCTGGCGAAGCGTCGCAGTCGCTGAAAATTTCAAAACCTGGTTGGCGTTTCCCTTTATCGTCAGTCCATGGTTCTGAAAAGATAAAGTATGGGATGCTTTCCCCTTCCCGAACGAAGTAGCCGTTGAGCGTCTTTCGATATGGTTTGAGGTTGCAGTTTTTGACCTTTGGGTCATTGTAACCTTTGTACGCGGTTCCTTCCCACTTGATTTGAGTGAAGTCCCACTCTTTTTCGTCACTTTCATCGCGTATGGAAATGACGTATCTGAGGCCATGCTTCGTGTGTGGTGGGGGAACCGGTGGTGGTTCCGTTATCCCTTGCAAGTGTTTTCCAAGTCCCAAGCCAGGAAAGTACCCTTTCACTTGCATCATTCTCCAAACAGGAAGATTTCCAAAAAACCGAAGTGCTTTGGAGTAATCGTTTTTGTTGCAAGATTCTATGGCATTCACAGTGCTTTGTTGTTTAATAAGTAATCAGAATTTGAAAGAAAAGATACTGACTAAACTATTATTGAAAAGCAAACTTGATACTCTTGCCCACAAATGAAGTTTATAGGCAAGTAGTATCCAAACTAAACTAGACTACTAATCGTTTCTTTTGCAAATAAAAGTAAATAACTCGAAAGAAGAAAAAAGATCTCATTTCTCTAACTCTTCCATCTTATGGCACCTCCGCTAGGAGCAAACTGATGGTGTCGTTTATCAATTAAATCTTGGATTGCATTCTTCAAGTTGAAACAATCATCGGTATTGTGGCCATAGCATTGATGGTAGTAGCAGTAGAGGTGTAGAGCTCGTCCTTCTCTCTTGGGTATGTAACCTTCCATTGGCTTCATCATTCCATCCTTGTGAAGACTTCTGAAGAGATGACCGAGAGAGATTCCCCCGATATCGGTGAAAATCCTTCCCTTCCTTCGCTTGGCCATTTGATTGTGGAGGTCTCGAATATGGTTCTCGTAGTGTTGCACAAAGACGTTGTGAGGAGACTGATATTCTGCTTCCATTTTCTCCTTAAGATCACGGTAAAGAGTATTGAGGCAATACTTGACCCTCTCATCAATGTCATCTTCAATGTGGGCTTCGAGAGTGATACAATTTTGGGTCATAGCCTCGGGTTCACTTTTGACTTCTTCAAGTTCTTCAATCAGCATCTTTGTCTTGTCAGCTTGGATTAACTCTTCCAGGTTATGCCATGCGGCGTTGTTGTCAATTTGCTGCAGGGCTTTGGCAAGTTGAGTTTTGATGTCACTTAGCTCTTCTTGCACAGATGATCGCCCGCTGTCGGAGTCACTTTCCATCTTCCGGAAATCTCTAGCAATGCGGGTGGTAGGCATATCAAAAGCTTCTCTCCAACCTTCCACATGCTCGAATTCAGCGACAAGGGACTTGGTCATGTTCAGCAAGGCTTCCTCTTTAAGATCTTTCTCAGTGACAAAGTACTTTTCTGTAGACATTGTGTTGGGAGTCTTGAAGTTGAGTAGCTTCGAAAAACTGACAGAAGAGATGCAGAGATGACGTCAGGATCATATCAAGCCCCAACGAGTCAAAAGTGGGCTTAAACGGTTCAAGCTCAATTTCAGCAAACAGAGGCATTATCTCGCGCGAGACAATCACACGGAAAGTCTATTTTTATTAGACCTAATTTTTGGTCGGAACGGAGAATCCGTTTTGAGGGGTTTCTAAGGCTTTTATCAGAACCTAACGACTAGGCAATCAATCCGATTTTTGTAAAACAAAGCCATGTAAGATCGTTTTTGAAGGATATATTCTCTTTTTTTTTCTTTTAAAGGGACTTCCGAAAGGGTCATTCCGAAGGGACTTTTTCATAAGGGACTTTTCCGAAGGGACTTTTCCGAGTCCTTCTTTATTGTCAATTTTACATGGCTTTATTTTGGTCAAAAACAAGAAAAGATCACTAAGTCAAACCAACCGGTCATGGAGTGATCCTAAAAGGACAATCTACATGAAAATGTGGCGATGCAGAGCTGGAAGGCTAGGCTCCCCGCGATATGACAATCTAGGTGGATTGAATACGCGGAGTGGGATGATCCAACTTCGGAGAGACCGGTGACTAGGTGGTTACCATCATCCATCCTTAGTGTGGGTCCCGGGTTTATAGAGGGTATGCAGTGCAATGACAGATATATCATGAGTGCGCGTGTGTGATAGTCAATCTAGGTGATAGATAAAAAATAGAGATTTTTTTTGAAAATAAAAAATAAAAAAAATAGTGGCCGCATCAAGTGGTTGCCTACGTTTCTCCCAATTTAGGAAGACTCAGGCCGTCGTAGTTCCAAGTAATGAGAGAGAGAGATGAATAAATAAATTACAACTCCCGAATCCTCAATGGAACGGACTTTAATAAAATAAAACCCAATCGCACGCAGTTTATAAATAACCAATTATTTAACTAAAATACGGATTCGAGTTTGGCATCTTAAGGGAGGCCTTAAGATGAGGGAACTCTGCAGATACTGAATTCTGGGATCCCCCTTGCGTGTTCGACTCTCGTCTTGGACTGTGAGATGAACAGGGAAAACCAGAAAACAATAGATTGCCGAGGCGACGTCTCGCGTGAGATAGGATATCTCGTGCGAGATATGCCTGATCTGAAGCAGAAAAACGATTTTTTTTTTTGAAAACCTCTCTTTTAATTTTGACGCAAGTTTAAGCCTCTTAATTTTATTGTCCCCAGCAGAGTCGCCACTGTAGCGTTGAGCGGATTTTGAACATCCCCTTTTTATTTATCTTTTGTGTCGCCACCTATATTATTCGTTTGGAAAACATAGAAAAACCATTTTGAAAGAGATTTTGGGTTCGGGGCTTAGGTTATGGAATGGGAGGTCAAGGAGCACCCATTCCACCCAATCCAGAGATCGGTCTTGCTAAAGAAAAGAGAGGTTTTTCGAAAAAGAGAAGGATTTCAAAATAAAAATAAATAAAGATCCATTTAACGGGGTTAAAGGAAATGTAGGATCGATTGCTTCGAGACCATTCTCATGATTTAGGGAGGCTCTAGGCCGATCCTAGATTCTATGTATTTATACCACTCTAACAATCAATTAGAAAGGAATTTAGGGGGTTACCTTGCATGAGGTGATTTGGGCAGAGTTTTGACTCAAGTTTAGAATCGAATCTTGACACGGACAGAGCTTCGCCTCAGTCCTTGACTCGGATCTTGATGTTTTTTTATCAACAATGTTGACAAACAAACTTTGAGGTAATTTTAGGGGTGATTTTACAGGAATCTTTCAGGGAGAAAAACCAGTAAAATGTGGGGGTTTTGACTTGAAAAGTCCGGATCCCGAAATATTGAAAGTCATCCAGTATTTATAGGTGTTGGAGAGGTAGAGGTGGAGAGATAAAACACTCCTAGGAAGGTTCCAGACTCCAAAATCATTGGTTGGCCGGATGGATGAAGTTTTATCTTGAAAAGAGGTTGAAATCGACGAGGAAACTGTCATCTGCACGCTGCAGAATACCAATATCTCGCGCGAGACTTGCCATTCTGCGCGAGATATTGCAGTCTGTGGACAATTCTGTTCTTCCCTCGTTATCTAGTATGCAGTTTAGTCCCAAACTAAAGGTGGTTAGTCAAAACTTAACGAAACATGACGAAATGGTGGATTTCTACTTCTTGACTCAAAGCGAGACTTAGAGCGGTATAAATGTGATCCGATGGGTTCAGAATGGGGTGTCTAAAATCATTGGAAGCGTAATTGGAAGGCTTACAAGGAAGGCCTAAAGGCGAAGAAGGGCAATGTGATTGCTACTGATTCAGGTATCTATGTGATAGATATTTTCCTTTATATTTCTAGTTCATCGGTATTAAATACCGGATGTGGATCTCACATTTGTTTAAATGTGCAGGGACTAAGGAATAGGAAGCTACTCAAAGAAGGTGAAGTGGACCTACGTGTGGGAATCGAGCAAGATTTGCTGCATTAGCCGTAGGAACATATGATGTAACTCTACCTAGTAGACTAGTACTTGTTTTGAACAATTGTTATTACGTTCCGGATTTGAGTAGGAATATTATTTCTATTTCTTGTTTGGATAATGAAGGATTTAGTTTTTTTAATTGAAAATAAGAAATTTTCTACTTATTTAAATGATATGCTCTATTGTATTGCAAATTCATTTAATGGCCTTTATGTTCTTGATGTTGAGAAACAAAATGATGTTGAAGATATTTATCATGTAAACAAGAAATCTAAACCGAATGATGTGAACAACACGTTCATGTGGCATTGCCGGCTTGGTCATGTAAATGAGAAACGCATATCAAAACTCCATAAGGATGGACTTTTAGACTCATATGATTATGAATCATATGAGGTATGCGAATCTTGCTTATTGGGAAAAATGACCAAACCACCCTACACTAAAGAGTAGTGAAAGGGCTAGTGACTTATTGGCCCTAGTACATACAGATGTATGTGGACCATTAAGCAGCATTGCTAGGGGAGGATTTCGATATTTCATTACATTCACTGATGACTTATCTAGATATGGCTGATGTTTAGAACATTTCAAAATGAAGTACAAAATCAACTTGGAAAATCTATTAAAGTACTTCGATCCGATCGTGGTGGTGAATATTTAAGCCAAGAGTTTGACAATCATCTCAAAAACTGTGGAATTGTTTAATAGTTGACTCCACCCGGAACACCACAATGGAATGGTGTGTCCGAGAGGAGGAATAGAACCTTGTTAGACATGGTTCATTCGATGATGAGTCAAGTTGACCTTCCTGTTTCCTTTTGGGGACATGCATTAGAGACTGCTGCGTTCGCACTGAATAGAGTCCCTACTAAATCGGCTCATAAGACCCCACATGAGATGTGGCATAGAAGAAAACCTAGTTTATCTTTCATGAAGATTTGGTGTTGCGAAGCTTATGTGAAGAGACATGTTTATGATATGTTAGCACCTAAATCTGATAAAGTTATTTTCGTTGGTTATCCTAAGGAAACTAAAGGATATTACTCTTACAATCGCAATGAGAACAAAGTGTTTGTTGCTCAATATGGTAATTTTCTCGAGAAACATTTTCTCAATAAAGCATCTAGCAGGAGTAAAATTTATCTTGAAGAAATTCAAGAACCCAAAAATAACATGGAACTAATAGTAGAGACGGAACCAAGTTCACAAGAAATTGTGGAACCGGTTCAAGATCCACAAGTCCATCGTCGATCGGATAGGTTACGATCCGAACCCGAGAGATATGGATTTCTCGTTTCAGAATGTAATGAAGTGGAAGTCCCTGAGAATAATGAACCTACTTCGTATCAAGAGGCGATGTCCACTCCTGATTCGGATAAATGATTAGAAGCCATGGAATCCGAATTACAATTCATGACGGATAATCAAGTTTGGAACTTGATTGAGTCGCATGAAGGTGTAAAAACCATAGGGTGAAAATGGGTCTTCAAGAAGAAGAATGAAATGGATGGGAAGGTGCATACTTACAAGGCTAGGCTTGTAGCAAAGGGATATAGGCAGATTCATGGTGTAGACTATGATTAAACCTTTTCTCTTGTTGCAATGCTTAAGTCTATTAGAATTTTAATTATCATAGCTGCGTATTATGACTATGAGATATGGAAAATGGATGTCAAAATAGCTTTCCTAAATGGGAAGTTACTTGAGGATGTGTATATGACACAACCCGAAGGTTTTGTCGATCCAAGAAATTCTAATAAAGTGTGCAAGTTGCAAAGATCCATATATGGGTTGAAGCAAGCTTCTAGGAGTTGGAATCTTCGTTTTGACGAAAAGATCAAAGAGTTTGGTTTTGTCAAGAATGAAGATGAACCATGTGTATACATGAAATTCAGTGGGAGCACAATATTATTTCTATTATTGTACGTCGATGATATCATACTCATTGGAAATGACATTTATGCACTTTAGACTGTCAAGTCTTGGTTAGAGAAATGTTTCTCAATGAAAGATATGGGTGAAGCCGCTTACATCCTTGGCATCAAGATCTATAGAGATATATCTCAAAGGATAATTCGTTTGAGTCAAAGTACTTTCATTGACAAGGTTCTTAGAAGATTCAAGATGGAAAATTCTAAGAGAGGTAACTTGCCAATGGGTAATGGTGCTACTCTTAGCAAGACTCAGTGTCCTAAGACAACTGGTGAGTGAAAAGGATGAATGAGGTTCCATACGCTTTGGCTATTGGATCTATCATGTACGCCATGATTTGTACTAGACCCGACGTCTCGTATGCTTTAAGAATGATGAGTCGATACCAATCTTGTGGGGCCCTCCCAGACCTGGGACCTATAAACTCGTGCCTCGAGCTGGAGCATCCCAAATCACCTCCTAAAAAAACATTCTTTTCTTTTATTTAACTCCACTTGAAAAGTAAAATATAGACTTTAAAATTTTTGACATAACCTCTCTACCTGGAGGTGATATAAAAACCTGCTTTAAAACATAATAAGTTACAAACACTACAATATACAAGCTTACACAAGCCAACTTTGAAACAAAACCACTCCTAGGTTAATTACAATATAACATACTGAAAATGTTTTATAACCGTTTCCCAGTATAAAATAACCACAACTACTTCCAACTCCCACACAAATCATATACATACCCTGACAACCCAAAAGACGATCCAAACTACTTCCCGACCTCATCGATATGGTCCACCTGTCTTAGCGGAATCTAAAACAGTAAAGGGAGAAGGGGTGAGAATAAATCTCAATAAGTTATTATGGATGCAACAATATGCCATATAATATGAAACACATAAACAGGTTACTCATAATCACATTGGTAAAGTGGTAAACACATTAAGTTACCACCTTTTTACCTTTCCCATCTGACCAATAGGTCGTACAACGGTGGGAGTAATACTCCACTCATTTGTGTACTGCTTAGGCATATTCAGGACTTATAAGACCCATTTTTCAGGGAAGATATAAGACATCAGCAATCTTATGAACTGCTTAGGCATATTCACAGAAGTTGAACCCCAGTCTGTGGCCACAGAGGGGGAGAGGACACAGGTATAAGGAAATCTAAGCACCTTATGGAACAATTCCCATAAGTGATAGTATTCCATATACCCCACAATGATCAACTAATATAAACAGATTCAAGCACATAATAGATACTTGAAATTAAATCCACACCTTGTGATATCAATATATATAACATGGTACTATTACATTTGTTAACCCATCACAATAGTTCAACACGTATTTAAACACAATGTGCACAACCAACCATGAATATGCAATCACGTATGGGCACAATGTATATCAAATAAGCTCTACATATCCATGCTCAACCCAATGAAGTAGTTTGACACGCACAATATAAACCAATAACCATCTATAGGTAACCACGTAGAGGTACCATGAAATACAAGTAGCCCTACGCATTCAAGACATAACATTGATCCCCTTCTATAAAGGTTCCAACCAAGCAAATAGTGCAACATGCATTTTACACACTATTTGAACCAACAACCATGAAATATAATCCACGTAAGGGCATAATGAATCACATATAAGCCCTACATATTTATTATACCATATTAAATACCTTCTATAAAGGTTCAAGAATAGTTTACCAAGTTCTATAAATTTTGGTTAACTATTTACATTGCCTTCCAACCATTTTCAGGACAATATTTAAAGCCCTTTCCAATATCATTTTGGACCCATTAAGACTCCATTGTGTAGTACTAATGTTGTACTAGAAGTATAGTTAAAGTAGAACTAAATCCGTACTCATTTGATTAGGTTTTAAGGGCCTAGGAAATGCTACCCTGAATCTGAACTGGGCACGACTCGTGCCCCTCGGCACGACTCGTGCCCTATTCCCGCACGAGTGATTCCATTTACACGACTCGTGACCATACTAGCTGAAGATGTCGCACGACTGAACATAACAGGGTCACGACTCATGCTCCAGGGCACGAGTCGTGCCCTTCCCCAGATTTCATTACTGTTGCTGCATACCATCAGCCAAGACAAGAACCAACACATAAACTCATTTCCAACTACTACAAACTTAGTAGAACAACTTTAGGACATCAATATTCAGTTTCCAACTATTAGACACACTCCCTCTAAGCTATATAACCAACTTATATCAACCTATGCTTACCACCCTTCACCCTACTCATTTCCAAACCATTTTTCATTATTCCAAAGGCCATCCAACTTGTTCATTTTACCAATAATCATTTATATGGTAATAATAACATCTTTAAACAAGGTATGAACAGTTATAGAAAAAAAAACATTATAACTTACCAAAATGTGCCGAAATAAAAAGAAGATTTGATCGGCTCTAAATGATCCACTCGCTTCCCTGAGTGATAATATGAAATCAAAACCAAAAACGGATCGACGGTTGATTTGTTAGGATTTTAGGAAGATAACCCTAGGTTTAGGACCCTCTGGAACGTAGGAGAAAGAGGAAGAAATACAGAGAGGTTTTGAGAAGCTTCTGGGTATTTTAAGGATTGATATAAGCAATTTTTCACTTTAGCTCCTCCCACTTTCAAGTTATTACAATCAACCACCTTGAGTTTATTTTTACACCTAAGCTCCTCAACCTTTTTATAAAGCTTTTATTTAAAAAATTTCATTATTATAAATTTACAACAATCAATCCTATTTGTCCCATTTAGACATTATATCATTACAATAAATTTATTCACATACTTAAAATATCACATAAATTATTAGAATGTTAAAACTACCACATAGAAATCACAGTTGTTAGGGAATGCGTAAAAAAAAAGCTACGCACCCCACTCCCACGTGCTCAACACGTGACCAAAATAGTGCCTAGGCTTAGGGTTGTGGCACTCACTCCCCCTTAAAGAAAATTTGTCTTGAATTTTAAACATACTTACTTGAATGCTCAAATAATCACATATACCACTCACGCATTTCGGATTCTCAAAACCCAAGTGGCTTCCTCACTGATATGATTCTTCCACACAATTTTTACAACCTCAATACTCTAGGGTTTCAATTTCCGGACTTATAATTCCACTAATTCTCAATGGTTCTTCCACATAAATCAACTCAACCTGTATATCCTCGGTTGAAGAATTCAATACCAGGATAGGATCATAAAGATACTTCCTCCCAAACCATGCTTCATACGGTGCCAATTCAATACTGAACTGATAACTGTTGATATACGCAAATTCAACTAAGGTTAAATAAACCTCTCAAAATGAAGGAAAATCCATCACATACACATATAACCTATCCTCAAAATCTGGATATTTCTCTCTGTTTGCCCATCTATCTGCGAATGAAAAGCAGAACTGAAACTCAACTCGAAGCCCAAAGCCTCATACTAAGTCTTCCAAAATCGCCATGTGAATCTCGGATTCCGATCTGATAAAAATGTTGATTGGTTCTCCGTGAAATCGACCAAATCTCTCGCCTATACAATTATGCTAACTTCCCCATTCAATACTTCAGTAATCTAGGTAGAAATGAACCAACTTGATCAATCTATCCACTATTACTCAAACGCATTCATCTTCTTTGATGTCGGAGGTAATCCCATCCCAAAATTCATCACAATGCCTTCTTATTCCGATTCTTCTTACCCTTCTTCAGTTCTTGATACATCTTCAAACTCATCGAATACATTTCCATTCTTGATTCATGGTCTTCTTCGAAGAAAAATGTCTTTTACTCTCTTGCACATTTGGTACACCAATTCTGTCATTGAAGGTTAAAATTCCATCATTATTCAATACAATATCTTCTTCAATTCAGAATCAATTTGTGGAGCTTCCATAAAGTCTTTATACAAGGTAAGTGTAGCTCAACCTTCGCAATTAATGTCTTATCTTGCAATTCACAGGACCATAATGTTGACAATGAAGCCTTTCGGCTAATCGCATCTTCAATCACACCAGCTTTCCCGGATGGTATGAAATAACGCGATCAAAATCTTTTAATAATTCTGACCATTTCTCTACCTGTTGTTCAATTCCTTTTAACTAACCCGATACTGCAACTCTTCTGATTGGTAAAAATTTCAATTTTAGCTTCATATAGATAATGTTCCACTTAGGTAACGCAAGATAATCGCAATCAACTCCCTATCAAGAATAGGAAATATCTGCTCTGTTGGTGCTCACTTCCTCGAAGCATCAGATATTCCTTTCCCATTCTGCCTAAGAATACAACCCAAACTTTTCTTTTGAAATGTATCTAAAATCACAAAGTTCTCACATCCATCAAGTAGGGTAAAGATCGAAACTATAGTCAATCTATTCTTCCACTATGCAAAACTGAGTTCACCCTTTTGCATCCCATATAAATGATACCTCCTTCCGAGTAAACCATCCTCAAAAGTCCATCAATTATCCTTCGGTAACAACCTACCAAATCCAGAAAACTACGGACTCCTGATAATATCGAAGGTTGTTCCATTTGATCAGGGTCTTAATCCTCGAAAGATTAATGACAATACCCGAGCTTGAAACTACAAGACTCAAAATTACAAACATCTCTAGCCATAACTCACTCTTGCTGAATTTTACCAACAATTTGATTCTCACGAAAAACAGATACATAGCTTGCAAATGATTCCCATAATCTATGCATAACTCTGAATAAATCAAGATATCATCCATAAAGATTATCACCAAGTTATCAGGATCAGGTTTAAAAACTCTACTCATCAAATTCACAAACACACCCGGTGCCCTTCTATAAGGTGTTTTTGGGATATGACAATAAATCTGACATTAAATCAATACAGAATTCTACTGCCCTAACTGACAGCATGAAATACTCTGATGAAAACACCTCACCAATTCATTTACCACCGTTACATGAGATAATTTAGGTGACTTTTTACTAAAGTCTAACAAAGAAACCAGATAACCCTCACATTCTTTAGACCATAATTTTAGGCCTTTAATCAATATATGACATAAATATCAAATAATGATTTATCCGCCTCAACCACAAACAGAGGCAAATCAAACATAAAAAACGAGACTCGCTTCTTGCAACAGTTTACCCAAGCACAACAACTACTTAACCAATTCAGGCCAAGTATAACAGCAATATCACGGATTGGTAATTCTACCAAATCCACTAGCAATACATGCCCACATATAATCACGTCACAACCATGATAATCAAGGAAGATTCGAGGTACTCTCCCATAGGAGTAGAAACCTCCAGCACATAAGGTATTCTTAGGCCATTTATGCAAATAAAAGCAAAAATGAAATGCCACATTAGAATGGGATGAACTGGGATCTATAAAAGTATGACCCCTAATTCCTGAGACTGATAATATACCTCTAAGGACTACGGAGGAATCTATCTCTCCATAACCCCAAGCCAAGACTCAACCTTAAAATTTCTCATTTGCTTTCCCTTCCGTATCTCTATTTGTACCACCACTTTATTTCCCTCCTTATTGGCCACTGCCTGATGTCTGTCCCCATCGAAATCTAAATCTAGGACAATCTTTTCTGATATGCCCCATTTCCCCACAATTCATACATTTCCCTTGTTTTTTCCAACACGTGCCTTCTGTATGTCCAATCCGCTGGCAAAATTTACAAACCATGCTATGTTTACCATATACTGGCTAAGCCGTAGAAGCTGCGATCTGTATCCCTCGAACACTTCCGAAAACATAAGAACTTGCCTGGCCTCTAATCAATTTGGAGTCTTGTCCTTGATATTTTGACTTGCTTCTACCCCTTTCCAATCCTCCTTGGTGCTTCTCAAGGTCATTCTCGATTCTATACGCCCTATCCAAGGTTGTCTGATAATCGGCAAAGTCATAAGTCGATAATTGTTTCCTCAACTCGGGCCACAAACCATTTACAAACAGATAAACTCTCCTCACTTCATGTGGTACCAGGTGAGTGCAATGCCAAGCCAATTCCATGAACCTTGTCGAGTACTGAGCTACCGTCATGGTTCCCTACTCCAGACGAAAGAACTCCACCTCCATCTTACCTCGGGTAATCATGGTAATAAAATAATCCTCGAACTTCTGAGTGAAATTATCCCAAGTTTGGGGTGTATGATTCCGCTCCCAACTTTCCTGAAAAACTTGCCACCAATTATTCGCTAGACCTTCCAGCTTGAAAACGGCACACCTAACCTTTTCTTCATCGGGAATTCCTATGGCCTCAAAATTTTTGTTCATTGCTTCTAACCATTTTTCTGCCTTCCACGAATTCGGATCTCCATTGAAACATGGGGGATTCATCTTTACAAAATCCTCTATCCCAGGTTTTGGTCGTCCCTCAGGTTGCTGTTGAGCTTGTCCCTGAGCTGCCATGTTCTGTAGAAAAACCCTGAACATATTCATCATCTCTGCATTCTGGTCTCCTCCTGTTCCCATATTATCCACATTTTCGTGATCCCTTTGTTGGTCATCACCATTTCCCGCCATTGAACAAATTCCTGCATTAAACACTCAACGTCAGATATCACACACTCCCCCTTAGGCTAGACATCTACCCTTTACTTCTAAATCAATGCTCTGATACCAATTGTGGGGCCCTCCCAGACCCGGGACCTATAACTCGTGCCCCGAGCTGGAGCGTCCCAAATCACCTCCTAAAAAAAACTTTCTTTTCTTTTATTTAACTTCACTTGAAAAGTAAAATATAGACTTTAAAAATTTCGACATAACCTCTCTACCTGGAGGTGATATAAAAACCTGCTTTAAAAACATAATCTGTTTAAGTTACAAACACTACAATATACAGGCTTACACAAGCCAACTTTGAAACAAAACCACTCCTAGGTTAAATACAATATAACATACTGAAAATGTTTTATAACCGTTTCCCGGTATAAAATAACCACAACTACTCCAAACTCCCACACAAATCATATACATACCCTGACAACCCAAAAGACGATCCAAACTCCTTCCCGGCCTCACGGGTATGGTCCACCTGTCTCAGCGGAATCTAAAACAGTAATGGAAGAAGGGGTGAGAATAAATCTCAATAAGTTATTATGGATGCAACAATATGCCATATAATATGCAACACATAAACAGGTTGCTCATAATCACATTGGTAAAGTGGTAAACACATTACGTTACCTCCTTTTTACCTTTCCCATCTGAGCAATAAGTCATACAACGGTGGGAGTAATACTCCACTCATTTGTGAACTACTTAGGCATATTCACGTCTTATAAGACCCATTTTTCATGGAAGATATAAGACATCAGCAATCTTATGAACTGCTTAGGCATATTCACAGAAGTTGAACACCAGTCTGTGGCCATAGAGGGGGAGAGAACAAATGTATAAGGAAATCTAAGCACCTTATGGAACAATTCCCATAAGTGATAGTATTCCATATACCCCCCGATGATCAACTAATATAAACACATTCAAGCATATAATAGATACTTGAAATTAAATCCACACCTTGGGATATCAATATATATAACATGGTACTATTACATATGTTAACCCATCACAACAGTGCAACACGTATTTAAACACTATGTGCACAACCAACCATGAATATGCAATCACATATGGGCATAATGTATATCAAATATGCCCTACATATCCATGCTCAACCCAATGAAGTAGTGCAACATGCACAATATAAACCAATAACCATCTATAGGTAACCACATAGAGGTACCATGACATACAAGTAGCCTTACGCATTCAAGACATAACATTGATCCCCTTCTATAAAGGTTCCAACCAAGCAAATAGTGCAATATTGCATTTTACACACTATTTGAACCAACAACCATGTAATATAATCCACGTAAGGGCACAATGAATCACATATAAGCCCTACATATTCATTATACCATATTAAATACCTTCTATAAAGGTCCAAGAATAGTTTACCAAGTTCTATAAATTTTGGTTAACTATTTACATTGCCTTCCAACCATTTTCAGGACAATATTTAAAGCTCTTTCTAATATCATTTTGGGCCATTTAAGACTCCATTGTGTAGTACTAATGTTGTACTGGAAGTATATTTAAAGAAGAACTAAATCTGTACTCATTTGATTAGGTTTTAAAGGCCTAGGAAATGCTACCCCGAACCTGAACTGGGCACGACTCATGCCCCTTGGCACGACTCGTGCCCTATTCCCGCACGAGTGATTCCATTTACACGACTCGTGACCATGCTGGCTGAAGATGTCGCACGACTGAACATAACAGGGTCACGACTCGTGCTCCAGGGCACGAGTCGTGCCCTTCCCCAGATTTCATTACTGTTGCTGCATACCATCAGCCAAGGCAAGAACTAAAACATAAACTCATTTCCAGCTACTACAGACTTAGTAGAACAACTTTAGGACATCAATATACAGTTTCAAACTATTAAACACACTCCTCTAAGCCATATAACGAACTTATATCAACCCATGTTTACCACCCTTCACCATACTCATTTCCAAACCATTTTTCATTATTCCAAAGGCCAACCAACTTGTTCATTTTACCAATAATCATTTATATGGTAATAATAACATCTTTAAACAAGGTAGGAACATTTATAGAAAAAAAACATAATAACTTACCAAAATGTGCCGAAATAAAAAGAAGATTTGATCGGCTCTAAATGATCCACTCACTTTCCTGAGCAATAATATGAAGTCAAAACCAAAAACGAATCGACGGTTGATTTGTTAGGATTTTAGGAAGATAACCCTAGGTTTAGGACCCTCTGGAACGTAGGAGAAAGAGGAAGAAATACTGAGAGGTTTTTAGAAGCTTCTGGGTATTTTAAGAATTGATATAAGCAATTTTTCACTTTAGCTCCTCCCAGTTTCAAGTTATTATAGTCAACCACCCTGAGCTTATTTTTACACCTAAGCTCCTCAACCTTTTATAAAGCTTTTATTTAAAAAATTTCAATATTATAACTTTACCACAATCAATCCTATTTGTCCCATTTAGACATTATATCATTACAATAAATTTATTCACATACTTAATATCACATAAATTATTAGAATGTTAAAACTACCACATAAAAATCACAGTTGTTAGGGAATGCGTAAAATAAAATGCTACGCACCCCACTCCCACGTGCTCAACACGTGACCAAAATAGTGCCTTGGCTTAGGGTCGTGACAAATCTGATCCTGGTGAAAACCATTGAATGGCAGTTAAGTTAAGACGATCCTTAAGTACTTAAGAAGGACTAAGGATGCGTTCTTGGTATTTGGAGGAATGGAAGATGATCTAGTTATAAGAGGTTACACAGATGCAAGCTTCCAAACCGACAAAGATGATTTCTAATCGCAGTCAGGATTTGTGTTTATGCTTAACGGAGGTGCGATATATTGGAAGAGTTCCCAGCAGAGTACTATAGCCAATTCTAAAACTGAGGCCGAATATATAGCGGCATCCGATGTAGCTAAGGAGGCAGTTTGGATCAAGAAGTTCATTAGTGACTTGGAAGTTATTCTAAGTATCACTAATCCGGTGGAACTTTATTGTGACAATAATGGTGCCATTGCGCAAGCAAAGGAACCAAGTCACATCAGCGATCCAAACACATACTTAGACGTTTCCACCTCATTCGAGAATTCATAGAAAGAGGAGATGTTAAGATATTCAATGTATCAACTGATGATAACATAGGGGATTTGCTTACAAAGCCCCTTGTACAAGCAAAGCATGATGGTCATGTTAGGTCCATGGGTATACGATACATAAGTGATGGAGCCTAGTGCAAGTGAGAGATTATTGGTGTAATGCCCTATGCGTTTAGTTATGTTTGACTTATAACTTAATACAATTATGTAATCGTCTTTACTGTTTATTATGGAGCATGTTTATTTTTTTTATTATATGTTTTGCATGTTTATTATAATAACATGCGTCCATAGTTATTGTGAATAACTAGTATAAGTTGGTAATGGATAATCATAGAGATGATTATATGCATGGGATGCACATTACACTTATGGGTACATTTTATAGAACAAGGTACTGGACATGACCTACCTCTGAGATTTATGACATGGTCTATAATCATATATGTCATGATTAAATCTCATGATAGTCGTGTCATTTGAATCCTTTGTACTTAAGATTATCATCATCATCCACATGATGAATGTTGTGTTTGATGTAGTCTAACACTATCTTTAAAAGGATAGCAATAAGGGCTATGTTGGCACAATTGGATTCTTGTAGGGAAGAATGATAAGTCAAGATGGAATTTGTCCCTCTCAATCGAGAGAGAGATGTTTGCTTGGGCCGCTCGATGAATGATGTTGATGAAATGTGTGGCCACACTCAAGAGATTTGATAGAGATCAAATGGATTTGGATTATCAACATATTCGGAATCGAGAAAGCATTGAAGAATGTAAGTTGACGTGGACCATGACTTATGTTCAATATGACACAGTGTGACAAAGGGATTGTGACATTGATCTATCAAGGAATCGAGCTTTGATGTTATATTTAATTGGGTGGACATAATGACTTGCTATAGATCACTTATGTCTTTTGAGGTTGATGTTTCAACTCACTACCAATATAAAATATAATTCCTAAAGGGTCACACACAAAGAACGGATTGAAAAATGACTCAAATGTGAAATCTGGGGTCACGGGATGACTCGTCCCCAAATGCACTAACTATTCCCCATAAGGGGGACGAGTGTATCAGGATACTGGCAATAGGGGATGACTTGTCCCCTGGGGGATGACTCATCCCGACTGTGCTGGAAGGCCATTTTTGACTTGGAAATTTAGGGTTTCTTTCTAAAAGTTAGGAATATTTATAAAGTATAAATAGACCCTTTATCCTTGGTCAAAACACACGAAAATTAGGATTTGAGAAACACTAATTGATTGATTTTGATTACCAATCAAATATCAAAAACTCCATAGATTCATTCCATAACAACCATTGATTGTTGAAAAGAGTTTCAACAATAGAGGATCATCTAGCAATCCAACAAGATATAGATCTTGGTTTGTTCGCGTGTGGATTACCAATAAAGGGTGATTGCTTTATCACCTAAATCTTGAAGATCTACCATTGTTGATTCATCACCAAGGAAGAACAAGGAGAAGATCAAAGTTTCATCAACGGTTCAAAGATTCGATTTTGAAGATTCGTTTTGAGCAACAAAATCGCTATTAAGGTATGTAAATATATTTCATATGTTTTAATCTATTCGTGTTAAACGGATTCAAGGCTATGGTTTATTGTTACTTGATAAAGACTTCCGCTGCGTTTGTAACCCCAAAACCCAATAGCTTCCACTGCTCTTTTCCCTCTGCTTGAGAGTCTGGTGGACTTGAAGAGGGTTTGTGATATTTTATGGGGCGAGGCAGGCTCAACCGAGCTCTACTTTGCCTTGGACAAGTTCAGCGGGGCGTGGTCAACTCCCTAGGGTGCTTTGACTTCACGCTGGAGGTATGAGTTTACATGCGTTTGTAGTTTAGCACTTCATCGTTTCTCCTTTTTTTTCTTTTCTTTTTATTTTTCTTTTTTCTAAGCATTATCTGCTTTTTGTGGCAGGTGTGGTGCTACGAGATCTTCCGATGCCAGCTGTGGGACTGGCATGATGAGGCCATGTTCGGGTATCCTTCTATGTTGTGATGGGCTTGCTCTTTGAGGAAGAGGAGGATGAGCCGGGGGAAGATCACTGTCACATATGTGGATGTGCAGCGATTTTTGGAGAGGGATAGCCTAAATGGATGACACGGCAGAGGAAGCTTATGCGGGGCCTCACTTGCAACTCCATGTATTTGGGGGATAGGGTTTTCTGGCAGCATGGCGCTGGTATTCCCCCTATTGCTCTAAGGGATCCGCCATTCCGCATGATGAGCCCTGTTAAGATGGACTTGCTGGAGTTTGAGAGGTACCGGGCCGGTGTGGACATCGAGGAGTTCGTCCTAGAGGGCGAGGAGTATGCAGCCTTCGTCAGGCAGAAGTTGAGGACGCCGCAGGCATTGGCGAGGGAGAGGCGGACTGGCTCGTCGTGTCCTCCAGATGTTCCGGTGCCTGGGCCGGACTTTACTTATATCCATGGGGACTCTAGGAGGAGGGTGTCGGTGCCCATCCCAAAGCAGGCTCCTGCCGCCTACCGGGTCGACCTAGATGCTGTGGTGAGTTTGTTTACTCTTTTCCTTCTTGGCATCTTGTTCTGTATTTTTCTCTTTTATCGAGTATATTTTTTTGCATCTCTTTTGCTGAGCGTTTCTTTTGTTGTTTATTGTGCAGGTTTCGGGGTGGACCATTGACGTGCTTACACGCCAGTATGTGGGGCTGGGGGCTTTTACGAAGAAGCTTCTGAGGAAGATGTCATGCGGGTCTTCGCGGAGTGTGGCGGCATTCAAGCCAATGCCTTCGAGGAGGTCTGTGGATACTCCTTCTTCTCGGGCCTAGGTAGACCCACAGCCTGAGGTGTCGGTTCGAAAGCGGCATAGCTTAGACGCGGGGACTTCTTCGGAGGTTTGGAGGCAGCAAACCTTTCACCATTTCTTCCCTCTGTCAAGTGCGCAGGGTGAGGGTTCATCCTTGCTTCCCTTCTTTGATCCTTTTGTCGGGCTCGACCCTTCGGACTCTCTTGAGTACTCGATAGAGGAGGGGTCGAGGTTTCTGACGATGAGGAGGTGACCGCCGGGTTTGCCAGGATGCCGGAGTTCTCGTCTATCGAGGGTGATGATGAGGATTCAGAGTAGGACTCCTTTTGTTTTCCTTCCCTTTTCTTATTTTATTCGTAGAGCAGCAAACATTTGTATCTTGTAATAAAATACTTGTGTTTGACATAGCATTTTATTATTGTATTATTTATTTGTGATTCCATGGGGCTGGCCTAGGAATTTTTTCTAGTATATTTTTTATTTTTGTTCATGTCGCATGAGCTTGGAATGCATTTGTGTTTAGTGTATGGTGGCTGGAAACAGCTTTAGCAAGTTTTTTTGAGCAGTCGGGTGCAAAATCCTGTAGCCTACCGGGTTGCAATGTGGTCCGTACGGACACTTCATGCATGCAAAGTGGTCCGTACTGACACTTCTTGCTTTTGTAGAGGGGATAGAATTTACTGAAAATCTGGATTTCCCTTATCTCCCCATTCTCAAATTGCAGCCATTTCGACCATTCTTCCTCATTTTCTCAAAAAGCCTCCATTTTTGCCATGGATTCGTCTTTTGTTCCAAGAATTTCCCCTAGGCTTATGAAGGAGAGGCAAGCGCATTTCCTTGAGCGGATCAAGATGTGGATGAGGCACCACATGAGGCACAATAAACAGGCTTTCAAGGTGAGATTTCAACATCGCTCCATTTGGTCCCTTAAGGAGTTAGTTCCTGATTGGGAGTTGTTGCAGGCGTTTGCGAGGTTCTGGGATATTAGGAGGCATGTGTATAGCCTCTCCTACTATGAGATTACACCCACCTTTGAAGATTTTCGGGCTTTGCTTGGAGGACCGGAGGTGGAGGCCATCTCGCCTCCTTTGATCGGGGGATGTGACCTTGAGCGTGAAGCTTGCATACTTTCTTCGGGCTTCGTTGGAGGAAGCACAAGGTATGACTTTTGATTCAGGTCATATTGATATTTCTGCGCTGCCCAAGAGATTTATGGGTGATGACGAGAGTTATGTCTCGTGGAATGCGTTTGCTTTATGTGTGATAGCAACGCTCTTCGTGATCAGCTCCCTTGGGGTATGTGACGGTGCCTTGTTGGATGAGGTAGGGCACTATCGAGTCGGTGAGGATATTGCTCCTTTGGTTCTGGGGGAAACCCTTCATGGCATTGATCGCTTGGCGATGGGGAACATGTTCATGAGAGGTGGAAGTACCATTTTTCTCACCTTGTGGTTGCGAGAGAGGCTTCAAGCTATGCCTATGTCTCCAGCCTCTTTCAGTCCATGGAGGTTTGCTCAGCAGCCTCTTGTCTTGGATATGGATCAGTCCACTTGGGAGAGATGGATGGCTCATCTTGGCACGCATCATATCCATTGGTGGGTTCCCCATTGGGGGATTGAGACTAGGAGGACCTTTCAGGAAGGTTCCTATGTTGTCAGAGTTTCGGGGTTGTCTTGGTCCTCTTTTTACATTTTGTCGCTCGTTTCTCGACAGTTTGGGATGAGGCAGGAGCCTTTGCTGGGCTGGAACGACATCGCCACCATGGAGGTAGCTTCTTTCTCTATGATAGATTCAGATGTCTTTCTTTATTTTCTAAGGGTATGGAAGTATGTCGCTTTCCCTCCTGTGGTACTCCTTAGACGTCGAGAGAATGTTGTCTTGACCACCGAGTACCTGGATTGGTATGAGCAGCATATCAGGCAGACCCAAGTTATTTTGGGGGGCAGGCGCGAAGCGTTTCTAGGGTAAGGATGCCGGCTCAGCTACAGCCTTAGAAGTGCAGAAGCTTGGTCTAACCCTCAGAATGTTATGGGAGATGCTTTGTTTGACTACGAGATCAGAGTTGACCGACTGATGGAGAGAGGTCCCCTTTTGCAGACTTGCAGGGAAGAGATCTGGGCCGAGGCACGGGCGAATGAAGCTCTGTGAGCTACTAGATTGTATGACTCGATGGGGAGGACCCGTGATCTCGGAATGAGAGAGACAGAGCTAGCTCATGTGGAGCGAAGGAAGACTCGCCGGGAATGAGGGAAGAAAGGGAAGAATGGCGAGGGGACGAGCGCGAGTGGCGCGGAATGACCTCCTAAGTATCTACTCATTGTATTGCAGACACATTATTTGTTAAATGTATTAAGTTGTCTTTTAGCATGTTGTGAGCTTGAGAGTAGACCATGCTTGTCATCAAGAAGTGTTTTAATTGTAGTGATTTGTGATTTACTTTTAAAGCTTTGTCGAGACGTAAAATCTCTTACTGGCTTTTTGCCTGAGCCTTGGCGGCATCCAGTTTTTGGATTTTTGTTTGTCTTTGTAGACCAAGCCAGTCTGAGCCTTGATGGCATTCATTCTTTTGGATTTTTGTTGGATTGATCTGAGCCTTGATTGGCATCCAATTTTTTTTTTTGTGTGTTTTTAGACCGAACCAATGAAGGCTGCCTACGTTCCCCTCGGATTGAGGGGCTCAGGTCTCCATAGTTCGACACTTTTAGGAGTGACGGGGAGACAGAAAAGTCGATCTTCTTTAGGCGAAGTATCGGCGAATTTTGCTTCCGTTGACAGGATTCATGAAAGGATTGCCGTCTAGGTCTGTTAGCTTCATGGCACCTCCGGAGAAGATCTTTTGGACCACGAATGGGCCGATCCATGTTGGTTCCCATTTTTCAAGCAGGTTGGTTCGGGCGGTACCAGATTGCCTTACATGATATCTCGGGATTTGACCTTCTTGTCGAAAGCCCTAGCCATTCTGCTTTGGTAGGTTCAAATGTGTTCCATGGCCTTTAGTCGGCGTTCGTCTAGTAGGGCCAATTTGATGTGTCGTCTTTGGAGCCATTCAACATCATTGATCTCGTTTTCCAACAACACTCGGAGTGATGGGATTTCTAGCTCTAAAGGCAATACTGCTTCCATCCCATAGGTCAGGGCGAATGGTGTTTTTCCTGTGGCGGTTCTGACTGATGTTCGGTAGCCCCAAAGTGCCCGGTGCAGCTTCTCAGGCCAATCTTGTCCTCGTACGGTAATTTTCTTGATGATCCTTTAGAAGGTTTTGTTTGCTACTTCTACTGTGCCGTTAGTTTGTGGCCTGTAGGGAGAAGACTTATGGCGTGTGATCTTGAATTCGGCCAATAGTATGTTGCATTCTCCTACAAAGTGAGATTCATTGTCTGATATGACCTCATTTGGGATGCTGTATCGGCATATGATGTTTTCCTTGAGGAACTGTGCGACCTTCTTGGAAGTTAGCACTTTGTAGGACTTGACTTTGACCCATTTTGTGAAGTAGTCGATGACTACCAAGACGAACTCGTGGTCGTTGCTTCTGGGCGGGGCAATCTTTTCGATGATGTCGATTCCCCAAGTGGCGAAGGGCCAAGGAGTGGTCATGCAATAGAGATTATGAGGGGGAAGATGGTTAAGGTTGTAAAAGTACTGGCACTTGTCGTAGCTTCGGACAAAGTGGATGCAATCTGCCTCCATGGAGATCCAGTAGTAGCCCATTCAAAGAATGATCTGCATCAGGGCTTTGGCATTTATGTGGGGACCGCAAGCCCCATTGTGGACTTCGTTCATGAGCTCATTTGCTTTTTCCTTGCTAATGCAGCGGAGGAGCGGTCCTTGGTAGCGTTTATTGTATAGCATGTCTACAAGGATGACAAAGTGAGAGGCAAGGTGTTTTAGGGCCACGATATTCTTATCTTTGATTCCTTCTTTGCATTTGCCTTCCTCGTTCATGAAAGAGGTCTCCGCATTCTTGAGGTATTGGTAGATTTGGTTGTACCATGGCTCATTGATTGGCTCACGCTCTGGCTTAATTTCACAGCAGAAGGCGGGAATTTCCTTCATTCCTACTTTGAATGGCTTTACTGCCTTCCCTTTGGGGATTTCCATGAGTGAAGCCAAGGTGGATAGGGCATCTGAAAACCGATTTCGGTCTCTTGGGAAGTAGAGGAAAGTGACCTCCTTAAATTGCGTGATGAGGTCTTCCATGCAGGCATGGTATTTTGCAAGCCTGGGTCTATCGTTTTCCATTTCTTGGAAACTTGATTGATGATCAGGGCTAAGACCCCAGAGGCCTTTAACTCTCGAACATTCCTTTCGAGGGAGGCCTCTAGTCCGGTGGCGCATGCTTCGTATTCGGCGGCATTTTTGGTTACCTCGAAGTTTAGCTTTAGGGCAATTGGGGTGTGCTCGTCTTTTGGGTTGACCAAGAGCATTCCAATGCCATTTCATCTTTTGTTGGCTGCTCCTTCGAAGAACAGCTGCCACCGATTCTCGCCTTCAAGTGCGAAGATTCCTTCATGTGGAAATTGTGGTTCGGTACCTTTGGCCTCGTCAGATGGGAAGTCAGCCAATTGTTTGGCCATTACCCATCCCTTGATTGACTTCTGGTTTATGTATTTGATGTCAAACTCTGCCAGGAAGAAAGACCATTTGGCTAGCCTCATTGACAATGATGGTTTGTCGAAGAGGTACTTGACCGGATCCATTTTGGAGACCAGGTGCACTGTGTTCGACTGCATGTAGTGTCATAATTTTCTGACGACCCACACTAGAGCTGCACAGGTTTTCTCGAGGGCTGAGTAGTTGAGATCGCTACCTTGGAACTTTTGACTGACAAAGTAGATGGAATTCTCGACCCTTGACTCCTTCTTTTCTTGGCATAGCATGGCTCCAACTGCGGTGTCGGTCACAGTCAGGTATAGCAAGAGTGGCTTCTCCTCGTGGGGATGACAGAGGATCGGAGGACTCATAAGGTACGCCATTATCTTTTAAAAGGCTTCTTGGCATTCCGGATTCCATTCGATGTCTGTATTCTTTTTCATTAGTCAAAAGATTGGCTCGCACATGGAGGTCAACTGATTGACGAAGCGACTGATGTACTGCAGGCAGACCATGAAGCTTTTCACTTCTCTTTGGGTTCGCGGTGGTCTCATCTCGATTATGGCCTTGATCTTTTGGGGATGAACTTTGATGCCTCATTCCGTGACCATGTATCCCAAGACTTTGCCTCAGGTTACTCTGAATGTGCATTTGGCAGGGTTTAACCTCATTGAATGCATTCGAAGGCGATCGAAGAACTTTCTTAGGTCGATGAGGTGTTGCCCATCTGATCCTTTTGAGTGGATGATCATGTCTTTGACGTACACTTCGATCTCTTTGTGGATCATGTCGTGGAAGAGTTCGGTCGCTGCCCATTGGTAGGTAGCCCAATCATTCTTTAGTCCAACGGCATTACAGTATAGCAGTGGGTTCCCCAGGGGATTGTGTAGGCGGTTTTATCTTGGTCTTCTTTGGCCATCTTGATTTGATTGTATCCGGCGAACCCGTCCACGAAGTATTTGACCTCGAAATTGGTCGTAGTGTCGACCAACATGTCTACGTTTGGTAGTGGAAAGTCGTCCTTGGGACTTGCTTTGTTGAGATCTCAGAAGTCCACGCAACAATGCACTTTTCCATTGGCCTTGGTGACCGTGACTATGTTGGAGAGCCAAGTCGGGTATTCGATTACCCTTATGAACCCGACGCGGAGCATCTTCTCAATCTCTTCCTTGACATGTAAGGACCATTCTGGCTTGATTCGGCGTAGCTTCTTCTTTATGGGCTTAGCTTCGGGATTCATGGGAATCCAATGTTACACTATGGCTGGATCTAGGTCGGGCATATCTTGGTAGGACCAAGCCAACACGTCCACGAATTCTTGGAGCAGCGCAGTCAATGCTTCTTTCTCGGTGCCGGTGAAGAAACTTCTGATTTGCGTCTCTTTCGGCTCTTCAGTAGTCCCCAAATTCACTTTGGTTAAAACCTCCTCTGCAGCTTGGGCCCGATTTTCCTCTCGTTTGATAACATGCTTAACGATTTGTTTAATGTATTGTTCATTTAATGTGTTTGCGTCTTTATCAAGTGAATCGTTATTAACTGTTTGAGATTTAGTTAATTTATCAGTTGTTAAAGATGCAATGAGAGGATACTCGGAAAGCTCAAAACTTTCATTTAAAGCGTAGGGGAATACATTGTTGGCTATTAATTCATAATCTTCCGGCGTAAGGCCATCGGATGACTAGAGAGACTCGAATTCAAATACCACAGACTCGGAATGATTTTCGAATCAAGACTCTAGGATGGGAAGGGTTAGACCAAGCTGTTCGATCATTGCCTCTTTGCTGGCTGCAGGTACGGAGAAGGTGGCCCAATTCTTTAGTGGCATTGTGGATGGGCTTGAGAGGATGCGAGGTTCGAAAGGCTTCGCGTTGCTGTCCCCAATTATGGCTACCACAGAGTTATGAGAAACAAAATTGTTTAGGTCTGGCACTTCGATTTCTTCACTGAAACGTTGTTGTAGCGATGGCTCGTTCCAGGCCTCTTATACGGAGTCTTCCTTTCTTGCCTTGGGCATTGTTAGATTGAATAATGACTCATCCCGCTTGTTTGTGGCAGTGGTGATGACATAAATCTTTTCGAGTTCCTCCACCAAAGAGGGGGTTTTCCCGAACCAAAATTCATTATGAATAGTGGTGGTAGTGGGTCCCGGTAGAGTTGGTTCGTCGAGGAATTCTCTTCTGATGGGGTTTGGCTGGAGGCCTCTGAACCTTTTAAGGCTTCGTTAG
This sequence comes from Adenophora triphylla var. japonica, assembly GCA_022495995.1. Taxonomy (NCBI): domain Eukaryota; kingdom Viridiplantae; phylum Streptophyta; class Magnoliopsida; order Asterales; family Campanulaceae; genus Adenophora; species Adenophora triphylla. The sequence continues at coordinate 379,650 of JAFEMH010000428.1, forward strand.
AGCTTTTCCCATTTGTCCATTGTTGCCGACCAATCTTGCTTGGTGTTGATCAACTCTGTCCTCTTCTTCATGTCTTCATTCAGATTACCAGTTTTCTTTGTGAAGTACCGGGCCATGTCGAAGCTGGAAGGACGGAGGTCGGAGGTTGCGTGCGAGCCTCTTTTGTCAGTAACTGGGCATTTTCCGCGTGTAACTTTTCTGTCTTTCGCAACATCTTTGGGAGTAGGGACGTAGCCTAGGCCATGACGGGTATTTTGTTCTTTGACCTCGATGATCTTATGGGTACCTTGATGGTGTTTGCCCAAACCGAGCCCCAGAATGTAATTCATAAGCTTCATCATCTTCATGGGAGGATGAATCTGGTCCCAAGTCAGTGGGAGGTCTATGTGGCACACTTGGGCCTTTGGGCTTTCCAATGTGAACCCTGTCAGCGTCATGCCTTCGTTGTCATGCTTGATTTCCAAGACCGGGATGCCATTTCTGTTGGTCCCTTCTGTAGTCACACTGTCCCCGTAAATGATGGTGAGATCACCTCCTTGAACGAATTTTACGCATTGGTATAGAGTGGACGCCACCCCATTTATCTGGTGTAGCCAAGGCCGGCCCAAGATGGCAGTAAAGGTGATCGGGATGTCGATAACCTGGAAGTCTGTTGGTATCATCTTTTTTCCAAACTACAGGTTCAGAGTGGCTACCCCCAAGACTGAGCGAGACGTTGAGTCATAAGATATAATCATCTGAGCTGATGGCTTTAGATCGGTCGGCTTGATTCCTAGCAAGTCCATCATTTTGGCGGGGATGACATTCATGGCCGATCCTCCATCTACCAAGACCCGAGGAAGGCGACGCTCATCGAGTTGAACGGTGATGTAGAGAGTCTTGTTATGGTTAGCCCCAAATTTTGGCAGATCGAGCTATGTGAAGGTAATGATGTTACCGTAGTGAACGTTGTCGATCATTTGGACAGCTTCATCCGGGGTCACATTGATTGGAACCATGGTCTGGGCCAGGCTTTCTTCCATCTTGAGCTTGTGAGGATAAGAGGAAGTGAGTAGGGACCAAAGAGATATATTGGCTTGAGTGCCCTTGAGCTGGGTCAAGATCGGGTCTTCAGCCTTTGGGTCAAGCACATCGGCTTTTTTGGCATAGGGGCCTTTCTCGGTTCGGGCCTCATGTATGGCTGGTCTTTTGTCTTCGAGGATTCACCGGGATCTGGCTGGAATGCGTCAGTACGTTTACTTCTGGCTTTACTTGTACTTTGCTTGTTTCTCCCAATTCTGTCATGGGAGGGCCCTGGTTAGCGTATGGCTATGCATCGCATCTCAGGTCGTTCACCTTTATTGCTTTTGTTGGGCCTTTGATGATGGCCTTGATGTCTTCCCAACATAAAGGTTGGAGCGCCAGGATTCTTGGACCATTGGTTGCCGTGCGGAGCTCGTCCTAGCTTATCATGGAGCAGAAATTGCCATGATCTTGAGTTGAGTTAGGCTGAGGAGATTTGTTAGAATAAATGACATAGTAGTCAAACTTTCTAGATGGTTCTCCTAGGGTTCCAACTGTGGGATCACCGACTTCATACCCTTCTTCAATTTTGTTGAAAAGATGATTTTATCTTTCTCGGGGGACGGTCCTCGCTTATCTCATCTTGGAAATCTGCATTTAGACACGCGGGGCAGTCGCAGATGTCCCACCAAATGTGCTTGACAATATGTGGTGGTCTTGGAACCTCGGGGTATTGACTTGGCATGTCCTTCCCTGGCAGGCTTTGTGACTTTATGGCGTAGCTACGGGGTTCATATAGAGTCAAATGATTAGATCCCAGGGTATATTGAGAGAATATAGGAGCTGAGGGAGCGGGCACATCTTCTTTTTCTATGGGATCCCTAGCTGGTTGGGGGGTGGCCAATGTTCCGAAATGATGCATGGCCCCTTCGATCCAAGTCTGTTGCTCGCCTTGGCATTTTTCAAGAGCTCTGACTGCTTGCCAAACTTCTCCCATCGTTGGGAAATTTCTCGGGCGCAGAATTTAGTTTCCCTCACTGTCATATGTTGACCCAGCCATGGGAGAGTGACGGACTGTTCTGACGACTAATTGGAAGGGCTGTCGGACCTTGTGACTTCAATACTGAAATGACGGCACCCGGGTACTCTCAACCACTCTCAGTTCGCTGGAGGGGGTGACGTGTAAGGTTTAGACTTGGGAAGGCCTTTTTTGGATGAAAGGGGGAAAGCTCATGCGACATTCAGTTTCCTTTTTTTATTTATGTTTTTTTTTGTTGTTTTAATTTACTTAAAACGTGTTTTCTCAGAATCCTAAATTGGTTGGAAAAGATTGCTCTTCTTTTTTGCAACTATTCTAGATCTTGGGTCAGTGGAAACCATCACTGCGGCTATAAGCCCCTCGTTTTGCACCTGTATTTCGACCTCCCGAGGTGGACAACCCCGGGCGAGGGTCCTATAGGGCAAGCAGTTTCCACCGGCAAAAAGAAAAAAATGAACCTAAGGACCGAGCCTGTCATGTTCGTTTTAATGCGTCTGCCATGTGAATAGTGAGCAGAGCCAGTATCTAAATTCAAGATCGGGTCAAGAGTTTGTCATAACCTCTCATTACCTTGCTTGCGCAAGGGATCTATAACGTTAGGTCTTGGCTGGGTCATATTGTCATGGACGACGCATTAAAGGCTTGATAACATGGTGTCATGTGGGCATGGATGTATATCCGATACGGAGCATTATCTGTGTGTAGCTTTGGAAATCATGATCGGGTCAAGATTTTAGCATGACCTTTCATCGTCTTGCTTGCGCAAGGGATCTTGATTTCTGGGCTTTGACTCAGATAATGGTCGGTATGGGATATGTATCCAGACTTTATGACAGGGACTGGGTCAAAAACCAACCTGGTCTGGACAGAGTATGACGCAAGCATGCATGGTTGACACTGACTAGGATGGGAAGTTTAGAATGATCCCATGCGCGCTCGAAAGGCATAGGAACATCAATCGAACTGCATTGGAGTCCATCCCGGGTTTGGGGTTGTAGTGTGCAGTGTACAGGATAAGAGTGCGCGTAGTGTGCGGTCACTAAAATTCTTTTTCTTAATAAAACAAAAAGTTTTGCAGAATTTATTTTAAATGTATGTACACAAATGTATTATGATGCATTTTACTTGTATATTTTTTTGAATAAGCAAAAAAGTAAAGCACATGCACACACACATAACAATTAAAGAAGCGGTAAAATTAAAGTTTGACCCTCATCATTGTTTTAAAAATCTTGTTTTTTTATTTAAAAATTTTTAAAACAAAACTTCCCCAGCAGAGTCACCAACTGAAATTACCCGATCCGTGGCTGGACGACAGCTCTCGTCTTTGAGGGTGCGCTGTTTTTTTTGTAGAGTCGCCACGCCGTTTTGATTATGCCCAAAACATTGAGAAAAGACTTTTTTGTTTTGGTTGTGTGATGAGATTTTGAGTTCGGGGGTCAGGTTACGCCTCGGGAAGAGATAGTTGAGCTCGCCCGAGTTGTCTCGTATACACAAGTCTTTCGATACCCCTCTTTCTTTAAAAGTTGTGTATGTGTGCGTGTGCTTTTAAAAATGCAATTTGAAAATAATGTCTACATTGTATGCTATGTATTTAAATATTGAAATTAATTGAAAGAGATTTGGAAGGAGGCCTTACCAATGTTGGTTCATGTCTATCTTTCGCGGGGGAATGTGTTTGGCTTGAGATATCGGGGGTCGATCGGGACGGACCGGGATTGTGTGCCGGCAGGGCTTCGGTGTGCCTCGGGATGGCTAGGTATGTGCGGGCAGAGCTTCGGCGTCCCTCGGGATGGCTAGGTATGTGCGGGCAGAGCTTCGGCTTACCTCGGGATGGCTAGGTATGTGTGGGAAGAGCTTCGGCGTGCCTCGAGATGGCTAGGTATGTGCAGGCAGAGCTTCGGCGTGCCTCGGGATGGCTAGGTATGTGCGGGTAGAGCTTCGGGAGCTTCGGGATGCCTCGGGACGGACCGGCAGGGCTTCGGGATGCTTCTGAATGGCTCGAGATGGACCGACAGGGCTACGAGATGCTTCGGGAGCGCCTCGGGATGGCTCGGGAACACCTCGGGATGGACCGGTAGGGCTTTGGAGGACTTTGAAGTGCCTCGTGAGGGCTTTGGAGGGCCTCGGGAAGGTCTGGGAGGCCTCGGGAAGGACCGGAGGGCCTCGGGAAGGCTTAGAAGTGTCCCAGCAAGCTGGGGGGAGGGAGGTGTGAAAAATATGAGAGGGGGATCCTTCTATTTATAGGCCCAAGAAAAATGCAAAGTGGTCGGCATGGCTTCTTGTGTCAATACCATTTTTTTGATTTTCCCGGATTTGAGGGAATATTGTGGACTTTAAGAGGATTTTTTCATCATTATTTTCACTCTGCAAAGTGGTCCGTACGGACCATGATGTCAACTGGCTTTTTTTGTTATTCCTGCAAAGTCCTTCTGTCCCATTTTATCCCTGAAAGGTTATCCCTTGGTTTGGCTGGTGGTTTAGGACCTTTTTGGAGGTTACGGGTCTTCGGGATCATGTGTGCGTGAGTCCTCGGTATTTTCCGTATGCTCGGATGGAGAGCGGTCCGGATTGGGGTACTTACAATATTGCAGACAAAAGAGGGAAAAGATCTAAAAAATGCTTGGAACAGTGATCACCTCAGAAGATACTCTTTCTAGAAAAATTGTACCAAGTATATGTAAAAATGGTCATAGTAGTTACAATCTATTAAAGAAATACGTTTGTATGATTTGTAACTCAGAAATCAAAACAATAGATTTTCTTACTACTTGAATTAAAAGAGTGAAAGCCCGTAGGGTCATACCCAAATCACGGATGCCATCACTGACACACTCTGATGATACGCAGAGTGCCTTCAAATCTCACTCTGCATGCCCATATATCCGAAACATGCATTGACTTTCTTACATAAGCGTGGACTCAAGAGTTCAGATCGCGTAATTCACTTAGGTGAAATTATGAATGAAAATGACATACAATAAAGCTCAAAATTCTGAACGAGGAAAAACCTTACAATCTAAGAGCCAAAATTAATTGTGATCATATTTACAAAGTTAACTCCCATATAATTAAAATATTGATTACATAAGGGGTTATTAAGTCTAAAAAACGGTCTAAAAATAAACAAGGCAAGACAATGCCCGCGGCCAAAACTAAACAAAAACAAATATTCATAGTAAAAAGCTCTCAACAGAGATAGATAAACATGAATAAATAAGCAAAAAGATCTTTTCATTAAAAAGAGAAAATTAAAATATGAACCTATTACATACAAAAAGAAAAAATTGTTCAAAATAAAACCCTATTACAAAAATTAGACCGAGGGTTGAATAGGCTCTTGGGGAGGATCACTTTCTAGGGCAGGAGTTGGAGTTGGAGTTGAAGCTGGCCGATTTAGGAAGAGCTCACTGACCGCATATCCATTTGGAAATAGGCGAGCAGCATCGACATCTAAAGAATGTTTTTCTTCACCCACCTCAAAGTATCAAGTTCATCAATGAGAGATGTGGTGGTGACAGTGGACACTGGAGGCAAAGAGGAGGCCGCTGCAGCTTCCAATTTGCAATGTCTTCTACAGACAAAGGAACAAGGGCATGGCTTCCCAGGCATCTGATAAGTGACTATATTATAGTCATTTATCCCTTTATTTATCATCCTTTCCTTAGTTTTAGTATCAATTAGGTTGCATATTAGATTATTTTGGCTTCTTTTATCATATATATTCGATTTTATGTTTTTGGTATACATTATGCTCATAGACAGGTTTTAGAGTCGAAATATGATCAAATGGGAGCCTAGGAAATTATCAAATGCAAAGCCATGAAAAGAAGGAACAAATCGCAGCAAAAAGGGAGCGGCCATGCACTTGGCCCTTGCCAGGGCAATTTTGGCCCCAAAACCTAAAGCGGCCGAGGCTTGACAAATGGAGTGGCCGTGCAAACCTAATCAGATCGGCCGTGCAGCTGTAGCAGAGTGGCTGTGCAGCTGCAAGCGGAGCAGCTGTGCACAATTGCCCAGTTCAAACCAAATTTGGCGCCAAGGGGACACGGCCGTGCAGATCTCTTAGCTCAGCCGTGCAAATGGCATCTGCAGAATTAAAAGGCACCTTTTGATGGCACAACTTTTGAAGAGTCTCCTCCATATTATAAATAGGCCATTTGTAATCAGTCTTAGGATATCAGGAACCATCAGATCATACCAGAGAATAGATACCAAACATTTGGAATACATTTTACATCATTATTTCCAAAGAATTTGAAGATTCAAGTGTCCATTGTTCTTGAAGCATTCTTGGAGGGAAGCAATAAAAGTTCAAGTGTTATTTCCAGCCATCATCTCTTAATAATCATAAGTTTTTCTTCTCTTTATCTTTATCTTTTCTTATTATTTATGCTAATTTACTTATAATGGATAGTGAGTAATCCCCCTTGTTCTTGGGGTTGGAAACTCAAAATGCCTCTTTTTTTATCATCCTTTTATAAAAGTCTTGTCTTCTATCTTCATCTAAACAATTTCTTTATATCAATCTCGATTGGCGGAACCATATAAAGGAACTAGGTTTCATTGATCACGAGAGTAGTTCAATGGCCTAAGGATGTTCCTTGAATGGAAAGTGCGTTGACTTTCGAACTTAATGGATCCTTACTAATTATGGTCATCTAGAGATAAGCCGAAATGCCCGTTTGTGACAGGGCAGGAATACCATAAACGGAAATCTCAAAGAGATAGGGCATAATTAGTGAATGATACAACGCTACTGTCTTGATCGTGAGAAGTAGTGTAAGCCAAATGTACCATCCTTGATTTTTATGAAAATCTGTATTTTCAAAGACATAAATATATGATGAACAGTTTGGCTAAAATGATTTCCAATCCGAGAGTGCTTCGTTTATAAGAGTTTTATTAAAGTATTTTTCTGCGTATGTTCTATTCTTTTCCTAAATCAATCTTTATTTCTACCAATTTCTTTTATAGTTGTAGTAAAAACAATTTCATCCCCTATCCTTGTGGGATCGACTCGTACTTGCACCCGCTATATTTCAATAGCCCGTGCGCTTGCGGATTTTAAATAAACCGTTAGGTTTCGACCAAACAAGTTTTTGGCGCCATTGCCGGGGACAACGGTTTACTTTTTGTTTTGTCTTTACTACATAATTTTATTTTTATTTATTTAGTTTTAGTTGTTACTTCCGATTATCTGTTCCGTTTAATATTCTTGTTGAGTATTCTTATAGTGTATGAAACAGGCTCGGATCTTCTTTGACAACTTTAATCCAGAACCCGAACGAAGCTTTCACGAAAGATTTAGAAAACTCAAGGAGATGTTAAAAGACCATATGGCGGAAGGAGAGCCACAAACACCTGCTAGGACCCTACGGGACTTTGTAAATCCAAGTACCCCAGGAACTAGATCCCCTATTGTTGTAACGAATGCCGACGCGGCCAACTTTGAGATTAAGCCGCAACTTTTGCATATGGTTATGAATAACCAATATAGCGGCACTGCTTTCGAAGACCCTCATCTCCACATCCAAACATTCTTGGAATACTATGACACCACTCGTATCCAGAATGTTACACCGGAAGCAATACGGATGCGCCTTTTTCCTTTCTCTCTTAAGGATAAGGCAAAGTAATTGTTAAACTCGGTCCCTCAAAATTCACTAACAACATGGGACCAAGTTCAAGAAGCATTCTTTGGGCATTTCTTCCAAACGAGCAAAATAACTCAAATTTGCACGAAGAACACTAACTTTTGTCAAACGGGAAGTGAGACGTTGTACGACGCATGGGAGCGGTTCAAGTAACTTCTCAAAATGTACCCCCACCACGGGCTCAAAAAGTGATTAATAGTTCATACCTTCTACAATGGTCTCATATTCATAAAAAGAGAGACCATTGATGCCGCTGCAGGAGGATCATTGATGAACAAAGGAGTCAATAAGGCATATGACCTCATTGAGAATATTGCATTGAACCACTATCAGTGGTCAAACGAGAGGGAGCAACAACAAGGTACGCCTGGTAAATATAATGTTGATGCAGTTACTCTTCTCTCTTCTAAGGTTGACATGATTTTAAAGAAATTTGAGAATCTTGATATCAATTCCGTGGAAAATATAAATATTTTGTGTGAACTATGTGGGTCTAACTCACATAGTACGGATAGTTGCGAGTTGCTTGACACTTGTTCTAGTGATCAAGTGAACTTTGTCAATTCTTTTGGACAGAAAGGGGGGATGTATTCTAATACATACAATCCCGAATGGAGGAATCACCCCAACTTCTCCTACAAGAATAACAACGTTCTAAACCCGCAACCATCTACACAACCCCCGGGATTCGCACCTAAGAATTTCAATAACAATTCAAATACCTTTCCCCCTAAATCAAAATTGGATCTTTTAATGGATTTCGTAGTTGAAAACAAAAATGCTCAAGAAAAGATCAATAATGAGTTTAGGGAATGTTTTAAACTATTGAATGCTACGTTCGATAACCTAGCAGTGCATAATAAGATGCTAGAAACAAAACAAGCGTAACAGGCTATCACAACGAGTAGATCACAAGGGAGTCTTCCCGATCAACCTCAAAGGCCGAATGAGAATGTTAGCATGGTAAACACTAGGTATGAGTATGAAATGCAAAATGAATACCCTAGTGAAATTGATTATAGTCCATTCCCACCAATGATTGAGACTAATTCAGGGACATAATCCCCTAGAAAAGAAGACAAGGACTATACTAAACTTCTTGAAAACTTGGATGCCATTAATATTAACATTCCATTTTCTGAAAAAATTGAAGAAATGCCTTTATGTGTTAGACCTTTAAAACAAATGATTTTGGAAAAAGAAAGGCTAGTAGAATATGAAAATGTTATGTTAGCAGAGGAAGTAAGTGTTGTTTTACAAAATAAGACTCCTCCAAAATTAAAGGATCCGGGCACTTTTTCGATCCTTTGTTGTGTTGGCAGAATAAATATTGATAACGCTATGCTTTATGAAGGAGAAAGCATAAGTTTCATGCCATTATCGGTGAGTGAGAAACTTGGTATAGGGGAACTCAAACCTAATACCCCATTGGTATTATGGAAAATATGCCATGTCAAGTAGGGAGTTTGATCATCCCTGTCGATTTTGTGATCCTTGAGATGGAAGAAGACCATCAAATTCTAGTCATTTTAGGAAGGCCATTTCTTGCCAACGCTGGGGCAATTATAGATGTAAAGAATGGCACCATTTCCCTAAATGTCTGGAAAGAAAAGGTCGAGTTTGATATAAAGAGATCAGATCTCGAGGATCCTTATTTAGAGACCTACACCCCAAGTGAGGAATATGAAATGGGTGAGGGATCGCAGTCTAGAGAAAAAATGGAAAATGATCTCATAAATGATAAACCTTTAGATTGTGATAATAACTTTTATATGATAAATATTTCTGCATGTCCTGATACTAACAATGCAGTGAAAAAGCCAAAAAGAACAAATGTACCAAATAAGAAAAGCATTTCGAATTTTCGAAAATGCAAGGACTATAGGTCACTAGTTTTACCAAGGAAATGATCGAGATGGAAAGCATGCTTGCCGCAGAAAATATTAATCACTCAGGAAGGGATGCATTAGCGAGTTGTCAAAGATGATAGGCCGCCAAAATATCAAGCATCGCCTATTACCGGAAAGGGGTCGAGCTAATGACCTAAAACAAGCATCATCGGGATGGTAACCGATGGATTATTTTGTTATTTATTTTTTTTCTGTTTTATTTTATTTTTGTTTTTTTGTGCTAACTCTGTTTTGTAGGAAAATAAAAAAAAATTAGAAAAATTAGTAAACAGTGGTTAGCACGGTCGTGCTCTTTGCCTTGGAGCAGCCGTGCAGTTCACATCGAGTTCAAATGGGTTGACTAAGTTGAGGGGCACGGCCGTGCAGTTTACTTGACTCGGCCGTGCAAGTCACCTGGAGAGTTGTGCCTTTTCTGTCAAAATTCATGCCTCTTTACCCTCTCTCCCTCATTCACTTCACCTCCTCCTCTCTCTCTCTATACCTCCGCCCCATCCTCCATAAATCCTTCAAAATCCACCACAAAATCAGTCAAAGCAACCTTATTCCTCCATAAATTTAACATCCAAACACTTCCCCATCCCATTTTTTTCATCAAAAGCCTCTCAAAACCCTCCTAAAACCCCAATTCCGAAAATTCCAAAATCTCCACCCATTTCAAAAGTTGAAGAGATTTCCTTGGAGTGGGAGATCAAGAAGGAAGCTTTTGGTTATCTGGGGCTGTACAACAAAGGTTTCGAGGCATTCAACATCAAATTCCTTCGGGTAAAAATTTTCTCCCTTCTCTTGTTCTTAAATTTCTTGGGTCTTGGCAATGGCTTCAAAAGGAAAGGGAAAGGCCACGGAAAGGGTTTCTAAGAAATCTCGGAAAGAAACTGCCTCTACCTCTAACCTAAACCCAACCCTTAATAGCTTGGGGATTGAATTTAGGAGTGCCTCAGAAATGGCAAGGTTCACCACCCTTCGTTCCAAAAGAATAAGGCCAACCCAATTCCCTGACACACTTGCCCTTAGATCTTTGGGAATTTATGGAGATGTGTTTTCATTTCATATTGAGTTAGGTTCTGTGGGAATTCTTCAATTACATGAAAAGACATATGAGAGGCTTACCCTAGAATTCTTGTGTACTATGAAGAGGAGGGTTACAGAGGAAATTTGTAGGCAAACCGGAAAGTCTTACAATCTGCTCCATCTCAATTTTTGCCTTTGCGGAAGAGAGCTTCATCTTACCTCCTTTGATGTTAACAAAATTTTGGGATGGCCCTCTTTACCGAAACTAATGCCGATATTCCCATTGAATTTAGGGAAGATGTATTTTCGAACCAAATAATCGGACTTCCTTCTTTTAAATCCAGAAATGCCAAAGCCTCCTCCATTATCCACCCGTCCCTTCGCCTCTTGCATAGAATCTATGCTTGTACCATCTTTGCTAGAGAAGATAAGGGAACGGTTAATAGGAAAGAGCTATTTTTGTTGTGGTGTTTTGTTTGGGGGCATAGGAGAATAAACATTTGCAATTTTCTCCTCGAATTGATTGGTGATATTATTTCCCCAATCTACAATGGATAGATTCATATAGGGGGAATTGTTACTTTATTTGCTAAGCATTTTGAATTTGTGGTGCCTGATGATTGGATTGAGGTTAGGGGGTCAACAAAATTGGACATTCCGACCCTTCGGACTATGCAACTTATTTCAGAAAGAGGGAATAAAGAGTACAATTGTTTAGTAGGGTCAGGAAAAAGGCCCTATATTGTACTCCCAAACAACAACCTACCCTCCGCCCAAGTCAGACAACCCGAGACTTGGACCTTTCCAAATGCCTTGGCACAAGAAGAAGGCCAAGCAAACCAAGCGGGTCAAGAAGAAGGAGAAGATGAGCAAGACCCACCAAACCTCAACCAAATGCCACCCGACTTCTACCAACAGTTCAACCAGTTGCCCCTCCAACAAAACCAACTACTCCAACAGAACGCACAAATTCTTCAACATCTCGGCCAATTGGATGGTCGTATTCAACATGTCCAAGGAAGAATTGATGACGTTTACAACTATGGGACAAGATATTGGGACAACTTTCCACCACCACCACCACTGTCTCCGTAAGTTTCTCTTTACCCTCCGCGAATTTACATTTGTCCTTGAAACATTGAGGACAATGTTCATTTCAAATGTGGGGGGGGGTATCTATCTATCTTTATTTCTTGTTTTCTAGTTTAAAATTTTTATGCTTTCTAGTCTAAATTTTTTTCTTTTTAACTTAGTTGCATTTTCTTTTCTTTTTATATATGCACTTCTAGTATTTAAAAAAAAATCCCTATGATGATCCATATTATTAATCTTTATGCTTGCTATTTGCTCTAGAATAATGTCTTTGTCTTTCTTCCCATATCTTCTATAAACATAGAAATTAATAGAAAAAAAAATATAGGGATATTTTTAGGAAGTATTTAAAGCCTCATAAGTTAATATAGCAATACATAGGGTTTTGTCAAGAAAAGCATTTATTTATTTAGATTGAATCCTTATTGATCATTTTTTAAGTACTTGGTTGTTTTTGTGAAAAATTTTGAATTTTTTTTTTATTTCTTTCAATATACATTTTAAATATTATTGATGTTTATTCCCTTATTAGAAGAATTCACATTGTTTTGCCTCTTTTGAATCACATCCCTTCATAAAATCCCATCTTTCCATTTCCACTAATCTAATCAAGACTAAGCATTTTATCTTATTGCTAAAAGAGTGACTTTGTCACCAAATCTTCAAAGCAAAAAGAGATCTATTACTTCCTAAGTAACTCGGGGAACGACGTTCACTGCGACGATGCTTCCTTGCCAAATGAAAGTAATATCCAAAGTATTCTTGATATAAGTATTAGGAACATGGGGTTCGCAGCCACAATGTCTCCTACTTGAAAGGATCAAAATTACTTAAAATCTTTTGCAAAATATAACACATAATAAAAATAAGATAAATTGTTAAATCCTTGATAAGGTTTTCCACTATCATCCTCCATTTCTCCCCTTGTGATTCAAAAATGCATCTCAATTCCATGAAAACTTCTAATTTGTAAATAAATGTTCATTCTTTTTATTTTGTACATTTTAAGCAATGAAGTCATTTTCACAAAAATCACTCTAAAGAGTGAAGCTTTGATTTCACCAAGTTTATGATCCAAGATTCATCCTTCTAGCATGCTTTACTTGATCAATTTCTATATATGCTATATTAGTTTATTGTCTTAAAATTGCTCCTTTGCAATATCCCCTTGAATGAACGCTCGCCGAAAAATAAAATAGGAGTCGCCACACCGTTTTTAAGGAAACATTGAAAACCTTTTGAAAGGGAAAATGGGTTCGGGGGTCAGGTTACGTGTTGGGAAGAATCGAGAGTTCACCCAACACGCCTCGTCCGTAGACGAGTCTTTCTATGTTCAACATCCAAAACATCCAAATGTTTGTGTAATTGTGTGAGACAAGATATGAGTATAAATGAATATTAATGCTTCGTTTTATTGCTTAAGAAAGGGAAATACAACTTGTGAGCCATTTATTGTGGGAGGCCACATCCCACTTACAATGCTACGAACAACTTACAACTGAAAGGATGACCTCTGCAGAGCGACTAGTTATGTCGCGCTACACAGGACTTGGATAGCCCGTTGTGTCGCGTGACACGACATGTCTATCTGCAGACATCTTACACTTGAGCAACAGATCCAACAGAGAACAATTTAAATCAAACAACAACACCCAAACAACTCAGAAATCAACGAATTCACAATGGATTGACCAAGGGGATGTGGATATAGGGAGGTCCACACTCCCTTGGCCAATAAGCAACAAATCCAACGAAATCACATCATGAATATCAATTATACCAAACCAAGCAAATTAAATAGAGAGATGGTAGTTGGGACTTGATGAAGGCGAATGGAGCCCAATTATCAAGTCCAAGGAACAGTAATTGCAATGAAGCAAACAAACAGCAAATATGAGATAGAGATGGAGGGAGTCGTTACCCTCGTAGTGTCCACGATCCTTAAACCACGTTAGGTAGAAGGATCTTCAAATCAGCTTCAGGAAACAAATTCCAACTCTCAGATTGAAGTGGTTGTGAGGTTTTAGGTACCTGTACGTGAGTATGAATGGAGACAGGGGTTTAGGACGTGATTCTGATGGAGGGACGCTAAGGGATTGGGAAGTGTGGCAAACAGAAATTGGTGGTGCAGCAGTGGTGGTTAACGACTTAGGGCTATGATTGGCGTTGTCGGGGAGCTGTGGTGATGAACGACTTAAGATTTGGAAACAGGGGAGATGGCATCGGCAATTTTGGGGAGAATTGAGAGGAACGGTGGAAGTGGTGGAGAAAGGGTTAGATTAGGTTTCCATTCAGCCGGAGTAGAGATGATAACGACGATGAGCTTGGCCGGAGAAGGAGGATGCCAATTTGGGTCATGGTTTTAGGTATGCAGAGAGGTCAGGTGGGCAATTGTATTTGGGATTGGAGAGGTAGAGAATGGTGAGGGAGATTGAGGGAGGGAATCCCCGGGGAATGGTTTGGTGTGGGAGACGGTGAGGATCGATTAGAGAGTGAAGCTTTGGTTCTTGTTTGTGTATAGAGAGAGAGTGGGAACAGGTGGCTATTTTGGTGGGAGGGATGAAGGCGCAAGGAGGAGGATGAGGTAGTGTGGAGCAGCGTTGAGAGAAGGGTGTTGGAATGGTTGTTCTGGCCGGAGCGATGGGTGGAGGCTGTGTTTGCGTATAGAGAGAGAGAGAGGGAGAGCTTTGCATCTAGTGAGAGAATGAGTAGTGAGAAAGAGAGTCTGATCCTTCCCCCCTTTGACAAATGAGAGATATTTTCTATTTAAACGCTGATTGGGAAATGGATTAAGATGTCGTACGACCTTCTGTATCAATTTTCCAAGCTTCGAGATGTCGCACGACTGGTTACTCCCATAACTGTTTCTGGTGCCAAAACCAGATTCTGGAACATTCCGGGTTAATACCCAAAAGGTCCAAACTGATTAATTCCTTGCAGGTCCTTTTGTCCGGGAAAAATACTAAAAAATACTTCCTTCGCGAGAAACTCATAAAAAGATTCCGAAAGTCTCGGAACAGACCGAGAATTTATCAAAACTCCCCTTAATGCAACTTTTATCGTATTAAAATTCATCTAGAAAGGTTGCGAATTGGATTGGCGTACTCACAGAGCCCCTCGGCAACGTCACTTATGGAAGAAGTGAGGTTGTCGATAAAAAGGACCCAATCCCAATGAGCGACTGGAGGATATGGTGGACGGCTATAAAAATGATGGTTGGCGAGATCGGACGGCTGGACCTTTGGAGAAAGGATTCCTAAGTATCCCTAGGAGGGAATCAAGCCAAATCATAGTTCGAAAGGTGAAAACGCGTGACCAAGAGGGGTGGATGGCTGCCTCGGGGAGAGGATGTATAGCCGATGGACGAATGGCTGCCTCGGGAAGAGGACGTATAGCCGGTGGACGGATGGCTGCCTCGGGAAGAGGAAGTATAGCCGGTGGACGGATGGCTGCCTTAGGAAGAGGACGTATAGCCGATGGACGGCTGGCTGCCTCGGGAAGAGGACGTATAGCCGATGGACGGATGGCTGCCTCGGGAAGAGGACGTTTAGCTGATGGACGCATGGCTGCCTTGGGAAGAGGACGTATAGCTGGTGGACGAATGGCTACCTCGGGAAGAGGACGTATAGCGGATGGATGGATGGCTGCCTCGGGAAGAGGACGTATAGTCGGTGGACGGTTGGCTGCCTCGGGAAGAGGACGTATAGACGGTGGATGGATGGCTACCTCGGGAAGAGGACGTATAGCCGGTGGACGGATGGCTGCCTCGGGAAGAGGACGTATAGCCGGTGGACGAATGGCTGCCTTGGGAAGAGGACGTATAGCCGATAAACGGATGGCTGCCTCGGGAAGAGGGCGTATAGCCAGTAGACGGATAGCTACCTCGGGAAGAGGACATATAGCCGATGGACGGATGGCTGCCTCGGGAAGAGGATGTATAGTCGGTAGACAGGGTGGCTGCCTTGGGAAGAGGATGTATAGCCGAAGGACGGATGGCTGCCTCGAGAAGAGGACGTATAGCCGGTGGACGGATGGCTGCCTCGGGAAGAGGACGTATAGCCGATGGATAGGGTGGCTACCTCGGGAAGAGGATGTATAGCCGATGGATAGGGTGGCTGCCTCGGGAAGAGGACGTATAGCCGGTGGATGGATGGCTGCCTCGGGAATAGGACGTATAGCCGAAGGACAGGGTGGCTGCCTCAGGAAGAGGACGTATAGCCGATGGACGGATGGCTGCCTCGAGAAGAGGACATATAGCCGAAGGAACGAATTTGACTGTTCGAGGAGTCACCCAAGGACTTGACTGTTCGGGGAGTCACCCAAGGACTTGACTGTTCGGGGAGTAACCCAAGGACTTGACTGTTCGGGTAGTCACCCAAGGACTTGACTGTTCAGGGAGTCACCCAAGGACTTGACTGACGCTTTTAGGAAAGTAATCAACTGGGATATGCTTTCATACCTGTGCTGTGTTTACCTGCAGGAGTTGCGCACCCGAGGCTCACCGGAGGTCGTTCGTCGGCTGTGGGATCTCTTGCCCGATAGCCAGGAGCTAGAGCATTCGCCAAAGGGCTTGGTGTATGGTGCCGGGCTTGGTCGGTTCTTTGAGATGGCGAAGGCCATCGGGGATACCCAGTGGAGCGTTGAGTTGGTGAATGCATTCCGGGAGTTCTGGTGGGAGACTACCAACTCTTTTCATTTTTCCTGGGGAGAGGCGACGGTCACGCCGTATGACTTTGCTGCTATCACTGGTCTTCCCTTTACTGCTGATCCTTTATACCTGGAGGAGCCTGCACTTACGGGTGATCCTCAGCCTCCCACTTAGGCGTACTTCATGGAGCTGGTTGGTTTTGTTCCCAAGGATAAGAAAGGGAACGGGTACGAGCTAGGGGAGCTTCATGGTCACATTGTTGTGCAGAGTAGGGATTATCCGGCTGATATGGCTGACACTGAGGAGGACTGGCTGAGGGCTGAGAGGTTGGCTAGAGCTTTTGTATGGGTTGGCTTCTCTGACATGCTTTTCATCAATGGCACGTCTTCCGCTTTACTTTCTTTGTTGGAGCTTTTAAGAGTTTGGGATGCTGTTGGGACTTTATCTTGGGGTGAGGCCGGACTTGTTGAGATGTACTTAGCATTGGATGACATCAGCTGGGGGAGGCGAAGTCCTTCAACTGCTGTCATCTGGCTTTTGAGGTATTTCTTTTCTCGACTATTCCTTTGACATGCCAATTTCTGTTATTCATCACTGTCATCTGACTTGCTTTGACTTTTCTCTTTCAGGCTTGGGCCTATGAGGTCTTCGGTTGTTATGCTTGGCGGGTTCAGGAGGCATACCCGGCCACTTTGTTTCCTGTCCTGAGACGCTGGGTGAAGGACGCACGACAGAAGGTCCGGACGGCTGATACCAGAGGACGGGTGACCGCTTCTTTCCCTGATACTATGATCTGCTTGCGAGGGACTCCCGGGAGTCTGAATCTATTTCCCTAGGCTTACCGGTATGCTGAGCTTGATCAAGGACATGCTTTACATTTTACCGAGTGCTGCAAGCTTCTGGTAGGCCTATCTGGGGATGTACTGTATCTGGGAGAGCGGGTTTGCAGAAAGCACGGTCCCGGCAGTATTGCTAGAGTCCCGGTTGATCCTCTAGCGGATATGTGGTTTCCTCGGAAACTAGATGATGTGGTTGCTTTGATCCAGGGGGAGGCTGCGTTCAACTATACTAGGGATGGAGATTACAGAGCTTAAGTGGCTGGGAGATTGAGGTCACCGCAGGTTGTGTCGAGGCGTGATGCTCAGGGAGCAGGCCCCTCTACTGGATATGTGGCAGACGCGCCCTTGCCTCCTCCCTTTGTTGATTTCTAGGATGGGGATCATTTGAGATGGGCTCCCCTTGATACCAGCAGGATTTATCCTTATTTTCATCTTCCGGAGGGCACCCGATCTGTAAGCACTATCTTTTCTTTCTTTATTGCTTTGAACTGTTTACCTCCCTTGTCTTTTATCATGACTAGTTTCCTGATTTCTTCTTTATTTGATTGTACCAAATCTCGGCTGATATTTAATGGAGCTTTGCTCGATACTATACTTTATCCATGGATATGATCAATCAACTGGAGAGGAGCGCCCGTTATTGGAGGGACCGGTGCTTGGCTAGGAGGCTGTGGATGACCAGCATAGGCCCAGGACCAAGAACGCTTCTCGTCGTCCTCCGAGTCCTCCTAGCTCTGAGTATGAGAGTGATGATGTTCCTGGCGATCCTCAAGAGCTTGAGACTATGGCCATTCCTGCTGTTCACGAGCTTTTCCGTGATGATCCCGTCATTTACCACGATCCTGCTGCCGATCTGGGTCATGAACAGGCTGAGGAGGATGATGCAGACTGAGAGGAGAGCGAGGATGATGGCGATGATGATTCTGATGATGATGATGGTTCGGAGTAGCTTCTTGTATCAACTCATAGCTCTTTTGATTATTGTACCCCTTGGAGGAAGCAAACAAACACTCTTTTCTTTCTTCTCTTTTTTTTTAAACTTATTTGCTCTGCATTTCCTAGACTTATTACATTATTATTAAATTTTGTTGTCTGCACGAGTCCATTTTTGGAAGAATGAGAATGAATGGTTTTTTGGATGGCAAGGTGTAGCCTGGGCAAGTCGGGGGATGTTCCCAAGAGTACTGGCTGCAGTATGTTGGTTGTTGCTGATGAGAACAAAGTGTGTCACGCACCCGAGGAGGCAAGCAGCAGAGAATGTGCAGAGAATGATCCCGGCTTGGCAAAGCCCCAGTTGACAGTGCAAAGTAAACCTGGAGGGAAATCTGGTAAGGAGAGCCTGAGGGATACCTTAACCAAAGCCCCAGCTTGAGGAAATTCCATGCAGCTTTATCGCAGACAGAGTCATCTTTTGGCCAATGAGGCAACCCATCATTTCAAACCGCAGTCAATCAGATGCTGGACAAGACTCGGCAATGTTTACGTGCAGGGGCACATCTTTTGAGGGTGGGAATGGATCCCGATTCTGTGACACACTCGCTTTTGGGTTGGACTCTTTTGGGAGTGTATAAACATCACAAGGTGTGGCAAAGTGTATGGAAGCCCCTGCTGACCGAAAACAGTGTTTGGCTCTATCTTCCTATGATGTAGAAAGAGAAGACTTGTCGAGACACTTGAAAACTTATCTTATTCGTGATGATCACAAAGCTGCTTAAAACCCTTTATTGATGTTCGGGTTATTCAACCACCAAAGCCGATATGAACAAATATTTCAATTAATCCCAAGGAGAAAGCCCACTAATATCGAGAATCAAACTCGGAAAGAGGGAACGAAGGATCTGTATATAGGTACGACCCTTGAGGAGATCGGATTTTCTGAGATTTGTTTGTGATTTCTACAGGACAAGTTATGGTTGCCTACGTTCCCCTCCTTGGGAGGAGCTCAGGTCGCCGTAGTTTGGGCTTATCCCGAATGAAGAGAGTGAACGTTGGAATTCGAGGATCTGAGGATCTTTGAGGATTTTGAGGATTTGGAGAATTGAAAAACATGTCCTCTTGGAGTGTCGATTGGAGACACGGATGTGAAGCCCCAGTGGGACGTCCACGGCAAGTGTTTGTGGAGGAGAAATGAAATATTCTCACATGAAACGTCGAATGAACGGATGGAATTTTCACAATCTTCGATTGATGGTCTGAAACTACTATCCGGTAGGAACTGCGACTGGGTTTCAGGGATACGATCGGCCCTCGGGTGATTTAGGATATCATGACCTCTTAATATGAGAGGTCGGCTAGGCGTTTTGCTGGCTGAACCTCTAAAAATGAGAGGTTGGCTTGCAGGGATGTGTTTGGGATTTCTATGGTGAGGGAATCCATGATTGCATCTTCAATGCCTCTAAGAATAAGAGGTCAATCTTGGTTTTGGCCAATGGCAAGGGTAACGGTAATGGGAATATCTTCTAAAATCGAGAGGACGGCTTGGAATTGGTCAAGGTAGTGGGAATATCCTCTAAAATCGAGAGGATGGCCGGAATTGGTTAGAGGTAATGGGAATGGGAATATCCTCTAAAATCGAGAGGACGGCTTGGGATCGGTTTTGGAAGGTGAGGGGACATCCATGCTGCCTCTTTATTCACTCTGAGACTCCTCTTGAGTAACGACCGGATCCTTTGACTTTTGCTTTCGAGAGGATCGCTGGGGACTAGGCTCTCTTTCTTTTCTTTTTTTTATTCTCTTTTTTTTATTTTTGTCTCTCTTTTTTTTCTTTTTTTTTTTTGAGAGGATAATTTCGGCTAGTCCCCAGGATGGATCATTGCTTTCCGTCGTTCTTGAGCTTGGAAATGGTCGATCTTCTTTTGAATCATGGGAGCTTCAAGGATAGTCCCCCTTCTTCTTGAAATGGTTAGACGGGATTCAAAGCGTGTCGATCTTGAACTGAAGGGGTATTGTTTTGTGAGGGTAAGGCGATGGCTTTCCTATGGGTGAAAGGTTTCAACCGCAGTCCCTACCGGATGATCCGAACGAGATCGAGTCTTCATTGCTTCTTTAGCCTTACTTTGAGGAAGATCCATGCAAATTCATAGAGCAACGAGATGGTGAGGGCGAAGGAAGATATGTGAGCACAGGAGATGCGAGATGGGGAGTTGGCAAGCCCCAATTTTGGGAAGGATATCAGTCGATTTTCTCGCTCCGATTAATTTAAACATTAGTCATTTCAAAGCATTAGTCGGTGAGCAGCACAAGTGATCATTTGGAATAAGACCATTTCAATTAAGCGTAACGTAGGTGTGCAAGTAATGTCTCGAGTCTAGCAAGAAGAGAAACAAAGATTTTATTACTGCAAAGCAAAAACTGGTCCAACTTGGACTCGACATACCCATGTCCACGAAGGGAACATTCTAGATCCTACGAGGACCGATTGACTTCTTCAACTTCGGGCGGAAGGGTACCTTTTGTTGGGTTTTACAGGTCCATGCGCACCGGAATTAAGCATCTAATAACATAAAACCCAAGGAGCCTAGGATCCGTTCTATACAATTAATTTGAATACTATGAGATAGATAAAACCAACCTTGAACGCTTTTCGTTCTTGAGCTATTGAACGATTTAACAATGTGATTTCGAATCACAAACTTCGTTCTTCAGATTGCTTGAACTCTAGGCCTTGATCAATGAATGAGCGAAGACCCTCTTTCGGTATCCACACCTTTGAATGAATCCAAGAACTTTTCTTGAAGATTGCTAGATCCTTTAAACCTTGGAAGAATATTGAGAATATTGTGATTTTCTTTTCAGAATTTTGGCTAGGATTTTTGGGTTGACAGACCTTTATACTACATTAGTATGGAATATGTTTCCAAATCAAATTAGGAAACCAGTCTTCAAACCGCCTCTGAGGTCTTGTTGCGTCGCACGACCAGACAAGTCCCATGGACTAGTTCTGTCGCACGACCAGGCAAGACTGATAAAGAGTTTCTCAATCATTCTTCCCTTGGTTTATCGAATTCATTCTATTTGTGTGTGACCCAATAGGATTATATTACGTTGGCAATGAGCTCGATCATATCGACCCTCGTAAGACAAAAGCGGACTCTAGCAAGCCATTATGTCTACCCAAATAATATAACGTAAGAGTTCATGTTTCCAATGGTACACTTTCATTTCTCCCTTTGTCTCATGATGTTATATTGAACACAAGTCTTGGTCCTTGTCATCTTGTACTTGTTCAATGCTTTCTCGATCTTGAGTATAATGATAATCCAATCGCATTGGGGTATGACCATACACTTTCATCATTATCACTCATCGAGGGGCCCAAGCAAAAACATCTCTCTTTCGAGGGACAAATTCCATCTTGACTTATCATCCTTCCCATCATGAATCCGATCATGCCAAAATTAGCCTTTATAAATATCGTGTAAAGATATCGTTTGACTAAAATCAAACGTGAATTTCATCATATGTAAGGTCATGATAATCTCAGGTCTAGGGACTAAATGAAGCGACCTTATGAGATTTAATTATGACATTTGACCATGACATAAATCTCATGCGGGTCAAGTCCAGTCACTTGTTCTCTAACAAGTACCCATAAATTTAATTTGCATCTTCATGCATATAATCATCATATGATTATCCATTAACATTTATACTAATTATTCACATAATAATTAGGGACGAAGATTATTATAAACAAGCATGTAAAACATATAATAATCAAATGATAAACATTTCATATAATAATAAATAATGTCAACACATAAGTCTATCAACCATAGGCCTAGGGCATAACACCAACAGTCTCCCACTTGCAGTAGGCCCAATCTACCATGTATCGAATACCCATGGACCTAACATGACCATCATGCTTAGCTTGCGGGAGAGCCTTAGTTAATGGGTCCGCCACGTTGTCATCAGTGTCTACTCTGCATATCTTTACGTCTTCCCTTTCACATATCTCTCGAATAATTTGGAAACATCGAAGTATGTGTTTGGATCTCTGGTGTGATATTGGTTCCTTTGCTTGAGCAATAGCACCATTGTTGTCACAGTAATGTTCAATAGGGTTTTTGATGCTTGGAACGACTTCCAAATCACTAATGAACTTTTTGATCCAAACTGCTTCCTTAGCTGCATTGGATGCCGCTATGTACTCAGCTTCGGTTGTAGAATCAGCGACGGTACTTTGCTTGGAACTTTTCCAACTCACAGTGCCTCCATTCAGCGTAAACAAAAATCCAGACTGCGATCTAAAATCATCCTTGTCGGTTTGGAAGCTAGCACCTATGTAGCCTTCAACTACAAGATCTTCTTCCATTCCTCCAAAGACCAAGAATACATCCTTAGTTTTTCGCATGTACTTGAGGATATTTTTGACTGCTATCCAATGTAGTTCACCGGGATCCGATTGGTACCTACTCATCATGCTTAGAGCACACGAGACATCGGGTCTAGTACATAACATAGCATACATGATAGACCCAATAGCCGAAGCATATGGAATACCATTCATTCTCTTTCACTCATCATTAGTCTTAGGACTTTGAGTCTTGCTAAGAGATATACCATGCAATATTTGCAAGTTTCCTCTTTTAGAATTTTCATTTGGAATCTTTTAAGAACCTTGTCAATGTAAGTACTTTGACTTAAACCAATCATCCTCTTAGATCTATCTCTATAGATCTTGATACCAAGGATATATGCAGCTTCGCCCATATCTTTCATTGAAAAGCACTTCCCTAACCAAGACATGACAGTCTGTAGTGCAGAAATGTCATTTCCAATGAGTAAGATATCGTCGACATACAATACTAAAATAGTGCTACGCTCCCACTAATTTTCTTGTATACACAAGGTTCATCTTCATTCTTGATAAAGCCAAACTCCTTGATTGCTTCATCAAAACGTAGATTCCAACTCCTAGAAGCTTGCTTCAATCCATAAATGGATTTCTGCAACTTACACACCTTGTTAGAATTTTCTGGACTGACAAAACCTTCAGGTTGTATCATGTATACATCCTCAAGTAACTTCCCATTTAGGAAAGCTGTTTTGACATCCATTTGCCATATCTCATAGACATAATATGCGGCTATGGCAATTAAAATTCTAATAGACTTAAGCATAGCTACAGGCGAAAAGGTTTCATCATAGTCGATGCCATGAATCTGCCTATATCCCTTAGCTACGAGCCTAGCCTTATAGGTGTGCACCTTCCCATCCATGTTGGTCTTCTTCTTGAAGACCCATTTTCACCCTATGGTTTTTACACCTTCGGGTGGATCAATCAAGTTCCAAACTTGATTATCAGCCATGGATTGTAATTCGGACTTCATGGCTTCTTGCCATTTTTCCGAATCAGGAGCGGACATCACCTCTTGATAGCAAGTTGGTTCATCGTTTTCGATTAACTCCACTTCATCACTTTCCGTAATGATAAATCCATATCTCTCAGGTTCGGATCGTGACCTACCACTTCGGCGAAGAACTTGTGCATCTTGAACCGGTTCCACAACTCTTTGTGAATTTGGTTCAGACTCTACCATTGATTCAATGTCGTTTTCAGGTTCTCGAATTTCTTCGAGATCTATTATACTCCCACTGTTTCCTTTGCGAAGAAACTTCTTTTCTAAGAAAGTACCATTACGAGCAACAAACAATTTGTTCTCATTTCGGTTGTAGAAATAGTATCCTTTAGTTTCCTTAGGATAACCCACGAAAACACATTTATCAGACTTGGGTGCTAGCTTGTCAGAAGTTAACTTCTTGACATATGCATCGCAACCCCAAATCTTCATGAAAGACAAACTAGGTTTTCTTCCATGCCACATATCATAAGGGGTCTTTTGAACCGATTTGGTAGGAACTCGGTTTATGGTGAAAACAGCAGTTTCTAGTGCATGTCCCCAAAAGGATACAGGAAGCTCAACTTGACTCATCATAGAACGAACCATGTCCAACAAAGTTCTATTCCTCCGTTCAGACACACCATTCCATTGTGGCATTCCGGGTGGAGAGAGTTCTAAAACGATTCCACAACTCTTTAGATGACTGTCAAATTCTTGGCTCAAATATTCGCCACCTCGATCGGATCGAAGTACCTTAATAGTTTTGCCAAATTGATTTTGTACCTAATTTTGAAATATTCGAAATATCTCAAATGATTCACTTTTATGTTTCATTAGATAAACATATCCAAATCTACTATAATCATCAGTGAATGTTATGAAGTACCGAAATCCTCCCCTAGCATCGCTACTCATAGGCCCACATACATCGGTATGTACGAGTCCTAATAAGTCGCCTGCCCTTTCAGCGGTTTTGGTAAATGGGTCCTTGGTCATCTTGCCAAGTAAACAAGATTCGCATGTCTCATACGATTCATAATCATGTGAGTCCAAAAATCCATCTTTGTGGAGTTTAGAAATGCATTTCTCATTTATATGGCCAAGACGACAATGCCATAAGTAAGCCTGGTTTACATCATTGGGTTTAGATTTCTTGTTAATGTTATAGATGTCATTTTCACGATTTTCAACATCAATGATATAAAGGCCATTGAATGAAATAGCAGTACAATAATGCATATCACTCTTGTAAATAGAAAATTTCTTATCACATATAAGAAAATTAAAACCTTCATTATCCAAACATGAAATCGAAATAATATTCCTACTCAAAGCTGGAATGTAATAACAATTGTTCAAAACAAGTATTAGTCCACTAGGTAAAGTAACTTCATAAGTTCCTACGGCTAATGCAGCAACTCTTGCTCCATTCCCCACACGTAGGTCCACTTTACCTTCCTCAAGCATCCTTCTGTTCTTTAGACCCTGCACATTTAGACAAATGTAAGTTCCACATCCGGTATCCAATACCCAAGAACTAGAAGTAGATAGGAATATATCTATAACAAAGATACCTGAAGTCGAAGCAACTCCTTTTCTCTTCTTCAGCGCTTCCTTGTATTTTGTGCAGTTTCTCCTCCAATGACCAATCTCATTGCAATGGAAGCAGACTGCGTCCTCTTGGGACTTGGGCTTAGCCTCTTTGGGTTTGGCACACTCTTTGGGTTTGGCAACATTTGCCTTAGGATTAGCAACTTTTTCCTTTCCTTTACCTTTGAAACCCTTCCCCTTGTTAACCATCAACACTTGATCGGCGGTTTTCCTTTTGACGATATTAGTTTCCGCAGTGTTCAACATTTGAACTAACTCGGAAAGGTTCCTATTCATGTGTCCCCATGTTATAGTTCATTATAAAATTACTAAAACCTTCGGGTAATGAATTCAATATCAAGTCAGTAGCCAACTCTTGGCTAATCGAAAAACCGAGCCTTTCAAGATGCTCGATGTGGCCCTTCATCTTTAGAGCATGAGGACCAACAACTTGCCCTTCACTCATCTTGCATAAGGTTAGGGCCTTAACTGTGTTGTACCTTTCTTGCCAAGCTTGAACTTGGAACATTTCCATCAGTCGATTGTTGAGATCAACTGTCCCCAAGCGCTCAAGATCCTTCTGAAGGATCTTGCACATGGCGGAGAGCATGAGGCAACCAACATTAGTAGAATCACGCTTGTGCTTCAGATATTGGTCCCTCACTGCCCTAGTAGCATTGGCAGCAGGTTCAGGTGGAATAGGTTCCTCGAGAAAGTACAATTTCTCCTCTTACCTGAGAACAATTCTCACGCTACGGATCCAATCCATATAGTTTGTACCGTTCTCTTCCAACTTTTCCTTCTCAAGGACAGATCGCAGTGACAGATGATTATTGTTTGATGCCATTTATTCTACAAAAAGATATGCATAAAATATGAGCACATATAAGTAACACATATTATATGAGAAGCATAATGCATTTATAACAAATAAATGCTCCCACTAAATTATACACCTTCCAATGCAAATAAGCACAATATACATTTAATGGGCTAAGATCCAACTTTAATTTAATTTCAAGTTTGCTATGGCAAACAGCTCAAAATTAAATTAATTAGGTAGAAACATCAATCATATCACATATATGACTCTTAGATCTTTTATGAGATTTATTCAAGACATCATATATTTAAGCATATTTTAATCTCATTTTATGCCTTGGGTCCAAAACCATTTTGATAACCCAATTAAGTTCATTCATTTTAAACGTATAGGAACCACCATTTTCTCATCTTGCTCGCATACGAATAGAATCAAAGTACCTTGCTATGGCAAGCCCACCCAAAACTATCTGAATGGTCTCAAGTGTTTTAATCATGAATTGGCATAAAGAACTTAAAAGTTAAATGAAGGTTCTTTAAAGTAGATTATAAGCGCATCAGCAAAGATAGTCATAATTGTGCACCAGGTAAGTTCCCAGGAAGATAGGTGAGCCACAAGGACTACTTAAGTACCAAATCTCTCCTTCGACAGAACTCTCCTAGACATGCACAATCAGAAATCAGCTCTGATTTGCAACATAATCATCACTTTGAATAAACAATCAATTTCCTTTTAAATCTTGCGTAAAATGACTTGTTTCTCATAAACAATCATAAAATCAAAATTTCAATGTTTAAATCTAAACAATTAGGAAATTACAACATAATGTTTCAACAAAACATCTAACAAGATTCTTAACATGTAAGAACACATAATACATGCATCACAACAATTAATAAAATCATATTTTAATTAACTAAGCATCCAAAATCAATGAATTAATCTAGCATAGCCCTATAAACTTTATTTCCATAAATTTATAGCATCCAGATTAATACATAAACATATCAGATTGTAAACACATTTACAGATTAGCAAAATTGTTCAACAAACTGAATCTGCCCAGATTGGGCTTGTTTTGTCGCGTGACAGAGACTCCCAGAGTCACGATATGTCGCACGACCTAGAGAGGGGATCATCCATGATCTGTCGCGTGACATAGGCATACTATGTCACGTGACACCAGGAAGCCAGATTTGCAGATTTGCAGAATTCAATCAGTTCTAAATCACAGAGCAATTAAATCTTGCAAACAACTTGAATCAGATTTAATTCAATATCATTAGAACACGATTTAGGCATATTGTTTCAAAAACAATTAATCTATCGCATACAAAACATGGAAAAGAACATATAAACAATTTATATTACTTTTCTAGCATGTTAATTCAATATTAATGATACGAACGGGGCTCTGATACCACTGTTGGGTTTTACGGGTCCATGCGCAGCAGAATTAAGCATCTAATAACATAAAACCCAAGGAGCATAGGATTCGTTCTATACAATTAATTTGAATACTATGAGATAGATAAAACCAACCTTGAACGCTTTCCGTTCTTGAGCTATCGAACGATTTAACAATGTGATTTCGAATCATAAACTTCGTTCTTCAGATTGCTTGAACTCTAGGCCTTGATCAATGAATGAGCGAAGACCCTCTTTCGGTATCCACACCTTTGAATGAATCCAAGAACTTTTCTTGAAGATTGCTAGATCCTTTAAACCTTGGAAGAATATTGAGAATATTGTGATTTTCTTTTCAGAATTTTGGCTAGGGTTTTTGGGTTGACAGACCTTTATACTACATTAGTATGGAATATGTTTCCTAATCAAATTAGGAAACCAGTCTTCAAACCGCCTCTGAGGTCTTGTTGCGTCGCACGACAAGATGAGTCTCATGGACTGGTTCTGTTGCACAACCAAGCAAGACTGTAAAGAGTTTCTCAATCATTCTTCCTTTGGTTTATCAAATTCATTCTAATTTTGTGTGACCCAATATGATTATATTACGTTGGCAATGAGCTCGATCATATCGACCCTCATAAGACATAAGCGGACTCTAGCAAGCCATTATGTCTACCCACATAATATAACGTAAGAGTTCACATTTCCAATGGTACACTTCCATTTCTCCCTTTGTCTCATGATGTTATATTGAACAAAAGTCATTGTCCTTGTCAACTTGTACTTGTTCAATGCTTTCTCGATCTTGAGTATAATGATAATCCAATCGCATTGGGGTATGGCCATACACTTCCATCATTATCACTCATTGAGGGGCCCAAGCAAAAACATCTCTCTTTTGAGGGACAAATTCCATCTTGACTTATCATCCTTCCCATCATGAATCCGATCATGCCAAAATTAGCCTTTATAAATATCGTGTTAAGATATCGTTTGACTAAAATCAAACGTGACTTTCATCATATGTAAGGTCATGATAATCTCAGGTCTAGGGACTAAATGAAGCGACCTTATGAGATTTAATTATGACATTTGACCATGACATAAATCTCATGCGGGTCAAGTCCAGTCACTTGTTCTCTAACAAGTACCCATAAATTTAATGTGCATCTTCATGCATATAATCATCATATGATTATCCATTAACATTTATACTAATTATTCACATAATAATTAGGGACGGAGATTATTATAAACAAACATGCAAAACATATAATAATCAAATGATAAACATTTCATATAATAATAAATAATGTCAACACATAAGTCTATCAACCATAGGCCTAGGGCAAAACACCAACACATTTGAAACTGGCTTGCTACCGCACTTTCTGCACCAGACCTCCAGGATTCTGAATCAGGTAACTACCTTCTGGACACTCGAACTGCTTCCACCTCGGGAATATAGACCAATGAGCGCCGAGAACGAGAGCACACTCAACTTGCCGTAGCTGTGGAGGTGAAGAGCGATTATAAGGTGGAGGATAGAGAATTTTGAGATGGTATGGGAGAGGGAGGAGTACGGAAGGAGATGGACTCATGCAACATCTTATTAATGTTCAAGTAAAAATCAGTGTCTTTTAAGTCCCATGAATGGTTGGAAAAGGCTAATCCTTTATTTCACGCAATCTAGATCTCGGGGGAACCTAGGACACATCATCCAAAAATACACTAAATGTATTGATTCAAAATTAATAATAGGCGATAATACCTGAATAAAACCCAAGCATTTATGGGACGGGTGAGCAATCCCAATTTCTGGAGAAATTTGGGCAGCATAAAGGGTATTCCCGAAGAAATTCAAGGAAAAATCCGGCAGGACCTTTCGTCGGTGCACGTTGACAAAGCGACATGATCTCTCGTTAGAACATGGCGTGGGGACGACATGTCCTTTCGTGAAATCATGTTGTGTTGGCAACATGCCCACACATGCTAGGTTTTGGAATAGGTAAGAAAGTCTATTAAGAATTTTGAAACAAATCATTTTAGTGTATTTTGAAAAATGGCGTGTCAAAACCAACCATTTTGGGTAAGGTTTAAAAGTCTGGCGCCCCCTATAACGAACTAGGGGGATAGGTTTGACATTAGGCGCTCAAGCGTAGGCGACATACATCACCGTCCGCGATGCCGTCAATCGCACCCGAGGGTTCTAGATCTACGTGAAGTAGTGTGAAGGATGACTATGTTTCTTTATTTGCGAAAAATGATTTTTTTTTATATTTTTTTTATTTATTTGAAAAAAAAGGGGAAAGAAAAGGAAAACAACTCACACACACCCCCACAGAGTACAATAAGCAAAATGATCATGCAATTTGATTACGGGGCAGCCCCACAATCACAACCTGTATCAGAGATTCTAATCTTGCAGAATGGCGACTTCTGTCGCGGGACACAGGACATGGAGGGCATGTTATGTCGCGTGACAGAAGGAGACACATTCCCAGAATCTGAACAAGAGGAACAGAAACAGCCCCAGCCTCCAAGCTCAACGCAATAGCTCAGCCCCAAGCACAACAAACAGGAACCAAGGAAAGGGAGGGAATAAAGCAAAGCACCAAGTGCATTTACATACATAAAATGTCACACAACAAGGCACACACAAATGCATGAAATGAATGTTGAACAAGAGTGAAAGTTTGACCCACTTTTGAAAACCGAGTTTCAAATCCCCAGCAGAGTCGCCACTGAATGAACGCTCGCCGAAAAATAAAATAGGAGTCGCCACGCCATTTTTAAGGAAACATTGAAAACCTTTTGAAAGAGAAAATGGGTTCGGGGGTCAGGTTACGTGTTGGGAAGAACCGAGAGTTCACCCAACATGCCTCGTCCGTAGATGAGTCTTTTTATGTTTAACATCCAAAACATCCAAATGTGTGTGCAATTGTGTGAGACAAGATATGTATATAAATGCATATTAATGCTTCATTTTATTGCTTAACAAAGGGAAATACAACTTGTGAGCCATTTATTGTGGGAGGCCACATCCCACTTACAATGCTACGAATAACATACAACTGAAAGGATGACCTCTGCAGAGCGACTAGTTATGTCGCGCTACACAGGACTTGGATTGTTGGGTTTTATGGGTCCATGCGCAGCGGATTAAGCATCAAATTAACACAAAACCCAAGACCTAAGATCCGTTCTATACGATTAAATTGAATTCCTATGAGATAGAATTTACCAACCTTAATTGCTTTCCGGTCTTGAGCTATCGAACAATTTATTGGTGTGATTTTGAATCACAATCTTCAATCTTCAAGAACCTTTCAATCTTCAGATTGGAACTCTAGGCCTTGATCGTCAAACGAGCGAAGACCCTCTATTGTTGTATCCACACGTAAGAATGAACCAAGAACAGTTCTTGTGAATTGCTAGATTCTTAAACCTATGGAAGAATATTGAGAGAATTTTTGTTGTGAATTTCTATTGAAAAATTCGGCTCTATTTCGACTATTTACAGACTCATATTTATACTACTTTAGTATTTATAGTTTGTGCCCTAATCAAATTAGGAAACAAGTGTAAACCGCCTCTGTGGCTAGTTATGTCGCCTGACAAAGGTTGACATATGGCTAGTTATGTCGCGTGACAAACGTTGCCATATGGCTAGGTATGTCGCGTGACAAACGTTGCCATATGCAGGAACTCTCAATCATTCTTCCTTTGGTTTAACCAATTCATTCTAGTAGTGTGTGACCCAATAGGATTATATTATGTTGGCAATGAGTTTGATCATATCGACTCTCATAAGACATAAGAGGACTCTAGCAAGCCATTATGTCTACCCAAATAATATAACGTAAGAGTTCACGTTTCCAATGGTACACTTCCATTTCTCCCTTTGTCTCACGATGTTATATTGAACACAAGTCATGGTCCACGTCAACTTGTATTTGTTCAATGCTTTCTCGATCTTGAGTATAATGATATTCCAATTGCATTGGGGTGTGGCCACACACTTTCCATCATTATCACTCATCGAGGGGCCCAAGCAAAACATCTCTCTTTCGAGGGACAAATTCCATCTTGACTTATCATCCTTCCTATCATGAATTCGATCATGCCAAAGATAGCCTTTATAAATATCGTGTTAAGATATCGTTTGACTAAAATCAAACATGACTTTCATCATATGTAAGGTCATGATAATCTCAGGTCTAGGGACTAAATGAAGTGACCATATGAGATTTAATTATGACATTTGACCATGACATAAATCTCATACGGGTCAAGTCCAGTCACTTGTTCTCTAACAAGTACCCATAATTTCAATGTGCATCTCTATGCATATAATCATCATATGATTATCCATTGACAATATATACTAATTATTCTCTTAATAATCAGGGACGGAGATTATTACAATAAATATGCAAACTATATAATAATCAAATAATAAACATAAACGATAAAGATGATACATAACGGTTTTAAGTTAAACATAACTAAAGCCTAGGGCATTACACCAACAGTCTCCCACTTGCACTAGGCTCCATTTTTGTATCGAATACTCATGGATCTAACATGACCATCATGCTTCTGCCTGTGCGAGGGCCTTTGTTAGTGAATCCCTTATGTCATCATCGGTTGATACTTTGTATATCTTAACGTCTTCTCATTCTTTATGAATTCCTCGAAGAACGTCTAAGTGAGTGTTTGGATCGCTGTTGTGACCTTGGTTCCATTGCTTGCACAAGTGGTACCACTATTGTCATAACAAAAGTTTCACCGATTAGTGATACTTGGAACATTTCCAAAACACTAATGAACTTTTGATCCAAACTGCCTCTTTTAGCCACATCATATGTTGCTAAAATTCGGCCTTAATAGTAGAATTGGCTACAATTTCTGCTTGGAACTCTTCCAATCAAAACTGCACCTCTAATAAGCATACACACAAATCTTAATTGCGATTTTAAAATAACTTTGTCAGTTTGGAAGCTAGCATCTATGTAACCCTTACAACAAGATTAACTTCCAATCTTTCAAATACCAAGAACATATCCTTAGTTCTTCTTAAGTACTTAAGGATCATCTTGACTCCCATCCAATGGTTTATATCAGGATCGGATTGGTATCAACTCATCATGCTTAGAGCATATGAGACGCCGGGTCTAGTACAAATCATGGCATACATGGCAGATCCAAATGCCGAAGCATATGGAACATCATTCATTTCCCTTTTGCTCATCAGTTGTCATAAGACAATGAATATTGCTAAGAGAAATACCATGACCCATTGACAAGCTACTCTTCTTAGACTCTTCTAAGAATCTTGTCAATGTGAACACTTTGACTCAAACCAATTTATCCTTCTAGATCCATCTCTATAGATCTTGATGTCAAGGATGTAAGTGGCTTCACCAATATCTTTTCATTGAGAAACCTTTCCTTGACCAAGACTTAACAGTCTTAAGTGTCGGAACTTGTTTTTCCAATGAGTAAGATATCATAGTAATAAAACAATAGAAATAATACTACGCTCCCACTGAATTTCATGCATACACAAGATTCATCTTTGTTCTTTGATGAAGTCAAACTCTTTGACCAATTCATCAAAACAAAGATTCCAATTCCTTGAAGCTTGCTTCAACCCATCTCATGGATCTTTGCAACATGCATACTTTATTAGAATTTCTTTGATCGACAAACTATTCGGGTTGTGTACTCTACACATCCTTAATAATATTTCCATTTAAAGAAAGTCATTTGACATCCATTTGTCATATCACATAGTCACAATATGTGATAATGGAAATTGAAAATCTAACAGACTTCGACATTGTAACTGGCGAAAAAGGTTTCAACATAGTTAATACTATGAATTTGCCTAAATCCCTTTGTTACAATCCTTAGTCATGAAAGTATACACCTTCACATCCATGTCGGTCTTTGAAGACTTACTTGCACCCTTTTAGTTTTTACACCTTCAGGTAGCCCAATCAAGTTCCAAACTTGATTGTCAAACATGAATTGTAATTCGGATTCCATGGTTCCTAAGGTGATGGTGGTTGGAGAGAAATTAAATTTATAAAGAGGGTGGACTTAGTAAAATGATAGGAGGTTGAACTTAGTAAAATGATGGGAGGGTGTACTTGTTAAGCTAGGGATTATATGGTTAAGAAAAATATAACTTGTCCTAAAAGGTAGTTTTGCTTTGTTAGAGGGATTATATGGTAAATGACTCTTTATTAATTTCATAAACTTGATAGTTTGTATTTTTCTTAAAAATTTTTTTTTTTTTTTGTTAATGTACATATTAATGATTTAGTGAGTGATAACGAGGACAAGTCACCAATTCTTAATGGAGTCAAGCATAAGATTTTGTCAATGGAAGATACTGCAACAAACAATTTTGTTGAAGATGGTGGTTCTACAACGAAAAATCCAACCAAGAATTTGAAGGTAATTAAGATTTAGAAGGATTAAATTCATTTTGTTGGTGCACTTAATCTTTTGATTTAAGAAAAATTATCCTTTAAACTTGTCTTTTGTGGGGCTGTAAAATATATCATAAATAAAACAAGCATTGTATATATTTGTAGGTTGAGATACTGCTGCTAAAGCATTCTCAAGTCTACTCCAAACTTCAACGCTAGGACAAAACTGATGCTTTCCATAAAGACATTATTTAACAAACATTAGATGAAAGCATCATAATCACTTACGGGCCAAACTTTACATGCCATTTTCAGTGGTATACATGTTGGATATTATGGCTCGATGTCCTGGTAAAGGCCGAATGTGTGGTTCTGGCGTGGGGCTTTGAAGCGGGCACATGTGTTGGTGATTTTAGTATCATCAACTTATTTTATTGTAATGGTGATTTACTAAGAGATCAATGTGATTCGTATTAGACTCGGATACGAGTAAGGGAATGTGTGGAGTACACACTCGTTTGAGCTAAAACGAAGTCAACCTCGATAAAGAAGTAAAAGTTAAAGGGTAGCACATTTTGCTGATGTGCTCGGCCGAGCAGAGTCCTTGACTCGGCCGAGCAGAGCTTAGCATATTGGCCAAGTTTCTGGAGTGTCTTGCTCGGCCGAGGCATGTGCCTTGCTCCGCCGAGCAGTATGAACAACACGGCCATGCAATTCATAAGACACGACCGTGCAGCTTGGCAGAATTTCACTAGACATATGTGCTCGGCCGAGCGAGTCCCTTGACTCGGCCGAGCAGTTCCTGAACAGGTGCCTTTTCAAAGTGAAAAGACACATTGCTTGGCTAAAGTCATGTCTTTTGAATGTACCCTTTTACTGATACCTCTCCATCTGTATATATACAGAGATTGATCTCATAAGTACACATATGAAAAACACAAAAGTGATACAACAATAACGAAAGCAAAACAATTCTCAAGTTTTGATTTGTTCTCTTATCCCAATAAACATTTTGTGTAACCCAGGCATTAAGGGTCGAAATACTTTATTCGGAAAGTGGATTATACACAATTCAATCACATATCTGGCCTCAGTATCAAGATCATGACCCAATATTCCCCTACAAACGAATAAAGTATTTGGTAATACTCATGGCTGGTGGAAGTACTTTGAAGGAGATGACGACAAAGTTTGGAAAGTTAGACAAGTTTGAAGGGCAAGACTTCAGGAGTTGGCAGAAGAAGATGCACTTCCTTTTAACAACGTTAAAAGTAGTGTATGTTCTATCTACCCCTATTCCGGAATTGCTTGAAGATGACAACTTGGAAGCAATCAGACGTAGATCGAAGTGGGAGAACGACGACTACATCTGTAGAGGACACATATTAAACGGTATGTCTGATTCTCTCTTTGACATTTATCAAAATGAGGAATCTGCAAAAGTGTTATGGGATTCTCTTGAATCCATGTACATGGCAGAGGATGCTTCTAGTAAGAAGTTCCTTGCGAGTAATTTTAATAATTACAAGATGGTCGATTCAAGACCTGTCATGGAACAATTCAATGAACTCCTTAGAATCCTTGGACAATATACACAACATGGGTTGAAGATGGATGAGTCAATATCGGTTTCAAGTGTGATTGATAAGTTGCCTCCCTCCTGGAAGGATTTCAAACACACTTTGAAACATGGTAAAGACGATCTTTCTTTGGTTCAACTTGGTAGTCACTTGCGCATAGAGGAATCTCTTAGGGCGCAAGAGGATGACAAAGGCAAAGGAAAAGAAGTTGTTAGACCCTCGGTCAATATGATTGATGAGGGTGGAAACAATAAAAACAAAGGAAAGAAACGTAGTTTCAAGGACAATGGTTCTGGTCCCAACAAGAAGCCTAAATTGGCATGTTGGAAGTGTGGCAAAACTAGTCACTTTAAGAAGGATTGTCGTGTTGGAAACAACAAGAATGGTGCAAGCACAAGTGGTTCGGGAAAGGGGTCTAAGGACCATTCTGAAGACCAAGGATGATGCTATTGCGTGGTGGATTGATTCCGGTGCCACAACTCATGTTTGTAAAGATCGTTGTTGGTTTAAGACATATGAACCAATGGAAGACGAATCTGTTCTTTACATGGGTGATGACCATTCCGCTCCTATTCAAGGAAAAGAAGTGTGGTGTTGGAATTCAGTTCGAGAAAAACTATTTCTTTGTTTAATGTATTGTATGTACCAAAACTTCGTAAGAATTTAATTTCTGGTCCTGTCTTGAACAAGTGTGGATACAAACAAGTGTAGGAATCCGATAAGTATATCTTATCGAAGTCTGGTGTATTTGTAGGATTTGGTTATTATAATAATGGGATGTTTATGTTGAATTTAAATAAAATTCCTAGTTCTATTTATATGACTTCTGTTGTTATCAATTCTTCATAATGGCATGCTCGGTGGAAAATGTAATATTTCAAAAGGCTTTCAATTCTTAATGTAAGATTATCCCATTTTGAACATAGCCACCATCATTAGATGCGTTGTGAGTTTGTTCAAATGCATAGCCACGCATTTAATAATGTGTTGTGAGTATGCGGATCTACTTGCTTTGGTTGAATATTTATTCACCATTAAGTTAAGAATTGATAAGTATTTTGGCTGAATCTCAAATGAATGATCATTTGATTGAGGTACCAAGTGAGACACCCGAATCTCGTAAAGTAAAAGAGTAAGGAAAGCTAAATCATATGGTTCTGATTTTCAACTGTATTTAGTTATGGGATCAAGAGATCAAATTGAATCTCAATACTCTTACTGTTATAGTATAGAGGAGGATCCAAGAACCTATGATGAAGCAATAAAATCTCGAGATGCTGATTTTTGGAACGAAGCAATCGATGATGAGATTAGTTCTATTATGGAAAATAATACATGGGTCTTGTCTGATTTACCACCAGGCTGTAAACCTTTGGGGTGCAAATGGATCTTCAAAAAGAAGATGAAAGTCGATGGAACAATTGACAAGTTTAAAGCTCGATTGGTAATCCAAGGCTTTAGACAAAAGGAAGGGATCGATTATTTCGATACCTATGCACCGGTTGCTCGTATCACTACTATTAGATTTCTGATAGCTTTGGCAGCTATTCAGAATCTTTTGATCCATCAAATGGATGTCAAAACAGCATTCTTAAATGGTGATTTGGAAGAAGAAGTGTATATGAAACAACCTGAAGGATTTGTTATGCCTGGTAATGAGCATAAGGTATGTAAGTTAATTAAGTCATTGTATGGGCTAAAGCAAGCACCTAAACAGTGGCATCAAAAATTTGATGAGGTTGTTTTGTCGAATGGTTTTGTATTAAATCAGTCCAACAAATGTGTATATAGCAGATTTGATGAAACCGACAAAGGTGTAATCATCTGTCTATATGTATATGACATGTTGATTTTTGGCACAGACCAAAATGTAGTTGATAAAACTAAGAAGTTTTTGTCATCAAAGTTTTCGATGAAGGACATGGGAGAAGCCGACGTAATTCTTGGTATAAAGATTAAACGGATGAACAAGGGAATTGCAATTACACAATCTCATTATATTGAGAAAATTCTCAAGAGGTTTAAATGTGATGATTGTTCTAAAGTTAGTACTCCCATGGATCCTACTGAGAAACTTGTGTCAAACACTGGTAAACCTATGTCACAGCTCGAATACTCGAAGCAATAGGCAGTTTGATGTATGCTATGACGGGCACTCGGCCTGATATTGCTTATGCAGTTGGAAGATTGAGCAGGTTCACTAGTAATCCTAGTAGACAGCATTGGCATGCTATAACAAGGGTGTTCAAGTACTTAAAAGGTACTATGGACTATGGTTTATGTTATAGTGGACATCCTTCTATATTAGAAGGTTACACAGATGCTAGTTGGATCAACCAAGAAGATTCATCTTCTACTAGTGGTTGTGTGTTCTTGGTTGGAGGAGGTGCCATTTCTTGGGCTTCCAAAAAGCAGACATGTATTACGCATTCTACAATGGAATCTGAGTTTGTAGCATTGGCTGCTGCTGGTAAAGAAGCAGAATGGCTTCGAAACTTGGTATATGAGATTCCATTATGGCCAAAACCGATATCACCAATGTCTATCCATTGTGATAGTGCTGCCACCTTGGCTAGGGTCTATAGTCAGATTTATAATGGCAAGTCTAGACACTTGGGTATCAGACATAGTATGATTCGGGAGTTAATCATGAATGGTGTGATATCAGTTGAGTTTGTTCGGTCGCAACAAAATTTGGCTGACCACTTGACGAAGGGGTTAGCCAGAGACTTGGTAAATAAGTCTGCAATGGGAATGGGATTAAAGTCCATTTAATCCTCTAATTGTGAGATACCCAATTCCCTTCTAATACAATGTTAGAAGCTTGAATTCAATGTGGAAAGCTCGCAGTTGGAGATTGGAACACATGTTATTATCTTTCCCAAGGTATGTGTTCAGACCTGCAAGTAAAGGTTAGGTTGAAGAATATCTTCTTAATAGTTCCTTTGAAAAATTGCAAATGCAGGTGCAAGATTAAAGGAACTACCTATGTGGACATGAAGTTTTGCCGCTTCAAGAAGCTAGGACTTGGCTTCCTATATGTTCACTATTGGATATGGACACATGGCTTGTAATAGTGTCAAGGTTAAACAAAGAGAATTGTGCTAAACTTATGTGTATAGTATCTTCAGATATTCATATGAGTTGACGGGTTCAATCGTTACGACACCCCGATTCTCGAGTATTTGAAATGTGTATTATACTAAGATGAAAATTCAATCGCAAGACATTTTCATTTATGCATTCGTTTGTTTCGTTATTTATAAAGTTTAGTAAATCAAAGGATTACACTAAAATGGAGGGGATTTGTTGGTGATTTTAGTATCATCAACTTATTTTATTGTAATGGTGATTTACTAAGAGATCAATGTGATTCGTATTAGACTCGGATACGAGTAAGGGAAAGTGTGGAGTACACACTCGTTTGAGCTAAAACGAAGTCAACCTCGATAAAGAAGTAAAAGTTAAAGGGGAGCACATTTTGCTGATGTGCTAGGCCGAGCAGAGTCCTTGACTCGGCCGAGCAGAGCTTAGCAGATTGGCCAAGTTTCTGGAGTGTCTTGCTCGGCCGAGGC
This sequence comes from Adenophora triphylla var. japonica, assembly GCA_022495995.1. Taxonomy (NCBI): domain Eukaryota; kingdom Viridiplantae; phylum Streptophyta; class Magnoliopsida; order Asterales; family Campanulaceae; genus Adenophora; species Adenophora triphylla. Next base: position 418,610 of record JAFEMH010000428.1, read on the forward strand.
ATGTGCCTTGCTCGGCCGAGCAGTATGAACAACACGGCCGTGCAGTTCATAAGACACGGTCGTGCAGCTTGGCAGAATTTCACTAGACATATGTGCTCGGCCGAGCGAGTCCCTTGACTCGGCCGAGCAGTTCCTGAACAGGTGCCTTTTCAAAGTGAAAAGACACATTGCTTGGCTAAAGTCATGTCTTTTGAATGTACCCTTTTACTGATACCTCTCCATCTGTATATATACAGAGATTGATCGCATAAGTACACATATGAAAAACACAAAAGTGATACAACAATAACGAAAGCAAAACAATTCTCAAGTTTTGATTTGTTCTCTTTGCCTAGAAAACAAATTGCGTGATTGTCTTATCCCAATAAACATTTTATGTAACCCAGGCATTAAGGGTCGAAATACTTTATTCGGAAAGTGGATTATACACGATTCAATCACATATCCGGCCTCAGTATCAAGATCAAGACCCAATATTCCCCTACAACATGGACCCTGGTTAGGCGGGCGCCTCGTCGGCCGAAGGTGCAGCATGGCATGGCACAATGCCAGGCGGGAGCCTGGGTTTTCTTGGGGCGGGTGCCTCATGGTGTGGGTGGGTTTTTGCTGAACGGGCTTCTGGGTTTATTTAGTCTAAGTTGGGCTAGGGTTTAGTTAGTATAAATACTATGTAACCCTATGTAAACTTGTACAGATTATTGCACATAATAAAACAAAGGCAAGGTTCAAAACCCCAATCGATTTCCATCTCTTTTCTCTTTTGATTTCTCAATTGTGTTCTTGGTTATTGTTTATTGGCTTCCGCTGCATTGCAGAACAATACCCTTCCTGAAACTGTGAACTATTTGCTTCAAGTGTCAGGGCTTCAAGAGTAGGATATGATCAGCCAATGCTAGGTGGTGGATGAATGCTGTCACAAAGCAAGGTCATCACAAACACTACAATATATAACAATGCTCGGATATGTTACAAAATATATAGGGATAAAGATGAACATTACAAGAAATCGTTACTTACATTCCACTCATAGTTAATTTATATGACGTAACAAAAACAATGTTCATCAACGAAAACAAGTATCTAGATAAGTGAATAACTATTAAACCTTTAAGCAGGTTCCTTTATTGGAGAACCAAAATACCATCAGAGATGGGAGAAACCTTCTAAAATAAGATGATGATTCATAGCATGCTTAATAAATAGAAGAAGACTGAGCTTTTTAGGATACATAAAGACAATATCGACCATATTTCGGTTATTTTAATAGAAAAACAAAAATTCACTTCTGTATCTCAATTAAGGGGAGTTACAACCAGTGGCGGACGCAGGAAATTAAGGAAGGGGGGCAAGATTCTTTGGAGTAAATGATTGAAGATGGGGGTTCGGGGGGAGCGCCCCCGATTTTTTATTTTTTTGGCTATTTTTTCCACATGCAATACAACTTTAGTGCGACTAAAATTTAAGCAGCAAGCTAACTACATACCTTTTTTTTGTACATAATGCCATAAAATTACCTCTATTGCTAACCAATCATCTGAATGAGACGATCAAACACACTAGTCCTTTTGGCTTCAAAAGATTTCCAATGGAGATGGCATTTATATATTGTAAGTGCTGCAACCATTCAGCCTCTACTACCGGTGGTGACATTTCCCACTACAAGAGAACCCATTTATTGCAACAACAAATATCGTTGCAAAAAATAACATGTCGTTGCAAAAATTATTTTTTGCAACGACATTTATCGTTGCAGGGTTGTTGCGGGAATGGGCGTAGCGTCTGTTTTTTGCAACGACTTTTGTTGTTGCAAAAAATATGTATTTTCGCAATGACATATGTTGTTGCGAAATTTCTGTCGTTGCAAAATATTATGTGTATAACAACAACATAAGTCCATGCAAAAGATAGTATTTACAACAACAACATAAGTCGTTGCAAAATATAGTATTTACAGCATTTTAATTGCCTCCTCAATAGTTATAGTGTACTAAAAGCATGGAAACAAGAGTTGCTAAACCAACGACTAGCTGCATAAATATACTTCAGCGTACCATAACGACGCTAGGAATAAGAAGGATATCTATACAATTAGGTAAAGAGAATACCACTGTTTTTTTAATATTTAATAGAGCTCTTATATACAAGGCAGATCATTCCAACAAATACAAGAGAACTTCAAATGATTACCGAGGAAAAAAGACTCAAGTATTTAGGCTTAACAAAATAAAGCACCTAAAATCTTGAACAATTCATCAATTTCAGAATCACCCGAAAACAATGCACGCTGGTTCACCATCTCAGCAAATATACATTCAACCGACCACACGTCAACATGTGTAGAGTAGTGGCGGGACCCAAGGAGTATCTGATGCCTCCTACAATAAAGATCGTGTTCATACAAAAATTAGTTGCAACTTAGGTTAGTAAGAGCAATTCAAAGTGACAAAGAACAGCTACATTAGGATAGAATTGCCTCACCAGAAGTATAGGACTTTATCACTTATTATTGTGAAATTTTGATATAAAATGAGATGCATATAATATACCTTAAGGTTGCCATTACAAGCATAGGGCACCTCCAAGTTCTTGGTGATATCCTCCTCCTGACAACTACGGCACTCCACTGTACATGGAATAATGGTTACTAATAAATAAATAAACAGAACTCATCCTACTAAAATTCAAGGAAATAAATGCTACACTAATACTGGTAAAGGGGACAGAAAATATAAAGGGAATGATCATGCATCTTAAGATTTATCCGTAACTTGGAATTGCAAGTCAAATGAGCATATAGACATCAATTTGGTAATTATTATTGAAATTACTTTCTCTAAGGATGTTGTGTCTGCCCCAAAAATGTAAGAGGGGTAAATAAACATGGGAAGCCAAATCTTCAGTAGTTTTGTTTTTCAAACTCACATGCGCATATTTCGATAAAAACGAAACTGCTTGGATATGTTGTTGCCATCGCTAGTATCGTAATCAATAACATATGACCTTCTAGATATTATTTTTTGTGCCTGGATTCCTATCATTTTGTCGATTCATACTTTTACGCAGATTTTTTTTAATCAATTTGCTTCGCTCTTAATGTGTTAAAGTGCTGATTACAGAATAATTAAAGTAGTGATTTTTATATTTTAAGAAAACTTTTATTGAGATTGTAATAAATGCCATAAATGAGTTTTTATATTTTAAATCTCCATGGCTAGTACATCACAAACCAAAATAGATAACGGAAGCGTAACAATTGTCTTTCACTACTAACGGCTAGTAGCCATTAAAACTCGTTTATGGCATTTATTATAAACTCAATAAAAGTCTCCTTAAAATATAAAAATCACTACTTTAATTATTCAGGTCCGCCTCAATGATGTCCCCACTGAAAGCCTTGCTTTCCTACTTATAACCTGAAGAAATAGAATTAGAGAAAGGGTGAGCGAACAATGCTCAGTAAGGTCCTACGTCGCCCCTTCGGTTTCTAAGAAGGGTTGACCTCAAAGAGTGTATCAATAAACAATTTTCGATGAAACGGACATATTAATAAATTCAAACAATAATCTTCTTCTTATTACAAAGAAAGGAAATCATGGCACAATTCAATATTCGATAATGCATAAAATCAATTATGATCACTTAATATTCTTCTCATCTAATCAATATTCAAAAGTAACCCAAAGGGGTACAATAATCGATGTATCAATGTTTCGGTATATCCGGATAACCTATATAACCACAATTTCAGTGGTGTCGATATCGATGGTTAATGCCACACAGAGGCATGTCATGAACTAACCCTCATGACCAGGTATCAATAGTACATCAATATTAACCCACAAATGATGGGTGTCATTAAGTGATCATTCTTTTATCAATGAGGTTCTTTAATTGACCAAATAATTCAATGTCAATTTAAAGTCAGATTTAATTTAATGGACGAAAACGCTTAGAGTGAGTTCCAATAAAAAAATTACCGGCCATAACGGTCAAACAATAATTACTCTAGGAATGGAGGGTCAATAAATAACGATATACAATAGGACTAGTAGACATAAATCCCTTACCTTTTTAACTGCGCTTAGTTCTTCCACTCCCAACAGTTACTCCTAATAATGCCTCACAAAATCTACAATAATAACGCAGTATAAATATTAAGACTCTGCTCTAATAAACAGTAATAGCAAACACTACTTTAGTAGTAGGTAAAATACATACTCATCAAAATAGTGTACTAATCTGAACACTCTCTCTTTCTCTCTCTTATCGGTTCTTTCCCTCTCTCACTTCTGTCTCTTCTCCCTCTTTCTTTATTTTCTTTTCTTTCTCTTTCTCTGACTACTCACATGGACATTTGCCCTTTCCCATTCACTAGCTTCCTTTGACCTATTCCATATACTCACTTATATGTATATAACACATGCATAATACATATATATATATCTATATAACAAACACATAACATACATCTCTCTTCTCCTTCTCTCTTTCCATCACCCATACATAAATATTATACTCAGTTTATGTTTCCATCCATACATACATAAAATAATATATACTCCCATCCGTCCCATTCTCTCTTCTTTCAATTTTATTTCTTTCTTTCAATCAACACATACACTATTATTTTTATTTTTTTTACTCTCTCTCTCCTGACATCTCTCTCTCTCCTTTCTCTTTCTTCATTTTCTTCTCTGCTGACTTCTTCTTTCAATCGAACTCATACTCTTTTACTCTCTCTCTCTCTCTCTCTCTCTCCTAACCCTCTTTCTCTCTTGGTTCTCCTCCCTCTCTTCTCTCTCTTTCTTTTCTTTTCTTTATTTTCTTTCTTTTCCTTCTCAATTCCGTCTTTCTCTCTTTTTACACACATTAGTCAAAAGGAACAAGTACACTCTCTCTCTCCTAACCCTCTTTCTCTCTCTCGATTCTCTGTCTCTTCTCTTTCTTTTCTTTCTCAATTCTATCTTTCTCTCTTTTCACACATTAGGCAAAAGAAACAAGTCTTGACTCTGCCAAATAAATAATCAAAGCATTCTAAACAATTTCAACAGTAAAAGACAAGCATTCTTACCCTTTTATTTTAGCTTTCCCTTGCTTTTTTTTCTTCTCCCAGCTCCGTCCGTCTAGACCTCTCAATCTCTCTCTCTCAATTTTGAATGACAACTCTAAGCCGGAACAAGCTCATTTTTATACTGATGTTAATGGCTTTCTAAATTCTGAGGTTGGCTTTCTAAGTTCCCAAAGTTTAACTGTTACAACTTTCCAATTTCCATGACTCTCTAATTTCCTAGTCCTAACTGATACATTGATTTGTTAATATTTATTTAGTTATTCATTTATTTATTTTTATTTTTTTCTATTATAATATATCAAAATACCCATATATTACATTCTTACTCCCTTAAAAAGAGTTTAGTCCTCTAAAGTCGACGAACCTCATTCGATGAACAATTTAGGGTATTTCTCTCGCATCTCATTTTCAAGCTCCCATGTAGCTTCTCGAACAGTATGGTTACTCCACTGAACCTTCACGTATGGGATGATGCGCTTTCTTAATACTTGGTCCTTCTTATCCACAATCCGAATCGGTTCTTCATCATAACTTAGATCCGCTCGAAAATGAAACCGTTCAAATTCAATGACATGGCTTGGGTCAGGGACATACTTTTGTAGCAAGGACAAATGAAAAACATTGTGGACTCCCGAGAGAGCCGGCGGCAATGCCAGTATATAAGCCACCTCTCCCACTCGATCAAGAATCTCAAAGGGTCCGACATACCTTGTTCTAAGCTTTCCTCTGATTTCGAATCTCATAACACCCTTTATAGGGGATATCTTTAAGAATACATGATCTCCCACATCAAACTTAAGTTCACGACGATGTTTGTCTGCATATGATTTATGTCTACTTTGTGCTGTCAATAATCTCTTCTTTATCAATTGGATCTTTTCAGTAGTCACTTGAACCAATTCGGGTTCCAATAAATTTCTCTTGCCCACTTCGTCCCAATAAGTTGGCGAATGACATTTCCTACCATACAAGGCTTCATACGATGCCATGCCAATACTAGAGTGAAAACTGTTATTATATGCGAATTCCACTAAGGTTAGATGTTCGTCCCAAGAGCCTCGCCAATCCAATGAGCACGCCCTAAGCATATCCTCAAGTGTTTGAATAGTCCGCTCTGACTGTCCATCTGTCTGCGGGTGAAATGCGGTACTCATGTTCAATTGAGTCCCCAATACTCTTTGTAAACTTCCCCAAAATTTTGATGTGAACCTAGCATCTCTATCGGACACAATCAATACTGGCACTCCATGAAGTCTAACTATCTCATCAACATACATTTTGGCTAACTTTTCCATGGAATCAGTAATTTTGAAAGCTAAGAAGTGAGCCGACTTAGTCAACCTATCAACGATCACCCAAATTGCATTATGACCCTTTAGGGTCCTTGGTAGTCCCACCACAAAATCCATGGCAATGTGTTCCCACTTCCATTTAGGAATCGGTAACGACTACAATAAACCACCCGACCTCTGATGTTTGCACTTTATCTGTTGGCACACCAAACACTTAGCCACAAAGTCTGCTACATCACTCTTCATGTTGATCCACCAATACGTATCCTTCACATTTTGGTACATCTTCGTGCTACCAGGGTGCACTACGAATCTAGAACAGTGAGCTTCTTCAAGGATTTCTCGTTTAATACTCTCATCATCTGGAACACAGATCCTTGACCGATATCTCAGCATATTGTCATTCCCAACTTTAAATTCAGATGACTCGCCATCTTTCAGTTTATCTAAGATCTCTACTAACTCCGGGTCAATTACTTGAGCCGCCTTAATTCTTTCTAACAATGCTGGTTGCACGCTCAAATGGGCTAAACGACCCCTCTCACTGCTAACCTTCACTTCTAGGCACACAGGTTCGATGTCCTCAAATGCACTTTCCTTCCTTGCCAACAGCGCTGCTAAACTACCTCGGTTCTTACTGCTTAAAGCATCAGCCACCTTATTAGCTTTTCTTGGATGATACAAAATATTACAACCATAGTCCTTTAGTAACTCCAACCTATTCTTTGACGCATGCTCAACTCTTTCTGGGTGAAAATATACTTCAGACTTTTATGATCCGTATATATCTCACAATGTACCCCATATAAATAATGCCTCCAAATCTTTAACGCAAAGACTATGGCCTCTAATTCCAAATCATGAGTTGGATAATTTCGTTCGTAGCTCTTCAACTGACGGGATGCATACGCTATTACTCTCTCGTTCTGCATAAGGACACAACCCAACCCTTTCAATGAAGCGTCACTATATATCATAAAACCTTCTGCCCCCGATGGGAGAGTAAGAATTGGCGCAGACACCAACCGTTTCTTCAACTCCTGAAAATTGGCTTCTCATTCCTCTGTCCACTCAAACTTTACATCCTTTTGCATCAGCTTTGTCAGTGGCAATGATATCTTGGAGAATCCTTCCACAAAACGCCTATAGTAGCCTGCCAGCCCCAATAAACTCCAAACTTCAGTAACTGTTGTTGGTCTTTCCCAATTTACCACCGCTTCAATTTTTGATGGGTCCACCAATATACCACTTTTAGAAACTACATGGCCCAGAAAAGTTACTTCCTCCAGCCAAAATTTGCACTTCTTGAACTTAGCATACAACTTCTGCTCTCTAAGAATCTACAGTACTATCCTCAAATGCTCCTCATGTTCTTCCTAGTCTTCAAGTAAACCAGAATGTCATCAATAAACACAATAACACATCGGTCCAAGAACTCCTAGAACACCTTATTCATCAACTCCATAAAGACTGCCGGAGCATTCGTCAACCCAAAAGGCATTACCAAGAATTCATAATGTCCATATCTGGTCCTAAATGCTGTTTTGGAAATATCCTCCTTCCTCTCTCTCAATTGATGGTATCCAGACCGAAGATCAATCTTGGAGAAGTAACAAGCTCATTGTAATTGATCAAACAAATCATCTATCCTTGGTAAAGGATACTTATTCTTCACTGTCACCTTGTTCAACTCCCTATAATCAATGCAAAGCCTCATAGACCCATCCTTCTTCTTCACGAACAGCACAGGAGCACCCCAAGGTGAGACACTAGGCCTGATCAATCCCTTCTCCAGCAGTTCTTGCAACTGCTCTTTTAACTCCATCAGTTCAGCGGGTGCCATTCGATAGGTTACCTTAGAGATAGGACCCGTGCCAGGGACCAGGTTAATAGAAAACTCAACTTCTCGCTCAAGCGGTATTCCCGTTAAGTCCTCAGGAAAAATATCTACGAACTCATTTATGATTGGAACCATTTTGATCTTAACGCCTTCCTTTCTAGTGTCAATAATAGAAGCTAAAAACCCATCACAACCCTTCTTCAACATCTTCCGAGCCTTTAAGAACGATATCAACCTTGACTTCTGCTCAGGCCTTTTCCCCTTAAAATAGAATCTGGTTCACCAGGAATACAAAATACCACCTCTTTCTTAAAACAATCTATCTTTGCATGATATGCAGCTAACCAATCCATACATAAAATGACATCAAAATCCCGGAGGTCTAACTCAATGAAGTCGATAGACAAAATTCCTCTCATCCACTTTCAATGTACAAGATCTATAGACCGAATTTATTTGAATGACCTCATTGGTGGGTGTATCAATTACTAGGCTTACCTCTAGGTTTTCAGGTTTCAATTTCAAACGACTGACCAATCGGGAAGAAATCACAGAATGAGTAGCACCTGAATCTATCAAAGCATAAACATTTCGATTACATAATTGAACGGTACATGTCACCACATCATTAGAAGCCCGAGCATCCCAAGCTGTCATAGTGAACACCCTTCCCTTTCCATTCGACTTGTCATTGTCTTTACCCTCATTTCCTTTCGGTGCAGTCTTCATTGGTTCCGGGCAGTCTTTTATCTTGTGCCCACGTTTACCACAGTTAAAGCAAGAGGCTGTGTTCCAGTAACACTCTTCAGTTTTATGCTTCCTCCCACAAGTACGACAGATTGGTGTAGCCACATCCTGATTCTGGCCCTTATACCCACTTTGGCTTCCCTGATAGTTCCTATTGTTCTGATAGCGATTATTGGTAGCTGGAGGGCCTCCCCTAGGGCAATTTTCTTTAGTAGTCCGCTTCTTATAGTTCCCACTATCATTCACATTCTTACTAGTCTGATCGCTTTCCTTCCCCGTATCGCGTTCAGCTCCCCGCTTCTTATTGTCTCTAGAACTTTGATACTCCTTCGCATCCAGCTCAACTACTCGAGCCTTATTTGCCACTTGAGCTAGAGTTGGGAGCTCCAGTGGTACCAATCTGTATTTCAGCTTCGAATTCAATCCAGCCTCAAATTTCATAGCCTTCTGTTCTTCATCATCAAAGAACCTCGGGGCAAAACGAGATAACTCCAGAAACTTTGCCAAATATTCTTCCACAGTCCGGGATCCTTGAGTTAGATTCATAAACTCCGATATCTTCATATTCTTCACAATTGGGGTGTATAATTTGTTATTAAAAGCTTCCAGAAACATCTCCCAAGTATAATTAGTTACCCTACGAGCCGCACCTGCCTGGATTACTGTCTCCCACCAAACCATGGCTTCCCCCTTTAACACAAAAGTAGCAAAAGTTACCTTCTGCTCGCTAGTACACTCCAAAGTGCGAAAAATTCTTTCAATGCCTTTTATCCATTCTTCAGGCTTCTCGCCTGGTGCACCAGAGAAATGCTCTTGATTGCGCTTTTGGAATAGCGCCAGTGGATCTCTAACAGGTGGAGGTGGTGGAGGTGCATTGACTTGATTAAGGCTTGCTGTCACTGCCTGAGCTAATGTCTGATTCATCTGACCTATCCCCACAACTGCCTGTGTTAACGTCTGAATCAGAGCAGTAAGCATCGGGTCCGGCTGACCCTGGTTGTTCCCATTACTATTTTGTTGTACGTGGTTCTGGCCTCCCTCTCCTACAGACGCAGAGTCTTGGACACTACCGCTTCGGCCCCCTCGGCCTCCTCGACCTCCTCGACCCGCACGACCTCTACCTCTTCCTCCTTCCATTGCCTATTACCAAAAGTTAACGATCACAATTTTGTAATTACTAAGCAAGGTAATATAATTAGTCTACCTTATATGTGTCTCATAATCAATGGTTTCAAGTACATTCAACTTGTTCAATTTCAATTTTGATTTCGATATAACTTTCGATTCCGTCTCGATAGTGCTCAATGGGTATCAATCATGTCAAAATATTGGATATGGGACAAAGATACATAACTACACAATTATACATATTCACATAATTGGTAACATAGATAATAAAAAAAAATCCTTTTATTAACTTTAAAGGCGAGAGTACATCAATTACTATTTCCTTAACTAAAATCCATAAGGTACTGGCTTAAACCACCAAGTACTTAAGATAACAGGAAAAAGTACCTAAACAATATAATTTATTCTAGTCCAATCCAACCTAATCACATTCACTCCGATTGTACGTCCTCTTCAATGTCTACTTCTCGATTTTCCAACTCTTGGATCCTGTTTTTAGCCACTTCTAGCTGCTGTTGGAGAGATTGAATTTTGGTTAACGCTTGTTCCAACCGCTCTTCTGTAGCGTCCAACCTTTCTCCCATAGTTATGTTATCTTCCTTCTCTCTCAATTACATGTTTTCATATTTTTCAACTTCCTCCCTCTTTCTTAGGAACTCGCTCCTTGGAATCCTTGTGGGTAACAAATGTGCTTTTCCATTCGTAGTCTTCCTAGCAGTTTGGTAGGTCCTCATCCTGCTTCCTAGGAAAAGATGAAAATTTTAACCCTTTTTAGTTCCAACCACAAAAAATAATGCCATAAAGAAATTTTAGTTTCAAAAGAAAGAAAGAAAAAAAAACATCCCTTAAGTCTCCAATATATCTTTTAATGGAATTTTCCTAAAATCTTATTGACCCTCCGTTCCTAAAGTAATTATTGTTTGACCGTTATGGCCGGTAATTTTTTTTATTGGAACTCACCCTAAGCGTTTTCGTCAGTTAAATTAAATCTGACTTTAAATTGACATTGAATTATTTGGTCAATTGATAAAAGAATGATCACTTAATGACACCCATCATTTGTGGGTTAATATTGATGTACTATTGATACCTGGTCATGAGGGTTAGTTCATGACATGCCTCTGTGGCATTAACCATCGATATCGACACCACTGAAATTATGATTATATAGGTTATCTGGATATACCGAAACATTGATACATCGATTATTGTACCCCTTTGGGTTACTTTTGAATATTGATTAGATGAGAAGAATATTAAGTGATCATAATTGATTTTATGCATTATCGAATATTGAATTGTGCCATGATTTCCTTTCTTTGTAATAAGAAGAAGATTATTGTTTGGATTTATTAATTTGTCCGTTTCATCGAAATTTTTTTATTGATACACTCTTTGAGGTCAACCCTTCTTAGAAACCGAAGGGGCGATGTAGGACCTTACTGAGCATTGTTCGCTCACCCTTTCTCTAATTCTATTTCTTCAGGTTATAAGAAGGAAAGCAAATATATGGGTATTTTGATATATTATAATAGAAAAAAATAAAAATAAATAAATGATAAATAAATAAATATTAACAAATTAATGTATCAGTTAGGACTAGGAAATTAGAGAGCCATGGAAATTGGAAAGTTGTAACAGTTAAACTTTGGGAACTTAGAAAGCCAACCTCAGAATATAGAAAGCCATTAACATCAGTATAGAAATGAGTTTATTCTGGCTTAGAGTTGTCATTCGAAATTGAGAGAGAGAGAGATTGAGAGGTCTGGACGGACGGAGCTGGGAAAAGAAAAAAAATCAAGGGAAAGCTAAAATAAAAGGGTAAGAATGCTTGTCTTTTACTGTTTAAATTGTTTAGAATGCTTTGATTATTTATTTGGCAGAGTCAAGACTTGTTTCTTTTGCCTAATGTGTGAAAAGAGAGAAAGACAGAATTGAGAAAGAAAAGAAAGAGAAGAGACAGAGAACCGAGAGAGAGAAAGAGGGTTAGGAGAGAGAGAGTGTACTTGTTCCTTTTGACTAATGTGTGTAAAAAGAGAGAAAGACAGAATTGAGAAGGAAAAGAAAGAAAATAAAAAAAAGAAAAGAAAGAGAGAGAAGAGAGGAAGGAGAACCGAGAGAGAAAGAGGGTTAGGAGAGAGAGGGAGTAAAAGAGTATGAGTTAGATTGAAAGAAGAAGTCAGCAGAGAAGAAAATGAAGAAAGATGTCAGGAGAGAGAGAGAGTAAAAAAAATAAAAATAATAGTGTATGAGTTGATTGAAAGAAAGAAATAAAATTGAAAGAAGAGAGAATGGGACAGATGGGAGTATATATTATTTTATGTATGTATGGATGGAAACATAAACTGAGTATAAGATTTATGTATGGGTGATGGAAAGAGAGAAGGAGAAGAGAGATGTATGTTATGTGTTTGTTATATAGATATATATATGTATTATGCATGTGTTATATACATATAAGTGAGTATATGGAATAGGTCAAAGGAAGCTAGTGAATGGGAAAGGACAAATGTGCATGTGAGTAGTTAGAGATAGAGAAAGAAAAGAAAATAAAGAAAGAGGGAGAAGAGACAGAAGTGAGAGAGAGAAAGAACCGAGAAGAGAGAGAAAGAGAGAGTGTTCAGATTAGTACACTATTGTGAGGAGTATGTCTTTTACCTACTACTAAAGTAGTGTTTGCTATTACTGTTTATTAGAGTAGAGTCTTAATATTTATGCTGCGTTATTATTGTAGATTTTGTGAGGCATTATTAGGAGTAACTGTTGGGAGCGGAAGCACTAAGCGCAGTTAATAAGGTAAGGGATTTACGTCTCCTAGTCCTATTGTATATCGTTATTTATTGACCCTCCGTTCCTAGAGTAATTATTGTTTGACCGTTATGGCCGGTAATTTTTTTATTGGAACTCACTCTAAGAGTTTCCGTTAGTTAAATTAAATCTAACTTTAAATTGACATTGAATGATTTGGTCAATTAAAGAAACTCATTGATAAAAGAATGATCACTTAATGACACCCATCATTTGTGGGTTAATATTGATGTACTATTGATACCTGGTCATGAGGGTTAGTTCATGACATGCCTCTGTGACATTAACCGTCGATATCGACACTACTGAAATTGTGGTTATATAGGTTATCCGGATATACCAAAACATTGATACATCGATTATTGTACCCCTTTGGGTTACTTTTGAATATTGATTAGATGAGAAGAATATTAAGTGATCATAATTGATTTTATGCATTATCGAATATTGAATTGTGCCATGATTTCCATTCTTTGTAATAAGAAGATGATTTGGATTTATTAATTTGTCCGTTTCATCGAAAATTATTTATTGATACACTCTTTGAGGTCAACCCTTCTTAGAAGTCGAAGGGGCGACGTAGGACCTTACTGAGCATTGTTCGCTCACCCTTTCTCTAATTCTATTTCTTCAGGTTATAAGTAGGAAAGCAAGGCTTTCAGTGGGGACATCTTTGAGGCGGACCTGAATAATTAAAGTAGTGATTTTTATATTTTAAGAAGACTTTTATTGAGATTGTAATAAATGCCATAAACGAGTTTTAATGGCTACTAGCTGTTAGTAGTGAAAGACAATTGTTACGCTTCCGTTATCTATTTTGGTTTGTGATGTACTAGCCATGGAGATTTAAATTGTAGTTTGTGACCGTTAATTCTTATTTTGGAGGACGGATTTATATTATTTAAAGATATATTGATACTTGGAAATTCGGGCCGTTACAAAATTGATTAAAAAAACCTGAGTAAAAATACTTGTAATCAACCACTTACTAGTTACTACTGAGCCTTCTTTCTTCTACTTTTTGAACACACTGTTTTTCAATTACAAAGTGGAAAATACTAAGAGTGGGAAAAATGTATTTGCAAAATGCAATTCATTCTCTCAAAATGATTTATGTTTATTAGAATTCAGGCTACGGAGATAATGAGCCAATAATTTAGGCTATGGAGATACTGAGCCCTGACCATTAACTTAACATAACAAGAAATCATACGAGGCATTAGGGATGTGTTGGCTGATTACCTGATCAAACATGTCAATATAAACTTCTTGAAGTGAATGCATATTGCAAAACTGATAGATTTCATGGTGGATTTTGTCATATATCCATGTATGATCATATTGTACACCATAGTTTAGAAGAGTCTCATAAACAACATCTTTTTTAAGACGGTTAACAACCTGAAGACATTAAAGTAAAATGTGTACGTTAAAGCGAGATATTTACAAGCTGTTGACATGTCAAACAGAATGAGTTATTACATCTACTCTGTCAAATTTTATCATAACACCCCCTTTTGTCCCACATGGTATATCTCTCACCAACATTTCTTCATAATAAGAACACATTCATCCTTGTGATAGTAACAATTTAGAAATTAAGGAAAATGCTCACCAGATCTGTCTGTAGAGTTACTTGGACGGGCTCAAAGTGGGTTAATAAAGGCATTTTTAAAGAATATGCTTTATTTGTTTGTACGTTGTATGTACAATGGTAAAATTGAACTAAAACAGTAGATGTCTCACTTCCGAAATAGATATACAAGAGAGGATCTCATCATTCACAAGGATAAATCACTATTAGTTACGAGATTCTTTTCCCAGTGGTTTAAGAGATATACTTGATGAGCTTATTTCAATATTCATTTACCTTTTACTCCCCTCTGTCCCTAAATGAATGTCGAAAAAATTTTTAAATTTGTTATTGATCAAGAGCAAATTTGAAAAGTTTTTTGGCATTCATTTAGGGATGGAGGGAGTATACTCATTTTTCATATATTCCCAACGTTACATACATAACTTCTACATGAAACACCCTTAAAATATTCTACGGTAAATCATTTTTGAATACACATCCATGTAAACTCAACAATGTAGTCATAGAATTCATTACTTCAAAGTGAAAGAACAATATCACAACCCCAAATAGGATAACACCTTAGTATCAAATTAATGTCTCAAAAGTATCAAATTGATGTCCCGAATATTAAATCCTTCAAAAAACAAGCCTGCTTACTGGAATTCCCACTCTAACTTTAATGGTAACGATAATAATAACAATGATGCTTAGAGGACCTACTCTAAATGTTGCAATAATCAGCTCAACAAGTCGACATAAGGAAAGCTTTAAATAATGTTGCAATACTTATAACTCCTCCAAATTCACATTAGGTTGATGTTGAAAAAATCAATTCTCCTAAACTATAATCTGATACTAATTCATTTAGGATCAATCAGAAAGTAGAATTAACTAAACCAATAGGACATCAATTCTACAATCAGCACTTTAACACATTAAGAGCGAAGCAAATTGATTAAAAAAAGCTGAGTTAAAGTATGAATCGACAAAATGATAGGAATCCAGGCACAGACTACCTGAAACTCCAGAAGCTCCAGTGCTGCCAATAAGGGGATCAGCAAAACCCCCTGAGTCCATTAAATGTAGCCTAAAATCCAACGAACAGACTCTTTGTAATCCTATTCATGTCAAGTAACTTAGCCGGGAAAGAGAAGAGCAAAAAATAGACCATCAGCTGAAAGCTGTACTATAATGGTAACCCAGTAACCTACTTCTATTTTCTGCAGAACAACCTCCAGACATTTTAGAAGTCATGTATGACAAGACAAACCCATATTCCATCCTCCCTGACAAAAAATTCGATGACAGGATTTATGGGCCAGCTATACTTGATGCAACGATGCAAATTTAACTATATAAATAAATGAAGGGACTACAACAAAATAACAACAAACACAATCATGATTGAATGAAAATTTTAATTTCAATAGACAGACTATGGTCGCAGATACTTATAAATGTGCTTCATGCAGAAATATTACTAAAAAAGCAACGCCATAAACCAAAGGAAGGGAGAAGAAAGGAAAGATAACATACTTCAAGAAAGAGCAAGCACAAACGTAATCATATGAACAAGTGAAACTAACTTCCAGAGCAGATTCTTGCAAACCTTATTGATTATTTTATTATCAATACAAACACGATAATCATCTTCACCAAATGTTGGAGCACAATGCACAATTCCAGTTCCACTATCAGCCGTTACATAATCATCTGCGACAACTTTGAATGCCACGTCTGAGAAGTCCAAGAAAATAAACAATGGCACATATCTGCATTTCAAAAACTACATAAGTTTCTTAAATGTATAAGCACATCACTTAAGGACATCAAGATACCGAGTTGATGAAAACATTTTCAATTTATAAAGAAACACAATGATAACAAAAAATATCCACAGACATCGAAATAGGGGGGGGGCTTTTAAAAATTAGAAAGTGGTGATAGACGAAAGAATATAGAAGCATGAATAACATGATATGAGTATCTTGACCTAATGAGAATAATGATATTTGATTTAAAAGGACCTCCGGTTATACCTGCAAATCTTCGATATTGCTCATATCTCCTTTAGTACGGTAAAATTCTTCAATACCTGAAAGTGAAATTACTAGAATTTACTAAACCATCAACACTTAATTTCAAAACATCAAGCAGAGCGGATGTATACAGTGTTTTGCATAACCATTAAAATTAGGGAAAATAAAATGTCTCATGATTTGGTAAATCTGCCATAGCTTTGTCAAAATAGAGAGAGAGAGAGATTTGGGAATATTTATGTATATCATCTGAATTGCAAAGAGAAAGAACTGTACATTAAATACTTATAATCTACCAATGATGAATCAACAAATGATTGTAGAAGAAAGCCAATGCCCAACAGATCTAAGAATAAAATTCAAGGAAAGATTGAACATACCATACTTAGGAGCCTAGGATTTGTAGAGCTCGTAGTTCAAAGTTGCAATATTGACCAAGGAAAGATTGAATATTAAATACTTATAATCTACCAATTATGAATCAACAAATGATTGCTAAAGATATTTTTTGCAACGACAAAATATTGTCATTGCAAATTTTCGTTGCAATAAATAGATTTTCTTGTAGTGTCCGTCGTTCGTCGTTCTGTCTTGAGTCGTAGACACAATCCTTTAATTTTCTCTCTTTGCTATTCTAATTCTATTGGCTGAAGGTTTTATTTACAATATGTTCGATACGACGTCGTTTAGTGTAAAAAAATAAAAAGTCAACCAGGGCCAACTGCACCTACTTGCACCTACTTAGGTCATACTGTGGTTACAACACAAGTTATTTCTTAGATCAAAAGTTAATTATACTTACTCCGTGTACTAAAAATGACAAGTGAGAAGATTCTAGATGCTTTACGTAAAACTAGTGCTACACCCGTGCGTTAAACGCACTATCAAAAAAAGTTGACAAATTGCAGAAACTAAATAATTAAAAGTAATTTTATATATAACAACTAATTTGTAAAACACTTTAAATTTGATGCGTTCAACAAAAATATATTGACATTATCTAGCAAATTTACAATTTTTGAAATACTTCGTTATAAATAACATTAGTTGTTGTATCCACAATCTTTTCGTTCCCGTCACATATCAAAATATTCAAACCATCACGATTAATTACTCTGGACAAAGCAACATACAATTGACCATGACTAAAAACAGGTCTTTCCAGAAACAGCCCAACATGAGAGAGTGATTGACCTTGACTTTTGTTGATAGTCATTGCATATGATACAACCGACGGAAATTGTCTTCTTTGGAAATTGAATGGTAAACGTAGATCTGACGGAGTCAACGATATTCTCGGGACAAAAACTTTTTCTCCAACATTACTGCTGTTTAAAATTTTTGCTTCCACTACATATTGACCAAGCCTTATAATAATTAACCTCGTTCCATTGCACAAACCTGCACTATGGTCGATGTTCCTTAATAACATCACTGGAACGCCAACTTTAAGACTCAATTGATAAGTTGGCAATCCTGAAGACATTATAGTATTCAAAAACTCGGTTGAATGGATGTCAGAAAATAAACTGGATCTATTCTCGGACCTACAAATTGAGTCTAAACTCAGATAAGTTTTAGCATCCGAGTGATTATGAGGGATCATGTACTCATTTCTTTTCTCCACATCATCAAGTGTTGGTGCAAGTATGGTTCTTCCTTGTAAATAACCAACATCATCAAAATGATCCGTGAATGAAGGATATATACTATCAACAATAGCCTTTACCAATTTGCCAGATGAATGCACGAGAAGGTCATCAGGAACTTTTATACTTGCAACACCATCATTATCAACTCCATAAGTCCTATCTTCAATACTTAAAATCCATTCAGAGAATTTTTTAAGCTCAAATCCACTTGGGTCATTCTCGATAGCTTTCAGGCGCATATTTTTTGTAAGCCTCAAAACCTTACAATGCAACCATAAATTTGATGAATTGATTGCCGCCATCACAATATCTTGCCTGGTACCTTTTGTAATCACCGGGAGGATCTGACGAAAATCTCCGCCCATAACAATTATTTTGCCCCCGAACGGTTGATTCAAACTATAAGGATTCTTGAACCTCATTATTGTTGGAACAAAATGATCCATAAAACAATGAACCATCACATAACTAGATTAAGAAGAGAAGAAGATAAATATGGAAGCATGTACCTGAAGAATCCATGATTGTGTTCTTGATCTTGTTCTTGAATAAATGAGAGAGTAGGGAGATAGTACTTCTAAATGATTGTGCCCACACTAGTTCTTCTTAGATGAATGAAGAATGATTTTATGACTGAATTGTAATCAATGTTAAGTGTCTCAAATGGGCTGATGGATAGCCTATATATAGATTGAGAAGGGGCACTTCATTTAGGGACTACACCCTTTCGTAAAGTTGGCGGTGAGAAGTTACCATTATGCCCATCATTTAATGGTACTTACACCTAATGGAATTCTACATATTTGGTCTATACTTTAACATTATTAAATGATTATAACATATGGAATTAAATAACACATATTATTAATCCATGTTCTAACAATCTCCCACTTGGATTAATATTAATATGTATCTTTTACTAAATAAATTCCTTAATCGTTTATAACATGAATGACAACCCTTATGTGCACGTTTATTGTCATCCAACACAATCCCGTCCATTAGTCTTATAAGTATAGGGTCTAAAGGGGCAGTCGTTGTAATTGATTCGCAACTAAACCCACATTAATCACATATATATATCCAACTAAATGACATAGATTAAGTATAGATATGTAGCATGGAATATTAATGAATATATATGAAGAACGCATATATATATTCTCCAACTAGTCCTACTTAACCAAATGAGATAAATATAAATAAAAACAACACAAAGAAATAGAAAACAACACAAACTCCCACTGATTTAAGCATTATCAAAAGTCGTTTCACCCATATGAGCAGTATGCTCGTGAAACATCAAAAGAGATTACGCTTTATAAAATGGGTCCAATAACATGGAGTTTGATCCTATAAGTTGTATATCTATTTGTTTATTTTATACTTATTTCTCTTCAATAAGAGATATAACCTTATGATGTCTTTCGACATCTCTGCATCCAGTAAAACAGAATCGAAATATCTAATGATCTTAAAATGATCCGATTTCATATACATAAGCATGTAGTTTAATGTTTTATAGGTACTTCATCATTCTTTTGGATGCAAATTAATGTTCTTCTTTCTGAATTGCATTGGTATTTGACCAAGCATCCCAATAATAAATGCAAGGTCTGGACGAGTACAGACTTGCGCATACATTAAGCTTCCTACTGCCGGTGCATAAGGGATATTTTCCATATACTTGGATTAAAATTAATTTTAGGACATTACTTTATACTGAATTTATCTCCCTTAGAGATAGGGGTATCATGTGGTTTTATAATTTTGCATGCTAAACCTTTGTAATACCTTCTATATATAGCTCTTTTGTGATAATCCTAAAATACCCTGTGAAAGATCACGATGTATTTGGATTCCTAATACAAAAGAAGTTTCACCAAGATCTTTCTTGTTTTGAGATAAATTTCTTAGTTTCCTTTAGAAGGTCCTTATCATTACTAGCAAGAAAAATATCATCCAAATATCATCCACATATAAGACCAAAATTATAAATCTACTCCCACTGAACTTATGGTACACACAATCTTCACCAAGATTTATTTCAAAACCAAATGAAAGAATAACTTGGTTAAATTTCAAGTACCATTGACGAGATGCTTGCTTAAGCCCATAAATGGATTTCTTAAGTTTACAAACTAGTTGACTTAGTTTTATCCGAATCAGTCACCATTTCTGGTTTCTTCATATAGATAGTTTCTTCAATATCACCATTGAGAAAAGATGTCTTATTATCCATTTGATGAAGCTCAAGATCATAATGTGCCACTAATGCCATAATGATCCTAAAAGAGGCTTTTAGAAGATGCCGGATAAAAATGTTTCTTTATAATCAATGCCTTCCTTTTGAGTAAATCATTTAACAACAAGACGTGCCTTATATCTTTCCACATTACCTTGCTAATCCCCTTTGGTTTTAAATATCAATTTATAACAAATAGATTTTACACCTTTAGGTAATGTGACAAAATCCCAAATGTCATTGTATTTCATTGATTTTAACTTCTCATTAATAGCATTGATCCACTTATGAGAATTAGGACTATTAATGGCTTCATGGAAGGTGATTAGATCATCTCCCACTAAACCTAAGGTGTCCTAATTCTCTGCAAGACACATATCATAAATACCGGAAATAGCATTTCTTCTAGTAGATATCCTTAAGGGCACTGGTTCATCCTCAAATTGAGGTTGTTGAATTTCCTCATGTCCAACATTCTCATGTTGTCCGTTATTTACGGGAGTCTCTATATTATTTTGAATTGTATGTTCTTGTTGAATTTCAGGTGTAATTACTTGATTTACAATAGGAACTAAAGTTTTAGGAACATAGAGTGGTTCTTCTAACTCTTCAAATTCAAAATCATTACTATTTCTCCCACTAAATTCAACATCCTCAAAGAACTTAGCATTGTCAGTCTCGAAAAATGTTCTAGTTTTCGGGTCATAAAATTTATATCCCCTAGATCTCTTAGCATGCCCTACAAAGTAACTTCCAACGGTCTTAACGTCCATACGGAGTTTTGTCGGTAACCTTTGAAGCAGCTCTATTGAGAATATATGTAGCGGTTCTTTAATGCATCTCTTATAATGAGTGAGGTAAAGAAGTACAAGAAAACATACTTACCATATCCTTAAGGATTCTATTATGTCTCTCCACTACACTATGCTAGGTTTGCTCGGCTTGGTGTAGTGAGGGACAATCCCACACTCTTCAAGATAGCGAGTATAAAGGACCCGGACGTTATTCACCTAATATGTCCAATGATTGAGACTTTACATGAAGAAAATAATGTATCCACAAAGAGAGTAATCATCCATGAATGTAATGAAATATTGTTGACCATTCCATGAAGGGTTAGTGAATGATCCACAAATGTCCATATGAATTAGTTCTAAGATGTTTGACACTCTCAAAGATCCTATTTCCTGTAATGTTTGTAAATTTTTCTTTAAAATGCTTAATGCAAAAGGTTTTATCCGGAGTATCAAGTTGTTTTAGGATTCCCTCTGACATAAGCTTTATCAATTTTCCCTTTGGAGATATGACCCAAATGTCTATGTCATAGAATACAAGAATTTTCACTTGATAACTTTTGCTTAGTGCCTTTAGTTTTGGTTTCATTATTATGGGACTCATTCATTTTCTTGACTATATCATGTATATTAAGATTATCGATATATGACAAAGTACAAGTACCGACAAGATTGGAATTTAAAATAAAGATCACATTTATTATTACCAAAAGAACAAGAGTAACCTTCCTTGTCCAAAATTGTGATAGATATTAAATTCCATCAAAAGATGGTACAATGAATGTATTATTTAAAACAAAATAATACCCAGTACTTAGCATTAATCTAAAAATCCCTATGCCTATAACTTCAACCGGATTTCCAGCTTCCATATAGATGTTTCTCTCATCTTTACTGGAAATTCGGTAATTCAGGCAACCCTGCATACATGACCTAATGTTTGTTGTTGCAACAGAATACAACCACCATGTATATCAAGGAATTGAAACCAATATTTGCCTTAGTACAAACAAGACCAAGTGACTTACCATTCTGAATTCGCCATTCGCGATACTTATGGTAGTCGTTCTTCATGCGAGTAAGGTCCTTACAAAAGAAGCATTTCTTGACTTTATGACCCTTAAATGATCCCTTATGCTTCTTACTTGCAACCGCAATTTCCTTCCCTCTTCTCTTAATCCCACGAGAATAAGTGAATGTTGAGTGAGTACTTTCTAATTTAAGATATTTCATCATATCTTCCTCTAATGTCATATGTGAAAGTAATCCGTTAATATTCCACTTGTACTTTCGACATTTATAGGTCACTTCAAAAGGACCAAATTGAGGAGGAAGATAGATCAAAACTAAGTGCACGAGCAAATCTTCCGAAATCTCTAACTTACGTGCCTTTAGTTTGATCGAAAGATGAAATAATTCAATAATGTACTCCCGAAGATTTTCGTCACCCTTGTACCGTATGGAAACAAGTTTCCACAAGAATTCAAAGAAAAACTCAGCATTTTCAATCTCAGAGTCATTGTCCAAAAATGTATTTGAAACTGCATTTTCCATGATCATTAGACTCACGCGGTTGGACCGTTCCCATTGCTCAACATTTTTCCGTTCTATAATGGTATTTCCTTTAGTGAGAGCAGCGGGACTTGATTCCCCTAATGCGTGATCGATGTCCATATTGCCTAAGATCATCGTTATATTATTTTTCCAAGTTTTAAGTTTAGTCCCAGTAAGCAAAGATACATTGTTTATGGCAGTAGTTACGGATGAAGCATTAATCAAATCTGAGGGAAAAGAACAAGATGAAACATAAAACATATATAAGAATCTACACAATGATTAATTATATCAAATGAATTCCATCAAAATAAAAGATAATCAATATGACATCAAGACTAATCTTTGGATTGCGAATTGACTCACAATTTGATTTATCTTAGGGTAAACAAATAGCTTAAACAATACACTTTAAATACTTGCCTTCCTTTGGCCCGGTTCAAGTATAGAAAATGCCCTAAAGTTTAAGGTACTTGTTACCCGGCAATAAAGAATACAAACAATTTATTTTAAACACTCGCCTTCCTTTGGGATGGTACAAAGTATTTAAAATAACCAAATGTTTTATTCAATTATTACCCCATGAATGCAAATACTTAGTCAACAACAAGGTCTCCTTTGGGAAACAAGCATGTTATCACATATCAATATTTACATTCATCTTTTAACAATGTTCTAACAATCTCCCACTTGGATTAATATTAATATTTATCTTTTACTAAATAAATTCCTTAATCATTTATAACATGAATGACAACCCTTATGTGCACATTTATTGTCATCCAACACAATCCCGTCCATTAGTCTTATAAGTATAGGGACTAAAGGGGCAGTCATTGTAATTGATTCGCAACTAAACCCACATTAATCACATATATATATCCAACTAAATGACATAGATTAAGTATAGATATGTAGCATGGAATATTAATGAATATATATGAAGAACGCATATATATATTCTCCAACTATTCCTACTTAACCAAATGAGATCAATATAAATAAAAATAACACAAAGAAATAGAAAACAACACAAACTCCCACTGATTTAAGCATTATCAAAAGTCGTTTCACCCATATGAGCAGTATGCTCGTGAAACATCAAAAGAGATTAGGCTTTATAAAATGGATCCAATCCATGATTGTGTTCTTGATCTTGTTCTAGAATAAATGAGAGAGAGTAGGGAGATAGTACTTCTAAATGATTGTGCCCACACTATTTCTTCTTAGATGAATGAAGAATGATTTTATGACTGAATTGTAATCAATGTTAAGTGTCTCAAATGGGCTGATGGATTGCCTATATATAGATTGAGAAGGGGCACTTCATTTAGGGACTACACTCTTTCGTAAAGTTGGTGGTGAGAAGTTACCATTATGCCCATCATTTAATGGTACTTACACCTAATGGAATTCTACATATTTGGTCTATACTTTAACATTATTAAATGATTATAACATATGGAATTAAATAACACATATTATTAATCCATGTTCTAACAATTATATCTCGTAAAGTTCTATCAAGGGCTTCAAAACAATGCCTGTGAACCATTGGTTCCTCGTCCCAAATGATAAGCTTGGTTCTGATCATTAGCTCAGCAAGTGGGCTACCCTGTTTTATGTTGCATGTTGAATCCTCATACAAAATTAATGGAATGGAAAATCTAGAATGACTAGTTCGACCATTGGGCAGCAAAAGAGACGATATTCCACTGGATGCCACATTCAAAACTATATCACCTTTTGATCTTAAAGAAGCCGAAAGAATCCTCCATAAAAAGTTTTACCTGTACCACCAGAACCATACAAGAAAAAAACTCCTCCATTACCGGCCTCAAAACTCTCCATGATTGTATCATATGCATGTTTCTGATCATCCGTACACGATCCCAATAATTTATTGTCTTTCGTTAGTAAGTCACTATCATAGTTCATTTCATCCAATATTAAACGATTGTTGAACATTGACGAATCATAATCAGCAGGATATGGCATAGTTGGGAAATATTTAAGACTTTTACCTCTGTTTCGCAATATCTTTTCAATCTCCAGAATAGTGAAGTTTTTTATTTCTTCCGCACTAAGTTGCAAGCCTAGGATATTTAAAAAAAATCATATAATTATATAATTATTAGTCGTAAAATGAGTTAAATATGCATTAAAATTTATAAAATTAATTGTAATAGAAGTAATAAAATTTACCTTGATGTTCTAAAACTCGTCTCCGCATATAGATAATATTTTAGACAAATAATCTTAGAAACTTTCCCATACATACTCAGGTCGAGAAAGAGATCCAGACATCAGCAATGTAACAAACAGGCTTCTCAACTGATGGGCAGATCCCTAGTGGCTTGCTTCTACGATACCATCAATGTAATCTTTATCATCATCTAGCAATCCTAGAGCATAGCAAGCATCTCTAAAAGATGGATACTCATGACCATCAACAGTTCTTATATCCACATAAGAAGTTGGCCCCCGAATAATATTCAATAATTTTCTCAAGTAATACAGCTTTTCTTGTCCAGGTACAACAAAAAAATGCGGCCTATTTTGAAACCACGTGCCATTTCTTTCCTTCCTCATCCAATCAAGCTTGGTAGGAAACTCTACATAGGTCAATTTCCATGATATATCCTTATACTTCTTGCTTGCATCCAACCATGCAGTGAACATACTTTCTCTTGATGTTGGACGATCAACTAGTTCATCAATCTCATCATCATCATCGAAAACAACGTTTTGTTCACCCTCCGGATGAAATGATAATTTCTCAACAGAAGGGTTCCTATAATGGATATCATAACCTAACAACCTCCATGTGGCCTCACAAGGTGATATATACCGGCAATCCAAGTAATTTTCTATCTCATCAACGTTTTTTTTCTCTGCATTAGCATCAGCACTTTGACAAAACTTGGTAGTAACTCTATCCTGACCTTTACTTACGTACTTGCAAAGATATTTGATCGATCGAGATTGATTACACCATTCAAAATTAATGTGAGCCCCATGATTCATCAATAATTTTCGATTGTGAGGGTCAATATACCTGTTGTCAAGATGTGTTCCCTTCACAACTATTGTTCGTCCGTTGTCGGGACGCTTATAGCCCGGATAACCATCTTCATCAATAATCGTTTTCTCAGAAAACTTTTTTGGGAAATATTTACTGCAACGGCCCTCAACCATGCATGGAGAGTTCGGTCGAGCTTTGCCACAAGGACCATGCAACATTAACTCTTGTATTGCCGCATAATAATTGGGATCAGTAGACACATCTGGAATCTCAGCAGAAATGATATTATCAATTCTTTCTACCGTAGGATGAGTTCCATTTTCCAACCAAAGGATGATGTGAACATGGGGTAAACCACGCTTTTGCCACTCAATTGTATAAATAAATGGAAAAAGAATTTATTATTAGTATTATTTTTTATATTGAAAATGTACAAATATAACATTTTAATCTATATAATGAAATTTAAAGAAAAGCTATGTATAGTTGAGATTAAGAAGTACCTGCTCTCACTATACCAAATATTTTCTTACGTCGAAGATCATTCATGAGAACATCAAACTTAGCTTTAAAAATTCTACACATGATATCTGGCCTATCTTCAGGTTGCAAACCCTTGGTTTGTAGAAATCGAACTATCTCAGGCCACTTCGGATTACATGTAAAGGTAATTAAAAGATTAGGATATCCGAAAAATCTGCATATGGCCATTGCGTCTTGATAATTTTGAATCATATATCGAGCACTTTAGGTATAGCTAGATGGCAAACAAATTCGTTTGCCACGTGACGCTGGATCCCTTTCACCTTTCAACAGAGCATCAGTCAAACCATTGTACATTTCACATCTCAGTTGTTTTTGATGAGTTCTTATGTAAGTTAAACGACCAGTTTCAACAATTGTAAAAGCATCCACCAAAATTTGTTGAAATAGCCTCCTTGAGAAAAAAAGTTTTGGTGATTCGGAATCCCTTACATGAATTCTGTAGGCAAAAAATTCCCTCATAGTAAACTTTTAACGACCACCATCATTTGATTCTAAATCTACACCGTGGTGTAAAATATCTTCTCTATAACCATCTTGACCAAATATAAAAATTAATGGGTACTGCAAACCTAAGTACGAAGGGTGCAGTTTGGTAATCCTTTTTAGCAACTCAGTCCGTGTCTCGACAACAATATCCCTATCACCAGTCAGAGTATCAAAATCACCAACCAACAATAACGCAACATCATCCTTTTGTGGAAGGTCATAACATCTACCATCAGATTTACGTCTTCCAATAAGCCTGAGCTTGACATTGCTTTCTACATTTTGATGAAATGAATCTCGTACAATTCTAAACGACTTCACGAGAATATTGTGGTCATCAAGTATATTCTTCAAGTCATTGACAATTTCTTCATGCAAATTGCT
The DNA here is from genome assembly GCA_022495995.1 of Adenophora triphylla var. japonica. Taxonomy (NCBI): domain Eukaryota; kingdom Viridiplantae; phylum Streptophyta; class Magnoliopsida; order Asterales; family Campanulaceae; genus Adenophora; species Adenophora triphylla. The sequence goes on from JAFEMH010000428.1 coordinate 445,800, forward strand.
TCTACATGGATCTTCTCTAAAAGATGATTAAAAAAAAAAAAGATATTAGCAATATAGTCTTAATCTATGGGTGGAAATAGATGCTTTATATTTTTTCTAGTACGTACTTACTTAATACAATGCATTCTGTTTTGTATTTCAAGATCGGTATCATAAATATAAAGCTGGACGAATTTTGGAGGCTTTCCTTCTGGTGGTATCAAACTACCTATGTAGTGATGATTTTGACCATATAACTTCCACACGGGTGGACTGTTTCCTTTATTAATTCCGTAATAAACTTTACCTCCCATAGAAGTAAATGAAACCATCATGTTTTACGAACGGATATTTGACGTGAAATCCTACTTTTCTCGTTGTTTCCGTAAGTAACTCCTTGAATAATGAACGTGGTTCTGGCATCGGTGGCAATTGTACCTTGCCTTTCATACAACATCCTAAAAAATTGGGATTCGTAATATTCTTGTATCGTTTATTCAATCTCTCCTCATACAAAAAATTTGCATAGCAATATTGACATTTGCTAGAAGGATCCCCCAAGTCTATGTATTCTGTTCAACATTAAAATGTGGAAAATAAATTTACAAAAAAAAAATATATGGTTATAAAAAAATTATATAATGGCCTTTAATAACAATTATTATAAGAAAGGGATAAAATATACTTGTACTATAATCTAACCTCGTGTGAAATATGAATTTTTATCAACATTTAAGTTGGTACATATCGGGAGAGATATCATCGAACCTAAAATTTTTAAGGAAAACAAATAGAATTCAAATTTATTGAAACTAATAATAAACAACATTATTTTCAATTAATATTTTAAAAAATATTAGAATTTAGATAAATACTTTTTGACATTCTATTTTTTTTTTAATAGGTTTGAGAACGGAACTTAGACCACCTTCTTCATTTTGTGAATCCAAAATAGTAGAAGAAATAGTTCCTGCAATTGATTTGAATAATAAAATTTATGCATATAAATTAAAAAGTATTTATAATTCAAATTATTTTTATAAATAATCCTAAATATAAACTTAAAATAAGATAGTACCCTACTTGCAACATTTGTAAACGTTCGTTTCTTTTTTATTGCTCTAGCAATAGAATTTGAAGAATTCACTGTAATAGTTGAGTCAAATGCCAATGAAGGAGTCGTACCTAGAAAATATGTTAAAAAACATAAAAAAAAAATTATCAATTGTATTAAATAATACAATACAATATAAATTTACATTTATTCCCGCTATTTGATGAATCTTCGTCAATCGTAAGATCAATTACAGTTGAATTAGTTAGACCTTCAAAATAAAAAAATATGAAAAAAACAATAGAGATTAACAAAAACACTAAGTATTTATAGAGGACCATATAAAAAATAATACATGGACTAAATTAAGTTAAAGATACAATACCCTTTCTTTGCAATCCCTTATCAGTAAGAAATTGAAGTTTGGAAATTGGGCTCAATTGTCCATTTATTGAGGCTAAAATTTGCAAAGACTGTGGGCTCCTATCCAATGAAAATTGAAAGGCTTTTCTCGGTATTTTACTCGGTAGAATATTTCCTGGATAAAATATTGATTAACATTTCGTAAGGATAAAATTATAAGATAATATATATATATATATATATATATATATATATATATATATATATATATATATATATATATATATATATATATATATATATATATATATATATATATATATATATATATATATATATATATCTATCTATAGTATAAATGGAGGGTGTCCAACTCAGCAAGTGTACAGTACAATGAACAGTAGCATCCGCCGACATTACCATTTTGCCCTCACTTTTTTGTCCTTTTCCCATTTTGCCCTTAAAAAAATATATATATATATTTTTTTTAATTTAACGAAAACATCTTTAGACTATACCTGCGTCTCCGTTTCTTCTCCATCCAAACAACTCTGCCGCTCCACGTCTATTGAAATACCATCACGACCACCAGTGAATCCTCCGGCGATGTCAACGGTTGATTTCTGATCCTGTAAAGCAATCATCTTTTCAAACAAAAGAATCCCCATGTCCTGCACTTCCTTCATCTTTTCGAAAACCCAATCTATCAAATCGTTTCCGGCGATGTTAATTTTGAAGCGGGAAGAACTCAATTTTACTCCGGCGGAGAGTAGATAAAAAAACTGTTGTTTGCTGGTAGTATAGTTGGGTCGGAGCAAAGGAGGTTTGGGATTTTGATTTTTTGACTTGAGATTTTGACTTAAAAAGGAGTGAGAAGGGTGGGGATGTGGAATCCACGTCAGCAGCATACGAAGTTCTGAGCCACAAGTTTTGTTGTTGCCTCTTCCAAATGTCAAATTTCTCATTTTGTCCTCACTAAGTTGTTCGCTTTTCATTTTGCCCTTTTAAAAAAAAAAATATACTTGAAATTCAAAGAAGTAATCAAACATTATCAATCCTACATAAAGTTACTGTCATGTTATTCGATAACGGTTGACTGGAACCAATGTAACATGTATTTTCACCTCTCCCTGCTGATATATTCGATTGCGGCAAAATATTTTCTACATTTAAATCTGTGAGTTAAATATTCTAAAAAAATAATTTTGATATATAAATTCTATATAAAAAATATAAATGTACTAACATATAATATTTTGACAAATGCATAAATAAAAATGTTTTTTTACTATTTATCAAATAAATCTTAGCCTATTGGGCCAAAATAAGCCCATTGGACTATTGGGTCACTGACCAATTAAAGATCATGAAATAACTTGTGGTATAAATAGAATAAATCTTCAACCGTAACCCTATTTTAACATTTTCATGCGACGCTCCATCTCGCCACTCTCTCTCTAAAGCGCCGCTCCATCTCTCCTCTCTCTCTAAACCGCTCCATCTCTCCTCTCTCTACACCGCTACATGTCTCCTCCCTCTATCTACAGCGCCGCTTCATCTTATACTCTCTAACTACTGCGCCGATTTCCATACTTTTGTCTCTTTGCCCGATTTCAGTAAACGGCGATATTAATCGGGTAGAATCACTCAAAACGGGCAATATTAATGGGTATAATCACTTTTGCATCAAATCCAAGCTCGTTGTTACAATAATTTCAGAGCCGTTCTCAAGATCTGAGGTAATTTTCAAAAGAAAATCATTGTGCTGAATTTTTGATGCAAATATGTTTATTAAATCTAGAGTTCGTTTATGTATAAGTGAATCCGTGTCTGAATATTGTCCTAAAATCAGATCTGTAAAAATTGTGTTAGTGAATTTATTGTTTTTGATTAAAAATATTTGTTGAATCTAAGGATAGATGGATCTGAATATTGTCGTAAAACCAGATCTGTAAAATTTGTTGATATATCAATACAAGAAAAAGAGGAATATGCGATGGCCTATTGCGATGGCAAAAAAAGCCGTCGCAATAGTGTGAATGTGTGCCCAAATTCTAAATTTTTGTTTTTAGATCGGATTCACGCGAGTTTGAAAACATTCGGTTTAATTTGAAAAACGGAGTCGCCACGCCATTTTGATTTCCTCAAAACTTTGAAAAAAGGGATTTTAGGGTTCGGAGGTTAAGTTACCCCTTGGGAAGAACGGATCGTCGTTCACCCAAGGTGCCTTGCCGTGGCAAGTCTCCCTAGATTCCATTTCTCGTGCTTGCTTGCGTGCTTTCTTGTGTGCATGTGTTGAAAAGAGAGGGGGGAATGTCCCAAGTTGTCTTTCGGACGTACAAACCATTTAATTGGTTGTCGCTCGGGATTCCTTGGATTTTTATGTGTTCGGGACTTTGATCCCGTCCTCATTTTGAACTTGTGATCATCGCTATTTGACTTTGGGTCTTGCGTGATCGAGAGAAGGACTCTCTTTTAGAATCCAAAATGGGGTTCTTTAGGAAAGGAGTGACCTTAGCCCATCAATCCTACGCCTTGAGACGATTGAGCTTACATGGGAGCTATCATGCTCGTCTCAAGCGATAATCGGAGATATAGGTTTAAGGTTTATCCCTTTCTAAAGAGATTGTGGCACCTTTAATGGAAGAAATGATGTAAAGATAGGATCTTTACATCGGTCCATTCCGAAGGTTGCTAATGGGGACATGGGGGAATGCATGTTAAAAATGACATTTTTAGTGAAAAGATGACATTTTTTTTTGGGTGCAAATGATGCTTTTGATTGCAAATGATGCTTTTTGATGTAAAGAAAGGATTTTTATGCAAAGGATGCATTTTTATGTATAAAATTGAAATTGAGTTTTAGGGTGCAAAGGATCCAATTTGAATATAAAGATTATATTTTTATATGCAAATGATGCATAAAGATATCATTTTTATGTAAAAAAGGGGCTTTTAGGTGCAAAGGATGCACCTTTAACTCAAAGATTACATTTTTATGGGCAAAGGATGCTTATTTCATGCAAAGGATGCAAAGGGGGAGGGGGTATGATTTATATGAATAAAGATAGGATCTTTAACAACAAATACCAAGTCCCAAGCAAGATAATAGCAATATATGAATGCAAGGAGCAACTATATCACATAGAACAAGTATAATGCAAGGTAAGGGAGTGAGAGATTACCAATGGTGGTGACCTCTTCTTCTTTGGATCTTGCCTAGTGGATGGACCAACTTGGAAGGCTTCAAGGAGGAGGGAGGTGGCTTCTTGGCACTCTTCAACTTCTTGGATTTTCGCAATAGGGCTTGAACAGAGCTTTTGGTACTGAATATGGTATGTTGTTCTTTTGTTTTGTTTCTTTTTGATGGGTAGAGGAGGGCTCTATTTATAGGCAGTCTGGATAAGGCTAATGAGGTCGTGCGGCTAGGAGTTCCCTCCTAATGCAGCCGTGCGGCATTATCCTGTGTGACTCAGCATGTTTCTAGAATCATGCAAGGTGGCACTTCTAGAAGGTTTTTGGTATTAAGAAAAACGTGTTTCTTTAATTTCAATCAGTCCCTTCATTCCTTGGAAGGTTCGGAACAGTTCCGGAATTGCTCCCGGACTTTAGGAAAGTTTGGGAAATTGCCGGAAAACTTAACCGGAAGGCATGAGCCAGATTTGGGTACTTACAGAAGCCCCTCAGCAACGTCACTTGCAGGGCGAGTGGGGTTGTCGATAGAAAAGGATCCGATCTGGCGAATGCCGAGACGGATTAGGTGACAAAGGTGGTCGAGTGGCTGAACCTTTGGGAGGCTACCTACGTATCCCGGAGGAATCAAGCTAGGCCATAGTTCAGAAAAGATCCGCACGGGAATAGCGGAGAGAAGCTGGTCTCTTGCTGGGAAAATAGAAGAGAAAGTGACCTAGGAGGTCAGGCGATTGATCCTACTGGGGATATGCTAGAAGTGACCGATGTGGTCGAATATCTGAACCTCTATGAGGGGCTACTTCACCACCGAGGAGTGATGAATGACAAAGGGGTGACCAATGTGGTCTGATGGCTGGACCTTTATGAAAGGCTGCCTCACCACTAAGGAGCGGTGATGGAAAAGGGTGACCACTACGGTCGGATGGTTGGACCTTTATGAAAGGCTACCTACGTATCCCTGAGGAATCAAGCCTTGATCGTAGTTCAAGTCTCACTAGATAGTTAGGAACGATGTCTAGGATCCTTGAGGTTTTGACAATTAATGGAGGTTGTCACCTGATTGACAATTAATGGAGGTTGTCACCTGAAGAAACTGAAACTTACGTCGCTATCAAGTAGATAGATGTAGCTTAAGTTTGGAGAACTTGAGCGTACTTCACTATCTGTGATAGAGGTAGATTAAGTTTGGAGAACTTGAGCGTACTTCACTATCTGTGATAGAGGTAGCTTAAGTTTGGAGAACTTGAGCGTACTTCACCATCTGTGATAGAGGTAGCTTAAGTTTGGAGAACTTGAGCGTACTTCTCAATCCGTGATAGAGGTAGCTAAAGTTTGGAGAACTTGAGCGTACTTCTCAATCCGTGATAGAGGTAGCTAAAGTTTGGAGAACTTGAGCGTACTTCTCAATCCGTGATAGAGGTAGCTAAAGTTTGAAGAACTTAAGCGTACTTCACAATCTCTTTCGAATCAGAGATAGAGGTACACCTTATTTTAATTCTAACAGAGATAACAGAGATTTTTGGGAGAAATTTATATGATTCGGGAAATTTATACGGTCTTACGGACTGGGTAATTTATAGCCTTCCGGGCTTAGGATGATGATTTGGGAAAATCGTTATTCCATTTGGAGATAACGGGAAATTTCCCGGATGAGACGTTATCCCATTTGGTGATAACGGAGATCACGAGAGATAGCGAAATGTTATTCCTTCATTCGGGAATAACGGAGATCACGAGAGAGATCGAAATGTTATTCCTACCTTCAGGAATAACGGAGATCGAAAGAGATAGCGAAATGTTATTCCTTCATTTCGGGAATAACAGATATCGCGAGAGAGGTCGAAATGTTATTCCTTCCTTCGGGAATAACGGAGATCGAAAGAGATAGCGAAATGTTATTCCTTCATTCGGGAATAACGAAGATCGCGAGAGAGGTCGAAATGTTATTCCTTCCTTCGGGAATAATGGAGATCGAAAGAGATAGCGAAATGTTATTCCTTCATTCGGGAATAACGGAGATCGCGAGAGTGGTCGAAATGTTATTCCTTCCTTCGGGAATAATGGAGATCGAAAAAGGTAACGAAATGTTATTCCTTCATTCGGGAATAACGGAGATCGCGAGAGATAGCGAAATGTTATTCCTTCATTGTGGAATAACGGAGATCGAAAAGAGAGCGAAATGTTATTCCTTCATTCTGGAATAACGGAGATCGCGAGAGAGCGAAATGTTATTCCTTCATTCTGGAATAACGGAGATCGCGAGAGGGGTCGAAATGTTATTCCTTCATCCTGGAATAACGGAGATCGAAAGAGGGCGAAATGTTATTCCTTCATTTGGGAATAATGGAGATCGCGAGAGATTGAAATGTTATTCCTTCCTTCGGGAATAACGGAGATCGAAAGAGATAGCGAAATGTTATTCCTTCATCCTGGAATAACGGAGATCGCGAGAGGGCGAAATGTTATTCCTTCATTTGGGAATAACAGAGATCGAAAGAGAGCGAAATGTTATTCCTTCATTCTGGAATAACGGAGATCGCGAGAGAGCGAAATGTTATTCCTTCATTCTAGAATAACGGAGATCGCGAGAGAGGTCGAAATGTTATTCCTTCATCTTGGAATAACGGAGATCGAAGGGGAGCGAAATGTTGTTCCTTCATTTTGGAATAACGGAGATCGCGAGAGAGCGAAATGTTATTCCTTCATTCTGGAATAACGGAGATCGCGAGAGAGCGAAATGTTATTCCTTCATTCTGGAATAACGGAGATCGCGAGAGAGCGAAATGTTATTCCTTCATCTTGGAATAACTGAGATCGAAAAAGGTCAAAATGTTATTGCCTTCTCGCAATAACTGAGATTTTTAACAAGAATTGTTATCCCATTTGGCGATAACGGAAGGTTTCCTGGAGGAGACGTTATCTCATTTGGCGATAACGGAGGATTTCCCGGAGGAAACGTTATCCCATTTGGCAATAACGGAGGATTTTTAGGAGATAACATTATATCCATTTGGATGTAACGGGAAAACTTGGGAGAAAGTGTTATTCCATTTGGAGATAACGAGAATATTTTGGGCAAAAGTATTTCCTATTTTGATTTGGTAATCATTTAAGGTTATTTTTCTTTGTGCATGTCACATGAGCCACGGGCTGACTCTTTTGTGGAAAGGCAATATGAGAGGAGTTTTATGAAAGAATGTGTTTGGATGCATGTGTTTGGGAACTGTTTGAGACAGGTTTCGAGCAGGTGGGGTCGTATCCCTTGGGTGCGGACTGAACTACTGCTGTTGTTGCTGAGATGTTGTCAATGTGGACTAGAATTCCCTCTTGGGCTGAGACTGGGTTTAAACCTCGGGTCTTGATTAATGTTCCTTTCTCACACTCTGACACTTGAAGTTGATGCTGACAGACTTTTAGAACCAAAGACTAAAGCAGGTGTCGAAGTGACCAAACCTCTCTTCTAGGGGTGGATGTGACTTATCGAAGCCCCGATCTGAGGAAAAATTTCTGCAAAGCCCCATGTCTTATTAAAGAAAGGAATGATCCTTTCATTGGCAAAGCCCCGGTCGCAAAGCCCCGGTTGGACGAACTGAGTAGGCGAAGTCTTAGGTTTCGAAGAAGTGACTTAGTGAAGCCCCAGTCTAGCAAAAATCCCAATATGATTGGTACTGCGAAAGTGATCCTGAGGTTAATCTAACCAAGACTGAATCCATCTTGTGACATAGTGAGGAACCCAATGCGGACCTCAAAAATGGCTAAAGAAGCCCCAGTCTAAAGAAACGGCTTGGCAAAACCCCCAACCTTGAAGAGTTTCAAGGCAGCCCTAATGCAAATTGTAGCAGAAAAGGGAAAAACCTATCCTTCCGTATTTACTTCCTTATTTTCTTTAGTCGCTCAGTCAACCTTAAGAAGATGTGGACGAAGAGAAGAATTTTAGGAAGATATATACATGCAGGGGCATATTTTTCAAAAGGCGGGAATAGATCCCAATTTTGTGTTATCTTGATGGCCTTATTCGATGTAGGCACAAAAACTCGCTTTGGGTTTGACTCTTTTGAGAGAGTATAAGCGTAGAAAGGTTGGTAAAAGTGTATGGAAGCCCCTGCTGACAGAAAATCAGTGTTTAGCACTATTTTTCCTAAGATGTAGAAAGAGAAGACTTGTCAAGACATCTGAAAACTTGTTTTATTTACAATGATCACAAGATTGCTTAAAACCCTTTATTAATGTTCGGGCTATTCAACCACTAATCTCGATATGAAAAAAACATTCTTGTTAATCATGAGGAGAAAGTCAACCAATGTCGTGGATCAAGGTTGGCTGGTGTGAAAGAAACGTTTGTTTATAGGGAGGTCATTGATGAGACCGGGTTTTTCTGGAATTTGAATATGCTTATGGGAAAGGTCACTGATGAGATCGAATTTTCGGGAACTTGAATGGGTTTATGGGAAAGGTCATTCGATGGGACCGGATTTTCTGCGATTTGGATATGTTTATGACCGGACCATTTCTGGTTGCCTACGTTCCCCTCATTGTGAGGAGCTCAGGTCGCCGTAGTTCGGCTTTGGCCGGATTGTATTTGGCTTTGGGAAATGGGATTTGTGGTTCCTTTAGTGAAAAGGCTCGGATGAAAAGGTTGGATGATGAGGCATGAGCCTCGGGATGATTCCTTAACCAAGTCATCTTTGGATGGTTGCTTCTGATTTTCGTCTTTCAATTGGGGGAGAAAGGATTTACATGTGCCTAAAGGCTTATGAGATGCTTTCCGTTCTTGAGCTATCGAACGGTTTGATTATGTGATATCGAATCACAAACTTCGTTCTTCAACTTGCTTGAACTCTAGGCCTTGATCGATGAACGAGCGAAGACCCTCTTTTGGTATCCACACATTTGAATGAATTCAAGAACGATTTCTTGATGATTGCTAGATCTAAACCTTTGAAGTATATTGAGAGTATTTTGTTGTGAATTTTGCTTGAAAATTTTGGCTAGACAATTAGGGTTGACAGACCTCTCATATTTATACTACATTAGCATGAATACGTTTCCTAATCGAATTAGGAGAACAGGCTGTCAAACGCGTCGGGTGGCTTATTATGTCGCGCGGTATACTCAGCCCATGGCTAAGTATATCGCGTGACAAAGGTAGCCAGATACAGAAACTCTCAATCATTCTTCCTCTGGTTTAACCAATTCATTCTAGTTGTGTGTGAGCCAATAGGATTATATTATGTTGGCAATGAGTTCGATCATTTCGAACCTCATAAGACATAAGCGGACTCTAGCAAGCCATTATGTCTACCCAAATAATATAACGTAAGAGTTCACGTTTCCAATAGTGTACTTCCATTTCTCCCTTTGTCTCACGATGTTATATTGAACACAAGTCATGGTCCTTGTAAACTTGTCTTTGTTCAATGTTTTCTCGATTCTTGAGTATAATGATAATTCCAATCATATTGGGGTACGGCCATACACTTTCATCATTATCACTCATCGAGGGGCCCAAGCAAAACATCTCTCTTCCGAGGGACAAATTCCATATTGACTTATCATCCTTCCCATCATGAATCCGATCATGCCAAAGATAGCCTTTATAGATATCGTGTTAAGATACCGTTTGACTAAAATCAAACATGACTTTCATCATATGTAAGGTCATGATAATCTCAGGTTTAGGGACTAAATGAAGTAACCTTATGAGGTTTAATTATGACATTTGACCATGACATAAATCTCATGCGGGTCATGTCCAGTCACTTGTTCTCTAACAAGTACCCATAATTTCAATGTGAATCTCTATGCATATAATCATCACATGATTATCCATTGACAATTATAGTAATTATTCTCTTAATAATTAGGGACGGAGATTATTATAAACAAATATACAAAACAAATAATAATCAAATGATAAACATCTCATATAATAATAAATAATGTCAACACATAAGTCTATCAATCACAGGCCTAGGGCATAACACTATCAGTCTCCCACTTGCACTAGGCCCAATCTACCATGTATCGAATACCCATGGACCTAACATGACTATCATGCTTAGCTTGCGGGAGAGCCTTAGTTAATGGGTCCGCCACATTGTCATCAGTGTCTACTCTGCATATCTTAATGTCTCCCCTTTCACATATCTCACGGATAATGTGGAAACGTCGAAGTATGTGTTTGGTTCTCTGGTGTGACCTTGGTTCCTTTGCTTGTGCAATGGCGCCATTGTTATCACAGTAAAGTTTAATAGGATCTCTGATGCTTGGAACGACTTCCAAATCACTAATGAACTTCTTGATCCAAACTGCTTCCTTAGCTGCATCAGATGCCGCTATGTACTCAGCTTCGGTTGTAGAATCAGCGACGGTACTTTGCTTGGAACTTTTCCAACGCACAGTACCTCCATTAAGCGTAAACAAAAATCCAGACTGCGATCTGAAATCATCTTTGTCGATTTGGAAGCTAGCATCTGTGTAGCCTTTTACTACAAGATCTTCTTCCATTCCTCCAAAGACCAAGAATACATCCTTAGTTCTTCGTAAATACTTAAGGATATTCTTGACTGCTATCCAATGTGGTTCGCCGGGATCCGATTGGTACCTACTCGTCATGCTTAGAGCACACGAGACATCGGGTCTAGTACATAACATAGCATACATGATAGACCCAATTGCCGAAGCATATGGAATACCATTCATTCTCTTTCACTCATCATTAGTCTTAGGACTTTGATTCTTGCTAAGAGATATACCATGTAACATTGGCAAGTTTCCTCTTTTAGAATTTTCCATTTGGAATCTTCTAAGGACTTTGTCAATGTAAGTATTTTGACTTAAACCAATCATCCTCTTGGATCTATCTCTATAGATCTTGATACCAAGGATATATGCGGCTTCGCCCATATCTTTCATTGAAAAACACTTTCCTAACCAAGACTTAACGATGTAGTGCAGAAACGTCATTTCCAATGAGTAAGATATCGTCGACATACAACACTAAAAATAGTGCTACGCTCCCACTAATTTTCTTGTATACACAAGGTTCATCTTCGTTTTTGATAAATCCAAACTCCTTGATTGCTTCATCAAAACGTAGATTCCAACTCCTTGAAGCTTGCTTCAATCCATAAATGGATTTCTGCAACTTACACACCTTGTTAGAATTTTCTGGACTGACAAAACCTTCAGGTTGTATCATGTATACATCCTCAAGTAACTTCCCATTAAGGAAAGCTGTTTTGACATCCATTTGCCATATCTCATAGTCATAATATGCGGCTATGGCAAGTAAAATTCTAATAGACTTAAGCATAGCTACAGGCGAGAAGGTTTCATCATAGTCTATGCCATGAATCTGCCTATATCCCTTAGCTACTAGCCTAGCCTTATAGGTGTGCACCTTCCCATCCATGTCGGTCTTTTTCTTGAAGACCCATTTGCACCCTATGGTTTTTACACCTTCGGGTGGATCAATCAAGTTCCAAACTAGATTATCAGCCATGGATTGTAATTCGGATTTCATGGCCTCTTGCCATTTTTCCGAATCAGGAGCGGACATCGCTTCTTGATAGCAAGTGGGTTCATCGATTTCGATTAACTCTACTTCATCACTTTCCGTAACGAGAAATCCATATCTCTCGGGTTCGGATCGTGACCTACCACTTCGGCGAAGAACTTGTGCATCTTGAACCGGTTCCACAACTGTTTGTGAACTTGGTTCAGTTTCTACCATTGGTTCAATGTTGTTTTCGGGTTCTCGAATTTCTTCGAGACCTATTTTACTCCCACTGGTTCCTTTGCGAAGAAACTCCTTTTCTAAGAAAGTACCATTTCGAGCAACAAACACTATGTTCTCGTTTCGGTTGTAGAAATAGTATCCTTTGGTTTCCTTAGGATATCCCACGAAAACACATTTATCAGATTTAGGTGCTAGCTTGTCGGAAGTTAACTTCTTGACATATGCATCGCAACCCCAAATCTTCATGAAAGACAAACTAGGTTTTCTTCCATGCCACATCTCATATGGGGTCTTTTGAAACGATTTGGTAGGAACTCTGTTTATAGTAAAAGCAGCAGTTTCTAGTGCATGTCCCCAAAAGGATAAAGGAAGCTCAACTTGACTCATCATAGAACGAACCATGTCCAACAAAGTTCTATTCCTCCTTTCAGACACACCATTCCATTGTGGTGTTCCGGGTGGAGAGAGTTCTGAAACGATTCCACAACTCTTAAGATGGCTGTCAAATTCTTGGCTCAAATATTCACCACCTCGATCGGATCGAAGTACCTTAATAGTTTTGCCAAGTTGATTTTGCACCTCATTTTGAAATATTCGAAATATCTCAAACGATTCACTTTTATGTTTCATTAGATAAACATATCCAAATCTACTATAATCATCAGTGAATGTTATGAAGTACCGAAATCCTCCCCTAGCATCGCTACTCATAGGCCCACATACATCGGTATGTATGAGTCCTAATAAGTCGCCCGCCCTTTCACCGGTTTTGGTAAATGGGTCCTTGGTCATCTTGCCAAGTAAACAAGATTCGCATGTCTCATAAGATTCATAATCATGTGAGTCCAAAAATCCATCTTTGTGGAGTTTAGAAATGCGTTTCTCGTTTATATGGCCAAGACGACAATGCCATAAGTAAGTGTGGTTTACATCATTGGGTTTAGATCTCTTGTTAATGTTATAGACATCATTATCACGATTTTCAATGTCAAGAATATAAAGGCCATTGAATGAAATAGCAATACAATAATGCATCTCACTCTTGTAAATAGAAAATTTCTTATCACATATAAGAAAATTAAAACCTTCATTATCCAAACATGAAATCGAAATAATATTCCTACTTAAAGCTGGAACGTAATAACAATTGTTCAAAACAAGTATTAGTCCACTAGGTAAAGTAACTTCATAAGTTCCTATGGCTAATGCAACAACTCTTGCTCCATTCCCCACACGTAGGTCCACTTCACCTTCCTTAAGCATCCTTCTGTTCTTTAGACCCTGCACATTTAAACAAATGTGAGTTCCACATCCGGTATCCAATACCCAAGAACTAGAAGTAGATAGGAATATATCTATAACAAAGATACCTGAAGTCGAAGCAACTCCTTTGCTCTTCTTCAGTGCTTCCTTGTATTTTGCGCAATTTCTCCTCCAATGTCCAATCTCATTGCAATGGAAGCAGACTGCGTCCTCTTGGGACTTGGGCTTAGCCTCTTTACGCTTGGAAGCCTCTTTGGGTTTGGCAACTTTTGCCTTAGGATTAGCAACCTTTGCCTTTACTTTACCCTTGAAACCCTTCCCCTTGTTAACCATTAGCACTTGGTCAGTTTTCTTCTCGACAATATTGGTATCCGCAGTGTTCAACATTTGAACTAACTCGGAAAGGTTTTTATTCATTCCACCCATGTTATAGTGCATTATGAAATGACTAAAACTTTTAGGTAATGAATTCAATATTATGTCGGTAGCCAACTCTTGGCTAATTGGAAAACCGAGCCTTTCAAGATGCTCAATGTGGCCCTTCAACTTGAGAGCATGGGGACCAACAGCTTGTCCTTCACTCATCTTGCATGAGGTCAAGACTGCAACTGTGTTGTACCTTTCTTGCCTAGCTTGTACTTGGAACATTTCCATCAGTCGATTGTTTAAGTCGACTGTCCCCAAGTGCTCAAGATCCTTCTGAAGGTTCTTGCACATGGCGGAGAGCATAAGGCAACCAACATCTGTAGAGTCACGCTTGTGCTTCAGATATTGTTCCCTTACTGCCCTAGCAGCATTGGCAGCAGGTTCAGGTGGAATAGGTTCCTCGAGAACGTACAGTTTTTCCTCTTGCCTTAGAACAATTCTTAGGCTACGGATCCAATCCATATAGTTTGTACCATTCTCTTCCAACTTCTCCTTCTCAAGGAGAGATCGCAGTGACATGTGATTATTGTTTGATGTCATTTATTCTACAAAAAGATATACATAAAATATGAACACGTATAAGTAAACATATTATATGAAAAGTATAATGCATTTATATAAATGCTCCCACTAAATTATACACCTTCAAATGCAAATAAGCATAATATACATTTAATGGGCTAAGATCCAACTTTAATTCAATTTCAAGTTTGCTATGGCAAACCGCTCAAAATTAAATTAATTAGGTAGAAAACATCAATCATATCACATATATGACTCTTAGATCTTTTATGAGATTCATTCAAGACATCATATGTCTAGGCATATTTTAATCTCATCTTATGCCTTGGGTCCAAAACCATTTTGATAACCCAATTAAGTTCATTCACTTTAAAACGTATAGGAACCACCATTTCCTCATCTTGCTCGCATTCGAATAGAATCAAAGCACCTTGCTATGGCAAGCCCACCCAAAACTATCCTAATGGTCTCAAGTGTTTTTAATCATGAATTGGCATAACGAACTTAAAAGTTAAATGAAGGTTCTTTAAGGTAGATTATAAGCATATCAGAAAGATAGTCATAATCATGCACCAGGTAAGTTCCCAGGAAGATAGGTGAGCCTCAAGGACTACTTAAGTACTAACTCTTCCTTAGACAGAACTCTCCTAGACATGCATAATTAGAAATCAGCTCTGATTAGGCAACATAATCACTACTTTTTATAAACAATCAGTTTCCTTTTAAATTTCGCGTAATTATGACTTGTTTCCATAAACAATCATAAAATCCAAAATTTACAATGTCTAAATCTAAACATATAAGGAAACTAAAATATCATGTTTTGACTAAACATCTAATTAAAATTCTTAGCATGTAAGAACAAATAAAACATGCATCGCAATAATTATTAAAATCACATTTTAATCAACTAAGCATGCATAAACAATGAATCAATCTAGCATGGCCTTATAAACTTAACTTTATAGCATCCAGATTATCATATGAACATATCAGATTGTAAACACAATCACAGAATAGCAGAAAAAATTGAACAAACTAATTCTGCCCAGATTTGGCTTATTATGTCGCGTGACAACATCAGCCAGAGGGCTAGGTTTGTCGCGTGACATAACTAGCCAGATTACCAGATTTCCACATATGGCCTACTATGTCGCACGACATAGGTAGCCAGTTCGCAGGATTTCCAGATTCAATCAAATCAAATTACATAGCAATTAAATCATATAAAACAACCCTTTTACAGATTTAATTCAAGATAATTCGAAAACGATTTTCATATTGTTTCACATAAACAATCAAAATTCTATCGCATACATAAACATGCAATAAGCATATAAACAATTTATATCTTAAATCTAGCATGTTAATTCAAACTTAATCATACGAACGGGGCTCTGATACCACTGTTGGGTTTTACGGGTCCATGCGCAGCGGAATTAAGCATTAAAAACATAAAACCCAAGAAGCCCTAGGATCCGTTCTATACAATTAATTTAAATTCCTATGAGATAGAATTATACCAACCTTGAACGCTTTCCGTTCTTGAGCTATCGAACGATTTGATTATGTGATATCGAATTACAAACTTCGTTCTTCAACTTGGTTGAACTCTAGGCCTTGATCGATGAACGAGCGAAGACCCTCTTTTGGTATCCACACCTTTGAATGAATTCAAGAACGATTACTTGATGATTGCTAGATCTAAACCTTTGAAGTATATTGAGAGTATTTTGTTGTGAATTTTGCTTGAAAATTTCATCTAGACAATTAGGGTTGACAGACCTCTCATATTTATACTACATTAGCATGAATACGTTTCCTAATCAAATTAGGAGAACAGGCTGTCAAACGCGTCGGGTGGCTTATTATGTCGCGCGGTATACTCAGCCCATAGCTAAGTATGTCGCGTGACAAAGGTAGCCAGATACAGAAACTCTCAATCATTCTTCCTCTCGTTTAACCAATTCATTCTAGTTATGTGTGACCCAATAGGATTATATTATGTTGGCAATGAGTTCGATCATATCGAAACTCATAAGACATAAGCGGACTCTAGCAAGCCATTATGTCTACCCAAATAATATAACGTAAGAGTTCACGTTTCCAATGGTGTACTTCCATTTCTCCCTTTGTCTCACGATGTTATATTGAACACAAGTCATGGTCCTTGTCAACTTGTCTTTGTTCAATGCTTTCTCGATTCTTGAGTATAATGATAATTCCAATCATATTGGGGTACGGCCATACACTTTCATCATTATCACTCATCGAGGGGCCCAAGCAAACATCTCTCTTCCGAGGGACAAATTCCATATTGACTTATCATCCTTCCCATCATGAATCCGATCATGCCAAAGATAGCCTTTATAGATATCGTGTTAAGATACCATTTGACTAAAATCAAACATGACTTTCATCATATGTAAGGTCATGATAATCTCAGGTCTAGGGACTAATGAAGTAACCTTTTGAGATTTAATTATGACATTTGACCATGACATAAATCTCATGCGGGTCATGTCCAGTCACTTGTTCTCTAACAAGTACCCATAATTTCAATGTGCATCTCTATTCATATAATCATCACATGATTATCCATTGACAATTATACTAATTATTCTCTTAATAATTAGGGACGGAGATTATTATAAACAAATATACAAAACATATAATAATCAAATGATAAACATCTCATATAATAATAAATAATGTCAACACATAAGTCTATCAATCATAGGCCTTGGGCATAACACTAACAACCTTGGCCTCATTTCATTATTTTATTTTATTATTTTTTTTTATGTGTGCAACCCTGTTTTTTGCCTAGACTGTCCCTTTACAAGGTTTTTAGCCTAGCTGGGTATTACTCTTTTTGCACTACATTTTTTTTATGTGCAACCCTGTCTTTTGCCTAGACCGCCCTTTTTTGGGATTTTCAGCCTAGCTGGGCATTACTCTTTTTACACTAAGATTTTCTCTCTTTTTTTTTTGAAGCACCTGAGGGCCAAGGCGAGCCTCTGCTTGAACCTTCTTGATACCCTTGAGGTCTAAGGCAAGCTCCTAGGTTGTTGTCGACACGTGGTCAATCTTTCGAAGCTCAGTAGCCTTTTGTTGTCCCTTGACGATGCCGTCGTCGTTGACTTGGTCAAGATGGAGGTGGGGGCATGATTGGGAAAGTGTATGGCTTGATGAAGGATTTTGTGAAGTAAGGAAAGTGTATGGCTTGATGGAGGCCTTTTGTGGGGTAAGGAAGGTGTATAGGGAGATCATTGGTTGACTTTCTCACACCGATTAATCAGAACATGAATTATTTCGTGAGATTACTTGCTTGAGGATAGGTAATCCCTAGCCTAGCTACTCTTCGCTGGTTGGACTGCCAGGACACTTGAGCTTTCCGTTTTCTGTTAACTTCTGACTTCCATTTTATGCCCATGATACTGGTGGAAGTGGAGGGATTTGAGGCCACGGGGTAGATGGAGCAAGGACAAGGTGTCCAAAGAAATGGGCCGGAAAAGTCACGGGGACGAACTTTGTTGACTGAGCATATTGATGGAAGAAGTGAACCTGGGAGGACTTTGAGGGGTACTGGGATCTGTTTGGGAGGATCCAAAACTGGGTCTTATCTGAGGAGGCGAGGGTGTTGGAGCCCTGATGGCCTGGGATGTTGGAAAAGACTGAAAAGGGGTAGTCCTTGGTAAGGGATCATATGTGGATGGAGGAGGGTATTGGCTGTAGGATGGAGGGACTGAAATCACTCTTTCTGAAGTCTCATCTTCGACCATGACCAGAGAACCGTTCGCCTCAACTGTTACCTGAACTCCTTGACGGCGGAGAGTACTGACTAGCATGGCCAGCTGCTCTTTGTGAACCTTATGGGCATTTTCCAAAGCTTGGGCTAACTCTTCCTTCCTAATCATCGGATTTCCTGTACCATCACTGTTTTCTGTCATATCTGCCATTCTAAACCCCTGAGTAGACACAACTGATGATTCTGCTGGACTGTCTGAACCTGAGGTTTCCGCACCGAAAAGCCACTGACCCGGTATTCCCACACACTTCTTTCTCGCTGCGAAAAAGAGATAGGCAAGGTTTAGAGTTGGGGTAGGCAAGATTTAGACTCGGAGGTGGGTGAGGTTTAGATTCGAAGGTGGATGAGGTTTAGACTCGAATGTGGATGAGGTTTAGACTCGGAGGTAGGTGAGATTTAGACTCGGAAGTAGGTGAGGTTTAGACTTGGGGACAAGTGTTTAGGCCGAAGGCTCAAGTAACATGTACTTATTTGCTTAAATTTTTCTCAAAACACATTTTTCTCCTAAGCCTAATTGATCGGAAAAGATTGGACCTTGGAAGGTAGAGATCAAAAATCGGAGATCGGACCGAGGAGGTCGCGATTAGAGATTTGAACGCGAAAGGGTCGAGATGGAAAATTGGAGATCGGACTGAGGAGGTCGCGATTAGGGATTTGACCATGAAACGCGACAGGTAGAGATAGAAAATCGGAGATCGGACCGAGGAGGTCGCGATTAGAGATTTGACCGCGAAAGGTCGAGATAGAAAATCGGAGATCGGATCGAGGAGGTCGCGATTAGAGATTTGATCGCGAAAGGTCGAGACAAAAAATTGGAGATCGGACCGAGGAGGTCGCGATTAGGGATTTGACCGCGAAAGGGTCGAGATGGAAAATCAGACCGAGGAGGTCGCGATTAGGGATATGACCGCGAAAGGGTCGAGATGGAAAATCGGAGATCGGACCGAGGAGGTCGCGATTAGGGATTTGACCATGAAAGGTCGAGATGGAAAAAATCGGAGATCGGACCGAGGAGGTAGCGATTAGGAATTCCAGAGATAGGACCATGCAATTATGATTCCGTTAATTGTTCAAGTTTACTTAAAACCATGTCTTTTATTAATTTCTATTTGGTTGGAAAGGGGGTTTTGCCCTTTTTTTTCGCAACTACTCTAGATCCTGGATCAGTGGGCTCTGTCACTACGTCTATAAGCACCTCGTATTCCACCTGTATTTCGACCTCCCAGGGTGGACAGCCCCGGGCGAGGGTCCTATAGGGCACGCGGATCCCACCGACCGAGAGAGAAGAACGCTCCTAATGGGTCTAGCAGGTCATAGGAACTTTTAACGCACGGGCGATGCGGATTATGGTCAAGGCAATGCCGGGAAAGTCTCGTCTTTCAGCCTTACCGGAATTTCGGCAGAGTTTCGCTTGCGCGAATGACGTTTTGACTTTTCGGCAATGTCCGAGAAGATAATAGGCATGGGTCGGGTGGTAAAAGCCGGATGACACAGTGTCACATTGAACTTCTTTGCATACGCTGTGCGTGAGTCGAAGTCGAAGTCAATGCCGGGTCAAGATCTTGCCAATTTTTCCATGTCGGAATTTCGGCAGAGCTCCACTTGAGCAAAAGATCTTTGGATTTTTGGCACGGACTCAGTCTCGACTCTTACGCATTCCGTGCGTGTCAAAGTCAAATTCAATGCTGGAGTCAAGATCTTGCCAATTTTTCCTTGTCGGAATTTTGGCAGAGCTTCGTTTGTGCGAAAGATCTTGAATTTCGTCATGGGCTAAGGTTTGACCTTTACGGGGACTTGCAACTGGGCTATATGACACAGACTTAACCAAAAACTAACCAAAAGTCACGGTTTTTTGAAACGTGTGACATGGACTGTGCATTGGTCGACACTGGCTGCCATGGGGAGTTTGGGGTGATTCCGTGCGCACCTGGGAGCATCGTAAGGCTGTCCGTGACTACAGCTGAAAAACCACCCCGAGTTTAAAGGGACGTGCATGCAAAGTGTACAGGATATATAAGGTGCGCGTAGTGTGCGGCCTCCTAAAAATATTCCTTTTTGAGTTAAAACAGAGATTTTCATAAATGTGTTTTAAAGGAATGATTTTTCGGGACGGGGGAACATGCAACAGATAAGGCACGTAAATTTTCTGGGAGCCCCAGTCAGTCTTGGAACTGAATAGCCCCAAGCTGCCAAGGCTGCCAGATTATCCTCAATTTTTCCTGGTGGAATTGCCACTGAGGCCGCCCGGTCAGAATCCAAGGAGGATTGAGCCGTACGACTGCATGGATCAATTTTCCAGGTTCCACTCCTTTGCTATTTCAGGTTGTTTCCCGAACATTTTAGGCACCTTTTAGCCTTGAGAAGGCTTCCTGTTCAAAGTATGCACAATTCCCAAGATGCAAATGATGCAATGCAAGGCAAAGAAAGCAAGCACGATAATTGGAATCCGCGATGGGAGTCTAACCCGCTCAAAGGAAAAAAGCTTTCTTCTTTTATATTTTTTTCGAAAAGAGATACCGGTATGTGAGATTGTTAGACCACCGTTTATCCCAAGCCCCGGGTTAGGGAGCAATACAGGAAGGTTAAATGGTTTCCACCTATATACCGGGTATCGTTTATTTTGAAAATGAAAGCTTTTCTCCTTTGGGATATCCCCAGCGGAGTCGCCAAACTGTGAATGTGTGCCTAAATTCTAAATTTTTGTTTTTAGATTGGATTCACGCGAGTTTGAAAACATCCGGTTTAATTTGAAAAACGGAGTCGCCACGCCATTTTGATTTCCTCAAAACTTTGAAAAAAAGTATTTTAGTGTTCGGAGGTTAAGTTACCCCTTGGGAAGAACGGATCGTCGTTCACCCAAGTTGCCTTGCCGTAGCAAGTCTCCCTAGATTCCATTTCTCGTGCTTGCTTGCGTGCTTTCTTGTGTGCATGTGTTGAAAAGAGAGGGGGGAATGTCCCAAGTTGTCTTCCGGACGTACAAACCATTTAATTGGTTGTCGCTCGGGATTCCTTGGATTTTTATGTGTTCGGGACTTTGATCCCGTCCTCATTTTGGACTTGTGATCATCGCTATTTGACTTTGGGTCTTGCGTGATCGAGAGAAGGACTCTCTTTTAGAATCCAAAATGGGGTTCTTTAGGAAAGGAGTGACCTTAGCCCATCAATCCTATGCCTTGAGACGATTGAGCTTACATGGGAGCTATCATGCTCGTCTCAAGCGATAATCGGAGATATAGGTTTAAGGTTTATCCCTTTCTAAAGAGATTGTGGCACCTTTAATGGAAGAAACGATGTAAAGATAGGATCTTTACACCGGTCCATTCCGAAGGTTGCTAATGGGGACATGGGGGATGCATGTTAAAAATGACATTTTTTTGGGTGCAAAGGATGCTTTTGATTGCAAATGATGCTTTTTGATGTAAAGAAAGGATTTTTATGCAAAGGATACATTTTTATGTATAAAATTGAAATTGAGTTTTAGGGTGCAAAGGATGCAATTTGAATATAAAGATTATATTTTTATATGCAAATGATGCATAAAGATAACATTTTTATGTAAAAAAGGGGCTTTTAAATGCAAAGGATGCACCTTTAACTCAAAGATTACATTTTATGGGCAAAGGATGCTTATTTCATGCAAAGGATGCAAAGGGGGAGGGGGTATGATTTATATGAATAAAGATAGGATCTTTAACAACAAATACCAAGTCCCAAGCAAGATAATAGCAATATATGAATGCAAGGAGCAACTATATCACATAGAACAATTATAATGCAAGGTAAGGGAGTGAGAGATTACCAATGGTGGTGACCTCTTCTTCTTTGGATCTTGCCTAGTGGATGGACCAACTTGGAAGGCTTCAAGGAGGAGGAAGGTGGCTTCTTGGCACTCTTCAACTTCTTGGATTTTCGCACCAGGGCTTGAATAGAGCTTTTGGTACTGAATATGGTATGTTGTTCTTTTGTTTTGTTTCTTTTTGATGGGTAGAGGAGGGCTCTATTTATAGGCAGTCTGGATAAGGCTAATGAGGCCGTGCAGCTAGGAGTTCCCTCCTAATGCAGCCGTGCGGCATTATCCTGTGTGACTCAGCATGTTTCTAGAATCATGCAAGGTAGCACTTCTAGAAGGTTTTTGGTATTAAGAAAAATGTGTTTCTTTAATTTAAATCAGTCCCTTCATTCCTTGGAAGGTTCGGAACAGTTCCGAAATTGCTCCCGGACTTTAGGAAAGTTCGGGAAATTGCCGGAAAACTTAACCGAAAGGCATGAGCCAGATGTGGGTACTTACAAGTAGACATATTTAGGCGATGGCTAAGGCAATCGCAAGCAAAATGGTCGCATTTTAGAGTGGCAGTTCAAAAAACCTTGGAAATTTTCGCGGCCCAATTTGGCGGGAGAGACATTACAATATGCGACTTCATTAATAAATATGTGATGGACTTAGCTGTCTCATAATCTATTCAATAATAAATTAATTTTAAAAAAAAAAATAATAAAAAAAAATTATGATAAAAAAAACCATCGCATAAGGGGAAACTTAGGTTAAAAACAAATTTTGTTTCTCTCTCCTCTCGTTACTTTTGCAACTCCCTTCTCTCTAAACAAAACACATGCTGCTTCATCTCCTCCTGGTTAGGGCTCCCTTCACTTAGGCCTCCTTCGGCAAACAACGGCAACCAACAGGTTTGATCTCTCTCTCCAACTTCTCTCACTATTCACGCTTCTTTCTGCTCTCCCTCTCTCTCTAGATCTGCTGCCTACTCGTTAGCTCCTCATTTCCTCGTTCAATTTCATCAGGTATGTTTTTTTTCTATTCGATTTGTTTACTTGTAGATCGTCTTGATTTTACTGTTGGCTGATTGCAATTTGCTCGATTGTGTAATTTTTTTGTTCATGTTTCACGTACAATCACATAATATATGTTTTTCCGATGAACAGTTACGGTCCGTGTTCTTAACGACAGGTACGGATTGTGTTTGATGTTATATACTGTAAACATTTCTCTGAAAATGTGTTTTGTATATGCGCTTTGTTGGAAAAAAGTGTGTTTTAAAGGAAATAATGAGTTATTTTCTTAATTAGTTATTTGTCAAAATGACTAATTAATTGTTGGATTGTGTTCTACTCCATGAGTACATTGAAATCATATATTCATTTATCCAAAATGGTTAATAAATGAATGAGATATTAAGGCTCAAAGTTAATGGGTTGGAAAGGGTAAAATGTGGTTATCCCACATTGGAAAAAGATGGAAAAGTGGCTAAGTTTATATACTCCTACACTTTAGTAGGGAGTAAGATTGTGGTACATAGAGGCTCTCTCTCGTGCATAGGTGCACAGGGGGGTGCAAATCATGGACCAAAATAGGCTTCGGGCTATCGAACTCATGTGCATGTGCGTCCTGCGGACACGAATGTAGCTCCGAAATAGCCTGTCCGCGCAAGCCCACTTTTTGCATTTTTTTTTCCAAAACTTGACCCAAGGAAACTGGAAGTGAGGCGGGCGCCTGGACCAGTGCGATGCGGCTGCCTGGAGTCAAGTAGGTGCAGCCTCGTCGTGCCACTCCGAGGCGGGCGCCTGGCGTTTCCCGAGGTGGGCGCCTGGGCTCCAGTAGCTGTACGCCAAAATTGATTTCACACTGCTTTGTAACTGTTCAAAAGGCTGTTAATGAGTGTGTAAATGAAACAGCCATGTAACTGATCAAATGGATGTTATGAGCCAAATAATTGTGCAATTATTTCAATAATTGTATTAATTAAGAAAATTAAAACATGATTTTAATTTTCTATTATCTCATTGGATTATAAAAACACAAGAACACAACAAGAGGAATACAACACACAGATTTTCAGAAATCCTCTCCTCTCCTTTTTGTTGCATATTGAAAAACTATTCTCCTTGGCCTCCTGCATATTGCATTTGTGGTGATATCGTCCAAGCATCGACTTCAATTCGCAGGAGGTATTATTGTGCAACCACCGTCTGGTTGATCCGTTTCATCCTGGGAGGCAATCGTTCCATTCAATCTCAAGCACAACGTAGTGAGGGGGCAAAATTTGTCTTAAGGAGAGTGTGATTTCACACGACTCGGAATTCAACGACAAATCTTTTTCCTTATCTTTTCTTTTGTGTATTTCTATTTTATTTAGTTTTTCTATAATTTTCTATTATTTTGTAATAGTTATTCCAACAATCTTAAGACAAATTTTCTGTCTCTTCGTTGGAAGGAAAACTATTTAAAACAGTGAACTAAAATTGTTTGTTTTGTTTCAGATGGCTACTCAATCAAACATGGAAACCAATGCTGGGAACAACTCCGAGAATCCTCGTGTGGAGGAAGCGCTTCGTGTGGAAACCAACTCTCAAAGGGTGGTTGTCCAAACGGTTTCGAACCACCATGGTGAGAAACCGGAAAAGCTTATTGGCCAAGACTTTAAAAGGTGGCAACAAAAGATGCTTTTCTATTTGACTACCTTGAACTTGGCGAGATTTCTTAAGGAAGATCCGCCACAGTTGGGTGAGAATGAGATGGATGGGCAAGCCATCTCGGCTCTTGATGCTTGGAAGCATTCCGAGTTTCTTTGCAGAAATTACATCCTCAATGGATTATCGTATACGCTATACAATGTGTAAAGTGTTAAGAAAACTGCAAAGGAACTATGGGAGTCCTTGGAATATAAGTATAAGATCGATGACGCGGGCACAAAGAAATTCATTGTGGGCCATTTTATCGATTACAAAATGGTGGAATCAAAAACTGTTAAAAGTCAAGTGGAAGAGTTACAAATAATAATTCATGAAATTCATGCCGAGGGAATGGTAATTAGTGAAAGCTTTCAAGTGGCAGCAATAATTGAAAAGTTGCCTCCCGCTTGGAAAGATTTCAAGAATTACCTTAAACATAAACGAAAGGAAATGAATGTTGAAGCGCTTGCTATTCGTCTTCAGATTGAGGAAGAGAATAGGATTGCGGAAAAGAAGTTGAATAATCTTCTTGTGGCGAAAGCCAATGTGGTGGAGCATGTTGATAGCTCCAAGGCCAATGGCAAGGCAAATGGCAAAGCCAAAGGCAAGTTTGGGCCCAAAAAAGGTGGTTCTAGTTTGAAACTAAAGGGAGGAATCTCCAAGAAGAAGTTCGGTGGAACTTGTTACAATTGTGGTATTATGGGCCACAAGTCTTCCAAGTGCAGAAAGCCAAAGAAGCAAGCAAACATGGTTGATATCATCTCGAATGAAGTTTCCGATATGCATTTGGCGGCGGTAATTTCCGAGGTGAATTTGGTGGGTTCAAACCCAAATCAGTGGTGGATTGACACCGGTGCTACTAGGCATCTTTGCTCAAACAAGGAAATGTTTAGTAGTTTTGAAGCCTTTGAAAATGGTGAGAAATTGTTCATGGGAAATTCTGCCACGTCCGATGTGAATGGTCAAGGAAAGGTAGTGCTGAAGTTGACTTCCGGGAAAGAGTTGACTCTCAACAATGTGCTCTATGTGCCGAAAATCCGGAAAAATTTGGTGTCCGGATCGCTATTGATTAAGCATGGTTTTCGTGTTGTGTTTGAATCCGATATGGTTACTTTGTCTAAAAGTAGAATGTTTATAGGCAAATGTTATGTTTGTGATGGTATGTTTAAGCTTAGTGCTATGGTTGTAAAAGGCAATATAATGGCTAATAAGCCCAAGATGAATGAAATGAATAAGAATAATTCTTTCGTTTACTTGCTTGAGTCTTCCAATTTGTGGCATGGTAGACTAGGACATGTTAATTATGATACTATACGTAGATTAATTAACATGAATTGCATACCAAAATGTAAAATAGACTACAAACAAAAATGTGAAACTTGTGTAGAGGCAAAGTTTACAAAACCTCTGTTCCATTCGGTTGTAAGAAATAATGAACCACTTGAGTTGGTTCACACGGATTTATGTGACTTCAAGTCAACACAAACACGAGGGGGCAATAAGTACTTTATGACTTTTGTTGATGATAGCACAAAATATTGTTATGTGTATCTTCTCAAAAGTAAATATGAGGCTATAGAGAAGTTTGTTCTCTATAAAAATGAAGTTGAAAATCAACTCAACCGGAAAATAAAAGTCATAAGAAGTGATCGTGGTGGTGAGTATGAATTCCCTTTTGAAGGTATTTGTGCTCAACATGGGATAAAACGTGTAACAACACCACCATACACCCCACAATCCAATGGAGTTGCCGAGCGTAAAAATCAGACTCTAAAGGACATGATGAATGCCATGTTAATAAGTTCGGAGTTACCGGATAACATGTGGGGAGAGGCCGTCTTGTTGGCAAATTATGTGTTAAATAAAATGCCCTAAAAGAAAATAAATAAGAGCCCCTATGAATTGTGGCATGGAAGAGTGCCATCATACCAATACATGCGAGTGTGGGGGTGTCTTGCAAAGGTTTCAATAACACCTCCTAAAAAGGTGAAAATTGGACAAAAACTATTGATTGCATATTTATTGGGTATGCTCACAATAGTAGTTCTTATAGGTTTCTTGTGCATGAATCAAAAATTCAAGATATACACAAGAATACTATAGTGGAGTCGAGAAATGCTTCTTTCTTTGAGAATGTGTTTCCAAGCAAAAGAGATGAGGCAAGTTCATTTAAAAGGAGACATGATTCAATAGAAGAAAAAGAAGGAAGAAACCATCATGATGAAAATGATGAAGTGGAGGTAGAACCTCGACGGAGCAAACGAGGTAGGGTAGAAAAATCTTTTGGCCCAGATTTTCTAACCTATATGCTTGAAAGTGAACCCCAAAGTTATAAAGAGGCTGTGAGCCCTTCCGAAGGACCTTTGTGGAAAGCCTTGATTTCTTTGATACTGTAAGTACGCCAATCTAATTTGCGACCCTTTTAGGTTCACTTTAATGTGATAAAATTGCACTAAGGGGCATTTTGGTAAATCCCCGGTCCGTTCCGAGACTTCCGGAAACATTTTATGAGTTTCTCGCGAAGGAAGTGTTTTTTAGTATTTTTCCCGGACAAAAGGACCTATAGGGAATTAACTGCTTTGGGCTTCTAAGGAATTAATTCGGAATGTTCCAGAAGCAGCATTTGGCTCCAAAAACAGTTATTGCTTGCTTA
Source organism: Adenophora triphylla var. japonica (assembly GCA_022495995.1). Classification (NCBI taxonomy): domain Eukaryota; kingdom Viridiplantae; phylum Streptophyta; class Magnoliopsida; order Asterales; family Campanulaceae; genus Adenophora; species Adenophora triphylla. Next base: position 473,269 of record JAFEMH010000428.1, read on the forward strand.
AGTCGTGCGACAGATCGAAGCATGGAAAGTGGATGCATGAAGTCGTGCGACACTTCATGCCCATCAGCAGCAGCTATAAATAGAGCCCTCTGCCTCTCATTTTTGGATTCCCAATTCGAGTCTCTAAGGTCACTCTGCAGAAATTTCCCCAGAACCACTCTCTATCCTCCTTCTACACAAAACCCCAACCAATCCTACCTCAATTCAACCTCCCTCTCATCCAACTTACCCTACCTACATTCATATAACCCAAACTATTGTGGACCTGAAGGCTAGCACTCCATCTGTGCTCGATTCCACGTCCAGAAGCTGAATTGAAGGCCAATACACCTAACTTGGTGTATTGGTGGTGGATCTACAAGGGTAACAAGTCTATCTCCCTCTCTCTCTCTCGCTGACTACTTGCTCAATTGCAATTTCCTCCCTCCACCTGGTAATTGAGCTCCATCCGCTTCAATTATCAGATGGCAACTGCCATCTCTCTGTTTAAGTGTGTTTTGCTTGATCCAATTGCATGTTCATGATATGATCTAATTGTAATTGCAATTTGGTTGTCAAGGGAGTGTGGATCTCCCATATTCACACTCCTTTGTCCAATCTGGTATTGATTCGTGTTGTATTGAATTGATTTGGTATGATGATTTGATTGGATTTGGTATCTGTTGATTCTGTTTATCAATTTGTAAGGTTCCTGCAGATGGTAAACATGTGTCACGCGACACATCGTGCTAAGCATGTCCTGTGTCACGCGACACATGGTGACCATTTGCAGAGATCATTCTTCTGTTGTAATTTTGTTCATCCAGATCTCTTGTCATTCAAAACAGAGTGCGGATCCTCAATATCCACACTTATTTGAAGTGATTTGGATAGATCTGTGTTTGTTTTGTGCTAGATTTGTAAAACCTCTGCAAAGTGTCATGTAGTGTCACGCGACACAACTGACCCATCAGGTCCTGTGTCACGCAACACAACAAGCCATCTGCAGCAGGTTCATTTCAGTTGTATCCCTGTTCTCCCTCGTTGTAAAATGGGATGTGGCCTCCCAGAGTCAATGGTTCACAAGTTGTAATCCCTTTTCTTGAGCAATAAAACAAAGCACTTTCATGCATTTTATACATATTTTGTCACACACAATTTGCACACACGTTTGAATGTTTTGAATGTTGAACATAGAAAGACTCGTCTACGGACGAGGCGTGTTCGGTGAACTCTCGGTTCTTTCCAACATGTAACCTGATCCCCGAACCCATTTTCTCTTTCAAAAGGTTTTCAATGTTTCCTCTAAAACGGCGTGGCGACTCCCTATTTTTTATTTTTTCGGCGAGCATTCATTCAGTGGCGACTCCGCTGGGGAAACACTTTTGAAAACCTGTTTTTCAAAACTAAGAGGGTCATGCTTTCGTTTACTTAGACATCCAATGTATTCATCTTATGTGCATCCTTGATGATCTTGTGCGGTACATGCATTTTTATGAGATTTTACAACTTGTATGCCTTGTATATTGCTTCTTGTGGCAATGTGGTTGTGCTCTGTTGTGTTGCTTTGTTCCTTGCCGAGGAGAGGCAGGGGCTGATTTCAGTTTTGCAGGATTCTGGTTTAGTGACTGTCCTGGTCGTGCGACAGCTTTGTTATTTGCTGTCATGTGTCACGCGACAGGAATGGTCACTGAACATGTTTCAGGTGCTGATTTGAGGGCAGTCCCTTGAATCAAAGATTGCTCAGTTGATTGATGTTCCCCCTTTTTGTTCCCTGTGAGAGTGTGTGTGTTTTCTTTAAAAAAATAAAAAATAATAAAGTAACAAAAAAAATTTGTTTTTCGTAAATAAAAGAATATAGTCATCCGCACACTACACCACGTAGATTTAGAACCCTCGGGTGCGATTGAAGGCATCGCGGACGGTGATAATATTCGCCTACGCTTGAGCGCCTAATGTCAAACCCATCCCTCTAGCGCGTTATAGGTGGCACCACACTTAAACCTTACCCACGGTTGGTTTTGATACAACGTTTTAATCACACCAAAATGAATTGTCTTTTGAAATTTAAGATAGGTCCTTATACCTTCCCCAAAACCTCGCACCTTGTGGGCATGTTGCCAATGCAACGTGGTTTCACGTGGGGACATGTCACTCCTGTGGCATGTCCTAAACGAGAGATCATGCCGCATTGTAACCGTGCACCGACGAGAGGTCATACCGGATTTTTCTTGGAAATTCTTCAAGAATACCCGTTATGTTGCCCAAATTTCCCCCGAAATGTGAATCACTCGTCCGTCTCACATCGTGTTAGGTCTGGTTTAGGTATCATTACCTATTATTAATTTCAAATACAAAGCATTTAATGTAATTTGAACGTTGCGTCCTTAGGCTTCCCCAAGGTGTAATTTGCATAAATAAAGGCTTCTCCTTTCCCAATCGTACTTAGGTTTAAAACACCGATTTATACTTGAAGATAAATAATTTGTTTACGCGAGTCTGTCCCTCTTTTCCTTTCCCTCTCATGTATGGCCTCAAAAGTCTTCTTCCTCCCCTACCTTATAAACCCGTATCTATCCCTGCAGCTACGGCGAGTTGGATCCGATCATCTGTTCCGGGAGCTCGTTTGGTCAGTGTTGTCAAAGAAGTTCAAGCAGTTTCAAAAGCTTTAGTCTGTGCAGAATCAGATATGGCCGGGAATGGTGATATGTTCGCTGCTCAGTCTGCTGGAGGTTCGGCTTCGATTGGTCAACCGGGTTTGAATGATATGTCTGCAGATGAGTTGAGGATAACTTTGGAAGCTGCTTTGGCCAGGGAACGTGAGGCCCGCCTGTTGGCTCAGAATGCCAAGGCCCGAGAGGAAGAAGCTCTTAACCGCTTTGTTGAGTCCATGAGAGCCCGGGGAATCGCATTAATTCGTCGAGAGGACGGCTCTTACGAAGAAATCACTGAAGAGGGTAACAATGAGATTGGATCTGTTTCTCCTGCTCAGCCTGCTCAGCCTAGCTACAATGCTATTGCTCCTCCCGTGAGCTATGCCCCGCGCCCCGATCAAATGCCATCTCCAGGAATGATTGTGAATGCCCAAGGAAGGTTTCCTCCCCCATCCTCTCAATTGTATAACCAAGTTGCTCAGCAGGGTGTTGGCAAGAGTGGTAGCCTACCATCGAACTTCTTCGATCTTACTTCCTCTCCAGCTCCCAATGCCCCGATGCCGCAGGCTCAGTATGGATCTCAGTTCCAAGCAAGCTACTCCCAACCCCAGTTCAGTATGTACCCCAATAGTTTTTCAGTATGGTCAGTGTAATCTACAGCAGAATGGTCAGTATCGTCTTTCAGGGAAGCAGATTTGTCAAGACAGTATTCCACAGTACCCGTAGTCTCAGCTCCAAGGCAACTTTCCTCAGCCCGTAGTTTGCTCTCCTCTCACCCAACACTTGTATGGTTCCACCCCGTATTCAGCTCCTTGCATCAGTACCAGATTTTCTACTCTTGGTCAGTTTGGAGGTCAGTCAGTGCAGTTCAGTCCCCAGAATCCCAGTGTTCAGTTCAATGGTTATGACATGTATGGGAACAGGATCCCCAGTTCAGTTAGTTTGTTGGATAGCAATATCAATATCCCCAGTACTTTTGGTCTCCCTTCAGCTGCCCTGCCCATTAGATCTGCTCCTGAATTCCCAGTGTCGTCCTCAACAGTGGCTCCTGCTATTCCCCAGATTCCGGGTTTAATTCCAGAAGTGACATCTTTATTAAAGCAGATGCAGCAGCAAATCGACAGATTGACTTTGGGTTCTAGTGGTCTAAGGGTGGTGGACCCGGCTCAAGTAATTCCCCTGCCTAATAAGTTCAAGATGCCAAAGATGGATTTTGATGGTACGACCTGCCCAAAGACTCATGTGGATACATACGTCATGACAATGGGGGCGATTAGCTGCACGCCAGAGTTTATGGCTTCTCATTTTCATCTGACTTTGAAAGGACCTGCGCTCACTTAGTTTTTGGCTCTCAAGCAAGAATGCCGCTCCACCTGGAGCCAGATCACAGAGACCTTCTTGGAGAAGTATAGAGGCAATCTAGAGTGGCGTACCACCCGAGACGACCTAGTGGGGACCATTCAGAAGAATGACGAGTCGATCACAAAATTTTATAAGCGGTGGAATGCTAAACTTAACGAGTTATCAGAGCCAATCCTCCTTCAAGATCAGAAAGACATCTTCTTGTCATGTGTGAAGCCGGTACTAAGAGAGGCCATCGGAAAAGGTTGGTACACAGATTTCAGGGAAATGGTCGGAATGGGCGCTCGCAGTGAGAATAGGCTTTTTAATCAGACACCGGATGTGAATGCTAGTGGTTGTAACGGAAGTGGAGGATTCAGGTACTGGACAATTAACCCAGTCTCTGCCATGGCACCGAAAGGAAGAGAAGTGGCTAAGGAAAACATCATCAACAATCTGCTAGGAGGAGGTAATAATGGGCCTAATAATGGGAGATTCGAGCCGAAACAGCAACGAAAGTTTGACGATTTGGGAATGACTACGGAAGAGGTTTACAACGGATTGCTCAGAACCGGTATGATAAGGCCGCTGGAGAACTACAGTCCTGCTAATCCCAATCCCAATCTTGACACAAGCAAATATTGTCGGTTCCATCAGCACCCGGGGCACACCACCAATACTAGCTTCACCCTCAATAGGATTATCCAAGGGCTCGTAGATGAAAAGAATATTGAAAAGTCCCCTCGTCCTAACGTCGTCAGCAACCCTCTGCCCAGCAACATCGTGAATCTCATCGATTTTGGTCAAGATTACTTCGTCAATGTAATAGAGTTTGGGGAGTCTGTAAATGGAAATGTTAGTGATGATTGTAATGAGGTTATGACTGATGTAATTCCCTATTCCAATGAAATGAAAGACAACTTTTGCTATGTCTTGTATCTTGATGATTTGTATGATTTGAATAATGCTGTTGAGTATGATGATTATGAAGAACGTTTGGTTGTCAACGCTATATCCTCTATGGTTCCTAGAGATTCTCCAATCTCTTTGGAGGAACTCAGGATAGCAGCTAACGTGGAAGCGCCATTGTCCGTGAATGAGATAAGACAGGCAGCATGGCCATATAGCACTCGTCCTGCTCCGATTACTCTAGCCAAACTCAAAGAGGCCAGTAAAAACTTTGTGGTTGAAAATAATCAAGAGGTTAATCTGTTGACTCGATCTGGAAGAATGTTGGGAATGGATAGTGCTGATCCATCTGGGAAAGGCAAGGGAGTTGCGGTTTCAAATCCCCAGGCCTCTCAAGATCCCTACACATCAACAGGAAGTGAGGAAATTCGCGAGGACCCGATTTTGACACAGTTGAAGAGAACCCAAGCTGATATCTCTTTATGGTCTCTGCTCACATCCTCCTACCCCCACAAGCTAAAATTGGAAGAGGCTTTGTCCAAAACCAAGGTGTCTGTCAATGCCACTCCAGATGAGGCCTGCCAACTAATCGGAATGGCCCAATATGGAAACATTATTACTTTTACCGACCTTGATCTGCCTATTTACGGTTTGAAGCATAATGAGTCTCTACACATCACTGTGCCACTGGAGGGGCGTCGGATCCCCCATGTGTTGGTGGACAATGGGTCGGCCATGAATGTGCTTCCCGCCAAAATGATGAGTATGCTAGACATTGATGCACAGAGCCTTAAACCATCTAACCAGACCATAAAGGCCTACGATTAAACATCCAGGGCAGTGTTGGGGATAGTTTCTTTGAATCTGTTATTTTGGAGTAAGGAGATGGCAGTAGAGTTCCAAGTCATCGACATTCCTGTCACGTTCTCAGCGCTATTGGTTAGGCCGTGGATTCATGAAATCGGAGCAGTAGCATCCACCCTCCACCAGTGTTTGAAGTTTGTGCAAGACGGAGTTTTGACAACCATCTATAGGGATAGTGTCACTAATTGGGAGACCAGTACCAATACCATGCCAGTGATGGAAATCAAACTTGACCAGGAGAACCTGATGCTCAGTGGATTCACGATAGAAAAGCCTAAAGGACAGGTCTGCACTATAGATTTGACAACTTCCTCGGACAAGATTCCCCCTATGTTGAAAATGATGAGAGGCATGAGCTACATCCCTGGTCTGGGGCTAGGAAAACTACAACAGGGACCATGTAAGCTTGAGATGCCAGAACCTAAGAGAAACAGGCGAGGCCTGGGATATATGGTGACCGGAGAAGACAAAGCGTACGATAAAGCCGAAGCGCTTAAAGAAAGGATGACCTCAGCTGCTGGTAAGAGATACAAGAGGCCTGAGATGCGCCCGTACAGCTGGTCCCTGAACAAGCACTTTGTCAAAGAGGATGGGGAAATGTTCGTTTGCCCGGAGCCAAAACTGAGCCAAGCGGAAGAAAGGTTGAGAAAAATTCGGAGGTTTGCCAACAGTCAAAACCCGGTAAAGGAAATGCTTGTCGGTATGCCCAGAAGACCCGGTGTTACTGCCACATATGAGAACAACTACCATTTTTGGGGGACCAATTATGTCAACCAGTTCGAGAATCTTGCTCTGGATGAGCCCATCATACACAAGATCCGCGGCGCAGACCCTGTAGACATCGATGGTGATTTGGCAGATCTGTTCAAGGATCAGGGGCTGTCAGAGCCTGAGAGCGGTGTGTTTACAGAGGAGATACCTGCAGAAGGGTTTGTTGTTGCTGAAGATCCCAGAGATTTGATTGACTTTTCCTCTGACAACGAGGTTGTGGCCGTGTTGGAATTTGAGAAGGGGCCAGTTGTGAATCTGAACAGTTTGGAGACCGTTGCAGAGAGGCCGTTGCACAACTGGACTTTATTCCAAGGACCGGTCGCTGACAGGGAGACTATGATCAGAAAGCTAGGGCTCAAGCCTCGTCCCAGTCCCTCTGCGTCAAAGTTTATTCCTCGTGTCCTGAGTCATTCCCGTGAATCCCTTGTAATTGAGTTTGAGTCCTCCGATCGGTCTGACGTCCTCACGACGGAAGACCGTCGTCGTGTTGTAGACACTATTTTTCCTTTCGCTCTGAATAAAATGGTTGATCTTTCTGAGTATCCCGTGATTGCAAATCTAACAATTGAACGCTTAACCAAAAATAATCATCAAGATTTAAAAATAATTAAGCTGAATTCAATTGAAGATAATGCAGACTTAATAGATGAGCAAATTTTAGAAATTAATTCAAAGCAGGTTTGCGAGCAAAAGGAAAGCCGGGCCCAAGCTGTCGATGAGGTATTGACAACGGTGAACCAGGGAACAGCTGAGGAACTTAAAGAAACGCAAATTGGTAGCTTCTTCTCCGGAGATGAGCGGGTTGCCTTGATCGAGTTGCTTAAAGAATTTGTAGACGTCTTTGCCTCGTCCTACAAAGACATGCCCGGGTTGGATACATCTATTGTAGAACACCGGATACCCCTGGATCTAGAGATCAAGCCAATCAAGTAGAAATTGAGGTGGATCAAACCCGAGTGGTCCTTACAGGTGAAAGAAGAGATTGAGACACTCCTACGGGTGGGCTTTATCAAAGTGATTGAACACCCGACTTGGCTGGCAAACATCGTAACGGTCACAAAAGCGAATGGAAAGGTTGGGGTTTGTGTAGACTTTCGGGATCTCAACAAGGCTAGTCCCAAAGATGACTTCCCCTTGCCAAACATTGACATGCTAGTAGATGCCACAGCGAACTACGAGGTCAAGTCCTTCGTCGATGGCTTTGCGGGTTATAACCAGATTAAAATGGCGGAGGAAGATCAAGACAAGACAGCATTCACCACTCCTTGGGGCACCTATTGTTACACATTGATGCCATTTGGGTTGAAGAATGCTGGGGTTACCTACCAGAGAGCCGTCACTACCCTGTTCCACGACATGATCCACAAGGAGATTGAAGTGTACGTTGATGATATGATTATTCACTCGAAAGGGTCAGATGGACATCATTTCACTGATTTAAGGAAGTTCTTCAACAGACTTCAGGAGCACTCCATGAGACTAAATCCAGCCAAGTGCACCTTTGGGGTTATCCGCGGCAAGGTCTTGGTGTATATGGTCACAGAGCGTGGCATCGAAGTAGTCCCCAGAAAAGTCAAGGCAATTGTTGAAATGAAATCACCCAGAACTGTCTCCGAAGTAAAGGGATTCATGGGCCGTCTATAGTACATTAGCCGATTCATCAACCAGCTGACCTCCATGTGTGAGCCAATCTTTAAGCTATTGAAGAAGAATCAGGAAGTGATTTGGAACGAGGAATGCCAGCTAGCTTTCAAGAGAATCAAAGATTACCTCGTTAATCCTCCCATTCTTTGTCCACCTCACGGGAGCAAGCCTCTACTGCTATACTTAACGGTCACAGACACAGCCATTGGGGCCATGCTAGCTCAAGAGAAGAAGGATTCCAAGATTGAGAATGCCATCTACTTTGTCAGCCGCAAATTCCAAGGTAGCAAGTTGAATTACTCTGCCCTAGAGATGACTTGTGCAGCTCTGGTATGGGTTGTTGGAAAGCTAAAGCAGAACATGATATCCCATACAGTATATCTGGTCTCCAAAATGGACCCCATCAGATATCTGTTTCAGGGTGACAGAGGGAACATTTCCACCAGATTGGCAAAATGGACCTTCTTCCTAGCTGAATTTGATATTAAATATGTGATCCGAAAATCAATCAAGGGACAGGCTTTGGCAGATCAATTGGCTAATTCCCCCAGCAGGGAAGCTCAAGGACCAGATCTCCAATTTCCAGATGAGGGGATTTTTTTCATAGAAAATGGCAACCGGTGGTAGCTATTCTTTGACGGTGCAGCGAACAAAAGAGGTAACGGCGTCGGGATGGTAATAGTAGACCCGAATGACATGCATACCCCCATAGCTATCAAGCTAAACTTCTCGGTTACCAACAATGCAGCTGAATATGAAGCTTACATAGCCGGTCTAGAGGCTGCCCTTGAGCGACATGTGGATGAATTGGAAGTGTTTGGTGATTCCCAACTGATAATAAATAAAGCCGCCAACAGATGGAAAACTATAGATCCGTGTCTCCAGAGGTACCATGCTTACATTGCAAAGCTCGTCGGCCAATTCAAGGATGTGTCATTCCAGTTCATGCCGCGAGATAAGAACAGATTTGCCGATGCACTAGCTACTCTGGCCTCTTTGGTAGAAATCCCAGAAGGAAAGTCAATCAAACCGTTCAGGGTCGGTAGGCGAGAAAATCCTGCATACTGTTGTGAAATAGAGATCGAAACCGTCAATGAGCCGTGGTACAACCAGATCTTCCAATATCTCAAGCATGGTGAAGCGTCCTTCCCCGTTGATAAAGAAAGAGACCTAAAAGGTATTCATGCCAAAATTCTGCAAGCTTTGAAAAGATTATTGGCTCAATACGTCATACTTGGCAATGAGTTATGGAAGAAAAGGGAAGGCTGCCCACTCCTGCTCTGTATCAGCAAAGAAAAGGCTTAGAGAGTAATGGAAGATGTCCACAACGGCGCCTACAGACCTCACATGAACGCTCAATCCCTTATGCATAGCATTATCAGGCTGGGTTACTTATGGATTACTATGGAGACTGGTTGTATTCAATTTGTGCGGACTTGTGATAAGTGCCAGCGGTTCTCCAACCTAAACAACATTCCTCCTCATGATCTATACTGTATGACAACTCCTTGGCCCTTTGCAACGTGGGGGATTGATGTCATAGGGAAGATAACTCCATCAGGGAGCAATGGACATTCATTTGTTTTGGTCATTGTATATTACTTCACGAAGTGGGTGGAAGCCGCGTCCTACAAAGTGCTCACATCCAAGAAGGTAGCTCGCTTCATAAAGGAGCAAATCTTTTGCCGCTACGGAGTCCCGAATGAGATCATTTCTGACAATGGAACCCATTTCGAAGGAGAAACTGATCGGCTGCTCACTGAATACAGGTTCAAATGCCATAAGTCTTCACCATACAGACCACAAACAAATGGTGCTGTTGAGGCTGCTAATAAGAACGTGGAGAGAATCATAAAGAAGATGGCCGAGCGAGGAAGGGATTGGCCGGAGAAGCTGCATTTAGCATTGTGGGGCTAGCGCACTTTAATTCGAACCGCCACCGGTGCAACTCCATATGCCTTGACCTACGGAATGGAGGCTGTCATGCCCATTGAGCTAGAAATTCCATCCCTCAGGGTATTGCTCGAGAATGAGGTAAATGAGATTGAATGGCTCCAAAGTCGGTACAATGAATTGGCACTGTTAGACGAACGCAGATTAAAGGCCATGGAGCATAATTGGGCATATCAGAAGAGAATGGCCCGTGCTTTTGACAAAAGAGTGAAGCCCAGGGACATCAAGGTTGGTGATCTGGTTCTCAACATGAAGCCCACAAATCAGAATAGTGCATTGGGAAAATGGGCACCTGTCTGGGTCAGACCGTTTCTAGTAAAGAAGATATTCTTTGGAGGAGCAATGCAGCTGACAGATCTGGACGGCAATCCATTTCTGCATCCCGTCAACGGCAACAAGTTGCGGAGGTATTATGTGTGATCGAGTCTTTTCTCCCTCTAAATAAAAATAAAAAAAAAGAAGAAGAAAAGAATATAAAGAAATGAAAATAAAGGGGCAATAAAATTGTCCCAGATGAGACTGAAAACCTCTCAAAAGGCAGTCCATGCAAAAATAAGGGACGCGTCCGATGCTAAAAGAATATACCCAGCTAGGCTGAAAACCCTAAAAATGGGCAGCCTAGGTAAAAAACAGGGTTGCACCATGTCCCCTTTCTGTCTTCCCCTTTCTTTAAACACAAAAGTTGATTGAGTCAAACTATGGAGACCTGAGCCCCTTAGTTCTCTTTACAAAAGGGGAACGTAGGCAACCACTTGTGGTTCGGTCTAAAATGCTGCAAAATCTCATTTTTTTTTCCAAAATGTGTTTTGATTACAGTTCCAAGGCTTTTAAAGGTTCATTTTAAGTTAATATTCTTTTTGATGAGTTCAAGCACGGCCTGCTTTTGACTCAAATAACTTGTTGCAAATAAAAGGCAATAAATTTTCAACATCTATTTCGTTTGCATTAAAGCAATCAAGGGATACTCAAGTTCCATACAAATAAATCTCTCCCTCAAAGTACAAGCAAAAAAAAAGAGTCTCCTATCTCTCAGAAAAATGTCTAGAAGTTCGTCCCCGCTCCCGAACTCATACCTCTGTCTTTCCTTTTCCTCGGCCCCCGGGAGGTCCTTGGCCTAGGAATGTCAAATAAGTCGGTTTGAGCTCATCCCAGCTCTGGTATAATGCGTGCCGGTGGCTCGATCAGACGAGTCTCCCTCAAAGCAGCCCTAGCAGCCCTCTCTTGTCGCAAGGCCTCTCTGCGAGCCATCACCTGCGGATCATCCCTCATAGCAGCTCTCTAGATCTCCTGCCTCCGACAGTCCTCAGCAACATCACCGGTAACATTATTTGGATTCCCCTGGGCCTCTGTATCTCTGAAAGACCGGTTGGTTGGGTAGTCTACCCCCAGGTATTCCCGACGGCGAGCCTCTATTGCCAACTGCACAGGACCCTGTTACTCCTCATACCAAATCAAATACTTCGTGGTCAAGAATGTAATCCCTCTGGCCTAGCGAAGGAGCATCCGTGTGGGAAGAAAACCCTCCAAGAAGGATCTGCTGAAGAACTGCACAGTCTAGGGCTCGGTCATGACCATCGGAACAGCATCAGTCGTCAGCCTCTCTCTCAAAGCCGGGATAATTTGCTGAGGGTACCGATATTGCCTGCTCACCAGTGATGGGACACAGAATGAAGACACATGCAACCCTGGCAGTCTGACTACCACTGACCCATCCTGAATGTCTCTCATGGTTTGCAGCCTCCACACCGGAATCCAGAAGTTCAGATCAGTAGTCCCGTACCGCATCAAGCTCATCTGCCAGCTGTCAGCAGCCGCGTCCCTCAGCAACCTGCGTTGTCTCGTCACCCAAGGCATCGTTGTTTGACCCTCCGGCAATGGACCAATCAAGCGTAACCTCTCAGAAAGCCACAAAGACAACAAAATGGGGCTGCCTGTACCCATAAAAGCAGATCCTCCGGCTAGTCTGTCAAGGCCGTGGTAGGTCTCTGCTAACAACAACGGTACAATGTCCATCTCCCCTTGGCCAGACCGGATTTGACAAAGGTCCACACCTCGGTCACCCCTTAGCTGTCTGACAATCTCCAGCAACGCACCTGAGCAGACTCCGGCATATCCACAGAAGTAGTAAGCTGACAGGGTAAGCAACAAATATATGTCCAGAGAGGTAGAAAGATCAAACAGCTCCGGACTGGAAGAACGCAACCGGGCCATCAGAGTCAAGTCTACAAGTTCATCATTCAGAATCATAGGTGCCACCTGATCCGCTGGCAGGCACAAGAAAGCTAACAATTGCTCCGTAATTGACCGCCTGTCCCGAGGAAATGCTACTCTCTCCGCCTCACCTAGGCCTGTCAATGCTCTGAAATCCTCCATGGTTGGCGTCATATCATTGTATGACAAAGTAAACATGTGCCTCTCCGAGTCCCAGAAACATGAAGCTGCCCAGACCAAGTCCCAATCAACCCTCCAGTTCTTCAAAGGCCAGAGACACGGCATGCCATACCGCTTGTCAATGATTTTCCCATGATGCTTTTGGTGAAATTGTGAAACTTCGACAAAGTCTTGGCAAAATTGATGTTCCCGAGAAGCTATTTCCCTGTTATATTGCTCCATGGTGATTGAAAGTTTCAACCTTGGTCACAGAAATCGTTTGTCTGCCAAGTTGGGGCTGCTGGTTTCCTCCTGCTGAAAGGGCAATGTCTGCAAATGAGGCCTGAGTTGATTTTAAAGGCCCCTGTTACGAGCTTCTCCCAGTCGTGCGACACGTCTTGATAAGCAGACATGTCATGTCGGGTGACACACCTGGTCAGCATCAGACAACAAATAGGGTCTTGCAAGTCTTTTCCCTGTGGCACTCTCTGACGTGCCGTCGCTGCAATACACCTCACACACCCACATGTAACTGCACGGGAGAGGGTCCCCCACCATGTGTATCACCATACACACTTACCCGAGATAGTTCCATAATCTCATGTACAAACCCGGTAAGGCCAACCTGTCAATACAATAGTCACATTTCTCTTCCCTCGTTCCCAGAACGGACAGACTCATGCAAACAAGCCAACATAGTGTAACCGTTGCTTACAGAATAGCATAGTTAGATATAGTGTTTGGAGTGTTGCTTTCCCCCGTAGGTACAAGAGTCAACTGAGAAAATCTCAAGGATTACCCCTCAAAGAAACACCGAGACAAAAGATCCCGAGTCTATCAGTCTCCCCGGCAATGTGCATCAAGATCGTCGGCCCCGCCACCAAAGCATCAGCAAAGTCTGTTCCCTAGAAAATAGAGCCCTCGTCACATCAAGCAAGGTTCACAATTCCTAAGTCAACCAACCTTCAATAAAGACCATCCCGCACCTGACAAAACAGCGATTCAAAGATGGCATGAGACCCTCCGATAGCCACAAACTTCCAAGATCAGCAATAGCATGAGACCCCCCCCCCTGCAGCCACAATCGTCAGCAACAGTAGCATCAGTCCCTCCGGCAGCTGCAACTTTCCGACATCGTCAGTAGTAGTAGCATCAGTCCCTCCGACAGCTACTGGTAAGCACAGCACAGGTATGAAAGCATATTTAAGTCAATTACTTTCCTAAAAGAGTTAGTCAAGTCTCGGGTGACTCCCCCTCCAGTCAAGTCTTGGGTGACTCCCCCTCCAGTCAAAGTCTCGAGTGACTCCCCCTCCAGTCAAGTCTCGGGTGACTCCCCCTCCAGTCAAGTCTCGGGTAACTCCCCCTCCAGTCAAGTCTCGGGTGACTCCCCCTCCAATCAAGTCTTGGGTGACTCCTCCTCTAGTCAAGTCTTGGGTGACTCCCCCTCCAGTCAAGTCTCGGGTGACTCCCCCTCCAGTCAAGTCTTGGGTGACTCCCCCTCCAGTCAAGTCTTGGGTGACTCCCCCTCCAGTCAAAGTCTCGAGTGACTCCCCCTCCAGTCAAAGTCTTGAGTGACTCCCCTTCCAGTCAAGTCTTAGGTGACTCCCCCTCCAGTCAAAGTCTCGGGTGACTCCCCCTCCAGTCAAAGTCTCGGGTGACTCCCCCTCCAGTCAAAGTCTCAAGTGACTCTCCCTCCAGTCGAATCTTGGGTTAGACACCTCCTAATAGTCTGAACTACGACCGGCTTGATTCCCTCCTAGGGATACGTAGGAATCCTTTCTCCAAAGGTCCATCCATCCGATCTCCCCAGATCACCGTCTAGCCCTCTGCCTTATCACTTGCCGCTAATTGGGATTGGGTCTTATTTTATCGACAACCTCACTTTTTCCAAAAGTGACGTTGTCGAGGAGCTCTGTAAGTACGCCAATCCAATTCGCGACCCTTTTAGGTGCACTTTAATGTGATAAAATTGCACTAAGGGGCATTTTGGTAAATCCCCGGTCCGTTCCGAGACTTCCGGAAACATTTTATGAGTTTCTCGCGAAGGAAGTGTTTTTTAGTATTTTTCCCGGACAAAAGGACCTACAGGGAATTAACTGCTTTGGGCTTCTAAGGAATTAATTCGGAATGTTCCAGAAGCAGCATTTGGCGCCAAAAACAGTTATTGCTTGCTTAAGTCGTGCGACAGATCGAAGCATGGAAAGTGGATGCATGAAGTCGTGCGACACTTCATGCCCATCAGCATCATCTATAAATAGAGCCCTCTGCCTCTCATTTTTGGATCCCCAATTCGAGTCACTAAGGTCACTCTGCAGAAATTTCCCTAGAACCACTCTCTATCCTCCTTCTACACAAAACCACAACAAATCCTACCTCAATTCCACCTCCCTCTCATCCAACTCACTCTACCTACCTTCATATAACCCAAACTATTGAGGACCTGAAGGCTAGCACTCCATCTGTGCTCGATTCCACGTCCAGAAGCTGAATTGAAGGCCAATACACCTAACTTGGTGTATTGGTGGTGGATCTACAAGGGTAACAAGTCTATCTCCCTCTCTCTCTCGCTTACTACTTGCTCAATTGCAATTTCCTCCCTCCACCTGGTAATTGAGCTCCATCCGCTTCAATTATCAGGTGGCAACTGCATCTCTCTATTTAAGTGTGTTATGCTTGATCCAATTGCATGTTCATGATATGATCTAATTGTAATTGCAATTTGGTTGTCAAGGGAGTGTGGATCTCCCATATTCACACTCCTTTGGCCGATCTGGTATTGATTCGTGTTGTATTGAATTGATTTGGTATGATGATTTGATTGGATTTGGTATATGTTGATTCTGTTTATCAATTTGTAAGGTTCCTGTAGATGGTAAACATGTGTCACGCGACACATCGTGCTAAGCATGTCCTGTGTCACGTGACACGTGGTGACCATTTGCAGAGATCATTCTTCTGTTGTAAGTTTGTTCATCCAGATCACTTGTCATTCAAAATAGAGTGTGGATCCTCAATATCCACACTCATTTGAAGTGATTTGGATAGATATGTGTTCGTTCTGTGCTTGATTTGTAAAACCTCTGCAAAGTGTCTTATAGTGTCACGCGACACAACTGACCCATCAGGTCCTGTGTCACGCGACACAACAAGCCCTCTGCAATAGGTTCATTTCAGTTGTATCCCTGTTCTCCCTCATTGGAAAATGGGATGTGGCCTCCCAGAGTGAATGGTTCACAAGTTGTAATCCCTTTTCTTGAGCAATAAAACAAAGCTCTTTCATGCATTTTATACATATTTTGTCACACACAATTTGCACACACGTTTGAATGTTTTGAATGTTGAACATAGAAAGACTCGTCTACGGATGAGGCGTGTTGGGTGAACTCTCGGTTCTTTCCAACACGTAACCTGACCCCTGAACCCATTTTCTCTTTCAAAAGGTTTTCAATGTTTCCTCTAAAATGGCGTGGCGACTCCCTATTTCTTATTTTTTCGGTGAGCGTTCATTTAGATACATATTCTCCGGTTACGAGAATAACATCCATAAGAATTGTACTTGCAATAGACGCATTGCGGAATCTTGAAGTACATCAAATGGATGTTAAAACAGCCTTTCAAAATGGGGATTTAGAAGAGGAAATTTACATGGAGCAACCGGAAGGTTTTTCTGCGCCGGGGCAAGAAAATAAAGTGTGCAAGTTAGTAAAGTCATTATATGGCTTGAAACAAGCAACAAAATAATGGCATCAAAACTTTGATCAAGCCATGATGGAAAGTGGATTTAAAATAAATGAATGTGACAAATGTATCTATGTTAGAGACACGGGAAATGGCTACATCATTTTGTGTCTTTATGTAGATAACATGCTTATCATAGGAAGCTGTGATAAAATGATAAAATCCACTAAAGATATGTTGAACTCAAAGTTTGACATGAAAGATATGGGGTTACCCGACGTAATCCTTGGCGTGAAAATTTCAAGAATATCAAATGGACTTGCTTTAAGCCAGTCACATTATGTGGATAAGATTTTTGAGAAATTCAACAAGGGTGACTTAGCTATTGCTAGAACCCCAATAGAAATGAGTCAACATCTATCAAAGAATAGAGGTGACATAGTTTCTCAAGTTGAATACTCGAGAATCATTGGAAGTCTAATGTACTTGATGAGTTGTACTAGACCAGATATTGCTTACACGGTTAGAAAATTGAGTCGGTATACAAGTAATCCTGGAGCGGAACATTGGAATGGTATAGTGAGAGTACTAAGGTACTTAAGATATACTCGATATTATGCTTTACACTATACTAGACATCCGGCGGTAATTGAAGGGTATAGCGATGCTAATTGGATATCCGATATAAAAGACTCAAGGTCTACGAGCGGATTTGTATTCACATTAGCAGGAGCAGCTATATCATGGAAATATTCTAAACAAATGGTTATAGCTAGATCCACGATGGAATCTGAGTTTATAGCGTTAGATAAATGTGGTGAAGAAGCCGAATGGCTACGTTAATTTATAGAAGATATTCCAAGATGGACGAAGCCCGTTCCATCAATATGTATACATTGTGATAGCCAATCAGCGATTGGAAGGGCACACAATCATATGTATAATGGTAAGTCTAGACACATTCGTCGAAGACATAATACCATTAGACAACTACTCTCAACTGGCACAATATCCATTGACTATGTTAAGTCAAAGGAAAATTTAGCGGATCCGTTAAACAAAGGGTTAAATAGAGAGTTAGTTGAAAGCTCGACGAGGGGAATGGGACTTAAGCCTCTTAAAAGTTAAACACAGCGGAAAACCTAATCTAGATGACTAAAGATCCCAAGAACTAGATTCAATGGGACCACCTAACTGTTAAAAGGCTTGTAGCGTCACTGTGGGGGAATCAACCCCAAGTCCATTCCTATTAGTGACATCCAGAAAGGACAAGGATAAGCCTATGGCTTTTAATGGTTCTTACGCGTCGAAAATTCGAGCAGGGTAATACGGGTTACCTTTAAGAAATCACATATGTGAGAGAGAAGTGGGGTCGCTTTGAGGAGAATTGTGTGAGGCTCAATTCTTAGACCCTCTCGAAGAACCAGGCGTATGTTCAGGGCCATGATTGAACATAGCTATGAGAATTGAAGTATGTTAGAACGATACTTGTGTCAAGCATATGACCGGCTACACAAAAAGCATAACGATTCAAGGAGATCGCGTCTATCGATTTGCGAGTAGAGTAAATATGCTTGTAAGAGAGAAGATTCAATGGGCATTCCCACATCTTCGTATGCAAGTTTTCGTCTGCCGGGCTTTATCACCAATTCCGCATTATTCCTTCAAGTGGGGGATTGTTGGAAAAAAGTGTGTTTTGAAGGAAATAATGAGTTATTTTCTTAATTAGTTATTTGTCAAAATGACTAATTGATTGTTGGATTGTGTTCTACTCTATGAGTACATTGAAATCATATATTCATTTGTCCAAAATGGTTGAGAAATGAATGAGATATTAAGGCTCAAAGTTAATGGGTTGGAAAGGGTAAAATGTGGTTATCCCACATTGGAAAAAGATGGAAAAGTGGCTAAGTTTATATACTCCTACACTTTAGTAGGGAGTAAGATTGTGGTACATAGAGGCTCTCTCTCGCGCACAGGTGCACAGGGGAGGTGCAAATCATGGACCAAAATAGGCTTCGGGCTACCGAACTCATGTGCATGCGCGTCCTGCGGACACGAATGTAGCTCCGAAATAGCCTATCTGTGCAAGCCCACTTTTTGCATTTTTTTTCCAAAACTTGACCCAAGGAAACTGGAAGTGAGGCGGGTGCCTGGACCAGTGCGATGCGGCCGCCTGGAGTCCAGTAGGTGCAGCCTCGTCGTGCCACTCCGAGGCGGGCGCCTGGCGTTTCCCGAGGCGGGCGCCTGGCATTTTCCGAGGAGGGCGCCTGGGCTCCAGTAGCTGTACGCCAAAATTGATTTCACACTGCTTTGTAACTGTTCAAAAGGCTGTAAATGAGTGTGTAAATCAAACAGCCATGTAACTGATCAAATGGATGTTATGAGCCAAATAATTGTGCAATTATTTCAATAATTGTATTAATTAAGAAAATTAAAACATGATTTTAATTTTCTGTTATCTCATCTATTACTATATAAAAGATGAAGTCACTATAACACTTTCCCTCCAAAACTCTCACCTAGACATTATTTTGGTCATATTCATTTTCCTCAAGCATTTAATCTCAAATAATAAATGTAATAGCAATTAGCAATTGATTTTTGAGAAGCATTTAATACAAGCTAATTAAATTCATTTAATGACTTTTAATCGAAATATTTTGAAGAATAACTGATTATTGAAAAGCTTAGAAATCATTTTTTGGTATCTTGATTTGAACTTGAAACCACCGTTTTACAACACACTTTCTAGCATAGATATTTGAGAAGGCATAACAAACCTGCCTATAAATAGCATCAACATTTAGTCTCTTGATTAACTAATTTTAACTTCATAAAGTACAAACAATGTCTCATTTGTTTATTTGTTTTGCTTGGTTTGCAACATCAACTGAGTACAATATATAATGCATTTTTCATAATGGTGATGTATATCCCATTAATATATATTCCCTCCGTCCCAAACAAAAAATTGAATGGCAACAAAATTTCAAATTTGATCTAAGCTTTTTTTAAAGGTTTTTTTGTAATCTATTTTGAGACTGCGAACAATGAATGTGTATATTTATAAATGGAAAAACAAAAGATGATGAAATTCTTTGAAACAAAAGTTGTTTAACCATTTTGTAATGATATTTCTAAATGGAGATACATATGTTGATGATTTGAGAAGATATATACATATAAGTACAAGTATAGTTGATGAATTAATCGTGAAATTGGTTTGGTATTGGGTTAGGGTTTCAAAAGCGATAGAGAAAGATTGAGGGTTAGATAAAAATTTAGATTGAGGGTTTTGGAGAAGGTTTATATTTATATGATGGGTTTAGGGTTGGATCAGATTATTTTCGGGTGGGTTCTATTAGCTAGCAGTCCAGTCCATTAAGAAATTAACTGAATTTATTATAGTAGTCCATCGTAAAAAAAATTACTTGTATTTTATTGGTTTATTCTCTTATGGGTAGAAACTTATATAATATATAAGAGGAAAATAAAATTTTATTTTCAGATCTTAAAATAAATATGATATTTATATTAATGGTTTTTTTCTTGACTTAAGAAGTTGATAGGAAATGGAATGAAAATTTTTAAAAAGAAGATGGAATTATTTTAGTGATGTGGTACCACCTATATTTCAAAATGAATGATATTGTAATTTCAAAATAAATGATCTTGTATAAGTGTATTCAAAATTATATTTTTTTAAATTATTATTAGGTCTTATAAGATTTTTTGCAATTTAATAATTAAATAGTATACTCCCTTCGGTTTAAAATATTTGTCACTTTTAAATTTTTCACAAGTTTTAAAAAACATAGTTATTATACCAACTTCATGATTAAAATACCAATATTCTCATGATTTATTATTTCTCCTTCATTACTTACAACAATAAATCAATTAATAAAATGGAAAAAGTTTCAATGTCATTATATATTATTGTTGAATGTCTTTTATTTAAAAAATATTTTTCTAAATTAACCTTTATACATACTAATAGTAACTTTTTTTATTTAGTTTCTATTATTTGTATAAAAAATTGGCCGTACGTTTAACGCACGGGTGTTAGACTAGTTGGATTATAAAAGACAAGAACACAACAAGAGGAATACAACACACAGATTTTCAGAAATCCTCTCCTCTCCTTTTTGTTGCATATTGAAAAACTATTCTCCTTGGCCTCCTGCATATTGCATTTGTGGTGATATCATCCAAGCATCGACTTCAATTCGCAGGAGGTATTATTGTGCAACCACCGTCCGGTTGATCCGTTTCATCCTGGGAGGCAATCGTTCCATTCAATCTCAAGCACAACGTGGTGAGGGGGCGAAATTTGTCTTAAGGAGAGTGTGATTTCACACGACTTGGAATTCAATGACAAATCTTTTTCCTTATCTTTTCTTTTTTGTATTTCTGTTTCATTTAGTTTTTCTGTAATTTTCTATTATTTTGTAATAGTTATTCCAACACGCTTTTTGTTTTTCCAGTGTCCTTGATGATCTATTTGTAGATGTACATTAATTTGTAATTTTGCTGCTGTTTTTCCTTTTTTTAGTTCTCCCCTCTGCCTATTTTTAAATGCCTGGTTGATCCAATTTTGTTTGCTTGAAATCAATCGCTTGAAATCTGTTTAGTTTGCTTGAAATCAGTGTTTGATCCAATTAACTGATAATGCATGAGAAAATTTGAGCTTATCCAATCGGTTTGTGTATTTCTAAATGCGTAGTTTCAAAATTGTTCAAGTTACAATGAATCGTACGTGAATGAGTAATAATTATTGAAATTTGTTTGCTTGAAATCAGTGTTTGATCCGATGAACTGATGATTCATAACGAACTTTGAGCCTATCCAATCGGTCTATTTCCCGAAACCAGATCGTGAAAATTGGCAGACTCAACTCAAGTGCGTTAAAACTTGGACTAATCAATATCACAACGAGTGGAAATCAGTAATGACTAACTTATAGCCAATGGAACTAGAAACTAACTTAGCGGAAATCGTATTGCTAGGTTCCATCTGGTGTTTGAGTAAGAGTTAAGTATCGATTATTAAGGCACCATAATGTATAAACAGGTGTTTGAACATGTCTGCCAAGGAGTGAGACCATTGTCTGTGTATATTATCAACTGAACGGTATAAACCGAGCTACGAACATGGGCTTGCCCGAACCTGGACCCAACTATATTGGGCCATGGATATTATATATTCATCAAGTATTAGGGCCGAGCATTATCTTCCTCGTATGCCGAGGAACATTTACCTTGGCCTTATGTCGCCATTCTTGGGCCGGGCTGTCTCAATTACCGAGGAGAGAAAAGTCCTTTGC
The DNA here is from genome assembly GCA_022495995.1 of Adenophora triphylla var. japonica. Taxonomy (NCBI): domain Eukaryota; kingdom Viridiplantae; phylum Streptophyta; class Magnoliopsida; order Asterales; family Campanulaceae; genus Adenophora; species Adenophora triphylla. Next base: position 494,761 of record JAFEMH010000428.1, read on the forward strand.
TCGGCATGTCACCAATTACCGAGGAAACAAAAGTATTCTCCCCGGCATATTTTCATGTCGGCCATTCATCAAGTGACGAGGAAGCAGGTTCGTTCTCCTCGGCCTATTTGCCAAAGGCCGAGGAAAACCTTCCTCGGCGTTCCGGCTAGCAGTTACAATCCTTATTCAACAAGGATTATACAATCATTATCCAATCAGGATTATACTTATCAACATCAATTCAAGTCAAACAATGACTCCTTAACAGATATAATTCTATTAGAGTTATATCTTATCTCTTTACAAGTTCATTCCAACATGGATTCTATCAATCCATTCCTATAAATACAAGCCTCATGGCTCATTATTCGGTACGTTACTTTTTACATTGGAGAAACTCTGTCAATTTGATTTCTCTAATATCAACCGTGAACTTACTCTCACGCCGGAGGGCCTTTAGCCGGATCCGCCCCGGCTTAGTTTACGTGTTTTCTCTTATTTTCAGGCCTTGCAATCGCCGGAGCATTCGACGCTTGGATTTGGGCTGTTTTGACAATTTTGGCATCATCAATTGGTTCCATTGCCGGGAAATCGATTCAAACACCCATTGTTTGGCCTGGAAGACGCTCGCCTTAAGCCAATTTTCGTGCCGGAATTGTTCTTTCTTGGAACGGAATTTCTGGATCGCTGGGTTTGTTCTTGAAAACCGCCTGAATCTGCATATTTTGACCGAAAAATACCCAGATTCCGTTGAAGGCATTTTTGGCGTTAAAATTCCGCCCCAGTTTGGCTTGAATTCGTTTTGTTTCAAAAGAATTACAATCGGCAGTTTGTTTGTGGTCAAAATTTGCCCTAATTTTGACCTCAAAATTGGTTCTATTGAAATTGTGATTTTTTAGATATTTGCTGTTAATAATCTGTTGTTGATTCATAATGGACGGACAATTCACAAGTGTTACAGCTGAGGATCCCACCCAAGTGAATGGGGGAAACACCGGAGCCGAGGAGCCACCGCTCCTCCTCCTCCTCTACCTCAAGCCGATGCCATTCCTCCCTTGCCATGACTCTTCGTTCCATGGGTCGTGCAAATGCCGAGGGAGAGGGCAATGACCTTCCTCGTCCTACTCGTACTCGTGGGAAGCAAACAGGAAGGAAGAAAACAAAGAATGCCGACGCCGGTCAAGCAGGAGGATCTCAACCCGTTGACCGACGCTCTTTGTTACACAAACAAATGGAGACTTTGCAAAGGATGTATGAGACACAAGTTGCTCTGTTGCAAATGGACCCAGATCATTCCATGGCTCCCTTCATTGTACCATCAATGGGCCCACCTTTGAGAAAGGAACAGGGAGAGCATCAGGCTCCTCCCCTGAAGACCGCCGAGCTACCACCGGCTCCCAGGATTCTCCTCATCCTCGGCATAACGGTAAGCATAAGGAGCCCGTGGTCGACCCGAGAAGCCAAATAACTCCTAGGGAAGAGGAAGTGAACTCCAAGGACCTAAGAACAAGACTAAGCTTGAATAGGCGCCTATCCCCTGCTCGCCTCATCATGACACCTAGGCGTCCCGCTTCTCCTCGAGCTCGTCGCCGATTCTCCTCGTCCTCATCGTTCGAATTCTCGTCGTCCTCGTCGACCAGGACTCTCCTCGTCCTCGGCATCGAGAATTTGCTAGGCCAAGGACACCGAGCCCTACAGGATGATACTTGGCGCACAAAACCCGGAACCAAGACGTGATAGGGTCCCCTCCGCACGTGATGGCCACCGACATGAAGCGGGAGCACGCAGGGCAAATGATCGCCCTAAAGACAAGTCTCGCCGAAGTTCCCAACGAAGCACTCGCTCAAGCAAGAGAAGGAAATAGAAACAAAGCAATGGGAGCCGTTGAAACAAAGGCCGGATGATATAGAGAGGGGAAAGAAATATAATGATGACGATTATGATTGGGCCACCCGTCCGTTTTCCTTGAGGATAAGCTGCGCACCTCCCCATCCTAACCTCAAGCTCCCAAATTTCGAGAAGTATAACGGAACCACCGACGCCAAGGACCATGTGCAAAGTTTTGAACAAACCATGAATCTCCTCACCACCGCCGATGACTTGCTCTGCAAAGCTTTCGCGAGCACCTTTTCCTAATGCCTTTGACCTGGTTCCGTGAGCTCAAGAAAGGTTGCATCGATTGCTGGAGGGGCATGAGGAGAATGTTCTTAGATCATTTTGCCACGGCTGGGAAAAGGAAGATGAGATTAACCGACTTGGCCAACATTGAGCAAGGGAAAGGAGAGACCACCCTCAGCTACTACAATAGGTTCCGAAAAATGGCAGATCAAGTCGAAGAAAGCCTTACTGATAGGGAGGTCATAGTTTGCTTCAACTCTGGGTTAAAATCTGGCCCCCTCATTTATGAACTCTCACCAGGAACCCGGCTCCAAGGCCGAATTATACAAAGTGGCTTATGCCATTTCCATGGCTGAGGACAAGACAAAGAAAAGGGGTGCTGACAAGACGGAACCTGAAGCAACTAACTCCCGACAGAATGACAATGGGAACGGCAAGAAAGGAAAGAATAAAACCAGAAGCACTGAGAAGCTGGAGTTCACCCCCCTTACAAAGCCCATCTCCGAAATCATGCAGATGGTGAACCTTCCTCCACCTCGTCCGCTGACTGATAACCCAAAGTATCCCCGCAACAAGAACAAATACTGTGATTTTCACAAGGACAACGGGCACACCACTGATGGTTGCTGGGCCCTTAAGAAGATAATCCAACAATGGGTTGACGAGGGAAAATTAGACCGTTATGTCATGAAGAAAGATGGCAAGCGAAAGCGGAAGCAAGAGGAGAGTGAAGATGACTCCAAGAGTGAGGATGAAGATCGAAGGCCTCCTAGGGCTAAACTACATGTGATCCGTGAAGAGGTGACCTCCACCAGAAAGCTAAGGGATCAGATCCACGAGCTAAGCAAAGTATACCATGTCCCTGCTTGGATCCATAAAGCAGAAGAAATCATTAGTTTTTCTCCGAATGAGTTAGCGGGAAGTCGAGCAGCTCGTGAGCAGCCATTGGTCATCAAGGGTCGAATTGACAATGTTGAATCCGAAAGACTTCTTGTTGACACGGGGGCCTCCCGTGACATCTTGTACTATTCAAATTTCTTCCAACAAATGGGGTTGAAGGACACCGCGCTAGAGCCATATCATGGAAGGCTTGAAGGATTCACCAACCATAAGGTTGGAGCAAAGTGGAACCGTAGAACTAGAACTCGAAGTCGGCGATCATCCCTTCCGAGCCACGGCCATCGTCACTTTCATAGTCATGGATTTGACTAGTGACTATCATGCGATTATTGGCATTCCAAGTCAAGCCAAACTTGGGATGGTAGCCTCCCTTCCTCACCAACGAGTTAAATTTCCCACTCGTGCTGGCATTGGATGCGTGAGGGCAACCCCCAAAGATTTCTTGGAACATGTTGTCAAGAGCCGGAAAAAGTCAAAAAGCGTGGAGATAGATACGCCCGAGGAGAATATCAAGATCACCAAATCTCAGAAGACCACGGAAACTAGCTCTAGAATGAACTATATCCGTGAAGTATGGGAAAGTAAGGAAGGGGAACCTATGGTCCTAGAAATTGTGGATGACCAAGGCATAACTCTACCCACACTGGAAGAAGAGCCTATGGTCCTAGAAACTGCAGATGACCAAGGCATAGTTCTACCCATCTCCGAGGAAGACCCCATTCTCGTCAATGACCAGAACTCGGGGGCCAACCATCACTCGGGAATGAACGATCTTCCAGACATTGATAAACTTATGGAGGAAGAAGGCCTCAATGTAAACGACAATGAAGGGAGGAGAATCAGAGAGATCATCATCGAATCCCTGGAATTTCGAGACGGACCAGAAATGAAGCCTGTAGATGAGCTAGAAGAGGTAGTCATTAATCCTGACTATCCTGAACAGAAAATCAAGCTAGGAGGCCAGCTATCACAGGAAGAGAAAGAAAGAATCATATCCCTCTTGAAAAACAGTCTCGACGTCTTTGCTTGGAGAGTCGAAGACATGAGGGGAATCAATGAAGAGGTAGCCCTCCACCGCTTAGAAGTTGATCCTCTAGCGAAGACCATCTCCCAGACGAGGAGAAATTTTGCAAGGGACAAGGAGGAAGCTATAAAGGAGGAGGTGCGAGAAGTTACTCGCCGCCGGAATAATTCGCGAAGTCAAATACCCCGTTTGGTTGGCTAATGTTGTTATGGTGAAGAAGCAAAATGGGAAATGGCGCATGTGCATAGACTTTACTGATCTAAACAAAGCCTGCCCCAAGGACAGCTATCCTCTCCCCATAATCGACAAGTTAGTGGACTCCATTTCTGGACACCAAACTCTCGGCTTCTTAGATGCCTACTCGTGCTATCATCGGATAAAAATGGCGAAAGAAGACATCGAGAAGACCGCTTTCAAACACCCGTGGGAATTTACGCTACATCATGATGCCTTTTGGGCTCAAGAATGCCGGGTGCCACTTACCAACGGATGGTAAATCAAGTTTTTGCAAGTCGATAGGTAGAAACATGGAGGCTTATATTGATGACATGGTCATAAAGACCAAGGAAGGCAGCCACGTTCTGACCTAGAAGAGACCATTCACAACCTCCGAGCCAACAACATGAAGCCGAATCCAAGCAAGTGCGTGTTCGGAGTTACTGCAGTGGAAATTTCTGGGCTTCATGGTTTCCCAAAGGGGATTGAAGCAAACCCGTAAAAGATCAAGGCGCTCATTGACATGAAGGAACCTACCACCATCAAGGAGGTCCAAAGACTTAATGGAAGAATTGCAGCCCTTGGAAGGTTCATCGCCAAGTCCGCCGAAAAGTCACTGCCTTTCTTCACGGTATTGAAGGGTACCAAGAGCTTCTCCTGGACTCCTGAATGCTCGGAAGCATTCCTCCGGTTGAAGGAGTACTTGGGTTCCCCTCCCTTGCTTAGCACCAACTACCGGTGAGATGCTATATGTCTTCCTAGCCGCCATCGATCACGCCGTCGCACTGCCTTGGTTCGAAAGGATGAAGGAATTCGAAGCCGCCTACTATGTCTCAAAGGCCCTGTCCGATGTGGAAAGCAGATATTTCAATGTGGAGAAGATAGCATACGCCCTAGTCATTGCTTCAAGGAAGCTGCGTGCATATTTTTCTGCACACCCTGTCACCGTCTACACCAACGAACCATTGAAGAAAATCCTTCACAAGTTGGACGGCTCGGGACGTCTCCTTAATTGGTCAATCGCTCTAACGGAGTTTGATATCACTTACCAACCAAGGAAGACCCTCCTAGCACAGCCTTTGGTTGACTTCATGGTCGAGATCGCCTTTATGGGTGAGCATCTCCCCACCTCCCTAAGCAAAACGCGCCGGAGGAAAAAGATTCTCCCATTGAACTCCCATCCAACCGTTGGATCCCGTATACGGACGGATCGGCTACCAAGGAAAGAAGCGGAGCTGGAGTAGTACTAGCAAGCCCCGGAAGGAGAATATACTATACAAGATGCCATCCGCTTCAGTTTCCCGCCTCTAACAACCAAGCTGAATACGAGGCTCTCATATTTGGCATTGAGTTGGCCTCCTTCTATGGAGCAACTAAGGTGGCATTTGCTTCTGTGACTCCCAGCTTGTTGTCAAACAAGTGAAAGGAGAATATAACACTCAAGATATCACCCTTGCCAAATATAGAGACCTGGTCCTAGATATGACGAAGAAAATGGAATTTTTCGAGCTCAAGCAGATAGGAAGGGAAGACAACCAAGTCGCGAGACGTTCTCTCCAAACTAGCCACCATGGACGTGTCTCCTTCGGAGACCAACCCATATGTAGTTTATGCCGAGGAACCTGCGTATGAAAGATTACAAGTCATGCTTCTGGACGAGGAAGAGAGATGCTGGATCGATGACTACATCGAATACATTGAGAAGGAGAAACTCCCAGAAGATGATGCTCGAGCCAAGCTTATCAAAAAGAGGTCTCCAAGATTCGTGGTGATGAACGGAGTCCTCTACCGAAGATCTTTCACGAAGCCCCTGCTAAGGTGTGTCTATCCCAAGGAAACCGAGAACCTCTGGCAAGTACATGAGGGTGTTTGCGGCGGACACCGGGGCCGAACCTTAGGCGACAAAATCATATCGCTAGGTTACTACTGGCCAAACCTAAGGGAAGACGCGCATGCCTATGTTCGAAAATGTGACAAATGCTAAAGGTTCTCTGACATTCCAAGACTACCTACAGTCGAGCAAACACTTGTAATACCTACGTGGCCATTTGATATGTGGGGGATCGACCTCATTGGACCCTTCCCACCCGCCCGTGGTAATTGCAAGTACGTGATAGTAGGCGTTGATTACTTCTCCAAGTGGATAGAAGCCAAGGCATTGGCCAAGATAACGGAAGAGAACGCGATCAACTTTGTTCATGACAACATCGGTGCGATTTGGCCTTCCGCATACAATTGTTTCGACCATGGCCTTCAATTCTCCACGGCATTTACAACCGAATTGGGAAGAGTCAAAGTACGCCATGCAAAATCTTCGGTTAGCGAGACCCCAAGGCAGGTCAAGCGACGCCGCCAACAAGCGGGTCCTAACCGCCCTCACCAAGAATCTTGAAGGACGCGAGGGTAGATGGTTGGACGAACTTCCCTAGCTTTATGGGGCATTCGCACAACCACCGGGGGCCAACCGGGAAACCCCATTCGCACTAACCTTCGGTTACGAGGCTATGGCACCGGCAGAGATGGCCATCCCTACGATAAGGAACTCCCATTATGATGAGCAAGTCAACAAGGTCAATAGGCTCCTAGACCTGGACACGATAGATGAAAAACGACTAGGCTGCGCAGATGAGGATGGTGAATTACAAGCAAAGGACCAAGGCATATCACGACAAGAGGGTCATCAAAAGAGTATTCCAAGTGGGCGATTGGGTACTTAGAAAGATCGAAGCCACCGGTCGGAAGCGAGAACAAAACAAGCTCTCCCCAAATTGGGAAGGTCCCTATATCATCACTCAAGTCATCCGAGAAGGGACCTACGGATTGAGGACCAAGGAGGGGAAGGATCTCAAGCATCCATGGCATTCCGACAACCTTAGAAAATATTATCACTAGTCTAGTTTATTTTGCAATAGATTAGCTCTTTATTTTCGGTCTTTTATTTTCGGTCTTTTGTTTTCTTTTCGTCTTTTTTGTTGATAGGATTGCAGTTCTATGTAATCGCATTTCAGTTCTACGAAAGCAGTTTCTTCCAATATGCAAAGCCACTATCAACTATCTACACCAACTCCGGAAGATGAGGACATTATCTCCAACTCTCTCAAACACACCAGCCAAGACCAAGGATCTTCCTTGGCCTGATGGCTTACCATAAAGTCAAGACCAGGGGTCCTCCTTGGCCTGATGGCTTACCACACAGCCAAGACTAAGGATCTTCCTTGACCTGATGGCTTACCACAAAGTCAAGACCAAGGATCTTCCTTGGCCTGATGGCTTACTACGAAGCCAAGACCAAGGGTCTTCCTTGGCCTGATGGCTTACCATACAGCCAAGACCAAGGGTCTTCCTTGGCCTGATGGCTTGCCAACAGCCAAGACCAAGGGTCCTCCTTGGCCTGATGGCTTACACAACAGCCAATCCCAAGGGTCATCCTTGGCCTAATGGCTTACCATACATCCCACCAAGGGTCCACCTTGGTTCAGGATCACAAGTCATATTCAAAGCCAAGGAAAACTTCCTCGGTCTAAATGACGTACGAGCATAGTTAAAGCCGAGGAAACTTCCTCGGCCAAACCATTTGTTCAATAAGTAAGCAATAAGGGACCTTCTTTGGATCCCACCTTCTCAAGTCCAGTGCCTCTGCCTAGCATGCAAGGATACGAGCAAATTATTGAAATAACAAGAATCATAACAAAGGATTTTCATTGATATTCAAATGAAATTACACATCCTATCATCTATTACAAAAAGCATAACAGGAAAAAGCTATTCTAAGATTTTTGAGCATCATCAAAAGGCTTGTCAAGCCAATCTTGAGTAATGGAGCCAGGAGGAGGAAGGTCCGTTTGATTGGTAAGAGCATCAGTTTCCTCGGCTCCTCTTCCTTCCTCGGTTTCCATGGCCTCAGGCTCTTCATCGTCCTGGATCGCCTCCACCAGGTCTTTAAGATTGCCGGGGACAACGGGAGCCGGCCTCCACACTTCCCTACAAGCCTTAGCATCCTTAGCTGCTATTATTTCTAAGTTGCTTGTGGAATAGGGGACCAAGCTGTGGAAGGTCCTAACTTCCTCGCCGTATTGATCCCGACATATTAGCATGGCGACCTTGTTGATATCCAAGCCGGTGGAAGGATCAGCCAGGATACTACGAGCAAGATGGAGGTAACCATCTTCAAACATGGTGGCCGTCTGCTCGTCCACGGCCTCCTGAAAGACCGAGCTAGCTACCACCGCATCCTTGAATGCCGGGCTCTCCTTGAAACGCGCCACAGCCTCGTTTTCTTTGGCAGGAAGGGCAGCCTCCAGTCCTTGGAATTTGGCCTCAGCTTCCTCGGCCTTTGCCTGAAGCTCGGCCTTATCCGTAAGAGCTTTGGTCAGCTCCTCTCCATTCAGCCGGAGATCTTCCTCGGCTTTGGCCTTCACTTCCTCGGCTCTCTTCACCTCAGCTTCCACCTTCGCCTTGGCTGCCTCAAGCTCGGCATCTTTGGCTTTCAGAAGTTTAACCAAGGAAGACTTCTCAGAATCGCTTTTTGCCAGGGCTGCCTTGGCCTCATTCATGCGTCTGGTCTTCTTCTTGGCCAAAACATTTTCATACGCCGTGACAGAAGCCAACTGAAAGAAAATTCAATATCATATTAGAAGTATACATCTCTCAAAATCAATGATCAACGAGCAAGGAAAGGATATTCACCTCGGCAATTAAGAGCCCCTTGCGACAAAGCAAGGTATCATCGCTGGGAGCCTCCTGGACAAAAGCATCATAGGCGTCCTCATCCATTGCTCTACGGGTGGAGCTCGGCCTAATCGAACCAAAGGTCCCTCCCTGACTTGCAAAGGAAGACCCCTGAGACGAGGAACGTCGAGGGCCATGCTCTTTGCTAGCTCATCGGCCTGCTCAACCGTTTGGATGTCCTTGATAGCCAAGGTTGGAGGAGGTGAAGGATTGGGGGCCCCACCAATACTTGCCCGCTTAGCCATCGGCTCCTCGGCAGTGGAACTTTGAGGCCTCTTTGAGCCGGATTTCCTTTGAACAAGGCCGGCTTCCTCGGTCGCCGCTTCCTCGGCCTCAGTAGGAGGGTTAGTCGTGTCACCGACCATGGGTTCAGCTCGTTCTTCGGATGCGGCGTCCTCAGAATTTACCTCTTGGTGAAGTTTGAGGGGGAGGGGTTTATCACCTTGCACGCCCAAGACCAAATTACGAGCATTGGCCTCATCCTTTCTTTCCACCAAAGCTGACTTCTTGCTCTGCTTTCTCTTACGCTTGATCAGCTCCTGGGGACTTAGTCTCTCCATTTCAAGGGCTGCTTCTTCCTCGGCTGTTAAATCTGTAAAGACAAGGAAGAAATGGTCAAGTACGAGCAAAATAATTTGACATGCAAAAATTACAAGTGTAAGATAAAAATTTACGTCCAACAATGTTAGGTGCTCCAATACATTGGTCACGGGGACGCTCATCATGGCACCTAATACAATCCTCGTGAAATACGAAGCCGGGATGTACCGTCCAATCATTGAAGCGACGACCTCTTTTAACATTTACAAGGGGAGCTACCCCGTCCTCGTTCCCCGGCATCAATCCTGCCTGGATATAGAAATGATCCGAGGATTCAACTTGCTTCCAATCCAGGACCCCTACCCTGGCAAACTCTTCTAGACGTTTGATCAAAGCTTTGGTCCACTCATATTGTTGGACAGCGAAGGAAGATGTTGGGTCACCACAAGGAGACTGGAACTCCCAACCTTGGCGGCTCTCGATGCGGATAACGTGGTTGTCCCAGCCTGGAACTTTGCTGGACATAGGAAGAAGCAATTTAGGTTTCCTATTGGCACTCCTAATAACTACCAGCCATTGTTCCTTGATGACTTGGACAATATAGAAGTGACGGAAGGCTCCCATGGTCGGCTCATAGCCTAAACTACGGCAGAGGATGATGAAGCTAACCAAAACCCTAGTACCATTGGCTCCTAGCATGGCCGGCACTGCCTTTACATCATCCAAAAACTCGCAAATGAAGGGGTCTAGGGGAAGACGGAGTCCCTGTTGAAACTGTTTGAAATAAAAATGGACGAAGTCTTGGTTATAGTAGAAGGCCGTCTCTTCTTTCTCCGTCTTTGGCTCGATCTTGCCCATATAAGTTAATTTATACTCAGCACGGTCCACTTGGTACTTGGTGTACACCTCTCAATCATGGGATCCCAGGTTTTGGTGCCTTCTCGACTTGCTTTCCTCGGCTACCTGCTCCTCGGCCTCTTCTTCGGACGAGGCGGGCATCAGCTTGCGCACCTTCAACGAAGGCGTCAACTATTTGAGTAGACGAGGAGGGCTCTCCTTCTCTTCCCGTCATATCTGCATAAAGACGAGGAGACCAAATTATTTACCTCGTCAATGGCTGATTAAATGACGGGGAAGGAAGATTCCCCTCCTCGTCATTCCATAAGGCCGAGGAAGGAAGATCTCCTTCCTCGGCATTTCATAAGGCCGAGGAGGGGGCCGTACCTCTCAGACGCTCACGCATTTCGCGATGGGAGGCCGGGTAGAACAGCTTCGATGTGCTCCACCATTTCAGCCCTATCCTAAAAAACGATGATGTTGGGAGAACCAGACTCAATCCTATCTATTCTTGTGGAGTCTGGTTATTGAATGAATAACCGGGAGCGGCCGTAACCCCTCAACTGCTTGCTTATTTCACCCAAGTTCGATCATCCATGGACCCCTCTCTCTACGATAGACCCTCAAATTTCCAGATGATATCCATAACGGAATCGGGAGAATGGTCCCAAGATCGAGCCATTTCTAAGGGGAATCAAAAACGAAGGGGGAGTTCATTCAATATTCCAGAAATTTCATATAAAATGCAAAGAGAATTAAAGAACTGAAGTTTTTAAAGTTTTTTATCAAGAAAAGCTTCAACCTTCAACAATGGCGGTTCTTGGCATGGACAAAATCACTCCTAAACCCTAGAAAACGCTGGAACATGAAAGGAAGTTGTAAGAAAAGGAGAAATTTCATACCCGAGTTTGCAAGAATGAATGGAATCAATGCAAAGCTACTTCGCGGAAAAGTCAAGCTCGCCGCGAACTGGGTTTGAAGATTGCTGTGTTCGCCGGAGATCTCTTTCGCCTTTGCTCTCGAACAGGGGGTTTGTAAAGATTTGAAATGAAAGGATTTTGATTTTTATACCTCCTTAACCCGGGTTAACCCATGGGTAAAGTGACAACCCAGACAATACGCCCCCAACATTTAATGCTAATTACAGTTATTGAGGCATGACAAGACTGGGGGGCCCCATGTCATCATCAGAATAGTAACCGTCAGATACCCACCAATGACGCGTGTAAAACCTGTTCGTATCCCATATGCCGAGGACGAGCTAACTTTCTACTCGTCTAAGCCGAGCTAGAAAGTTGGGGGCCACTGAACGGTATAAACCGAGCTACGAACATGGGCTTGCCCGAACCTGGACCCAACTATATTGGGCCATGGATATTATATATTCATCAAGTATTAGGGCCGAGCATTATCTTCCTCGTATGCCGAGGAACATTTACCTTAGCCTTATGTCGCCATTCTTGGGCCGGGCTGTCTCAATTACCGAGGAGAGAAAAGTCCTTTGCTCGGCATGTCACCAATTACCGAGGAAACAAAAGTATTCTCCCCGGCATATTTTCATGTCGGCCATTCATCAAGTGACGAGGAAGCAGGATCGTTCTCCTCGGCCTATTTGCCAAAGGCCGAGGAAAAACATTTGCCTTCCTCGGCGTTCCGGCTAGCAGTTACAATCCTTATTCAACAAGGATTATACAATCATTATCCAATCAGGATTATACTTATCAACATCAATTCAAGTCAAACAATGACTCCTTAACAGATATAATTCTATTAGAGTTATATCTTATCTCTTTACAAGTTCATTCCAACATGGATTCTATCAATCCATTCCTATAAATACAAGCCCCATGGCTCATTATTCGGTACGTTACTTTTTACATTGGAGAAACTCTGTCAATTTGATTTCTCTAATATCAACCGTGAACTTACTCTCACGCCGGAGGGCCTTTAGCCGGATCCGCCCCGGCTTAGTTTACGTGTTTTCTCTTATTTTCAGGCCTTGCAATCGCCGGAGCATTCGACGCTTGGATTTGGGCTGTTTTGACGATTTTGGCATCATCATCAACCAACTCTTTTGGCACAAAATAAATTACAGGTAAACACTAATAAGTGATTGTATTATACTCTTTCAGAGTATCACGCTCCTATTTTTTTAATGGTTTTATATGCAGCTGTTGCAGCTATGATTTGGTCAAAGGAAAGGAAATCCTTATGCTAAAGAGTGAATGCTAAGCACCTAGGATTGGTTAGTCATGTGTGGACTCATGTTTATGTCTCAAAAATTCACAAGATTGTGGTCTATTTTTTGAACTTGGATTTTATTGATTCATTGACAGTATTATCACTACTGAAAAGAGTAAGAAGTTATATAGGAGTTGTTAATTTTCTATTGTTCTCAGATGTTTTGTTACGAGTGATACTCATTGTTCAGCAACTTTTGCAAGAGAACAAGCATGGTTCAAAACGAGACATATATTACATGCATCCTTCTGTGTTTCGAGGTGAACTTGAAATTTCTTTCAGTTATAATATTCATACCTGTCCTTGTTTCTAACAACCAATGAGCTATATCGTGTTAATGATTATTTTGCGGAAAAAGTTCTATAATAGCATCGTTCATTTAATTATTTTCATTATGCTATGCTCTAATATCTCATATATTTGTTTATAATCTTTAGATGTTTCTTTTATTTGTAATATATTTAGATACTTAAGCTTATCAAGTTATCTTGGTCTTATCTAACATGAGGTGAAATTTTATGTTGTTGATATGGCTTTAACTCTGAGATTAGAGCCTTTGTAATTTTCTATTTTGATCTTGCAACCCAGAACAATCAGTTGTGGATCGGGTAATTAATGACATTTGCATCCTTCTTCAGTGCAGTCGCCACAACCTGAATATTGTATGTATCATTGTCCTGTTTTGACTTTCTATCGATGAAAGAGAAAGTATATATAATACATGATAATTTGGATGAATACGATATCTACTTCCATTAATTTTTTAACTGCTTTGGAATGCCTTGGGGAGTGTATAAGAATATAACCACAGATCTATAGCTGGTTTTCCACATTTGCATTTGAGTATACTCTTTCCATTCCATATTTACGTTTTCCATCTTTCAAATTGTATTCCCAATTTATCTGATAATATTTAATTTTGTTGTTTGTTTTGAGTAAACTGAAAGGGTGTTGGAAACCATTCAAGCAAAGATTCTGGAGCAGTCATATATGATGGTGATATTGGCCAATTAAAAAAAATTATTGAGTAGTAATAATATACATATCAATGCTGGGAATGAATGAAGATAAAATTTGAAGAAAATTTAATGGCCAATGAAAAAAGGTATGCTCAAACAAAGTAAATTTTTTTACCAAACAAAATAGAGGATTTAGTTTTGCCTCATTTAAGATTGTAAAATTAGATAGAAATACATAACTTTTGACGATTCTTTCAATTTCATCTTTCCATCAATAGTAAATGATTTTATAATCCTCATATTTCTCTTGCATATTCAGAAGCTCCTTTGGTGTTTATTGCCCAATATATGAAATATGAAACTCTGTATGTTTGGTCTTGTGAAATGAATTCATAACAGAGGAAAAAGAGTTGTGTGTTTATATTAGGAAAGTTATCAAAGAGTCCCTAAACTTTTTGAAGTAGCAGTAGTTAGAGATTGATTTATTAAAGAACACAATGTGCTTTGGAACTCACAACTATCAATTATCTATAGTAATGACTGTAAATATACCCTAATAAATAAGTACATGTATTTTACTGACTGTACATAAGTTTCCTGTACATGTTTTGAAATATATTAAATATGTTGTGTTAATTTTCTTATTAAACATGTTTTTTTTAAACAGCTAATTTTAAAAATGATTTTAACACTTTTTCTCTTGATATTTTGTTTATTTTGTTTTGGATTTAATGATGGGACAATATATTCTGCAAATTAGTATATGCCTGTGTGTGATTATTACTCTATGATTAATGCAAGCTTTTAACGGCAAATATAACGAGAAGAAAAAAATTTGAGAAGCCAATTTACATGTGTGTCTTTTAAAATCAAATAGAAACCCCAACAGCTGGAAATGCAAAAAAAAAAAAAAACTATTTTCCATGTGTCTTTTAAAAATTAAACATCAGTAATTATCAATATTTAAAATTCATGATCATAGTTGGTTGTTATTTATGTTGCCTATACACCTTTTTTTTATTATACCTCGTCTAAGAATTTAACAAACAATAATAACTATGAATAAATTTGTGCAGACAAGACACTCAATCTGATCATTGCATTACATAGATAGTGCATATTAGCGATAGGGTTGTTGGTTTGAAATGTTAAATGTTGTAGATTTCTGATTCTGCTACAGACATGTAACCCAATCCTTTTTTTTTTTTTTTGAGGATCAATTTGTCTATGGGAGGCATATGGCTTCCTGTAGGATCTAACTCAGGTTATTGGGTGTATCATATTATGCCCTAGCTTTAAAGAGGGAAGAAATTCAGCTATTGCAAGCACCCCGCCAGATAAGTTAACTTATTTACACAGTTTTATTGCATCTATATCTTTTAATTTGTACTTATACGGTATTTTTCTCAGTAAAAATATAAAAGTAGCTGCATACATGGTTGTAAATGGAACTTTCATTTTGGGACAGAAGAAGTATTAATTTAGTAATTGTTGTAACAGCACAAGAGTATCAAATGAATTGGGAGCAGGAAATGCTGATAAAGCTAAGGATGCTTATGCAGTCACTCTCAAGCTCTCAATGGAACTTTTGTTTTTCTACGGAGTAAGTGTCAATTTTTATTTTTATTTTGAGTGGGTGTAATACGAAAGTTAAATTGAAAAGTTAATGAATGCAGGGGTGGCTAGGGGATGTGGTTGTCAGCAAGCGGTTATGTATATTAACCTAGCGACATTTTATTGCATTGGCTTGCCTATTGCAGTGGTCCTTGGTTTCAAGTTCAAGCTTCATGTCAAGGTAAAATCAGGCATTTTTCTACTCCATTATTGCATATGCCAACTTGAAACTTATTTACTCCCCCCGTCCCATAAAAAAAGTCCAACTATCTTAAAGGGACGGAGGGAGTATATATATGTAGTGCATGCATCTCCTCTTGGTAGATTTGTTGTTAGATTCAATTTGTTAATTTATTTTTTAAATGCTTTTGATGCATCTTTTGTTTGATTTTTGCGTACGGTCATCCGGATAAGAACCCTTATCCGGAGTCGAAGAAATTGTTTGTCAAAATTGCAAATGCTTATGAGATATTTTATTTTGTTTCTTCTGAGAATCCTTTTAACCTCCTCAAAATACTTTGTATTTATCTTCTGCTGCTTTCTATTTATCTTATGCTGAAATAGATTTCCTAATTTATTAACTAACATAGTAAACTCAACTACTCCATAACTGAACACAACCTTTCATCAAAACCGCAATTGATTCAAACCAAGGGTTAGCCAAATTGCATCTGGTTCAAACCACTACTGAGCCAAAAGATATATATTAAAGACCGCATTAAGACAAACCTCCCTGATCCATACTCAGCATGATCCAAACCTCATCTGGTTCAAATTTCATCTGATCCATACCGCGTCTGAGTCAAATCGCGCCTGATCCCAAACCGCGACTGATCACAACCGTGCCTGATGCAAAATGCGACTCAGACAAACCGAATTTGATCAAAGTCTAATCTGAGCCAAACTTCTTCTGTTCCGAACTGCATCTGAGCCAATCTAACCAAAGAAAATCCAATCTCTGCCAATCAAAATGCATCCAAAAAAATGTGCAGTCGGCTGTAACATAGTCAATCGCATACCAAACTGTGACCACACCAACCAACCGACCGCAATCTAAGTAACCGCATCACAGACACTAACCGCAGCCAGCCCAACTGGCCAGTCGACCGCAGGATATATATTTTTAACTCTACCATCCAAAACCATCTATACATTTCTATAAACAAAATCCCAAAAATGATCCTTATGTAAGGCTTAACATACATCCTTATGGGAGCTTCTGAAGGTGGTTAACCAAAAACAATTATTATAAAGGGACATGAACCGTATACAAAAGTGTGACCAAACCAACCAGCAGACCACAATCTAACAAACCCAACCGCTCAGTCAACTATACTCATCCTTATGGGAGCCTCTGAAGGTAGTTAACCCAAAAGAATTATTAAAATGGGCCATGCATTTATTTGTTTCTCTAAGTAACCGCATCACAGATACTAACCGCAGCCAGCCCAACCGCTCAGTCGAGCACAGGATATACATTTTTAACTCCACAGCCCAAAACCATCTATACATTTCTATAAACAAACACCCCAAAATGATCCTTATGTGAGGCTTAACATACATCCTTGTGGGAGCCTCTGAAGGTGGTTAACAAAAAACAATTATTAAAATGGGCCATGAACCGCATACAAAAATGTGACCAAATCAACCACCCGACTGCAATCTAACAAACCGCATCAAAAACACTAACCGCAGCCATCCCAACCGCTCAGTCGACTATACTTCATCCTTATGGGAGCCTCTGATGGTGGTTAACCCAAAACAATTATTAAAATGGGCCACACATTTATTTGTTTTATTAAAGCAACCATTTAAAAGTTGAAGCCAATGCTTAAATAATCAAACAAAACAAATACGAGGACTAATCATTCCAAAGTTGAACCAATGGCTTCAAAATCAAAACAAAACTTCAATGTTACTGGAATTCATATTCCAGCTTCTAATTCATTACATTAAAGAGACTAAACAAAACAAAACAACTAAATTTTCCTGGACTTCATATTCCAGCTAAAAATATAACATAAATGAGTTTCAACCATGATTCATATTGACAAATACCATTAAAAAATCAGTTTTTCTCAATTTATCCACCATCTTCAACCATACTGCTAGTTGTAGTGTCATCCATAAACCCAATTCGTCGTTTGAATCCAACAGTGTTCGGAGAATTGTCTTCAATGTCACTAACAGAATCATCAAGCTGTAGATATAAACATATTTAATTAATTTAATTAATAGTCAAATATAAACATTTATATATCTTGGGATAGATGTTATATGTGAAAGTTGTACCTCAATCACTTCTTCTCCAGCTTTTTTCAACGCAGTCAAAATATCATTTCTCTAATATAATGTCATAAATAAAACCAAAATCAGCATTGTATTTTGATGATGTATATTGATAGAAAATTTGATAATATACCTTGCTAACCATTATGCTTGTTTTCATGTACTTTTCAACGATTTCATTATCAACACATACCATCCCAAATGAGAAATGTTTCTCATCACCCTTTAAGTTTTCTGGTTTCACCTTAACCTTAAAGATTGCATTCCTTCCAACCAAGCCCATTATCTCATCAGGACTGAAAAGTTGGGCTTCTTTACTCATCCCATCATTTGAAATCTAAAAAAAACTTATTTTTTTTACCGAAAACAAATAAAATAAAAAAATTGCACTTTTTTAAATACCTTAACATACTGCTCCTTTAACTGTAGTGCTGATTTCCCAATCAATATTTCACATGCATTGTCCCATAGCATGAAAGTAGCATTTTCATTTCCAGAAATGACGGAAACTTTTAATTTATACCTTGGGGTAGGGTTAGGATCAACTCTTTTGCATTAATTACTAACAAATCCTCTAGGGTCATTTGATAATTTCCTCTTACATCGTTGACAGTTTATAAAACTCAAACTCCCATCCAATATCACTTCAAAGATTTGACCAACAACCCAATAGTATCCCTCCTGTAAAAATTGTCAAATGACAAAGTTAATACACCTATTATTAGGATAACTGTTATAATTGAAATTATTGTTTTTATTTTACATTACCTGACCACAAGAATTTAGTCCTGCCACAGTCTTGACATCAATATTACCATTTTCCAAGTCACCAAAAGTACAAATGTTGGTCATGGACGAAAGTTCATTTTTTTTGTGATGAGCTCAAATCATCCATAAACATTCTATTTCAATAATAAATTTTTGTCAGTATTACGGCCTTTATTACATGTATATATATATATATATATATATATACATATATATATATATATATATATATATACATGTAATAAAGGCCGTAATACCGACAAAAAATTTATTATTGAAATAGAAGAAAATACCGATAAAAATATATATACATTTATATATATATATATATATATATATATATATATATATATATATATATATATATATATGTAATAATAGAAGAAAATACCTCTTAAGATCATCAAATTCACGAATCAAGCCATGTACGTGTATTTTAGATGCAAAGAAGGCATTAGCCAATGAAACATTGCCTATTTTTTGGTAAATCATTATATACTAGTGATTGTTAACATGAGAACAGTTTTTTGTTTAAGATTCATTATGTTATTAAAGTATTCATACCTTGATAAGACTTTACTCTCATCATTTGTAGCAAAATAATGAGAGGACCTGTAACGACCCTAACCCTAGGCACTATTTTAGTATCATATTATATGACTTTTATATTAATTGTTGAATTTATTTGCTTTTAATATTATTGTTAATATTATGTGTTCATTTTATATCCTTGATTTCTTATATTAGGATGGGATGATTGGGAAATAAAATAATGTTCTTGGAAGAAGTATAATGATAGAAATGGATAAAATAAATAAAATGTGGGTAGTTAGGTTTCTTTGTGTAGGGGAAAGACTTTTATTAATATAGCTTGGGGGCCATACCCCTTAAAACCCTCTCCTTCACTCCTTAGTCAAAAAAGACCCATACCCTCCCATACTTCTTTAATCCTTCCCATACTCCATCCTCCTCATTCTTCTCCTTCATTTTCTCTTACAATTTTCCATGGAAGCTCCCATTTGAAAGCCTCACCTTCCAAGTGGCTAGCAAGCTCAATCCCTCTCCATTTTCAAATCCGGGTGTACTTTCGTGTTCGGGGTGAAGAGAGGAGCACATCAAGCTAAGAAAATCTTCATTCCATCCCATATTTGCTAGGTAAGTTATTATGACTTCCTTCTAAATATTGTTCACTTTATGTGTTAATGAATATTTTGTGAAAAGAAAATGATTGTGATATTTTTGAATAAGGTTATTTGAGTAAAATGGGTTAATTAAGGATGAATTGATTTTAGTATGAAATGGGAGTTTAAGTTGGAAGAATGAGTGTATAAGGAATGTAAAAGGTTAATGACTTTAATGGAGTTCTTGTATGTAGTTATGTTTATCTTACTTTGATTTGGAAGATGTAAGGAGTATATCTCATTTGGGGTAGAAAGAAGTAGAAAAAGGACTTGTTATACTTTTAATGTTGTGAGTTATTATGATCTTTCCTCCTATTTGATGTTCATGAACTATTGGGTGTTGTTATTTTTATTAATGGTTAATTGATGCTTAGGAAACCTTCTTGGAGTTGATAAATGGGTTAATGATAAAGAATGATGTGGTTTAAGGAAGTTTATTAAGAGTGTAAGAAATGGGTGGAGTTAGTTTTAGAAGATTGAACTTGAAATGTGTTAGTAAAATGGGTTGGAAATCTTGTGGTAAATAATTTATGTTTATATTATTTTGGGGTTCATGGAAATAAGGGTTGTTAAAAGGAAAAGAAAATAAGTAAAAAGGGGGTTTGAAATCCGGGCAATGCTGAAATTGGGCTTGGGCGGTCGCCCATGAGGGGGGTGAGCGGCCGCCCATGTGTGCAGAAACTTGGTCTCCTGGAAATCCCTCTTGGGCGGTCGCTCAAGAGGTAGTGTGCGGTCGCCCATGTGGGCAGTAACTTGTATTCCCTTTGAAACTCTCTTGGGCGGTCGCCCAAGTGACATGGGCGGTCGCCCATGTCACCAGATCCTCCTTAGATACTTTTCTTGCTGATTTTCACCAACAACCTAGTGGTATGATTCCTAACCATTATAAATTAGTGGAACTTAATCCGAACCGGATATGAATTAATCTTCTTTAACCGAGGGTAAAGTAGAATACCTTGACTAGGCCATGATGTCTTATTTGGTCAAAAATGGAATTATGGAAATAGTTAAATATTGTTCGGAAAATGGTGGATAAGCTTGATTCGTAACTTCACCAAAGTGGTTCAAACTTGGGAAGTAGGTCTTGCACTTTTATTAAGATTATTCAAGGTTGAGTAACGACTTCGTAGAAATAGTTTATGGTTTAGAGTGGCCGTACTTGCCTCATACCCTTGGTGATTAGATAGTGTAGAGACTATAATTACACTATTGCGTTAGTTAGAAATATTTATGTATCACATTGTGGCATTGTATCCCAAGTGGGGATTATTTGGTATTGTTATGTTGTATCCCAAGTGTGGATTATTTGGTATATGGTTGTATTGTATCCCAGTTGTGGATTATCTGGCATGTTGATTATATTGTATCCCGATGTGGATTATGTGGTTATATGGATACCTTACTTGAGTTCATATTCAGTGATGGATTATGCATAGTGTATTAAATGAATGTTGCACTATGGTATTGATTTAACATGAGTATAATTTACCATGTTGTTATATTATTATCCTTTTTGTGGATTTAATTCAAGTAACTATTATGTGCTTGGATATTACATGTGATCAGGGGGTATAATGGAATTCAATCAATTATTGATTTGTTCTATAAGTGATTGAAGGTTCATTATACCTGTGACCTCTCCCCTCTGTGGCCACAGAGTGGGTGTGCTAGCGACTGTATTGAGCCAGAAGCCTTACAGACCGCTGCGATTTGGTGAGTAGGTGGAATGCTTCTGTATTAAGCAAAAAGCTTTACAGTTAGCGCTGATATTATATGATACTCTGAATAAGGGTCATATAAGTATCCTATTTTCTTATATGGATCTCTGGAGTATGAGTCCTATAAGCGGTGAAGGTGCATGGGGCAATTCACCAAAGAGAGGAGTTTTACTCCCACGTTGTACGACTTATTGTTCAGACGGGAAAGGTAAAATGAGGTAACGTAAGGTGTTTACCGCTTTCATAATGTGTTATGTGTAACCATGCTATGTGTTGCATATTGTTTGGCATCTTGCTGCATTCATAATAGCTTATTGAGATTTATTCTCACCCCTTCCCTTTTACTGTTTTAGATTGTGCTGAGACAGGTGACCTGAACCAGTAAGGCCGGGGAAAGAGTTTGGACTCTTGCTTTTGGGGCTTGTCAGGATAGGTATATGAGTGGGTTGTAGGGAGTCCTATTTAAGTATTACTCTTTTATAAGTTGTATGGAAAACTCTTTTGTTAAACAATGTTAATCAGGGTTTTCAATGCAATTGATCAGGTTATGGTTTATTGAATTATTTGTTGAAATTCCTCCGAGTGGAGATATTATCAGTTGACTTTATTTTGAAAGTTTGAGAATTGGTTTTCCTTTAAAGTGAAATAAAAGTTTTAAAAAATTTAAGATGGGTTTTCCTAGTTTGAGCTCCTCAAGCTCGGGATACGCGTTAGGTCCCGGGTTGGGGTGCTCACAGTTGGTATCAGAGCTTAGTTTAGAGGTCAAGGGTAGAAGTCTAAACTAAGGGGGAATGTGTGGTAATTGACGCCGAGTGTTTAATGCAGGAGCTCATTCTAATGGCCGAAAGCAATGATGATCAGCGAAAGGTTCTAAGAAATGAAGGAGATATGGGTATAGGTGGAATTCAGAATGAAGAGATGATGAAATTATTCAGGATGTTTGTACAGAATATGGAGACTCGAGGGTCAGCTCTGAATCAATCTAAAGGATGTCAAAGTGATGAATTGGAAGGGTTTGTGAAGATGAATCCACCGAGCTTTAATGGAGATCCGGATCCGTTAAAGGCAGAAAAATGGTTGGCAGAAATGAATAGGATTTTTGAGGTTATAGAATGTCCCAACGAAGAGAAAGTTAGGTATGCCGTTTTCAAACTTGAAGGTCCAGCTGATCAGTGGTGGCAGATTTTGAAGGGAAATTGGGAGCGGGATCATACGCCCCAGACTTGGGATAATTTCACTCAGCAGTTCGAGGATTATTTCATTACAATGGTTACAAGGGATAAGAAGGAGATTGAATTCTTAGGACTAAAACAAGGGAACATGACGGTGAGTCAGTATTCAGTCCGGTTTGAGGAATTAGCTAGGTGTTGCCCTCATTTGGTATCACATGAAGCGAGAAGAGTTCATAGGTTTGTAAAAGGTTTGAGGATTGAGTTTAAGAAGAAATTAGTGATTGATAGCTTCACCAATTATCAGACAGTCATAGATAGAGCATATAAGATCGAGAATGACATTGAGGAAAATAGGGGAAGATCGGAAGGTGGGATTAGAAATAAACCAAAATATCTAGGACAAGGATCCAAAATCACTAGAGGACAACCAAGGGATTCAAATTCAGGGAAAATTAGAGGAGAACTTGTTGTAGCTTCTTCGTCTAGGCCAATATCCAAACAGTATGGGATGATTTGTAAATTTTGCAAGAAGGTTGGACATACCGAAGATCTTTGTTGGAGTAAGCAAGGCAAGTGTATTAATTGTGGAGCAATGGGACACTTTAGGAGGAATTGCCCAAGGTTGCAGCGGGGACGAGCTTCAAGCAGCGGACAGCCGGGTGGACAACAAAAAGGTGGTACCAAAAGAGATAAGGAAGGGAAACCAAAAGAGAAGGTCCAAGGTCGAGTATGTGTTTCGGGTCCAGGATAGATAGATCCCTCAGCGGTCCTTAGAGGTATATTCCCTGTCTCAGAAGTTAGGGGTCATATTTTATAGATCTTGTTTCATATCATTATGTGTGGCATAGCATGTTGCTTCTATGTGGCATAGATTACAAGAGAAATTATTTTATTGTTAGAGGATTCTGCTCTTATGAGAGAATACCTCGGATCTCCTTTGGTTTACCACGGTGGTGATGTGGTTATAGCTGGGCATGTATTGCTAGTTTATTTGGAATGATTACCGATGTGTAATTATGAGATATACTTGACCTGGATGGTTAAGAAGTTGTTGTGTATTGGTAGACAACCATAATAAGTGAGTCTCCTTTTCTATGCCTAATTTGCTTATATTGATATTTGATACCGATAAACTTTTATGTGGAATTCTTGTTATATATAGGCATTAAAGGTGGAGTTTTTGGTTAAAAGGTGTGAAGGATATTTGGTTTGTGTTAGACTTGCATAAGAAGTCTTTCCAGAAATTTTTCGTGCTAGTTGCGAGTAGATGGTAATTGTGTTTCCATCAAGGTATCTCCTGTGTTGATTCTAAGTATGATAATCAGAATTTTAATCCTTAGTTTGATGGCTTTATGGTAATTAGGATTGATGGTCTCTTTGTTAATTAAAGTTTCGGGAAGATCATGAAAATCATTTGAGAGTTGGGTTAATGATTCCTTGTGAGGAGTCCTTGTATGCAAATTGTAGCTAGTGTGAGTTGGATCGATAGGATTCCAAATTTTGGGTTCTATAATCTTAAACTCGGATGTTACCATGGATCTTATGAGGATTGAGTCCGTGATCTTTGGGCTGGTAAGTGCTACCGAAGGAATTTTTAGGGAATTCTTGAGAAATGTAAAATCATTGATTTAGTTAACTCTAAATAGTACATAAATGGTGTAGGATGTAATAAGGATGAATCATATTGATAGAGTTGGAGAATAGATTGGCTATAGATCCGATCCTTACCTTACCTAATGGATGTGAGGACTTTGTGAATTTTAAGTGCGTATTAAAGGAAGATTAGGTTGTGATATTATGAGAAATGGGAAAGTGATAGCGTATGCTTTGAGAAAGTTAACTTAGATAAGTGAAATTTTCTTATCCTCTACTCGGAAGCGGCTGCAATTGTGTTGCGTTATTTAAGTAGAAACTTTATCTTTTTGAAGCTCCTTTGAGAGTTGTTACTGATCCTAAGAGTTGAAGAATTTAGTTACTTGAAAGGAAGAGATTAAAAGACTATCTAGATTCTTGAAGAATAGGTTGTGGGTTGTGTGATAGACTTCCTTTCAAGTTGAGAAGTTAATTAACCTTAGCAAGTTTACGTATAATAATAGTTTTTAGTTTAGCATTGAATGGGTACTGTATAAAGCGTGGTATTGAAAAATTTATTTGGGATGATCCCTTGTAAGTATGGAGTTCTCCAATTAATGATGATTAGGCGGACTTGACTTATGTGGGGAAAACGTTGAGAGTTACTAGAATCGCAATTCCGGGATTAAATTCTAGAGTATTCGGGTTGTGAGATGTATGGAAGAATCATGCCATTGAGGAAACTAATTGAAAGTTGTAATTTGAAATGTGTGAGAAGTAACCTTTACTATTAGATACTTAAGATAGGTCTTTTTAAAATTCGGGATGAATTTTCTTTAAGGGGGAGTGAATGTAACGACCCTAACCCTAGGCACTATTTTAGTATCATATTATATGACTTTTATATTAATTGTTGACTTTATTTGCTTTTAATATTATTGTTAATATTATGTGTTCATTTTATATCCTTGATTTCTTATATTAGGATGGGATGATTGGGAAATAAAATAATGTTCTTGGAAGAAGTATAATGATAGAAATGGATAAAATAAATAAAATGTGGGTAGTTAGGTTTCTTTGTGTAGGGGAAAGACTTTTATTAATATAGCTTGGGGGCCATACCCCTTAAAACCCTCTCCTTCACTCCTTAGTCAAAAAAGACCCATACCCTCCCATACTTCTTTCATCCTTCCCATACTCCATCCTCCTCATTCTTCTCCTTCATTTTCTCTTACAATTTTCCATGGAAGCTCCCATTTGAAAGCCTCACCTTCCAAGTGGCTAGCAAGCTCAATCCCTCTCCATTTTCAAATCCGGGTGTACTTTCGTGTTCGGGGTGAAGAGAGGAGCACATCAAGCTAAGAAAATCTTCATTCCATCCTATATTTGCTAGGTAAGTTATTATGACTTCCTTCTAAATATTGTTCACTTTATGTGTTAATGAATATTTTGTGAAAAGAAAATGATTGTGATATTTTTGAATAAGGTTATTTGAGTAAAATGGGTTAATTAAGGATGAATTGATTTTAGTATGAAATGGGGGTTTAAGTTGGAAGAATGAGTGTATAAGGAATGTAAAAGGTTAATGACATTAATGGAGTTCTTGTATGTAGTTATATTTATCTTACTTTGATTTGGGAGATGTAAGGAGTATATCTCATTTGGGGTAGAAAGAAGTAGAAAAAGGACTTGTTATACTTTTAATGTTGTCAGTTATTATGATCTTTCCTCCTATTTGATGTTCATGAACTATTGGGTGTTGTTATTTTTATTAATGGTTAATTGATGCTTAGGTAACCTTCTTGGAGTTGATAAATGGGTTAATGATAAAGAATGATGTGGTTTAAGGAAGTTTATTAAGAGTTTAAGAAATGGGTGGAGTTAGTTTTAGAAGATTGAACTTGAAACGTGTTAGTAAAATGGGTTGGAAATCTTGTGGTAAATAATTTATGTTTATATTATTTTGGGGTTCATGGAAATAAGGGTTGTTAAAAGGAAAATAAAATAAGTAAAAAGGGGGTTTGAAATCTGGGCAATGCTGAAATTGGGCTTGGGCGGTCGCCCATGAGGGGGGTGAGCGGCCGCCCATGTGTGCAGAAACTTGGTCTCCTGGAAATCCCTCTTGGGCGGTCGCTCAAGAGGTAGTGTGCGGTTTCCCATGTGGGCAGTAACTTGTATTCCCTTTGAAACTCTCTTGGGAGGTCGCCCAAGTGACATGGGCGGTCGCCCATGTCACCAGATCCTCCTTAGATACTTTTCTTGCTGATTTTCACCAACAACCTAGTGGTATGATTCCTAACCATTATAAATTAGTGGAACTTAATCCGAACTGGATATGAATTAATCTTCTTTAACCGAGGGTAAAGTAGAATACCTTGACTAGGCCATGATGTCTTATTTGGTCAAAAATGGAATTATGGAAATAGTTAAATATTGTTCGGAAAATGGTGGATAAGCTTGATTCTTAACTTCACCAAAGTGGTTCAAACATGGGAAGTAGGTCTTGCACTTTTATTAAGATTATTCAAGGTTGAGTAACGACTTCGTAGAAATAGTTTATGGTTTAGAGTGGCCGTACTTGCCTCATACCCTTGGTGATTAGATAGTGTAGAGACTATAATTACACTATTGCGTTAGTTAGAAATGTTTATGTGTCACATTGTGGCATTGTATCCCAAGTGGGGATTATTTGGTATTGTTATGTTGTATCCCAAGTGTGGATTATTTGGTATATGGCTGTATTGTATCCCAGTTGTGGATTATCTGGCATGTTGATTATATTGTATCCCGGTGTGGATTATGTGGTTATATGGATACCTTACTTGAGTTCATATTCAGTGATGGATTATGCATAGTGTATTAAATGAATGTTGCACTATGGTATTGATTTAACATGAGTATAATTTACCATGTTGTTATATTATTATCCCTTTTGTGGATTTAATTCAAGTTACTATTATGTGCTTGGATATTACATGTGATCAGGGGGTATAATGGAATTCAATCAATTATTGATTTGTTCTATAAGTGATTGAAGGTTCATTATACCTGTGACCTCTCCCCTCTGTGGCCACAGAGTGAGTGTGCTAGCGACTGTATTGAGCCAGAAGCCGTACAGACCGCTGCGATTTGGTGAGTAGGTGGAATGCTTCTGTATTAAGCAAAAAGCTTTACAGTTAGCGCTGATATTATAAGATACTCTGAATAAGGGTCATATAAGTATCCTATTTTCTTATATGGATCTCTGGAGTATGAGTCCTATAAGTGGTGAAGGTGCATGGGGCAATTCACCAAAGAGAGGAGTTTTACTCCCACGTTGTACGACTTATTGTTCAGACGGGAAAGGTAAAATGAGGTAACGTAAGGTGTTTACCGCTTTCATAATGTGTTATGTGTAACCATGCTATGTGTTGCATATTGTTTGGCATCTTGCTGCATTTATAATAGCTTATTGAGATTTATTCTCACCCCTTCCCTTTTACTGTTTTAGATTGTGCTGAGACAGGTGACCTGAACCAGTAAGGCCGGGGAAAGAGTTTGGACTCTTGCTTTTGGGGCTTGTTAGGATAGGTATATGAGTGGGTTGTAGGGAGTCCTATTTAAGTATTACTCTTTTATAAGTTGTATGAAAAACTCTTTTGTTAAACAATGTTAATCAGGGTTTTCAATGTAATTGATCAGGTTATGGTTTATTGAATTATTTGTTGTCATTCCTCCGAGTGGAGATATTATCAGTTGACTTTATTTTGAAAGTTTGAGGATTGGTTTTCCTTTAAAGTGAAATAAAAGTTTTAAAAAAATTTAAGATGGGTTTTCCTAGTTTGAGCTCCTCAAGCTCGGGATACGCGTTAGGTCCCGGGTTGGGGTGCTCACAGGACCATCTCCAAAAGTCTCAACATGGGTCAAAATTTCGGTTGCATAGTCCTGCCAAAGTGTGCAGGCCAGCTTATTTTAACTGTATTTAATAAGTTTTTAGTTAGATGTTTTATTCAAAAAAAATTGTTTAAAATTAAAATAAAAATTAAAATAAAAATTAAAATCAAAATTAAAATAAAAATTAAAATCAAAATTAAAATCAAAATTAAAATCAAAATTAAAATCAAAATTAAAATCAAAATTAAAATAAAAATTAAAATAAAAATTAAAATTAAAATTAAAATTAAAATTAAAATTAAAATTAAAATTAAAATTAAAATTAAAATTAAAATTAAAATTAAAATTAAAATTAAAATTAAAATTAAAATTAAATTAAAATTAAAATTAAAATTAAAATTAAAATTAAAATTAAAATTAAATTAAAATTAAAATTAAAATTAAAATTAAAATTAAAATTAAAATTAAAATTAAAATTAAAATTAAAATTAAAATTAAAATTAAAATTAAAATTAAAATTAAAATTAAAATTAAAATTAAAATTAAAATTAAAATTAAAATTAAAATTAAAATTAAAATTAAAATTAAAATTAAAATTAAAATTAAAATTAAAATTAAAATTAAAATTAAAATTAAAATTAAAATTAAAATTAAAATTAAAATTAAAATTAAAATTAAAATTAAATTTAAAATTAAAATTAAAATTAAAATTAAAATTAAAATTAAAATTAAAATTAAAATTAAAATTAAAATTAAAATTAAAATTAAAATTAAAATTAAAATTAAAATTAAAATTAAAATTAAAATTAAAATTAAAATTAAAATTAAAATTAAAATTAAAATTAAAATTAAAATTAAAATTAAAATTAAAATTAAAATTAAAATTAAAATTAAAATTAAAATTAAAATTAAAATTAAAATTAAAATTAAAATTAAAATTAAAATTAAAATTAAAATTAAAATTAAAATTAAAATTAAAATTAAAATTAAAATTAAAATTAAAATTAAAATTAAAATTAAAATTAAAATTAAAATTAAAATTAAAATTAAAATTAAAATTAAAATTAAAATTAAAATTAAAATTAAAATTAAAATTAAATTTAAAATTAAAATTAAAATTAAAATTAAAATTAAATAAAATATGTTCAGAGTTAAATAGATGGAAAACTGGATAAAATAGAAGTAAAACAATTTAATTAGGACATTGCAAATGAAACATGAAACATATGATTAACTTAAAAATGAAATTAATATTTAAAATAAGTACCTGATATCTTCAATCTCAATTTCAACAAATTTGCCACCTGTGTTTTTGTAATTTTGATGCCTTAGAGTTCCTTTCCCAACAACCCTCCCTATTACATCTGAAAGAGTATACATATATATATATATATATATATATATATATATATATATATATATATATATATATATATATATTAGTGAAAGTATATGATCTATTAGAAGTTATTTCTTAAAACGATTTTTATAAATATTAGAGTTATACCTATCAATTCAGAATTGGCAACATTTTCAATATCATAAACTTCAGGAAATGTAATAATTTTGAACAAATTATTCCCTCGAGAGATTTTTATCACCAATGGAAATGACATCTGTGGAAGCCATAAAAAATAACTTGTATGGGTTTGCCGTCACTTTATACTTAGACCAGTTATCAACAACACTGAAATTACAAAGCACATAGGCGCTATGCTCTTCAAGTTTACTTTTAAACTTTTGAATGAGCATGCTTGGTACAGTAGCTTGAATTCTGTCACCCTAGCAGAAAGAAACAAAAATAGGATTTATGTATGAAAAAATAAATGAAATTAAGGAAGAAAATAAGATCTAATTTGCTACCTCAGAATCTATCAAAACAAACTCAACACTTAGCGGAAAGTTCATATCATTGCCGGCCTTAATTTCCCATTTTCGAGCTACCCTTACCTTCACAACCCAATCAGATCGTCCTCTTCGGAGATCATTAAACAGGGAAAACGATACAGACATCAAAAATGGAGCAGTTTAAAGTAATTTGTTTTTGATGGCTAAAATTTTTACAGTTTAAAAAAAGACCCCATATTTAAACAGCCCAAGACAAACTCTTTAAATTCCTGACTGTTGAACTTTCTCATTTGAAATATGTGCAGTGTGTGTTTTTATTTAAATTTATCTTATTTGATAGTTTTGTAATTAATTAGGGTCATAAATTTGTTGGGAGCTTTTCTATTGGTTGAAATATGTGCAGCTTGTGTGTGTTTTTATTTAAATTTATACTTATATTTATATTTATATTTATATTTATATTTATATTATTTGAATGTTTTGTAATGAATTAAAAATATCCCATATTAAAACACCACAAGAAAAACTATTCGAATTCCTGACTGTACAGCTTTCCAGATTGAAATATGTGCAGTGTGTGGGTTATGATTTAACATTATCTTATTTGAAAATTTTGTAATAATTTTAAAAAAAATGGACTGTATTATTAATATGCATTAATTTGTATTCCTGTATGTTGAATTTTTTATTTTGAAATATTTGCAGTGTCTGAGGATTTACAGTTCTGTAATAATTTAGGGTCTTGCATTTGTTTTGTTATATTACAAGCCAAATTAATTTGTATAAATAAGAAACATTTAAAAAAAATGGAATTCATTAATTATTATATATAAAAACCATTTATTAATCTGCTAGTTTAAAAAGATTTTTAACAAAAGGATTAATAAACATTTAATGTTTAAACAGATCAAAACAAACTGATCTTATTCATATCTGTTCAAATTTGATATTTTGAATTTAAAAAAAATAATCATAATGGGCTACATCGAGATTGTATATTGGCATTAAAGTTTGATTAAACTATAACTATAAAATGTCAATTAACACAATAATCGATAAAACTTTATTGATTTTATTAATAAATTCAGTCTTAAACAATTGTAAGGATATTTTTGGAACAATACCAGCGGGGGTGTATCAAGCAACTTTAATAACGAATGAGTGAATCTAGACTATTTTTTTAGCGAGGTTCACGTTTAGGCGGGAAAAAAGTGGGTGCGCTGAAGTGCTCTCCACTTCAGCTTTTATTTAGTTATAGATTCAGAATTATAAAACAAATCCAAATTCCTCAGCCGACATTAAGAATTCAAGACCATGGATGAATCAAATTCATTTTTTTCTATAATTTTAAAGTATTACCATACATTGCAAACAACTTTGATTGTTCCGTTTCTATACGTAAATAACTGACCTTTGCTCAATTTTTTTTTTGCTATTATTCTCCTACACAATACAATTTTAGACATAGTTAAATACCTACTTTAATGGCGATAATAATAAATTAATTGGTCTCTCATACGATTCAGCACAGTATTAAAATGTTCAACATCTACAAATCTTACCTACTAAAAGAAAATCATAAATATAAATATTTTACTTCTACATATACTTCTTCGTCTCACTAAAACTTACACTCTTTACCTCATTGGTGTCTCGTTAAAAATCACACTTTCTAAAATGAAAACTACACTTTCTAAATGAAATTGTTTTAATACTTCTTTATTCAATAAAATTCATACACTTAATCTTCAGGTCCAAAACTAAAGTGTAATTTTAGATGAAATGGAGGGAATAATGATTAAAAAAACACGATTGAAAAAAAAAGGAGGGCAACTGCCCCCTCTTGCCCCTATGTAAAAAAATATTCATGAAATATTCATTATATTCATTAAATATCCCTTATAAAGGGAGAGATAGATATAAGTGGATCAAAGGGAAATTTTAGGAAAAAGATATTTTAAATTGCTTTCCTTTTTTTTTTATTCTCTATTTCAATAACCAAATCTTTTTGAATCTAAATGACTATTCTATCCTCGGTATAAATAAGTACATCCAGTAAACTCATAGGAGCTAGCTTCGCCCCTGATTTCAATAGACCATAAATGAGGGGGTCCCAACTCCCAATGTATATCATCATTTTTAATGCAAAATAGCAGTACTCCCGTGAGATGCACGGCAAAATCATGAATTTTTTTTCAAATAATTCTATTTTAAAAATCTAAATTCCAAAATAACCCACATTTGAAACTATTTGCCAAAATGACCAACTTTTTGAAATAATTTTTTCGGTTAAAATCGCGACACGGTGTGGCGAATTTAAATTTGCTCAATTTTATTTTAATTTATGCTATTAAGAAAAAACTAAAATTTGAACTCACTACACAGTGTAGCGAGTTCAAATTACCAAAGCAGGCCACAACCGATTCAAACTAGGCCACAACCGATCCAAACATATTTTTTTTTCAAATAATTCGTTTTTAAAATTTTATTTCCCAAAATAACTCACTGTTCAAACTAGAAATCAGGCCACAATCGATCCAAACCGATTTTTTTCTCAAATAATTCGTTTTTAAAATTTTATTTCCCATAATAACTCACTGTTCAAAATATTTTCCTAATGACTACTTTTTTAAACTCGCTACGCTGTTTTGACTGTGACCCGATCAAAATCTCTACACGGTGTAGCAAATTCTAAGAAATTAGATTTTGCCAGTTTGAAACCCTATGAGGAGGCCAAACCATTAGTTAACCAGTCAAAGCTAATTTTAATGATACATCGGTTGAGGAGGATCATGTCAAAAAACTTGTTGTGATCTATGTTGCCACCTCACTTGCTATTAATGATGATTTAAACCTTCAAGTTTCCCTTGCTATCAGTCAAGGAAGGAACCCACAAGTTGCCAATTAACCAAAGTTGAAAGGGCATTTCCGTCATTATTGAGTAGGAGATGCTTTCTTGGTTAACCGATGTCTTTGTTAACCGAAAGCAACGTTGCCTTGGGTCAGTCATCTCTCATCTCTCAACGTTGCCTTTGGTTTGAGAAAAAAATCCCAACCCAAAAAACCAAAGGTACAACTCCGTCTCACTTTAAATTACAAAATAATAATTATTAATAAAGAAAACTAAATAGAAATATTTTTTTTTTCATCTCAAATAAATACTTTAAAAAATATACTTCAATAAAAATTATATTATTTATTTCAAAAATAAATATTACCTTCGACTCAAAATGAATAACTAAAAAATAATACTACATTTTTAATCCAAAAAATGAGCATTACTTCCTTCATCTCAATGAATATTTTAAAAATTAATACTACATTACAAACATTAATTTTTGAGGCAAATGAAGCAGTATTATTTTTTTAAATATTCATTGAGATGAAGAAAGTAATGTTCATTTTTTTTTTTTGACAAAAATGTAGTATTATTTTTTGGTTATTTATTTTGAGTCAAAAGTAATATTTATTTTTGAAATGAAGATTATAATTTTTTATAGAAGTATATTTTTTTAAGTATTTATTTGAGATGGAAAAAATAATATTTCTATTTTGTATTCTTTATTAATAATTACTCCCTCCGTCCCATAAAACATGGGACATTTACTATTGAGAACGAAAAATAAGGAATAATGTTATTAAAGTAGGTGTTGTGAGTGGGAGGAGAGAGAATGAGTGGAGAGAATAGTAAATTTGAAAAGTGTTGTGAGTATGACAAGTGGGTCCCTTGAATAAAGAAGTATTAAAAAAATTCCTTCTTAGGAAAGTGTGACTTTAAAGTGGGACGCCCGAAATAGTAAAATGGGTAAGGTTTTATGAGACGGAGGGAGTATTATTTTGTAATTTAAAGTGAGACGGAATTTTTACTTTGGTTTGATTTGATTTGGTTGGATCGATCGGTCAACCATTATATTTAAATTGACCGGTGGTAACCTTGATCTATTATATTGACCCTTCACCTTGTTAACCGATGTCTTTGTTAACCTTGTTAACCGACAGCAGCAACCAATGTTGCCTTGGGTCATCAGTCATCTCTCAAAGTTGCCTTTGGGTTTGAGAAAAAAATCCTAAACCAAAAAACCAAAGGATACAAATTCTCCGTCTCACTTTAAATTACAAAATAATAATTATTAATAAAGAAAACTAAATAGAAATATTATTTTTTTATCTCAAATAAATACTTTAAAAAATATACTTCTATAAAAAAATATATTATTCATTTCAAAAATAAATATTACTTTCGACTAAAAATGAATAACCAAAAAATAATACTACATTTTTTATCCAAAAAAATGAGCATTACTTCATCCCAATGAATATTTTAAAAATTAATACTACATTACAAACATTAATTTTTGAGGCATATGAAGCAATATTATTTTTTAAAATATTCATTGAGATGAAGAAAGTAATGTTCATTTTTTGGACAAAAAATATAGTATTATTTTTTAGTTATTCATTTTGAGTCGAAAGTAATATTTATTTTTGAAATGAAGATTATAATTTTCTATAGAAGTATATTTTTTAAAGTATTTATATTTATTTGAGATGAAAAAATAATTTTTCTATTTTGTTTTCTTTATTAATAATTGTTATTTTGTAATTTAAAGTGAGACGGAGTTTTTACTTTGGTTTGATTTGTTTGGCTGGATCAGTCAGTCAACCATTATATTTAAATTGATCGGTAACCTTGATCTATTATATTGACCGGTCACCTTGTTAACCGATGTATTTGTTAACCGACATCAGCAACGTTGCCTTGGGTCATCAGTCATCTCTCAAAGTTGTCTTTGGTTTGAGAAAATAATCCCAAACCAAAAAACCAAAGTTACAAATTCTCTGTCTCACTTTAAATTACAAAATAATAATTATTAATAAATAAAACTAAATAGAAATATTATTTTTTCCATCTCAAATAAATACTTTAAAAATATACTTCTATAAAAATTATATTATTCATTTCAAAAATAAATATTACTTTCGACTCAAAATGAATAACCAAAAAATAATACTACATTTTTTATCCAATAAAATGAGCATTACTTCCTTCATCCCTATGAATATTTAAAAATTAATACTACATTACAAACATTAATTTTTGAGGAAAATTAAGCAGTATTATTTTTTAAAATATTCATTGGGATGAAGAAAGTAATGTTCATTTTTTTATCATTTTTAGTCGAAAGTAATATTTATTTTTGAAATGAAGATTATAATTTTTTATAGAAGTATATTTTTTAAATTATTTAATTGAGATGGAAAAATAATATTTCTATTTAGTTTTCTTTATTAATAATTATTATTTTGTAATTTAATGTGAGACGGAGTTTTACTTTGGTTTGGCTTGGATCAGTTGTGCCTTGGATCGGTCGGTCAACCACTTATTATATTTATATTGACCGGCAACCTTGGATCTATTATATTGACCGGTCACCTTGGATCGGTCGGTCATCCACTTATTATTGAACGGTCACCATGTCAATGATTTACCGATCTTTCGATCCTTGTGATCGGTTAAACTCGCTACATGGTGTCCCAATTAAAATAATAAAAAAAAGGAAATTCGCCTGCATACACGCGCCTCTGTCGGCGCGTTTAATGCACGCGTCATTTTCCTCCCAATCATGACATGCCACGTGTAATTTGCGTAGCATCTATTTGTTAACCGATGGCTGAGACTCATTTTATTATTTTTTTTAATTTTTTTTTTGTCAACCGATGCCTGAGAATGATTTTTTTTTTGTGTCAACCGATGGCTGACTTTTTTTTTTTTGTCAACCGATGGCTGAGAATCATTTTTTTTTGTGTCAGCCGATGGCTGAGACTCAATTTTTTTTTTTGTGTCAACCGATGGCTGTCAAAGACTCAATTTTTTTTTTTTTGCATCAACCGATTGCTGTCAAACTCATTTTCATTTTTTTTTGCATCAACCGATGGCTGTCAAAGACTCAAAGTGACAGCTATTCTATCATTTTAGGGAAAATTTTTGAACAGTAAGTTACTTTGAAAAATAAAATTTTAAAAGTGAATTATTTGAGAAAAAAATCACCGGTTGATGCAAAAAAAATAAAAATAAAAAAAATCAATCGGTTAGAGCAACCATGGAACTGCCAAATTCGGTCAACCGACCATGGTCGCCACTCATTCTCGGTCAGCAGGCCACTTCAAACCAAACCAAACCAAACCAAACCCAAAGGTACAAACTTCGTCTCACTTTAAATTACAAAATAATAATTATTTATATATAGAAATATTATTTTTTCCATCTCATCTAAATACTTTAAAAAATATACTTCCATCATTTTTTTTTGGATAAAAAATGTAGCATTATTTTTTGGTTACTCATTTTGAGTCGAAAGTAATATTTATTTTTTAAATGAAGATTATAATTTTTTATAGAAGTATATTTTTTAAAGTATTTATTTGAGATGGAAAAAATAATATTTTTATTTAGTTTTCTTTATTAATAATTATTATTTTGTAAATTAAAGTGAGACAGAGTTTGTACCTCTTTGATTTTGGTTCGGTTTGGATTGTTTGGGTTGTGGGATGCTTTGGATCGGTCAACCAAGTCACATGCTTTGGATCGGTCAACCAAGTCACATGCTTTGGATCGGTCAACCAATTTATTTAGTTTGGATCGGTGAGGAGGCATGCTTTGGATCGTTCAACCAATTGACTTGGTTTGCCAAATTTTTTTTATATATAGAGAATATATAGAGATATACGGAGAGAGATAGCGATGTGGGATTAATTCCTTTTGTAACAAAACGTAAGGACATTGGTTGATTTAATCCCACATCGCTATCTCCCTCTCTATATCTCTATATATTCTCTATATATATAAAAGGAATTATTGTCCTGATTCAAATTTGCCACAACTTAAGAGAGTAATTACAAAAGTGCCACTCAAATTTTGACAAAATTTTTGACGCTTTAACTGTTCATAGGATGACCTGCTTTAATATATAGATAGATGTTCTTTCAATAAAACAACTTTGATTGTTCAATTTCCATCCATATAAAGTAAAGTATTGTTTTTAATTTTTTTGTCTCCATTATCCATATCTTCAATGTACTCTCAGTTTGACTGAAAATTTGCAAGGTAGATACATTAGAGGCAATATAAATATAAATCAAACAACACATTTTGGAAAAAGAAAGATAAGGATTACAAGATCAACAACAATCTGCGGCAAGAGGAAGAATGATGCAGAAAAAGGTATGCATTTTGATCTCCATTTATACACTTAGAAAATTCGATTAAAAAAATGAACTCTGATTATAAACGAACCCAGTATGCATTTTTGATGATGCCAAAAAGTCGAATCAGCCCAAATCCAAGCGAACGGTTGTACTCCGGCGATTGCTTAGCCTGAAAATAAGACAAAACACATAAACTAAGCCGGGGCTTCACCGGCGAAGGCCCTCCAGTGTGAGAGTAAGCTCACGGTTTGTAGAGAGAAAATAATTTGACAGAGTTTCGAGTCCAAGAATTAACGTACCCGAATATGGAAATAATGACTTGTATTTATAGTGATGGATTGATAGAATCCATGTTGAACTTGGACTGTAATGAGATAAAGTATAATCATAGGAGGATTATATCTGTTAGAGAGTCCTTATTTGACTTAAATTGGTACAGGAAAAATCCTGATTAGATTATAACTGCTTATTGTCATTGTTTGAATATGATTGCAAGGACTGCTCTGCCGGAAAGCCGAGGTACAGAAATTCCTTATCTCTTCATACGACGTTTTGCCGAGATGCAAATATTCCTCTCCTCTTCATACATGGTCATCTCGATCCATGATGAGCTGGGGAAGGGATGAGAAATAAGTGGAGCTCGTCATTATGAAATCGTGACCGAGGGAGGCACCTCGTCCTCAAGGGAGATGATCTCGGCCTACAAGGGAGGTCTCCTCGGCCCTTTGAGTTGGGCTTTGTTTATGCTCGCTTGCTGAGCCTTGGTCGGCCTTGTTGATGCCGAGGTAGAATGACGAGGAAGCCCATGTCTTACCTCGTAACTTGATATTTGATGGATTATGTTTATAGCCCATTTCACTTGGGCCTGACCCGGACAAGCCCATGTTCGTATCTCAGTTTATACTGTTCAGTGGCCCCCTCTAAGTACCCAAATCTGGCTCATGCCTTCCGGTTAAATTTCCCGGCAATTTCGGTAAGTTTTCCGATAATTCCCCGGACCTTCCTAGTGTTCCGAAAATATTCCAGAACGGTTCCAAATTATATAAAGGCTGAAAGGGAAGCTTCCCAATTAAGAAACACATTTTTCTTAATTTGGGAAACTTCTAGAAATTTCCACCTTGCATGGTTCTAGAAAAATGCTGAGTCATAAGGGATAATGCCGCACGGCTGCATTAGCTCGAGGTCTCTGGCCGCACGGCTTCATTAGCCTTATCCAGACTGCCTATAAATAGAGCCCTCCTCTACCCATTTTAATCACCAACAAAAGGCATAATACTCTCATAATACGAAGAAGATCCCCCAAGGAGCTGCTGGAAGTCCAAGAAGGTGAAGAAGAAGGCCAAGAAGCCACCTCCCTCCTCCTTGAAGATCCCAAGATCAAGTCCTCCTCCTAGCTCCGTCCAAAGAAGAAGAGGAAGCCATTGGTAACCTCGCACGCCCTAACCTTGCATCTTAAATTGCTATATGTGATTCTACTTGCTCATTGCATTCATATATTGCTTCTATCTTGCTTGGGACTTGGTATTCATAGTTAAAGATCATATCTTTATCCCCCTTTCCCCCTTTGCATGCATTAGGCATCCTTTGCCATTAAAGATGTAATCTTTGAATGAAAGGTGCATCCTTTGCACCTAAAAACCCCATTTTTCCATAAAAATGTCATCTTTCATGCATCCTTTGCATGTAAAAATCCAATCTTTATGATAAAAATGCATCATTTGCATTCAAATCCTTTTTCAAGCATCATTTGCATTAAAGATCATATCTTTATCCTAAATTAGCATCCTATGCTTTTCAAAAAACAATCTTCATGCATCCTTTGCATATTCAAATTCCAATTTCTTCATAAAAATGCATCATTTGCATAAAAATCATGTCTTTATGCATCCTTTGCAAATAAAGATCATTTCTTTAAATCAAATGCATCCTTTGCAACCCAAAAATGTCATCTTTTCATTAAAAATGTCATTTTTACATGCATTCCCCCATGTCCCCATTAGTAACCTCGGAACGGACCGGTGTAAAAGATCCTATCTTTACACCGTTCCTTCCATAAAGGTTTCATAATCTCTTTAGAAAGGGACAACCCTTGAACCCTATATCTCCGATTATCACTTAAGATGAGTATGAAGCATCTATACGAGCTCGACCGTCTTAAAGTGTAGGATTGATGGGCTAAGGACCCTCCTTTTCTAAAGAACCTCATCTTTGACTATAAAGAGAGTCATTCTCTCGATCACGCAAGTCCCAAGGTCCAAAAATGCGATGATCACAAGTCCAAGATGAGGACGGGATCATAATCCCGAATACATAAAATCCAAGAAATCCCGAGCGACAACCAACAAATGGTTTGTACGTCCGAAAGACGACTTGGGACATTCCCTCCTTTATTTTCAAACACATGCACACAAGAAAGCACGCAAGCAAGCACGATTAATGGGATCTTGGGAGACTTGCTCCGGCAAGGCACCTTGGGTGAACGACGATCCGTTCTTCCCAAGGGGTAACTTAACCTCCGAACCCATAAAACCTTTTTTTCAAAGTTTTGAGGTAATCAAAATGGCGTGGCGACTCCGTTTTTCAAATTAAACCGGTTGTCTTCAAACTCGCGTGAATTTCCAAAATAAATAAACAAAAATTTGGGGCACACATTCACAGTTTGGCGACTCCGCTGGGGACATCCCAAAGGAGAAAAGCTTTGTTTTCAAAACAAAAAATCGATACTCGGTATATAGGTGGAAACCACTTACCCTTCCTGTACACTCCCTGATGTGGGAGTTGGGATAACCGGTGGTTTAACAATCCCACGTACCAGTATCCCTTTTTTTCGAAAAAAAAATTTTTGAAAAAATAAAATAAAATAAAGCTTTTCCCTTTGAGCGGGTTAGACTCCCGTCGCTGATTTCATTAATCATGCTTGCTTTCTTTACCTTGCATTGCATCATTTGCATCTTGGAATCTGTGCATACTTTGAACGGGAAATAACCCGAAAAATAGCAAAGGAGTGGAACCTGGAAAATTGATCCATGCAGTCGTACGGCTCAATCCTCCTTGGATTCTGACCGGGAGACCTCAGTGGCAATTCCACTAGGAAAAATCATGGTTAATCTGGCAGTCCTAGCAGCTTGGGGCTACTCAGCTCCATGACTGACTGGGGCTCCCAGAAAATTTACGTGCTTACATGTTGCATTTTCCCCGTCCCGAAAATCATTCCTTTAAAACACATTTCTGAAAATCTCTGTTTTAACTCAAAAAGGAACATTTTTAGGAGACCGCACACTACGCGCACCTGATATATCCTGTACACTTTGCACGCACGTCCTTCAAACCCGAGGGTGGTTCCAGTGCGATCACGGACAGCCTTACGATGCTCCCGGGCGCGCACGGAATCATCCCAACCTCCCCATGGCAGCCAGTGTCGACCAATGCACAG
Source organism: Adenophora triphylla var. japonica (assembly GCA_022495995.1). Lineage (NCBI taxonomy): Eukaryota > Viridiplantae > Streptophyta > Magnoliopsida > Asterales > Campanulaceae > Adenophora > Adenophora triphylla. The sequence continues at coordinate 534,977 of JAFEMH010000428.1, forward strand.
TCCGTGTCACACATTTCAAAAAACCGTGACTTTTTTGGTTGGTTTTTGGTCTAGTCCGTGTCATATAGCCCAGTTGCATACCCTCGTAAAGGTCAAGCCTTAGTTCATAACGGAAGCCAAGATTTTCGCTCAAGCGGAACTCTGCCAAAATCCCGACAAGGAGAAATTGGCGAGATCTTGACTCCGACATTGACTTTGACCTTGACCCGCACGGAATGCGTAAGAGTCGAGACCGAGTCTTTGCCAAATCAAAAGATCTTTCGCTCAAGCGAAGCTCTGCCAAAATTCTGACAAGGAAAAATTGGCAAGATCTTGACCCGGCATTGACTTCGATTCTAACTCACGCCCGGCGTATGCAACGAAGTTCAATGTGACACTGTGTCATCCGGCTTTTACCGCCCGACCCATGCCTATTATTTTCTCGGACATTACCGAAAGTCAAAACGTCATTCGCTCAAGCGAAATTCTGCCAAAATTCTAGCAAGGCAGAAAGACGAGACTTTCCCGATATTGCCTTGACTATAATCCGCATCGCTCGTGTGTTAAATGGTCCTATGACCCGCTAGACCCGTTAGGAGCGTTCTTTACTCTCGGTCGGTGGGATCCGCATGCCCTATAGGACCCTCGCCCGGGGCTGTCCACCCTGGGAGGTCGAAATACAGGTGGAATACGAGGGACTTATAGACGTAGTGACGGAACCCACTGATCCAGGATCTAGAGTAGTTGCGAAAAAGAAGGGCAAATCCCCTTTTCCAACCAAATAGATATTAATAAAAGACATTGTTTTAAGTAAACTGGAAGATTCTAATTTGCATATTGCCTGAGCCTTCAGCCTAAACACCTACCCCGAGTCTAAACCTTTCCTATCCCTTTCCCGCAGTGAGAAAGAAGTGGGTGAGAACACCGGGTCAGCAACTTGTTAGCGCGGGAATTCTCGGGAACGGCTCGCGAGAATCCTCGGTTTGCCGGCTTTCGGTGTCAAAATGGCCAACATGGTAGTCAACAATGGTAATGACCAAGTAGTCGGAGAGGCCATCCCAGTTCAGCCCAAGCCTCACATATGGTATGATGTATGCGACTGTGAGGACTGTCTGGAGTATGAGTATCAAGAATGGATTAATGAAGACGCTCCTTCAAGAAAGAAGAAGAAGAGAAAGTCCACGCAGCAGAAATTAAAAGAAAGGTATGAATCCGGAGACAAGAGCGTCGGAACTCTAGGGGAACCTTCGGCAAGTTCGATTACTATGTCGCTTATGCCAAACAGCCCGCCAAGGAACCCATCATTCAAAGCACAGTCCGATACCCCTATGGACAAAGTGATCCTCTTGAAACAGAAAGTGCTGAATTTGTGGCCATCGTGAAGTTCAATGAGAAGCTAGCAGATCTAGAAGCGTAATACGTAAAGCCTATTGAATACGTAGCCGGCCAAGGAAGAATTAAGATCCCTTACGAAGAAGACTTTATCAAGATTATCCGTGCCAACCCTCCCTGTTGGCTATACCGGCAAGGTCGTGGTGTCCAAGATCGGTAAAGAGAAAATGAGTTATCGGCGGTGCATTGATAAGATGAGCCGGACCCTTCATCAATGAGCCCAGCTTGTCACGCGACGAGCTCGTTGAGAGATTGCATCAAGCTACTCTAGCTCCCCTCACTATATTTCCACGGCACCGGCCCGTCAATGATTTCCGGCAAGTTTTTGATCAATTTGAAGTCTCCAACTTTCTCAAGAACGCCGACAAGACCGCTACTCCTGTGGCAACAACAAGAAGGAGTGAGATCCCGGTCCAACCCTTGTCAAATACCCTCGAGTCAATAAGTAGTGTAGGGTCCAGAGTCGCAGCGTCTATTCGCCGAGTCAGAATCTTTGAATTCCAGTCCTTCCGAGTCATCCGAAGGCCTCACGCCCGAGGACTATCAAAATGTAATCGATGTCATCTTTCCCCTTATTTTGAATGAAATGACAGATCTTTCGAGTATCCTCTTATTGCCAACTTAACAAATGATAAATTAACTCAAAACATAACAACAGCTTAATAATGAATCATTTGAACAAGATGTAAACACACTAAATGAACAATACATTAAAGAAATCTTTAAGGTGTTTCGTAAAAGAGGAAAATCGGGCCCAAGCTGCCAAGGAGGTTTTGACAAGTGTGAACTTGGGTACCGTCGAGGAACCTAAAGAGACACAGATCGGAAACTTCTTCCAGGGGTTGAAGGGGACAGACCGATCGATCTCGCTCGTAGAATACGTCGACGTGTTTGCATGGTCATACAGGATATGCCGGGCTATACAGCTTCGATAGTAGAGCACGTAATCCCTCTAGCACCGTATGCTAAGCCGTGAAGCGTAAACCGAGGAAGATCAAGCCGAGTGGTCTCTACAGGTCAAAGAAGAGATTGAGAAGCTACTGCGGGTAGGATTTATCAGAGTCATCGAATATCCGACATGGTTATCCAATATTGTGACCGTCACCAAAGCCAATGGGAAGGTGCGCTGCTGTGTGGATTTCCGAGATCTAAACAAGGCCAGCCCCAAGGACGATTACCCTTTGCCAAACATAGATATCCTGGTGGACTCCACTGCCAACTACGAAGTCAAATCCTTCGTTGATGGCTTTGCAGGCTACAACCAGATCAAGATGCCCGAGGAAGATCAAGAAAAGACAGCCTTCACCACACCGTGGGGAACTTACTGTTATATAGTGATGCCATTTGGGCTTAAAAACGCCGGGGCTACCTACCAAAGGGCAGCGACCGTGCTTTTTCATGACATGATCCATAAGGAGATTGAGGTCTACGTAGACGACATGATAATCCACTCGAAAGGCGAGGATGGGCAGCACTTTGTTGACCTGCGGAAGTTCTTTGAGAGGCTGAGACAACATTCCATGAGACTAAACCCTGCCAAATGCACCTTCGGAGTGACAAGGGGAAAAGTGCTTGGGTACATGGTCACGGAGCGAGGTATTGAAGTTGACCCCCAAAAGATCAAAGCCATTATGAATATGAGGCCACCTCAAACCCAGACAGAAGTGAAGAGCTTTATGGGAAAACCGCAAAGACATCACCAAGCCACAATCGGGCTGACCACTATGTGCGAGCCCATCTTCAAGCTCATGAAGAAGAACATAGACACAGAATGGACCGAAGAATGCCAGGATGCTTTTGACCAAATTAAGGCATACTTGGTACATCCTCCAGTGCTATGCCCCCCACATAGACAGAAACCTCTTCTGCTCTATCTCACTGTCACTGATACGGCAGTTGGGGCTATGCTTGCTCAGGAAAAGAAAGACTCTCGGGTAGAGAATTCCATTTACTTTGTCTGGAAGTCAGTGGAAGTGAGCTCAATTACTCGGCGTGTGAAAAGACTCCGGCAGATCGGTCCGGGTAGTCGGCAAGTTGAAGCATTATATGCAAGCCCACCCTGTGAATTTGGTCTCAAAAATGGACCCCATCAAGTACATCTTCGATAAGCCTTCCCTCTCGATGCGTCTAGCAAAGTGGTCCTTCTTCTTAGCAGAGTACGACATCAACTATGTGACCAGAAAAGCCATCAAGGGTCAAGCGTTGTCAGACCACCTGGCGAACTTCCCCAGTAATGAGGACAGAGGGCCTGAACCCCAATTCCCAAATGAAGGGATCTTTGAAGTCGAGCCTGAAAACTGATGGCAATTATTCTTTGACGGAGCCGCTAACAAAAGAGGAAATGGTATCGGGATGCTACTGGTCGATCCGAAAGATGAGCATACACCCATAGCCCTCAAGTTGAACTTCCCTGCCATGAACAATGTTGCCGAGTACGAAGCCTGCATTACTGGTTTGAAAGCTGCCTTAGAAAGGAATGTCAAGGAGCTCGAAGTTTACGGAGACTCAGCCCTGATCATCAACCAGGTTTCCAACAAATGGAAGACTGTGGACCCTAATCTTCAGCGGTATCATGCCCATATGGAGGAGTTGACTGGACAGTTCAAAGAAGTGACTTTCCACTACTTGCCGAGGGAAAAGAACAGATTCGCGGATGCCTTAGCTACTCTAGCCTCACTGGTAGAGATCCCCGAGGGAAAAGCCATAAAACCCTTCCGAGTGGGTAGAAGAGAAGCCCCAGCCTTCGTTGTGAAGTAGACACTGGACCCGAGCCTATAAAGGAACCCTGGTATAATCAAATTTACCAGTTCCTCAAAGATGGAGAGTTAGCTTTCAGAGACGAAGAAGGTAGACCAAAAGAAGGTGTCAGAGCCAAGAGCTTGCGAGCCTTGAAAAGGTTGGCCTCCCATTATGTCATTCTAGGAGGCAATCTGTACAAGAAGCGGTACCAAGGACCACTCCTCTTGTGTGTCACTCAAGAGAGGGCCAAAGAGTTGATGACTGAAGTCCACAATGGTCCCTGCGGTCCTCATATGAATGCCAGAGCCCTGATGCAAGTGATCCTCAGAATGGGTTACTACTGGATTTCCATGGAAACAGATCCGTGTCCAAGACGTCCGAGCATGCGACAAGTGCCAGCGGTTTGCCAACCTCAACCATCTCCCGCCTCATGACCTGTACTGCATGACGACTCCTTGGCCGTTTGCGACTTGGGGTATTGACGTGATAGGGAAAATAGCCCCGGCAGGAAGCAATGGGCATGAATTTGTGCTAGTAGCCATCAACTACTTTACCAAGTGGGTAGAGGCCAAGTCCTACAAGGTCCTCACTTCCAAGAGAGTGGCCCAATTCACCAAAGAAAACATAATGTGCAGATATGGGGTGCCCAACGAGATCATTTCCGATAATGGGTCGCACTTTGAAGGGGACTGCGATAGGTTGCTGTCAGAATTCAGAATCACTCGCCACAAGTCGTCTCCGTACAGACCTCAGACTAATGGAGCCGTGGAAGCTGCTAATAAGACGCTCGAACGGATCATCCGGAAAATGGCCACCCGTGGTTGCGATTGGCCCGAAAAGCTGTACTTGGCACTCTGGGGCTACAGAACGTCTGTCAGAACAGCTACAGGAGAAACTTCTTTTGCCCTAACCTACGGGATGGAAGCAGTGTTACCAGTGGAGTTGGAAATCCCGTCATTAAGGGTCCTCCTGGAAAACATTGTCAATGAAGTAGAATGGTTGGCAGCCGGCATGATGAGTTGGCTCTGCTTGACGAAAGAAGGCTAAAAGCCATGGAACACACCCGAGCCTACCAGAGGCGAATGGCTAGAGCATTTGACAAAAAGGTTAAGGCCAGAGACATCAAAGAGGGTGACTTAGTGTTGAAAGTGAAGCCCCCTACCAGAGACAACCCCCTGGGAAAGTGGGAACCCGTTTGGATCGGCCCTTATGTGGTGCAGAAGATACTATCGGGAGGAGCCATGAAGATTGCAGACCTGGACGGCAATCCCTTTGTCCACCCAGTCATCGGTGATAAGCTCAAAAGATACTATGTCTAAATAAAAAAAAATATATAAAAAAAAAGTGCAAAAAGAGTAATACCCAGCTAGGCTGAAAACCCCAAAAAAGGGCGGTCTAGGCAAAAGACAGGGTTGCACATAAAAAAAAAGAAAAAATCTTAGTGCAAAAAGAGTAATGCCCAGCTAGGCTGAAAACCCCAAAAAGGGCGGTCTAGGCAAAAAACAGGGTTGCACATAAAAAAAATATAGTTCACCAGAATGAACTACGAAGACCTGAGCCCCTTAGTCTTTCTTGTAAAAGGGGAACGTAGGCAGCCATATATGGTTCGGTCTAAACAATAAAAGGGACAATTAAGCTTCCATGAAGTGCGTCCTAAAAAAAAATAAAGGGTATTTTAGTTTTCATAAAACGGATCCCAAGCAATAAGACATTTGAATTTCCATGAAATGTGTCTTGATTAATTTCTAAGATAATATTTCTTGTTCATTACAAGTTAAAAATTTCTTGATGAGTTCAAGCACGGTCTACTCTTGACTCTGCTAACCTGCTACAAAGATCTAAAATACAATAAAATGCCTAATAAAACTAATGTGTTTGCAAAATGGCAATAAGGGAATCCTAAGAAAAGATCTGTCAGTCGTCATTCGCTGAGTCTTCTTTGGTCTTCTTCCCTTTACCTCGACCGCGTCGAGTTTTCTTTCTCTTCTTTTCTATAAGGTCGGTATCCCTCATCCCGATCTCCGGTATCCTCACTGGAGCCTCCACCAAACCCGTGTCAATAAGTGCCCTCTCTACACGAGCACGAGTCCGCACTTCCTCCCTCTGAGTCTCGCCAAAGGAGCGACCTCTGACAATCTCTTGTATCGAGCCTCCATATCTCTCGATCAGTCACCCGACCGGTTATGGCGACTCGCCTTAGCCTCGCCTCCCTCGTAGTCCTACTCGAGTGCAGCCGCCCCCAATAAAGCCTCGACGTCTCTCCCCTGTAATAACCCGAGTCGCTCCCATCTCCCTCTCGTACTACCCAAGTAGACGGTAGTCAAGATGGTGCTCTTCCCGCTCCCGAAGATAGCCCCGGTGGGAAAGCATATGTCCAAGCCCTCGAGAAGAATGAGAAGCCGGGCCGGATCTCTCATGTCCAATGACATCACCTCCATGGTCCGGATGTCCTCCCAATCGCTCAATGGCTCCCGTAATGCCCCAAACCGCCCGGATACCAAACAGGAATGTAGAAGGATGACCAGCAGAACCCCGGAACTCTCACAAAGATAAGACTCCCGAAATGTCCTCTTGGTCCGCAATCTCCGGTGAGGTATCCACCAACGGATGTCCTAAGTGGATAGCCTAGCCATCGTCGCCTCCCCTACCCCGGTCCTCGTTGCCTCGGTGCACCTCTCCGAGAAATCACCCAAGGGCACCGAGTCGGCAAAGCCCCCGGCAAAGCCCCGAGCCTCTCCCGCAGCCCACAAAGTCAGCACACTGACTCCTGCACCTCATAAAATGGTCTCCCCTAGCCATCCTGTCAATGCCATGAAGGGTCTCACCAAAAACCAGTGGGACAATGTCCTTCCCAGCTTTGCAGTCTCTGACCATGTCCTAGAGACCACCATGACAGATCCCCACGGACTCAGTAGTGAATAGAGCAGAAAATATGCAGAGAATGAAGGCATCCATAGCCACCATGGTCGCAGCCATAGCCGGAGACCCAAACCTGCCCGGGATACCAGAAAGGTCAATCCTGTCCGGGGCTATCATCATCCCCTCAGCCTCTCCCAGAGAAATCTGCAGAAAAGATGCAAGCTTTACCGCCACCGGCACGTCTCCGATCAGCGGAATAGATATAGCCTCAATTTCGGGACCCCCAATCAAGGCTCGGAAGTCTTCATGCATTGGGACAATCTCGTTGTAAGAAAAGTAGTAAACGTGTCTCCGGACGTCCCAAAACTTTGCTGCTGCTCTCAAAAGGTCCCAATCAGGCGGGAGATCCCTCAAATGCCATAAAGACTTGATCTTGAAGGAAAAATCAAGCAGCCCCTTGTGAGATTGGAAGTTGTGCTTCACCCACGATTGAAGATCGGACATAAAACGGTCTCGCTTCCCCCTTTACAATCTAACGGGCTTCTCCATCGCAAGATGACCAAAGATGGTGTCTTTAAGTCCAAAATGTGCTCTGGGTTCCCAATTGGGACAAGTCTAGAGTGAAAATGAAATGAAATGGCCAAGCCTTGATTTTATTCAGAAAATAACCAGTTCAGACAGAACTGTGAGCCGCACGGCCTCATTTACCCTTGGGACCTGTCCGCACGGCTACATTAGCCATCTGCAGAAAAAAATCTGCAGCAACCAAAGTTGCTGCCCAAGGGAGTTTTCACCCCACTTTCTCAACCAAGACCTGTACAAAAACATGTCCAGAAGCCATTCAAGCATTTATATATCATTATATATCATCTTGGCCCTGTTTCAGCCCCAATTCCAAGCAAAAAGCTGCCCCGAGGCTCAGATAATATGCAAATTTAAAAAGCATAAATTAGAAAAGTAAATAAAGCATTACTACAATGTCTTCGCCTCATCGGCGCCCAAATAAAGCAAAAAATAAACAAAATGTGCATAAAAATGTGTTCATTGTTTGTTTTGTTCCTAATTCCATTCTAGAGACCTCCTAGACCTCCGATTCTTCTTCTTCTTCATCACTGCTCAGCTCGTAGACGCTAGCCTCCCTCATCAAGTCCTCCTGGTCGCTCACGTCAGACAGATGGACATTATCGTGCCCGTACTCACCACCGCCTGTAATGTCGCATTGGGTCCCCGCCCCGAGGCATGGCACCGGAAGAGTACTGAGGCCGATGAGGTAGACGCCGTGCCCCCGACATGCCTTCTCTTGCGCCCGGCTCCCGTGCGTCCGCCGCCTTTGAAGCGCAGCGCCTTCCTCGAAGAGACCGCACATGTCCTTTCCAGCTCTTATTCGCCCGACCAACCTATCATAAGTGCGAGCCGGAACCCGAGAAAAGAGAGAAAAAATCTCTATAAAATCTCGTAAAATCTCGGAATTGCAAAAAGCAAAGAAATTCAAAAAAGGGAAAGACCCTAAAAGTATACTTACAAAGGTTGTCAAAGCGCAGGTATACCGGCTCCCTAGTGTCGGGGACAGGAATCCTCATCCTCCGTGGAACTCCGTGGACCACATAAGACAAAAGTGCAGGAGGGATCGGCGGGTCAGCAGAGGCTCATCCTCCCCATATCCCTGAGTGACCGCCAGCTTCACTAGCTTCTGTGGCGTCCTCAAGCGCTGCTCCACAAACACAGCGTAGGGGTATCCATATCAAAATACTCCTCAGCGGCCACGCCTGCCCGGTACCTAGCAATCTCATCTGCCGGCCAATCCCTGGGCTGTAGCATCCGTGCTGGAGGATCACGGGGAGTAATGGCATCCAGTGGAGGGACGTGGCCATGCTGCCTCGAGAAACGGTCCCTCAAATATATGACATCACATGTCAGCCCAGTAAGCCATCTCCGCTGCCTTGTCGCCTCAATGGCCTCTCCCAGCAAAATCTCTGGATACCTGCCCCAAGGATAGAAGTCGACTCCATCAGGCTCGTCCTTGTTGATAATCGGCCTCACCATCTTATAATCAAAAGTAATCCGGGTCTTTCCCGTGAACTTATCCCTCGCATCTCCCCTCCAGCGGATCATAGCAGGGAAGATGGTGATATCGCTCTGTTGGTTCCAAGGAAAGAACCTGATCACCTCACAGAACCAGACCTGTATGTTCAAAACATCAAAAAGGGTCATTTTTTTTTTCATAAAAGTCTCAAAGACAGAAAGAGAAAAGAGAAAAGAAGGAGGGACTACCTCGAGAGCAAAAGAGAAACAATCCATGGAAGCAAACCTTGTTCACTGCATGCATATCCAAAGAGAAGTACAACTCCGCCAATCCGGCCTCTCCCCAAGAGACCGTCCCTATCCCATCCACATCCTCCGTAGAGTCGAGGAGGCAAGTCATGGCCATCCTGCACTAGCAAAAATGGTGACCGACAAAGATCAACCACACAAAGGCTCTAGCTACCGCCTGGCCACATCGCTAACGGCAAAGTCCCGTATGCGCTTCCGGGATCGCCACCTCGACATTCCGTGTCTCCATCCCTAGCCCCTTGGGAATCAGCTCAAACCCGACCAAAGCTCGGAACTCCTCACCGTGATGTGATCCCTCCAAGTCACGGGCCTCCCAGCCGAACCTGTAGACCGCTGATAGCCGTGAAATCGGCGGAGTCACCGCGCCTCTCCCCACTCGCATGGAAGCTATGAGTGCTATCCCACCAAAACTCGATAGGGCCTCGGACCAAGCCCTTGCTCTTAGAGGTGATGTGGATCCCCCGCCGATAGCCTCGATGAAAAGATCTAGGCCTGTAGCCCGCACCGCCGCTTGGGATTCGCCCCATTCTTCTCGAAATCGTGCATCCTTTCCCAAAGCTCCGACCGCTATCTCGATGGTCCTCTAGACTTGTTCTCCTCGTAGACAAGCACAACAAAGAAGTGTGTCAATCATTCATCATTTCAAAAGCATGCATATATTCAAAAAGTGCACATGCTTTCAAAAGAAAAGTATTCACAAAAGTTTTTCTAGCATCCTTTGCATGAAAAAAAGCGTCATCACTTGAAACACGTCATGTCAAGTCCCATTGCTTTCCTAAAGCACAAAATCACAATTTTCACAATTCTTGGCACATAAGCATTATTCTTTCAAAAAATGGCATGCATGAATCCTTTTCATCTTCCAAAATCTTGTTTCTCATTGATAATCAAAATTTTGACCTAGTTCTAGCACATGCAAGAACTCCGTCTCACTTTAAACAAATATCATTCCTACTTTATTTTCGAGAAAAAAGTGGGTCATTCCCATTATTTTTGTCAAATAAATTGCACATGCATGTTCTTAGCCTCATAGGTTAATCATCAAAGTCATTCAAAAATCCTAGGAAAATCCTAGAAAATTCCTAAAATTCGGGTCAAGCCCTAAGTCAATCAAAATTCAATTTAAAATCAACGAAATCGAGTCAAATAAGAACGCTTACCCCAACCGATCGCGGGTTCGTCGATTTGTGCTCTCTTCTCCCCGGGTAAAGCTCCGATGGAGGCGTAAGAAAGTCATACTTTCTCTCCGTTCGAACGAGTTCTTTCCTCCTCCTCCGAGCGGTCGCAGAGATGTTTCTTCTTGCTTGCCTTGGCATAGGATTGCCCTCCGGATCCATTCCAATCGATAGAAGCAAAGGGAATTGAAGAATTTTGAAGAAACTCTCTCCTTTCTCTCTCTCTTCCTCGGCTGAAATGGGCGGCAATAATGCCCAATGCCCGTTCAAACCTGTTTTAAATAATCTGGAAAAATCAAGCTTCTAGCCGTACGGCTTCTTTTTCTCCATCTCATGTCGGGCGGCCTCATTCGCTCTGAGCAGAAATTACAATTTTACCCCTGGACTTTCCACTTGGGCCTACAATTCCCGTTATCCCTTTTCAGAAGGTATCCCTTATCTCCTAAGCAATTAAGCTTTCTTCCCAGTCGCCTCCGTTAATTCCGTTATAACGGGATAACGCTAGGTGACAACCTCCGAATTATCAAGAACTCTAAACTTAGCTTACCTCTATCCCGGATAGTGACGTATGCTAAGTTCTCTAAACTTAGCCTACCTCTATCACGGATAGTGACGTATGCTAAGTTCTCTAAACTTTAGATACCTCTATCCCGGATAGTGACGTATGCTAAGTTCTCTAAACTTTAGATACCTCTATCCCGGATAGTGACGTATGCTAAGTTCTCTAAACTTTAGATACCTCTATCCCGAATAGTGAAGTATGCTAAAGTTCATCTAAACTTAAGCTACCTCTATCCCGAATAGTGACGTACGCTCAAGTTCTTCTGACTTAAGCTACCTCTATCCCGAATAGTGACGTACGCTCAAGTTCTTCTGACTTAAGCTACCTCTATCCCGAATAGTGAAGTATGCTAAGTTTTCCAAACTTTAGCTACCTCTATCTCCTCGATAGTGACGTAAGCTCTAGTTTCTTCAGGTGACAACCTCCATTAATTGTCAATCAGGTGACAACCTCCATTAATTGTCAATCAGTGACAAATTCTCCATTAATTGTCAAAACCTTCAAGGATCCTAGACATCGTTCCGAACTATCTAGTGATGCTTGAACTACGATCAAGGCTTGATTCCTCCGGGATACGTAGGTAGCCTTTCATAAAAGGTCCAGTCATACGACCACTTTCGTCACCCTGTTTCTTCGTCACTCATCGCTGATGAAGTAACCCCTCATAGAGGTCTAGATATCTCGACCACATCGGTCACTTCTAGCATATCCCCGCAGGATCAATTGCTTGACCTCTTAGGTCATTTTCTCTTCTACTTCCCCAAGAAGAGACCGCTTCTCTTCTCCATTCCTCAGCGGATCTATTCCGAACTACGTCCTGGCTTGATTCCCACTCGGAATACGTAGGTAGCCTTCCAGAGGTTCAGCCACTCGACCACCTCGGTCTCTCAATCCGTCTCGGCATTCGCAAGATCGGATCCTTTTCTATCGACAACCCCACTCGCCTAGCAAGTGACATTGCCGAGGGGCTTCTGTAAGTACCCAAATCTGGCTCATGCCTTCCGGTTAAATTTCCCGGCAATTTCGGTAAGTTTCCTGAATTCCCCGGACCTTCCTAGTGTTCCGGAAATATTCCAGAACTGTTCCAAATTAATTATGGACTGAAAGGGAAGCTTCCCAATTAAGAAACACGTTTTTCTTAATTGGGAGGAAGCTTCTAGAATTTTCCACCTTGCATGGTTCTAGAAATGCTGAGTCATAAGGGATAATGCCGCACGGCTGCATTAGCTCAAGGTCTCTGGCCGCACGGCTTCATTGGTGATTTCCAGACTGCCTATAAATAGAGCCCTCCTCTACCCATTTTAATCATCAACAAAAAGCATCACTCACTCATAATACGAAGAAGATCCCCCAAGGAGCTGCTGGAAGTCCAAGAAGGTGAAGAAGAAGGCCAAGAAGCTACCCCCCTCCTCCTTGAAGATCCCAAGATCAAGCCCTCCTCCTAGCTCTGTCCAAAGAAGAAGAGGAAGCCATTGGTAACCTCGCACTAGGCATCGGCATCTGGTTCCCGGTTCCGGTTCCGAACCGCCGGTTCCGGTTCCGGGGAAGGGGGGAACCGAGACGGAACCGCCTAAATCCGGTTCCCGGTTCCGGTTCCTTGATGCCGGTTCCGGTTCCGGTTCCACGATTTCCCGGTTCCTTTTTTGGCTTTTTTTTTTTTTTTGAAAACTGTCCAGGTGGGCGACCGCCCAAGAGAGGTGGGCGACCGCCCATATCCAAATTCAAGCAATGTTCAAACTCTCTGCACACATGGGCGACCGCCCAAGAGAGAGGTGGGCGACCGCCCATATCCAATTTCCAGCAATCCCAAAGTTTGGTTAGTGCACTTTGGTCACTTCCTTTTCCTTTTCTTCTCTTTTAAGCCATTAAAACTGTTAAGATTCTAACAAATTTGGATGAAGATGAATAATAAACAAATTATTTTAACATATTTTATAAAAGAAAAAGGGACGGTATCCTTAAATTTTATTAATAATTGTTAAAATGTTACAATGAGGGGGACAACCAACCTTGCCCTTTTATAAGTAAGGGAGGACATAAGGAGCCTTAACCTCGTTCTTAGTATTTTACAATATTTATCTAAATTATAACAATCTAATCTAAACAAAAAAAACCTAATATATAAAATAAAACAAAGCAACAAATTAAATTATACAAATTAAACTATATAAATTACATCAACTTACATTTGGGCCATTGGGATTGTGTCATTGTTCTCGTCACTTCCCGATGTTGAATCAAAGAAATCTTCATCGGATGAGGAAAACTTTGGCTCTTGATCTCTTTTCTCCGCTTTGACCCAATCATTCAACAAATTTTGATTTTCTAAATTTTCAACAAGCTTAAATTTGCACGTTGCGGATCCGCAATATTTCCACCAATGCTAAAAGTGTGCTCAACCGAAACCGTTGATGCGGGAGAAGCAAATATTTCTCTTGCTATCCTAGAAACAATAGGATAAGAACTCGCCCTCTTGGCCCACCAATGTAAAATGCAAAATTCAACCTCATCATCATATTCAAATTTCGTGTTCAAATATTTTTCAAATTCCGCATTAGAACCGCTTCCTCTAGAGCGCTTTCTATTTCCATAAAAAGAAGTCAAAAAAGAGTTGTCCGTTTCGCTAGTTTGACGAGGAGGAGCCTCACTTGTACTAGCACCACCATAAATTGAGTTGTACTCTTTAAAAACATTTAAAAATTCATTTTTCGCATCGGACAATATTTGATCAATATTTGGAAAACGGAGATCATTTGCATCAAACAAATTTTGATAGTAATATGTAAGAAGTTGTTCCAAACCATCCATTCTAACCCTTGGATCTAAAATTTTTGCAATTAAAAAAATACTTGGAATTGTCTCAAAATATTTCAACCATTTTTCCTTCATGCTAACAATGGCTGGACCAATTATGGGATCATCTTTAAATTCACAAAATATACCCGAAATAATAGTACTATGATCAACAACTACACAAAATCTGGGGAGAAACGCGTTTCTCCCTAATTTATGGAGAAACGGTTTCGTCTCCCCTGCCTCCCCCGAATTTTCAAACCTAAATCCCGAATTTTCAAACCCAAATCAAGAACTCCAATGGACTCACCTACTACGCCGGCCTCGCCTCCAAGCTCGCTCAAGACGGGAAGTTCCAAGATTTCATAGATCGGTGAATGTGTTGGTGATGGGCGATTGACGTTGCTGGGGTTGAGAAACAGGGGACGGCGAGCGTGGATTGAAGGGAGATTGGGTCACCGGCAATTAGGTTTTGAACGGGGAAGAGGTCGCCGGTGTATGGGCTTTGTGAGAGAGGACGAGGGAGACGGCGGCAATGGTGAGGGTCTTTGCGGTTAGTGAGAGAGTGGAACGTTTAGTGAGAGAGAGAGAGTCTTTCCGTGTTGTTTCCGTGTCTTTTGTTGTTTTTGTTGTTTCTGGCTATCAAATATAATGTTTCTGGCTATCAAATATAATGCTTCTGGCTATCAAATATAATGCTTCTGGATATAAATTAAAAAGGTTTTGGATTCTGAATATCAATTAAAATGCTTCTGGATATCAATTTATAAAGCTTCTGGATATCAATTATAAAGCTTCTGGATATCCAGAACTCTTTGAAAGAATATCCAGAACCATATGTAAGTGATATCCAGAAGTTTAAAATTGGCTTCTGGATATAAGTTTTAAGGCTTCTGGATATCCATATTCAATGTTCTGGATATCCAGAACCTTGTGAAAGTGATATCCAGATCAGAAATTTGGTCTTGGCCTTAGATTTGGTCTCAAATATTTTTTCTGGATATCCATCCCAAAGATTCTGGATATCAATCCTAAAGCTTCTGGATATCCAGAAACCCGTTTCTCCATAACTTATGGAGAAACGCGTTTCTCAGCAGACGCACTCCAACAACTAAGTTAGAAGTAGGATAATACGTACCGGATAACATGACAGTGGCATCCTTGAAATTTTTCAACAATTTGATCATGCTTCCACAAGCATTCCATTGATGAGGAAATATGGTGTATTTGTAACCAACGGAAGACAAAAACAAGCAAATTTGTTCCTTATAAAGAAAAGAATCCGCTAAAAGTTTATAGGTAGAATTCCACCTAGTTGTAACATCCATTGAAAATTTTTTGGGACGGATATCATTTGCCTTGCAATAGTCTCTCCATTTTCTTTGATTGGAACTTTTTCTCATAATAAACTGTATACCTCGTTTAATAGGAATAATTGAATCTTGTAAAGCAGATAGACCATCTTGCACACATAAATTTAAAATATGACAAAAACATCTAATATGAAAAAATTTTCCACCTAATACCGGTTTACAAATACCAATTAGTTCCGGTAAACTTGCAGTATTAGAGCTAGCATTATCAAAAGACATAGAAAAAAATTTAGTAACTAAATTATATTCTTGTAAAATACTTTGTAGTTTAAGTGCAATATTGTGTGCGGTATGCTCATCATCAAAATCTCTATATGCAATCAATCTCTTTTGAATGGTCCAATAATTGTCAATCCAATGACAAGTTACTCCCATATAAAAATGTTCACAACGGTTATCACTCATATATCCGAACAAATAGAAACTTGTTGAGATAAATTAGCAAATGTTTGTATTAAATCATATTTATATTTCCTGACTATTTTTGCAATATCACGTGTGAGAGTTCTACGTGGTATTCTTTTTGCAGCGGGGTTAAGAGAGAGTTTAGCAAAATCTTCATAGAATTCATCATCGGCAAAACTAAAGGAAAGACATTTAACACACACAAATTTTGCCATACCTCTTCTATGGTTTTGTTCACTATAATGAAATGTAGTGTTGGAAGAAGAAGACGTACCTAAAGCGCCCATCGAAGAAGTCGAAACTCCTTGGAGTTGTGTTTGAGTTGGATCTATGCCAAATTCGGTAGGATGATGAACTCGAACATGCTTGGTATAAGTGCCGTATCCATTGCCATCCCTCCAAGTATAAACATTTTCACAATAGTTACATATCACTTTCCAAACCTCCTCACCATGTTTGTCCAATCTGAGCTCCTTCCTAAAATGAGGAATAAAAATTGGGGACTTCAGTTCACGAATTTTAGGTTCTTGAGGTTGACTTTGTCGACCGCCTCCACGAAGACCGCGACCCCTTCCTCTTGGTGCAGTTGGTGGTGGTGGCACTGGTGGTAGGTTATGTGCATCACTTTCTTCAGTACTTGGAGTTCCTACAAATTGTGGTTGTTGTGACATGAAAGGCGGTATTGGAAATTGTTGGTCTTCAACTTGAACCTCCTCATCTTCATTAATTTCCCATTGATTTCTTTCCGACATTCCCCCATCATTAAAGGGAATATCATTTGGTGGTGGGGGTGGTGGTGGTAATCGAGAAGATGAACCTCCTTGGTTGTTTTTGCTCTTGCTACCCGTTTTTTTTGTTAAGTTTCTAAGGAAAGAAGACATGATGGTGTATTGGTGTGTAAGTATGAGTGTATGACTATGAAAATGGATGAAAATATGGAAAATGAGGATGGATTATGGAATATGAATGTTGGTGAGTGAAAGTATGACTATGAAAATGGATGAAAATATGAATGTTGGTGAGTGATTTGAGATTTTGAGGCTTTGAGCTTGAGAGAGTTGAGACTTGAGAGTAACTTAAGAGAGAGTTAAGAGAGAGTAAGAGAGAGTTAAGAGAGTTTTGTGAAAATAAAATGTAATGATGTGAATTTGTATTTATAGGTGAAAGGTAAGGATTGTTTTATTTTTTTAATTTTTTTAATTACTGAAAAAGGTGTAAAAAGTAAAAAAAAAAAAACGGGCAAATTTGACTGAAAAAGCTGAAAAAAAAGGGCAAAATTTGATTTTTTTTGAATTTTTTGCAAGAACCGCCGGTTCTCCGGTTCCGAACCGCCGGTTCCCCGGTTCCGGTTCCGGTTCCAAAACCGCCGGTTCACGGTTTTTTAAAATGAGGAACCGGGATTGAACCGTGAACCGGCCGGGTTTCGGTTCTCACCGGTTCCGGTTCTCGCCGGTTCCGGTTCTTCCGGTTCCGGTTTCGGTTCGGTTCCCCGGTTCCGCCCGGTTCCGGTTCCGGTTTGCCCATGTCTACCTCGCACGCCATAACCCTGCATCTTAAATTGCTATATGTGATTATAATTGCTCATAGCATTTCATACATTGCATTTATCTTGCTTGGGATTTGGTAGTTTATCATAAAGATCATATCTTTATTCCCCTCTCCCCCTTTGCATGCATTAGGCATCCTTTGCCATTAAAGATGTAATCTTTGAATGAAAGGTGCATCCTTTGCACCTAAAAAACCCATTTTTCAATAAAAATGTCATTTTCATGCATCCTTTGCATATAAAAATCTAATCTTTATGATAAAAATGCATCCTTTGCATTCAAAAACCTTTTTCAAGCATCCTTTGCATTAAAGATCATATCTTTATCCCAAATTAGCATCATATGCTTTTCAAAATATAATCTTCATGCATCCTTTGCATATTTAAATCCCAATTTCTTCATAAAAATGCATCCTTTGCATAAAAATCATGTCTTTATGCATCCTTTGCAAATAAAGATCATTTTTTTAAATCAAATGCATCCTTTGCAACCCAAAAATGTCATCTTTTCATTAAAAATGTCATTTTTACATGCATTTCCCCATGTCCCCATTAGCAACCTTGGAACGGACCGGTGTAAAAGATCCTATCTTTACATCGTTCCTTCCATAAAGGTTTCATAATTTCTTTAGAAAGGGACAACCTTGAACCCTATATCTCCGATTATCACTTAAGATGAGTATGAAGCATCTATATGAGCTCGACCGTCTTAGAGTGTAGGATTGATGGGCTAAGGACCCTCCTTTTCTAAAGAACCTCATCTTTGACTATAAAGAGAGTCATTCTCTCGATCACGCAAGTCTCGAGGTTAAAAATGCGATGATCACAAGTCCAAGATGAGGACGTGATCATAATCCCGAATACATAAAATCCAAGAAATCCCGAGCGACAACCAACAAATGGTTTGTACGTCCGGAAGACGACTTGGGACATTCCCTCCCTTTATTTTCAAACACATGCACACAAGAAAGCACGCAAGCAAGCACGATTAATGGGATCTTGGGAGACTTGCTCCGGCAAGGCACCTTGGGTGAACGACGATCCGTTCTTCCCAAGGGGTAACTTAACCTCCGAACCCATAAAACCTTTTTTCAAAGTTTTGAGGTAATCAAAATGGCGTGGCGACTCCGTTTTTCAAATTAAACCGGATGTCTTCAAACTCGCGTGAATTTCCAAAAAACAAACAAAAATTTTGGGGCACACATTCACAGGATGCTACTAGAGGGTCTTCGCTCGTACAACGATCAAGGCCTAGAGTTCTATTGTTCAAAGTAATATGAAGATTCAAGTTTTTGAAGATCGAAGTTTGATATTCAAAATCACATTGATAATTGTTCGATAGCTCAAGAACGGAAAGCAATAAAGGTTGATAAATTCTATCTCATAGGAATTCAATTTAATCGTATAGAACGGATTTTAGGGCTTGGGTTTTGTGTTATTAGATGCTTAATTCCGCTGCGCATGGACCCATAAAACCCAACATTATCCGCCTATCCCATACTAGCAGCTCTAACATGAGGAGAATAATCAACATGTTGTAATATGAAAGAAATAACACATATATTTGGTAATCTAGTCCACCAACACATGACTACATCTGGAGCGATGCCAAGCCAGGATATCACTATAATCAATAAATGAAGGTTATTACAACTTTGCACATGCAATCACTAAGATCTAAGCATGGATACTCTCCATGAACAACCCTCTTATATATATATCTCATATTCTCTATCAAGAACACACATACCTTGGTCATTGCTAAGGTTGTAGGAGTGCCCCTCACGGCGTCTCCTAGGCCCCCTCGCCCTCTCCTTAACACTATTTGTGGCTCTATCTTGTGTATCATATATCTCTCCATCAATCACACCAAATTATGGTCGAAATCATGTTTATATAGGTGTATGAGAAGCCAAAAACCTTGTCCTCCAAGAAAGAATACGTTCTAAATAAGGAAATCTGGGCTGGAAACTTCTTAGCACGATCGTGCTTTATATTGTGTACGTCCGTGTCAGTAAACAATTCCCAGATGCACGACCGTGCTCATAAAGCAGCACGACCGTGCCAACCTCCTTTGGTCGATTTTGCTCCTTTTTCTTCTCCTTAAACTTTCCTATCTTGACTCGAACTCTTACGTTGCTTACACTCCTTCTCCTATTCCATTTTCACGTTGGTTTAAACTCTATAACCCAGCAACAGGTTACTTCTAAGAGAGAGATACAATTAGATGGGCAAAAAGCATGTCTATATGTTGGTGATATAACGGTATCCGTTTCAAGTTTTTGTATTTTTCTTAATAATATAAAACTCACAAGTGGTATTTTTAAAATTTAATTTGCCATTGTTTATTAAGCAGGAATACCAAAAAAAAAAAAGTAAAAAAGAAGCCTTGCTCATTTGTAATTTGCAAGTATATTAGGGACCTTATAAGCCTTTTAATTGGACAATGACATTTTATAATGAAGTGAAACTTTTTAAAAAAAACATTTAGTGACATTTTCATAAATAATCAAAATTTATTAACACATTCCGACAATACTTAAAACTACAACTGATACGTTTTAAAACTACACTGGTCATTTGTTTTTACACTAACATTGATACTTTTTAACACTAACACTGACAATTTTTTAATACCAAAATTGCTATCATTGTCATTGACACTTGTTTTAACATTAATACCGACACATTTTAACACACCCTATCTTGATTTAAAAAGTTGTTTTCCGTGGAAAAATGATTTTTCTTGAGACAAACCTTTGTTTTAAACTTGTTCTTTTTCAAGTTTATGGGGACCCTAAGGGAATAAATCAAACCAAAATGATTTCTGTGTTTTTTTTTTTCCGAGGAGCGGAGGGAGTACTTTGAAAAGTTGGTGTGGGTGTCTGGGTGAGTCCCATTGCTTTGTTGAGGCGGCACTCTTTTCTCTTCTCCAAGAGAGGCTGCATTGGACCCAAATAAGCAGAGAAGAAAGAAGTGAAGTGGGTGGAAGAAATGGAGAGCAGCGAAGAAGAAGAAGAGGAGTTCCCCTCAATTGAATCTGTCACCCCTCAATCTAAGATCGACTCCATCTTTCAATCCAAGACCGAGAAGGTATAATCTCATCTCCAAACTTCGATTTTCTTCTATTATTCTACATTCTATCCTTTTTATTTTTTAAAAAATAAAAAATTATTCCCACCCAAATTTCATCTTGGTTAGTTCCTATTTTAGATTCTTTGTTTTAATTCCTAATCTATTGTTTCGGCATTTGTGGGTATTGACAAATAAGCCAATAATCATTGAACATGACTTCAGTTACTCCCTCCTGTCTCTTTAGAACTCAAAAATTGATCCAAAATAATTGTCAATTTTGGGTTATAAAACTATAATCTCACTTTTACCCTTTGCATTGGAAACTGTATTTGTACACAATGAATGAGGGTAGATTTAATAGATTTTTTATAAAATGATAGTAATTATTACATTTCTTAAAGGTAAAGTGGTTAAAACTCCAAAATCTATTTTGGACTGGAGGGAGTAGCATTTTAGATGTTATATGTTGTTGACTGGCAATGACATTATTATCTTAATAGCTTATGCAGTTATGCTATTATATTCCATATCCTTTGATAGAAGGCAATCCTTATTGTATTTGCTGATTCAAAATAAGGATGAGAGTTTTAGGGGAGAGGGCAGAAATTCATCGCAAGGGAGGGTTCAAGATATATATAGTGATGGAAAGCTACATGGTGGTAGCCAGGTTTCAATTTTTTTTTTTTTTTGGGGAGGGGGTGTGTGTTTCACATATGAAATGTAGTTTTTCTTTGAAAAACACAAAAGTCATTTTAAAAATATTACATGATTTTTATGTTCTCATTAGGTTCTTATTAGAAAAATCCTAAAAAGTCAGTTTTAGGCCAACATTGGTTTCTACAAACTTTATAAAAAGTGAACACATATAAAATAAATTACTCCTTCTGTTCCGTAATAAATGTCGTATATGGTCAACTAAGTTGAACTTTGACCAACATTTAATGTTAGATTATTTATCTTCTTGAAAATTTAAAAATAGTTATGAGTAATGTTTCTATTAATGATGTATCAATAACCATTTTCAAAATAATATAATGATACTCAAGTTTTCATAACTTTTTGGTCAAAATTCCAACATTTAATGTTAGATTATTTATCTTCTTGAAAATTTAAAAATAGTTATGAGTAATGTTTCTATTAATGATGTAACAATAACCATTTTCAAAATAGTATAATGATACTCAAGTTTTCATAACTTTTTGGTCAAATTTCAACTTAGCTGACTATATATGACATTTATTTCGAGACAAAGGGAGTATGAGACAAATATTTCTAACATGCCCACTTATTTTTGGACACAGGAGTACATTCTAAATTAATAAGAAATGAATCTTGAAAACCGATTAAGAAGCAATATTCACTATAAGGCACTAAAAAGTGAAAACTTGAATGGACATGCTTTTCGAAGTTATAACTTGTATGTGTTTTACTCGATTCAAAATTAGATCCATATCGAAGATATCAACATGACCAAGGAAACTTTTAAGAAATCAATAAATTCTTTACTTCACACCTTATATTCTCATTTTAAACTCCTTAGCCCATTTTAGTTTAATTTATACTCCCTCTATCCCGAAATGATATTCCCATTTTTTGTCGTTAACACATAGGTACTTTAAACAATAAATTTAGGTTGATTTAACTATCCTAAAGAATATTTAAAACATGTTATCGATACACCATTATAAATACTATCAATAACAATTTTTAGATGTTCATTCGGATGATTAAATCAAACTAAAACTATTGCTCAATGTAACTTGGCGTTAACGGCAAAAAAGTAGGAAGATAATTTCGGGACGGAGGGAGTACTGTTTGGACTACAAATTATATTGTTTTCTAACAACAATGATAATATTTTGATATTGATTTCCAATGAAAGTATGAAAGGAAAGTAAAGTCTTTTTTTCTTTTAAGAATTTAGGTGAGTCAAAGTTACCATCAGTTTTTTTTTGGAACTATAGGTACAAAGATGCTACTTATAAATATCAGGGGGGCCAAATGACCCCCTTGCTAATAGTGGCTACATCCCTGGTGGTAGCTGAGTTAAGATCAAATGGCGGTCAAAGATATAAGTATTTTTTCCTTAAAAGAAAGGCGCCCAACAATAATAAATCTATTGTTGCTATATTGACATATTTTCATAATAAATCTATTGTTTCTATAGGGGCATATTTCCCCCGAAGGGGGTCATCTAACCTTTAATGAATAAGTGTGGCCTTGCATCTTCGCCGGTTGCCACTAGGAATTACTTTATACCTCTAGTTGAAAGCTTACATAAATGTACATCCCTGCTCCATCTCAAGATAATTGTATCATTTGACAAGTCAAACAAAATTATGAATCATGCGCCATTTGCTTCTACCTAGTTATAAGCACACCATAGTTATTGCTATTTCAGAAACGGAACTGCTTCTTTGTGACAAACCAAAAAGGAAAGTAGGACAGTTTTATGGGACATGGGAGTATTACTTTTTATTTGTTACCAAGTGTAGACACCCCGCCTTGCTGTGATGCTCAGATTTTTTGATTTACCCCGCCGTACCCGTGTTGGACCTCTCAAACCCCGATCGCATCCGTAATCTTTTATTTTCTTGTTTTTGTTGATTTTTGTTATCTTTGGTTAAGTTCCTAACCGATTTTGTTAGTTTTGGTCTAAACTGAATAACATAGTTAACATTTTTGAGTCATTTCTGTCTTTTCTCCTCATCTCAACTTCGGGCTACTCACACCGCTGGTCTGTGATTTGCACGAGCCTGAGGACCCCTACGGTACTCGCGCGAGTTTCTGTTCCAGCGACTGATTTCCCTATAAATATCTCTCTTTTTTGATTTGTAACTCCCCATTTGCATTCATTACCAGCTTGATTCGGTGCAAACTATCTTTGTTGATCAAAAGTCTTCCCCTTAACCTATAAAAAACCCCTCTTGGAACCTTGAAAGGGACCTTGAAAACTGTTCACAAAAAACAACTATATTATAGGCATTTTACACCAAACCTCTCCAAAAAAAAACAATCTTTCTCTCTCTCAAAACTACCCTTTTTCATTCTCAAGATCATACGAAGGCAAGCCTTGATTACAAGGCATTCCCGGAAATCTTCTTGAACTAGGTACTTCTTTTCACTCTCTTTTACTTATTTCTTTTCTTTTGTCAATGTATATGATCCCCATTAAAAGGGAAATAATCAAAGATTACTTCACTCATTGAAGCTAGACAAGATTACATCCCTAACATTCCAACTCTCCCCCTGTTAAACCCCCTATTTGATTATTAAATTGAAAAAGCATAATTTAGAGAACATTAGACTAGAACACTTAAGTAGCAAGACCGGTCTTAAGGCCGGCGGAGCGGGTGCTTAATACCTTCCCGTTTCGTAATCTAACTCCCGAACCCTTTCTCTTTGACTCTCTGGTTTAAAATGAATTAGACATTAGGTTTTCTTATGTTTCCTTAAAATATAGGTGGTGACTCCAATTAAAATCAAATAGACATCCTAGGGAAGACACTTTGTCACGTTTTTCCGGTGTAGATCCAATCAGATTTGGTAGACTTTAAAGTTGGTAGGCGATTCTAAACTTTGTACTATCTTATGATATTGTCATAGTAAGGAGGAAAAAAACAAAAACACAATCGTTTCTATTGATCTAATAACGGCCAGATTTGTTTTTGCTTTCTCCATTTTCGTAAAAGGTTGGGTAGTCTAGCTTGAATATTTTAAGGTCTTCTGGTGAGAGACTTTATTCCTACAATAGTTGATGTCAGATGCATGTGCCTAAACCAAGTGTGGTACAGTTTAGGCTTGGCCACTTCAATGATTAGATTCAGTATCTCTGGACTGCTGATTTGTACAAGGGAGTTGGAAAGCAAAGAAGCCCCACTATGTTAAGATGCAGTACTGGTAAAGTACTGTAGAATGCTGTCCTCTTTTACCCAATTTAACACAATGCAACTATCTTTCCTAAAAGCATAGCGTCCTATTTTGAAAAATTAAATTCTTTAATATTGTAAGTTTACTCCTATAAATTTCCTAAATTGCGCAAAAGCTATCTCCTTTGAAATAAGTG
Source organism: Adenophora triphylla var. japonica (assembly GCA_022495995.1). Taxonomy (NCBI): domain Eukaryota; kingdom Viridiplantae; phylum Streptophyta; class Magnoliopsida; order Asterales; family Campanulaceae; genus Adenophora; species Adenophora triphylla. The sequence continues at coordinate 559,272 of JAFEMH010000428.1, forward strand.
CCTATATTGATTATTTTGTGTGTATGGCCTTGCTGTGAGTCGAATTGAAAAGAATTTATGTAGCTGATCCATAATGACTCCATGCACTTTTCTTTAATGCCATCAAGTTATTCTCTATAATTTCAAAATGAATGATTGCTTTTTTTTTTTTTTTTTTTTTTTTCTATCACACTATTGAAAAAGATATTGTTGACATTTGGTTTGAAACAGTTTTATATAAGGGAATTCGGACACTATTTTGGAAGGTCGCAAATTGGAATATGGAACTCTTTTTTATTAGAATGGAGGGAGTTCTACCTTTTTGTGCTAGCACATTAGAGAATTATCACAGTTTCAAAAAGAAAAGCATAATGAAAACTAATTAAAATTCTAGCTCAAATTTAGACTCGAGTATACAACACATTAACTATTATCTGTATGAATAACAAATCCAACCGCTACCTGTGCATTAGTAGCAATATGCAATAAAAGGTAACATATTTAAAGTAAAAATTAGCAGTTGAATATGGGCATATAAATGTTACCTTTCCATTATAAAACATCAAACAAGCAGTGAGAAAAAGAAGAGGGTTGTGTGTGTGGGGTGGGGGGGGGTTAGAAAGACAAGATGGAGCTGCGAAGTTGGTAAAAATATGAAGAAGAGGCATAAGCTCAAGCTAAGGTGTACATAGTGCACAATCGACAAAGAGCATAAACCATAAGGTAAGGGAAGGCCTTCCAAATGAAAGAAGGTTGACTTGAAATTCCAGATCTTCCTGAACCAAACCTCTATATCAATGTTTTATATGGATTCTCATAAAATTATGTGGGTAGAGAGGAGCCTAGTGTCAAAGAGCACAATTGTGTAATAATTTTCTGATGATTATTATTGATTGTTATATATAGATTAGTCACATAAGGTTTACAATGAATGAAATCAACCTACAATAGTACAAGATACAATGATCAGTCAAAGTCCTATAATTAGGAAAGAAATAAAGTAAATCCTACCAAAAATATTATGCATATCTAATCCCATAATTCCTGCAATCTCTCTATTTTAACACCTAATCATTCAAATTTTCTTCAATAGCTACAATTCTGAACTAGAAAAGAACAACACCAAGAGTGTAATAAGAACAATAATAATACCAAATAGAAGAGAAAAAGTTGAGATTGGACTTGAGAAGGAAGAGTTTACCTTGAAGTAGATTATGCAAAAGCTCACGCCTTCGCTGGAAAACATACCGAAATAAGTCTATTGAAAGTAGAAGCAGTTGCACTACTTATAAATGATAGATTTTATAGTTTTTGTTGTTTGATGCTTGAAGCGTGATTTTGGAACAGGAATTATGGCTATGCTTAAGCACCTTTTGTATTTGCAAAAAACTAATCATGCTATCAGAGCAAGCTAATTATTTATTTTCATTCCTAACTTCATTAACTTTTTGCTCTTATTTTATTGTTGTTTTCACTGCCATTATTAACTAGGCAGCGGTCTTAAGACTCCATATTTTCAGCTAAGCAGTTTTTGTCACTGTTGAATGAATGATATCAGTACTAGCTATTGTATAAATTCATATATGTATAACTATATGGATCAAGTTAGTTTAGAAAGAACCGTTTCTCAATTATCAGGACACATCCTTTGAGCTTTGGGTAAGGAAGCTGAAAACTTATACCACATCTTGCCTATGCAGGGAATTAGAAAGCTTTGTTTTGAGCTTCTGGATTTAAAGGATGCAGTAGAGAATTTATGTGGAAACACTCGCTCAAAGTACTTGGCTTTCCTGAGGTAAAATAGTGCTACAGTATTTTCAGCTGGACAGTAAAATGACTAGAAAGTCACTGATCAATTGTCCCTCATGTTGCATTTGTGTGTTTTATCTCTTTATATATATATATATATATATATATATATATATATATATATATATATATATATATATATATATATATATACCTGTATGTATTTGTATCTCTGTTTGCTACCCGGTTGCTGGTAGAAGCCGATTTTAGCATCATTTACGTCTGAATACTTTACCCTGGTGCTAGTATTCTTTATCTAAAGTATAAACTTTAGTTTCGAACTATTGTTTATTTCCTTCAGATGAATGAGTTAAAAAATAATTTGTTCTTCTATCTCAAGTTAAGTGTAGCTCATTCTGTTTTTGTACTGCCCCGATTCGAGAGTCGTCTATCCAGAATGTATGTACTTTTGGATTATCTTTCCATATCCTACCTTATATAGATATTTTAAATGTTCTGAAACATGTTTATACTATGTATTTTTTTTTCATAAAGATGGTTGCTTAGCAAAGATTGTTTGCTCGCAATGTTGGTCATTTTCAATAGTTACGTTCATTTTGAATGCATTGTGTAGACTGATGGATCGTTCTGCCTCTTGGGTTCATATTGTTTGTTTCTGTTACACCCCTCCGTCCCGAAATAAATGTCGCATGTTTTACTTTTTGGTCAACTTGGTTAAAGTTTGACCAAAATTTACGGACTGTTTAATTATCTACATGAAATTCTAAAAATTGGGCTCCGTTTGTTTAGCGTAAAACATTTTCCGGACAATGATTTCCTGCAAAATGTTTTCCGAAAAATGAAAATATTTTCCGGAAAATGAGATAAACATGTTTAGCGTAAAACATTTTCTCAATTTTCCGGTGCGAAACAAACACCGGAAAATGGGGAAAATGTTTTCCGGAAAACATTTTCCCCCAAACAAACGGAGCCTTGTATTTGATTCTCTATTAAAATTATTACCATTAACAATTTTTACAATTTCATGAGAATAAAGAAATTTGAGTAGTTTTGTGGTCAAAATTAAACTAGATTGACCAAAAAGTCAAACATTCGACATTTATCATGGGACATAGTAAGAAATAATAGAATATCATAGTTTTGAGTGCGCAGAAAAAAAAGAAAAAAAAAGTGGATATGTAATGTCACTAACGTCCTTGAAGCTTTGCCAGCTTAGCCTGATCCATATTGTACACCGTAAAGTTCAAAATCTTTATTGAAGACACAGATCAATAAAAAGGGTAAACCCCGGTGCGCCAAGCGCTCCCCGCCTTGCGGGGGTTGGGAGAGGGAACCATTTGCTAGAGCCTTCCCCTGACAATTGCCAAGAGGCTGTTCGCCAAGATTTCCTACCTTAATGATCGAGGAGATTAAGAAAACTTATCCTACACATGGTGTAAGATCAATGAGTACCTGCATAAACAACATTTAGCTGTCCTACAAACATATCCATGGACTCCTATTAAAGGTTCTAAGCTCATACTTGGAAAGTAATCACCAAGAAACAAAATAATACTACCTCCGCCTCAGACCAATGTGCACATGTTTAACTCAATTGAACTTTGACCATAATTTTATGAAAATCTAGATATCTCTATGCAGTTCTAAAAATTGTTATTGATAGTAATCCTAATAGTGAAATAATAACAACTTTTAGAATTGGATAGATTTTTATAAAATTATGGTCAAAGTTCGATTGAGTTGACCATGTGTGCACATTAGTCTGGGGCGGAGGTAGTATCTTCCAATAACATTTGATCTGCTTTTTACACATTACCTTACATGATGTATGCACAACAAGGTGTCTACTGTATTTGACACTTGTAAAACGGAAGAATGTAAAGAGAGACTGCACATGGAAGAACAGCAATAGCACAAGGTGACTATAGATTTATGTCTTTTGACTTCCGGTTTCTTACTACCTTTACTTTATCTTCTTAGAAAGATAGGCACCTTATGCCAGTCTAGCCTAGCCTCATATGGATGTATCCTTCTCGTGTTTTTTCAATACAGCCTAGATCGCGAGTCTTATCACCACGCACACATCAGAAAACATTCTGGGCCAGTATTTACTTCTTTATTTCTGCGTAAATCATTTTAACTTCTTTCCTTTGATTTTCTTTAATGGCATGTACATCTAAATACATATAGGTACTTACTCCTGTGTGCATGATATGATATTTGATTATTTAAGGTTATCTGAAGAGGTTGTTGAAGTAGAGCATGAGTTGAATGATATACGGAAGAATATATCTGCCCAGGGGATTCTTGTGCAGGATTTGATGAGTGGTGTATGTCATGAGCTGGATGAGTGGAACCGAGCTAATCCACTTAATCAAGAAGCTGAAGAAAATACCCAAATATCCGATCTTGAAGATACTTTTCTAAGTGAAGCAGATGATGCGAAGATACTATTTCTGGAAAATATTGATATTCTCCTGGCTGAGCACAAAGTAGAAGACGCGATTGAGGCAATAGATGCTGAAGAAAAAAGTTACCCAGAACTTAGAGGCTTGACTGAGACTTCATTGGGTGGTGAACCATCATCATCTTACAAGTCTGCTTTCCTGAAAAGAAAGGCAATGCTTGAGGATCAACTTGTTGAGATCACTGAACAACCTTTTGCAAATATTGCTGAACTGAAGAAAGCTGTATCTGGTTTATTGAAACTCGGGAAAGGTCCTTTGGGACATCAGCTTCTGTTGAAATCAAATGGGGCCCGCCTTCAGAAGAGCGTCGAGGCTTTTCTTCCATTGTGCCCTTGTTACCCAGAAACATATTCAGCCACATTGTCTAACCTTGTCTTCTCTACAATCTCATCAACAACAAAAGAAATGGGTTTAATGTTTGGTGACAATCCTGTGTACGGTAATAGAGTTGTTCAATGGGCAGAATGGGAGATTGAATCTTTTGTCCGATTGGTGAAGGAGAATGCACCCTCTTCTGAGACAGTTTCTGCAGTACGTGCAGCAAGCATCTGTGTTCAGGCTAGTCTTAACCACAGCTCTATGTTGGAATCACAAGGCCTAAAACTCTCAAAGTTGCTTTTGGTCCTTTTGAGGCCTTACATTGAAGAAGTTCTGGAATTAAATTTTAGACGGGCAAGAAAAGTGATTCTTGACTTCTCTGGAATTGATGAAAGTTTGCCATTGTCACCTCGTTATGCATCTCCATTGTCTACTTTTGCTACATCATCTGATAGCATGCTCGTTGATAGCGGACTGAGGTTCATTTTCATGGTCAAAGTAAGTTTTTCGCCATTATTTAGGAATTTGATTTTCAGGAATTCTTCTGAAGGCCACCTCTGAGATTGCCATAATCCTGTTAAATATTTTACTCCATGCGTAAACGAGTGTCCATTTTTTGGTAGAAGTTATTAAATCCTACTTTGTCAAACATTATGCTCTAAAATTACTCTTGCAATCATTGTATCTTATGGTAATATCGTTAGGTATTTGTGTATACATGCTACCAAACGTGCTCTAAGAGTCAACTTTGTTGAATTTCTCTCAAAGTCAAAATTGAACACTCGTATAGGGACAGAGATAGTAGTACTGTAGTATATGATTTCCAGTAGAAAATTTTGTCAATAAATGACAAGTGGACAAAATGATAATATAAGAACTGTGTTATATATGTGAAATAATATTCTTATTGTATGGCTTTTCTTAATTTTCGTGGTCGAACAAACGCGTTTTGTTGACAAAAACTTTCTTAAAGGAGTCAATAAGTGAAATGAAAATATGTCTATTCATGATAGACAAAGATCACTGCTTTGTAATGTGTTTCATTTACTTTTTTTTTTCTTTTGGCAGGATATTGTGGAGCAGTTAACTCATCTAGTGATTCTGCACTTTGGAGGGAACATACTGACGCGGATTTCTGAGCTTTTTGATAAATACATGGATGCACTTATTAAAGCATTACCTGGTCCCATTGAGGATGATCACTTGGCAGAACTGAAAGAGTCTATTCCTTTTAGAGCTGAAACAGATTCTCAGCAGCTAGCATTACTGGGAACTGCATTTACCATTGCAGAGGAGCTATTACCAATGGTTGTATCCAAAATTTGGAGTGTGCTAAATGAGAGCAAGGAAGTAGGCAGCACCACCGTCACCGAAAACATTATGCCTTCCATGACTAATCCGACCATAGAATTTAAGGATTGGAGGCGCCAGCTTCAGCATTCGTTGGACAAGCTTAGAGATCACTTTTGTCGACAATATGTATTAAATTTCATTTATTCAAGAGATGGTAAAACACGCCTTGATGCACAAATTTATATAAGGAGAGAAAGCGAGGAGGATCTGTTCTGGGATTCTGACCCTTTGCCTTCACTGCCCTTCCAGGTTATTTCTCAAATTACAGAGATGTTTTTTTTTTTTTTTAACTATAAGTTCTACTTGCCCCCTCCCAAAATAAGAGTGTCTTATTCCTTTTTGGCATGTCCCCGAACAAGTGTCGCCTTGAAAAACTTTCCATTTTGGCATAAAGCTTTACTTTTTTACCCTTTAGTGAGTACTTTCCTCTATATTGGACCCATCCTAAAAGAACATAAAGTTTACATATGTACTCTTGTAAATACTCCTCCATAGCGGGACATTCATTTTAATAATAGAAGCAAATATTTTACTTAAAACTCTGTACCGAACAAGTTGTTCTACTTTTTTTTTCCATTTATCCCAAAAGAATAGTCTCATTTCTGAAAAAGGCAATAATCATTGTTGAATTTCGAGAATATACAAGCAAGTAAAGCATCAATCAAGAAAAAGTTTGACTTGTCAAACAGGACAATATTTTTAGGAGAGAGAGAAAGTAGGTTGTACTTGGATTGATCAGGATCATACTTTCTCATAGAGTAATTGTTGTCTGCATTATTCTGCAAAGATTTAGGACCCACAAATTTTTCTTTTAACCTAGTGTTGCTTTTAATATCGCTAAAAAAATTGAGGTCCTTTCCTTTCCACTGTTGCCAATTTTTTCTGTGCTCTTTGTAATTAGACTTATAGTGTTTTCACAGGCCTTATTCGGTAAGCTTCAGCAGTTGGCGACTGTCGCTGGAGATGTATTGCTTGGTAAAGAGAAGATACAGAAAGTTTTACTCGCCAGGCTGACTGAGACGGTAGTAATGTGGCTGTCAGATGAACATGAGTTCTGGGGTGTTTTGGAGGATGAATCAGCTATTCTACAGCCATTAGGTTTGCAACAGGTACTTCCAATTTCTTTATGTACTACCTGTGTCCAAAAATGAATGACCAAAAAAATTTGAAATATTTGAAAATTTTTTAGTCATCATTTTGGGACGGAGGGAGTAAAATTTATTCATGGCAGGGCATTAGTAGAAATTATACACACAGAAAGGGAGAGAAAGAGAAAAAAAAGAACCTAATGCGTAGAGTTACATGCGCGAGCTCATTTATATGTATCCAAGATAAATGACAGAACGGAATCCACTAATAACTATTGTCTCCATTAAAAACTTTTACCCATTTTATTATGTTTCTGATAACTTACCACCTCTTTTTCTTCATCACCCTGTGGAGCTATTGAGTTTGGTTATCCTATAGTAAACAAAAGTTGTTACCGATTTGAATTAATATTTATCTGTTTTTATGACTTGAATGGCATATACTCCCTCCAATCCAAAATAAGTGATAAAAATTTCCTTTTTGGGTGATCCAAAATAAGTGATCACTTCCAATTTTTGGAATGCCATAATAATTTATGTCCACAAGTTATCTAGGGGCCCATATGTAAAGCATTTGTACCCACTAGTTTTTCATTTTATACAAAACCCCGCTTATTGATTTTTACAGTGCTTTCCCATGACCCCTTAGAGGTTCTAACCAAGGAGTTATAATAGGTCAAATGGATTTCCTTAATATATATGCCAAGTCAAGTGATCACTTATTTTGAGTCGGAGAGAGTATCTGGTAAATTTTTTAAAATTAATGAAGTGTTGTTGTTCATTCTGTTTGTTGGCAGTTAATTTTGGATATGCACTTCACTGTTGAAATTGCACGTTTTGCGGGTTATCCATCTAGACATGTGCATCAAATTGCATCAGCCATAATCACTCGTGCAATCAGGACTTTCTCTGGTAGAGGCATAGACCCCCAAAGGTACTCAATCAGACACTCCGTTTTTTTTTATATAAATGTTGTGAGTGTAAAAGTAAAATAGGAGAATTACTGTAGACGCGTAGAATAAGGAAAAAAATAATGATATAAATGTTGTGAGTGTAAAAGTAAAATAGGAGAGAGAATGAGTGGAGGGAATAGTGAATTATAATGGTGTTGTGAGTATTAAAATAATGTAGGAGAGAGAATGAGTGGAGGGAATAGTAAAGATTCCTTTCCATTTTAGGAAGTTTGTGGTTTGTAATGGGACGCCCAAAAAGGAAAGTTTGTGGCTTGTAATGGGACAGAGGGAGTATTCATTTGTAGATCATCCAGGTCCTGAAAATTGTTTATTTTTTATTCTTTTGAAACAAATGTCTTCAAAGTTGTTTGTTTTTGGATAATAGGGCTCTTCCTGAGGATGAATGGTTTGTTGAAACTGCAAAGGCTGCGATTAACAAGCTACTAATGGGAGCCTCAGGGTCAGACACATCAGAAATAGATGAAGAACATATTATCCTCCATGATGAGGTCAACTCAGATTCTGATGAATCTCCTTCCTCCCTCTCAACAGTTACTACTTTCCAGTCATTTGCTTCTGCAGAAGCTGAGGAACTAGAAAGCCCAGGTTACTTGACAGATCCTGAGACCTGACGATTTTTCTGAGTTATCCCTTTAAGTTCTTACAATGGCAGATTAGTGTATAACTTAAATATTCATCAGGTTAGGAATACTTAGTCATTAGAATTTGAGATAGGTTAATTTCTATTGTTGTAATTGGCAGGCATATTATTTAAGACATTGATGCTTTGTGCCTATCCAATCCCTTTTTTTTTACTAATTGTTGCAAATTGATATAAAAACTAACGGGGTGTTAGTTTTTTTTTACGGACTCAAAGTCATTTGGTGTCATGTACATGGCTATGTTGAGAGTCAACACTGACTCTAGATTTATCTAGAATATACTAGAGTTTTCTAGAATGTTCTACCGACTCTAGATTTATCTAGAAAATTCGAGAGCTTTAGAATGTTCTACTAACCCCTCTTTTAGAAGATAGAAGAAGGCTCTAGACGAAGAAGAAATGAGAAGCTTCCATACTTGAGAGAGGAGCCCAAATGAAATGGAAGTTTCAGGAGAGTTGGGGGTGATTCCTTAAGCAACTTAGGATGAGTATAAATAGGAAATTGACTTCCCCAATTTGTGAACTCGTGAGTTAGAGTCCAGAGAATAAGAATTGAGTGTAAGGCTCCTAGTGTGAGCTACAATCTAGTGTGGTGAGTGTATTAGTGTGTGCAAGAAAGCACTTGTATTTTGTCAATTGTAAGTAATTGTGTAGTAATAATAATAATAGTGTTTATTATTATTACTTGTGGTTCGTCAATTCGGGTATCGAAACTCAACAATTTGGTATTAGAGCAGTACGACTCGGGATCGCGGGAATCGTTGTGGGGCGTTGTTCGGGATCGTTGCAGGTGCACAGTAGGAGACTGTGAAGCTCGTGGTGGGAGACCAGGCTTACTTGGTGACGTGCACGGAGGCAGTACCAAGTTACGATGGTTGATCCGGCAAGCGCATTTGGTGGAGTTAGGAGACTCAACAATGGCAATTATAAGTATTGGCGAACGTGTATGTAATCGTACTTACAAGGACAAGAGTTATGGAATGTCGTGGGTGGTAGTGAGACCACGCCACCGGAAAAGGAGGACACTCAAGCATTCCGAAAATGGGAAGCGAAAGCCGGGAAGGCTATGTACGCGCTAAAGATTAGTGTCGAGGATGAACTTTTGGAGCATGTCGAGGATGCACAAACTCCAAAAGATATATGGGATACATATGCAACGTTATTTTCGAGGACTAATGAGGCTCGTTTATAGATGCTCGAGAATAAGCTAATGTCAACTACGCAAAAAGATCTAACTGTAAGTCAATACTTCCATAAAGTTAAATCCTTGTGCCATGAAATCTCGAAGTTAGATCTAGACTCAAAGATTAATGAGCAAAGGATGAAAAGGATAATCATCCATGGGTTGAGACCTGAGTTTAAGGGGTTAGTTACGGCGATTCGTGGTTGGGCCACACAACCATCTCTTTTAGAGTTAGAGAGTTTGCTGGCCAGCCAAGAAACGCTAGACAAACATACATCTAGGCCTTCAACGCCAAAATCAATGGATTCAGAAGAAGCACTCTTTAGCCGCCGAGGTCGCGAAAGGCAACAAGGACGTGTTGCTGCAAGATGGAAAAAGAAAGATGAGATCCAAGACGAGCATGAAGGTCCAAGGTACAAAGGATGCTCTCACGCAGGGGAAGCGAAACCGAAGAATAAAGATGATTCTCGACTTGATGAGTGGAGACGAACCAATGAATGTTACAACTGCGGTCGTAAATGACATTTTCTAAAAGATTGTCCATTCAGGAAGAAGGTTGTCGAAGGAAATGTAGTTACCAATCAAGACCCCTATGATAGCGAAGAAGAGTGGGACATGGAAGCATCCTTCGCAAATATAAGGATTCATAAAGACGACCCAGAAGAGGAAGAATGGTTTGAGGACCACGCTTACCCAGTTACTACCGAAGAATGTTGGATTGATGACAATGTGGAAACCGAAGAAGAGATTGACTTTGACGAAGGTCGATGGTTTGAAGATGTAGCTGCCACGATCAACATTGGATGTAAAGATAATCTAGACGACAACAACACTGCTAAAGCATTAGCATGCTTGCACGATGTCGGCTCAGAAGAAGGGATAATTGAAATGATCGATAAAAATTTAGATGCTCCAAAGCTCACAGATGAAAAGAAGTTAGAGATAAAGGGGGAGCAACATCAACAAGATTCAACACATGAACAAGCTCGAGAGAAATCACCGTTGAATGTGGATATCGAGAAGCAATCACAATTGCTCCGAGAACGATCAGGAGTAAGCAATGTCACAAACGGGCGCAGGAAAAAGACGATTGAAGAGAAAGGTAAATGGTCAAGGTCTGGCGATGAAGAACAAAGCCAACAACAAGGATCAAGTGGGAGAAATCCGCTCGTATGGTTCAAGAAGAAATAGTCAGTGTTGAGGGGGAGTGTTGAGAGTCAACACCGATTCTAGATTTATCTAAAATATTCTAGAGCTTTCTAGAATGTTCTACCGACTCTAGATTTATCTAAAAAATTCGAGAGCTTTAGAATGTTCTACTAACCTCTCTTTTAGAAGATATAAAAAGGCTCCAGATGAAGAAGAAAGGAGAAGCTTCCATACTTGAGAGAGGAGCCCAAATGGAATGGAGGTTTCTGGAGAGTTGAGGGTGATTCCTTAAGCAATTTAGGATGAGTATAAATAGGGAATTGACTTCCCAATTTGTGAAATCGTGAGTTTGAAAAACACAAAAGTCATTTTAAAAATATTACATGATTTTTATGTTCTCATTAGGTTCTTATTAGAAAAATCCTAAAAAGTCAGTTTTAGGCCAACATTGGTTTCTACAAACTTTATAAAAAGTGAACACATATAAAATAAATTACTCCCTCTGTTCCGTAATAAGAATTGAGTGTAAGGCTTCTAGTGTGAGCTACAATCTAGTGTGGTGAGTGTATTAAGCACTTGTACTTTGTCCATTGAAAGTAATTGTGTAGTAATAATAATAAGAGGCTTTGACCAATTAGTTCTCAATCCAAATAAAAACTACCTTTAAGGACTAATATTTTCAAAACAGCCAAAAAGTTCCTCAATTTTTTTTGACCAAATTGCCCTCATACCCCTCTCTCTCTCTTGCGTGACGGTGACGGACGTTGAGTCCAGCGCCTTGCCTGCTTTTTTCTCTCTCCTTTTCTCTCTCTTCCTTTTTTTTCTCTTAAATTTTTAAAATACAATATCTCAAAATCTAACAGTTGAAAAAATTATCCGAAACCACTGTTTTAATCGCATCGCCAAGACGAATCAAACAAGTTTACTCATCATATATTTCAAATTTTATAAATAAAATAAAATTATTTTTCAACAAATGTGAAATAGATTTCACAGTTGTTCTATAAAAGAATGACATAAAACAGTGAAATCTATCACACAATTATGCACAATAACTGAGAAAGTGACCTCACAATCATAACTGTGAAATTGACCTCACAGTTCTCAGTTTAGAAAGGTAAAAACCAAGCAATTTCACATTCATAAATAAATATGAAACTGACCTCACAGTTTTAGAAGTGTGAAAAATATTTCACAGTTATTCACATCACAACCAACAACTGTGAAATAGACCTCACTGTTGTTCTATAAAAGAATGACATAAAAACAGAGAAATCTATCACAAAGTTATGCACAATAACTGAGAAATTGACCTCACAGATGTGCACAAACAATCATGAATAACAAATAAATAACGGGTAAACCACACATACTAAGTAGCAAAATAACTGTGAAATTGACCTCACAGTTCTCAGTTTAGAAAGGTCAAAAATCAAACAATTTCACATTCATAAATAACTGTGAAACTGACCTCACAATTTTAGAAGTGTGAAAAATATTTCACAGTTATTCACATCACAACCAACAACTGTGAAATAGACCACTGTTGTTCTATAAAAGAATGACATAAAAACAGAGAAATCTATCACACAGTTATGCACAATAACTGAGAAATAGACCTCAACAATCATAACTGAGAAATTGACCTCACAGTTGTGCACAAACAATCATGAATAACAGATAAATAGGGTGCTGCTATTTGCACAATTTTTATATTAAAAAAATGTGTAAAAAACCTAGAAAAATGTGTATGAAAGAGAGGTTGGAGTAATTAATGAGGAGGAGTATTGACCACATTAATTGATGTGTCTAATTGATGTCCAGCCTAGTCCTAGACCTAGACAACTCAACACTAAGCTAAGCACGCATGCTTACCACCACGGTACACCAGTTTACTTTTCTTTTCTTTTTTATTTTCTCAAAAAAAAAAAATAAGTAATCACCTTATTATTTGATTTTAATTCAAAAAATTTAAGTAATCACTTTATTATTACTGAAATGATAAATATAACACTTATAATTTTTTTTGTTTAAAAAGATTTTAATTGATTTAAAATTCTTATTTATATTGAAATTTATTTTTTCAAGGTAATTTTAATAAGTTTTTTTCTTATTTTAATAAAAAAAATTATGCAAAATGTGTCCTAATTAAATAATTCACATTCATTAATATTTAAAATTAATGAAATTAAAAATTTATTTAATTCAAAAGAAGTCATCTCATTTCATTTCTTGAGTCAATCTAATACAACAAATTCAGTAGTACGGTTTAAGCGCAAATATTGCTCATAATTGTTAACCCGAGTCATGTATGGAGTAACCCATGCAGCTGCACAATCATATCTGAAATGAACCCACTGTGGCATGAGAGTAGGCATTGGATACCCTCCTGTCACTGTTACTTGGACGTAATGATTATTATTAATGTATCCGATTGCAATAGCAACATGTTGATACCATGGGGGCGGACTAGATCGGAGCGGTAAGTACGTCATGCTACCTTCAATGCTTAGAACATGTAATATCACATTGTACTTTGAAGCAATAAGGACACCCATTTCAGGCATACTCATCCAATGCTCGGGAGGTGCACATCTATCAATCTCAAAGAAATTCAATGAATTATAAACATTTAACCATACTCCAGCGCCAAACATCTCAACATATTCTGCATCATAAGTGACCAACTCTTCTATCAAATTATGTCGAATAGTGGGCCATGCATCTGTTAGTACCCGGTCCGAAAAAAGGCATTTTTTAATGTCTGGCCCGGTTATTTAAATGAAACCCTAAAAAAACCTACTCTTTATTCTGTCAAATCCGCCGTCGGCCGTACGCGTGGAAAGTACGCCAGGATATTGTGCCGATCGGCCCTTTCTCTGTTGAATGGCCGATCGAACCTTTATTATTGTGCCGATCGAACCTAAAGCAATTGGTCGATCGACCCTTCTTTCCTGTGCCGATCGGACCTTATATTTAAGGCCGATCGACCCTTGCTCGCCTGACCCCAATTACCGAAGCACTATAAATAGGGGTGCCCGGTTACAGTTTTCAACACACATTTTATTCCGGAAATTCAAGACTACACTTGTTTTGTCCGTATCTCTCCCCACGTTCTTCGAATCGCCCTAGATTCGATCCCAAAGTCTTGCTACAATTGGTAAGGCTCTTATTAATATTTTGTTCCTTATTATTATTATTATTGCCATAATATTCGCATGCTTATTATATTTTAATTGTGCCTTTATGCTAGATTTAAGACTTTTTTAATATATTTAAATATGCTATAGCCGAGGATGATCTAAGGTTTCGCCCAAGAAAACCCAATGGATCTAGGAACTATTTCTTATCTTCCACCTTAGTAATAATTGTCCCATGATCAACAATCCCCCAAGGATGAACGTTGATTAGTGCACCTTCCGAGGGCCTAAATCAAAGGTTCTAGGGTGTGATCATCAATTAATTCTTTCTCTCCCCTCCTCCTTATGCATGATCCCGTTTCTTCTATCTATTCCTGTAAACACCGCACACAACCAACACCCCACATGATAGAAAGACCGATCCGTCGGGCAATAGGAGTGATAGAGTTTCTTCTTCTATTGTAACTTGACCCCCGAACCCAATTAACTGTTTAGCCTTTTTTTCAAAGCTTTGGGCTATATCAAAGTGGCGTGGCGACTCTCAAAATTAAACTAATATTTTTAATATGGTTTAAATCGAGTGTCACTATCTCTAGACTTGAGACATAATCTCGCGTTACTTTCAAGAAGATTGTTTTATTTATAATTATCACTTGGTTGCTAATCTCACTGATAAACTCACCGGCTAATAAAGTAAACAATGAATGAATGCTTTGATTGGAGTAAACAACTCACCGTTCCTTCTTCATATACACCATCTCTATACACCCTTCTCCCATACACTCTCTCCATACTCCACCATATACTTTCCGTACACTATCTCCAGACCCTCTCCTTGTACTCACCTTCTATGCTCCCTCGAGCATACACTTCCCCAAATACACTCTCCCCCACTTGATCTCCTTTCCATATGATCAAGACAAGCACCAAGACCGTTGTTGCTCATCATCAGAAAATAGCTGCTCACGCCACTGCAATTTAATGAAGATGCAAGGAGTTGTTCTTATCCTTCACAAGTGCTACATGAATATCAACTTGGGGCTCACCAACCCCCAAATCTCGCGTCTCCTCTGATTTTCCATTTGATCGATAAGCTTTCATTGAATATGCTCACATATCTTTCTCATGGTCTGAATATATTTTCACATATCCAGCGTACTTGTGGTATTTGCAAAACTTGGATGTATCTAAGTCTTCCCTTGGGTTAATAGGCTTGTAGTTCTCGAGCGGCTTGATCAAATTCTTTCCCACCAAAATGTCAAAGAACTCACCCACAGGCATTCCTAAGTCATCACAATGTTCCCTGTTGATCTTCTTCTCGGGTATTGATGCCTTTAGTTGGTTGGTGGCCACAGCAGGCATCCTGAATGAGAAATTCTGATGTGTAGGACCATAAGGGGAACCATAAGCATGTGGATGATAGGGACCCCGGAATTGAACAGGAGGAGGAACTCTTCTCAAGTATTCCTGAATGTAAGACAAATGGTGCTGCTCAATTTCATGCATGTCTTTGAGGAGGTTGATCACTCCCAACCTCATGTTTGAGATTTCTTTGAGGGCTTCAATGCTTTTCTCCAGAGACATGATGTGGAATTCTGTAAGAACATATGGCGGAGTCAAACCAATGAGTTGAATTAGATTCATAATTAATCTTAAGGCATCCTTGAGAAAATATTTGACCTCCACAATTTTGAGTTTGACCTGGTCGAAGTTGCCTACGTAACCCTTACCATTTAAGATACGAGTCTCAGGTCACCGTAGTTCGAGGGGGATGAATGTAAAAGAGGAAGATGACTCGATCCTTGGTCAAATGAGGGTGATCTAGGTGAGTTAATTTGGGCTTGGGTGAGGATTGGTCTTGGTTGGTCTTTGGCTGAAGGGTGCTAGAGATAAAGGATCTAAACTATGGATGGTTTTAAGGCTAAGGGAGCAGACTATGGAAGGTTCAAGAGATGAGAGGTAGAACTTTGAAGGGTCCTAGATTGAAGGATAGTTAAGCATTTTATTTACAAAAAACTTTTTATAGAACCTACTCTTGGTTGGAAGGGATACCCCTTTTTCGCAACTAACTAAATGTCCTGAAGTGGTGGATCCTAACGACTAACAGTCTCATATAGACATTTAATATGATATTTATGGAAAGTACTACAGACCCATGATAGGACAAGATCAAGCATTCAAACTTTACATGGTACGTCCTTTAAAAGGAAAATCAATTTTTTTTAGTGCCTTTATTTTCTTTATAGATCTTGACTTATCATTGATTCGTAGTGACTTAACACAAAGACCTTATTAATTGTCTACATGAAAAAGCTAGTCAAACCAACCGGTCATGGGGAGTGTACTCCTAGCAAAGTGGGTGACACAAGGGTTAGGTTTCAGGCTCCCACCGTGCAGCCGAAGCGCACTGATGAGTGGATGGCCAAGTGAGACTCGGAAGGGAGGCGACATGATCACCACACTTCCCGCACTTTGGCTTTTCCGATGCAACGCGCATTCGGAAGTTTAAAATTAATAATCGTATAAAGTCGGATCGAAATGGGATATTCATTTAGTGACACTCGATTTAAACCATATTAAAAATATTAGTTTAATTTTGAGAGTCGCCACGCCACTTTGATATAGCCCAAAGCTTTGAAAAAAGGCTAAACAGTTAATTGGGTTCGGGGGTCAAGTTACAATAGAAGAAGAAACGCTATCACTCCTATTGCCCGACGGATCGGTCTTTCTATCATGTGGGGTGTTGGTTGTGTGCGGTGTTTACAGGAATAGATAGAAGAAACGGGATCATGCATAAGGAGGAGGGGAGAGAAAGAATTAATTGATGATCACACCCTAGAACCTTTGAGTTAGGCCCTCGGAAGGTGCACTAATCAACGTTCATCCTTGGGAGATTGTTGATCATGGGACAATTATTACTAAGGTGGAAAGTAAAAAAATAGTTCCTAGATCCATTGGGTTTTCTTGGGCGAAACCTTAGATCATCCTCGGCTATGCATATTTAAATATATTAAAATAGTCCTAAATCTAGCATAAAGGCACAATTAAAATATAATAAGCATGCAAATATTATTATAATATGGCAATAATAATAATAATAGGGAACAAAAATATTAATAAGAGCCTTACCAATTGTAGCAAGACTTTGGCATCGAATCTAGGGCGATTCGAAGAACGTGGGGAGGGATACGGACAAAACAAGTGTAGTCTTGAATTTCCGGAATAAAATGTGTGTTGAAAACTGTAACCGGGCACCCCTATTTATAGTGCTTCGGTAATTGGGCTGGGCCAGAGCAAGGGTCGATCGGCCTTAAATATAAGGTCCGATCGGCACAGGAAAGAAGGGTCGATCGACCAATTGCTTTAGGTTCGATCGGCACAATAATAAAGGTTCGATCGGCCATTCAACAGGGAAAGGGCCGATCGGCACAATATCCTGGCGTACTTTCCACGCGTACGGCCGACGGCGGATTTGACAGAATAAAGAGTAGGTTTTTTTAGGGTTTCATTTAAATAACCGGGCCCGGACATTAAAAATGCCTTTTTCGGACCGGGTACTAACAGTAGCCCCTCGACGACGCTTCTTGTAAGACAAGTGGGGTCGACGATAAAAGAATAGGATCCGTCCTGAAAAAAGGGATTTCAGAAGGTGAAACGATGATCTCGCGGATGTGAGGTTTGGACTCGAGCCGAGTCGCAACAAGATGACCAGGTAGGTCGAGCGGCTGAACCCACGTCGGGCTACCTATGTATCCCAAGAGGAATCAAGCCAAGTCGTAGTTCGAAAGAGTGGGCGTTTAGTACCCAAGAATGGCGGACGTGCGGCGTCTCAAACCGAAGATATGATGGTGTGGGAATCACCCAACATCTGACTGTGCGGTTGTCACCCAACGTCTGACTGTGCGGTCGTCACCCAAGAATTGTGAGAGTATGACTATGAGGGGGTCACCCGGAAGATAAGAATTTTAACTGTGCGGGAGTCACCCGAAAAATAAGAATTTTAACTCTGTGGGAGTCACCCGAAAAATAAGAATTTTAACTCTGTGGGAGTTACCCGGAAAATAAGAATTTTAACTCTGTGGGAGTCACCCGAAAAATAAGAATTTTAACTCTGTGGGAGTTACCCGAAAATAAGAATTTTAACTCTGTGGGAGTTACCCGGAAAATAAGAATTTTAACTCTGTGGGAGTTACCCGGAAAAAGAATAATTTTGACTCTGTGGGAGTCACCCCGAAAAAATAGAAATTTGACTCTGTGGGAGTCACCCCGAAAAAATAGAAATTTGACTCTGTGGGAGTCACCCCGAAAAAATAAAAATTTGACTCTGTGGGAGTCACCCCGAAAAAATAGAAATTTGACTCTGTGGGAGTCACCCCGAAAAAATAGAAATTTGACTCCCGAAAAAATAGAAATTTGACTCTGTGGGAGTCACCCCGAAAAAATAGAAATTTGACTCTGTGGGAGTCACCCCGAAAAAGAATAATTTTGACTCTGTGGGAGTCACCCCGAACTAAATAGGAATTTGACTGATAATAATAAAACGAGTATATTCTTGAAAAAACGATTTTATTAAAAGCCTGGTCAAACACTTGGACCAAGGCGACGCTTACCGAGGCGTGGAAAGTGAAGGGTCGATCGGCCCTTCCTCCTGATTGGCTAAGGACGATTGACGCGGATCCGCGTCGCTGAGATGGAATCCTGACCGTTCGCTCGATCAGAAGAAACACAAAATAAAGGGCCGATCGGCCCTTCCTCTTATTGGCCAGATCTTCGGCCGATCGGCCTTTAAATCTGCCCGTCTTCTTCTTCTTTTTACGCCTCTTCTTCTCCGTCGAGTTTCTGAAGCTTTCTCGCCTGAAAATTATTTCGAGTGCTTTTTTTTTTGTGAAGATCTTGCCATGGATAATCCTCCAGATTGGGTCAACGATGTGATTTCCATGATGGGTCGCCCAGATCATCAACCTTTGGGCTCGTACACCGGTGGTAAGGGTGATGCTTTCTTTGGCTATGGCGGAGGAGTTGGTGCTAGTGGCCATGGTGCCGGGGGCAGCCACGGTTCTGGTGATTTTGGGAGTGGTTATGGCAATATTGGTGGGGGTTTTGATGGTAGTTATGGAGGTTATGGTGGTGGTGATGATGGTGGTTATGGAGGTTATGGTGGTGGTGATGATGGCAGTCACGGCGGCAGTGGTGGTGGACATGGCGGCGATGGTGGCGGATATGGCGGCGATGGTGGCGGTCACGGCGGTCATTTTGGCGGCAATGGCGGTGGTAACGGCGGCGATGATGATGAAGAGGAAGGTGATCCTGACGCCGGGGAGAGCGATAGGAGTGATGCTGGCGGGGATGTTGAGGCTAGGAGGCGGCGGGCTTCGCGCAATTATCGACCCTCGAGGCTGCATTTTCTGTTGCACAACCAGTCTGACTTTTATCCGGGCTTGGAATTTCACGGGTCCACGGGACTTCGATCCCGTGTCGGGATGAAGGTATAAAAAAGTTTTTATTTGGCAACAAAATAATTTGTGCATGTACAGCATGTTTATTATTTTAAATGTGAGTAATGATACATACCTGTGCTGTGTTTACCTGGCAGGGGAAGAAGATGAAGGGACGTAGCTCCCTTAGAGCGGTTGGTGAGTTGTGGGCACTTCTGCCGGCTGGTGAGGGCGGTCCTCGGGAGCGAGTACAGAGCTTGGGGTTGGCCCCCTTTTTTGACATGGTCCTGCAGATGGGCCAAACCAGGAAGTGCACTGCGGTTGTGAAGGCGTGTCGGGAGTTCTGGTGGGACACGACACATACCTTCCATTTGAGTTGGGGTGAGGCCACGATCACTCCTACAGATTTTGTCGTCCTTACTGGCTTGAGGTTCACAGACATAGCACTGCCTTTTGATGATACCCTTCATGCCGATCCGGCTCGTCAGGTCCAGTTGTTTGGCGCTAGCTTAGGCTCGAGCAGAAATTTCGGTGTTGATGCGGGGAAGTTGTACAGGCTGGTTAGGGCTGCTATTGATCAGTACAGGGCTGGCCGGTACGGGCTTGACGCACTTGTCAGGGGATTCCTTTGGTATGGATTCTCAGTAGCGCTCTTCCCCAACTCGGGCCCAGTGTGCCGATTCTCTTTGTTGGGTGCCTTGACTGATTTGAGCTTAGTGCGAGATATCTCTTGGGGAGGGGCCGGCTTGGCCGAGCTGTATCGAGCCCTGGATACTGTCTCGAGGTCTAATACCTCTTCTTTTGATGCTTTTCAGTTTGTTCTGGAGGTATGCCAACTTTTGTCGTTTTCATTGTCCTCTTACCTGTTACTTGTCTTTCTGTCTTTATAAATACCCGCTTTCCGTGTCTTTTGCAGGCATGGGTCTATGAGATTTTCGGCGTCGCGCCGTTCACTTTGCGGGACCAGACTCGGGATGTGCCTGTCCTGCGCTACTGGAGGAAGGAGAATCGGATTGAGGGGTTCCCGAAGACGGTCCGTGAGTCTGAGCTGAGGGCTGTTCTTGATGGTCCCAGTAGGCCCGAGTTCTTGCTTTACCCTTGGACTCCCGAGGCCTTAGAGACGGTTGGTGCTGTCCGTGATGTGACTGCTTCCCGCAGATTATTGGTTGGCTTGCTTGCTGATGAGATGTACTTGGGTGAGCGGGTGACGAGGCAGCATTATGCGTGGGCTCCGCTTTATGCGCCCCAGCATCCTCCCAGGAATATGTGGTATCCGAACCGATTGGCGAGGAGGGCGGAGTATCTGCTTGGGGTCCCTGCTTATCAGTTCCGGCTTGATATGGACTATGTGGACTTTGTGGCGCTTTTTCTGAGATCACCGCAGGTGGTGAGGCGGACTGCTGATGCTGCCGAGGCTGCCGGTATAGGGGAGCAGGGTTTGGTTATCCCCGAGCCGATGGGTGCTGGACATCCCGAGATTGTAGATATGCCTCCATTTCCCGACCACTTCTTTGTGCATATGGCCGACGGGGAGGTGAGGGTAGACTTGACGCCCACAGAGGCTGACGAGGTCGAGGGTGCTCAGCTTCCTCCAGGCGGTGCCGGCGGGGTATACCTCTTACTTTTCTTTTCTCTTTATGCACTGATTATTATGTTTTAGCCATGGTGTAACTCTCGCGCCTGATTATGTAGGTCACCCGAGATTCTTATGTGCGGGCTGTGAGGCAGACCAATGTACTGAGCCGTCTGCTGAGGAGTGCAGTGCAGGCACTTTCCTGCCAATTCCGGAGGTCAGTGGACGTGGATCCGGCGCAGCGGAGACAGCGATCCCGTGATGAGGGTAGCTCGACATCCAGATTTTCTCGTGGTCGCGCTTCAACCTCCCGTCGGGGTTTTTATTTTGTAGTACCTGTAGGGAAAAAGTAGGAAAGAAGCATGCAGACTCTATTTTTTTTATGCTGACTCACTGATGTAATGCAAATGCTTTATGTACAAGCTTAATGAGTTAATTTGAATGTTTCTATTTTCTATTTTGTACATTGCAATGAAAAGTTATCCTAGAAATTGATGTATAAGGCAGTTACCCTATGGTTTAGAGAGCGGTTTAAACTCGAAGCTAGGGTTTTGGGAGGCATTTGTCACCTAGGCTTGAGGCTAGGGTTTAGAAAGGTACTTGTCTCCTAGGCTTGAGGCTAGGGTTTAGAAAGGTACTTGTCTCCTAGGCTTGAAGCTAGGGTTTAGAAAGGTACTTGGTCACCTAGGCTTGAGGCTAGGGTTTAGATTTGTGGCACTTCTGAACAAGGCAATTTGAGCAAAAAGGTTATGGTTTAAGCAGGGCGAGACTGAGTAGGTGTTTTATGATAGAAGATGGGGTTGGATAAGTTTGATGTCCAGAGATAAGGGGTAGGACCGGGTCATCTTGAGAGTCACAGAGATACGTCTTTGATAAATTTGAAGAGTTTGAAAATTT
The DNA here is from genome assembly GCA_022495995.1 of Adenophora triphylla var. japonica. NCBI lineage: Eukaryota > Viridiplantae > Streptophyta > Magnoliopsida > Asterales > Campanulaceae > Adenophora > Adenophora triphylla. The sequence continues at coordinate 581,239 of JAFEMH010000428.1, forward strand.
GTGGAGACCAAAGAGTGATTTTTGTAAACATGGTACCAAGGAAGACGGTATTTTGAAAGCATGTTTATTTGATAAAGAGGCCTTATGATTAATTATGTTTCTAACTAACTCAAAGAGTTCGCCACATGCTGATCTTGATGACAAGGGATGCCCTTCTTGCTAGATATGATTTTGTCGGAGCCTCGATTTAGAGCCCTTTGGCCTTTTCTGAAGAACCACATAGTCAACCCAATTTTGTTGAGGGGAGCCCCAATGTTTGATGAAGTGACCTTGGCGAAGCCCCAGTTGATGATGCAAAGCAAACTTGAAGGGGATGGCGAAGAGAGCCTGAGAGAACAGCTTAACAAAAAGCCCCAGCTTGGAGAGATTCAATGTATCCCTATTGCAGACAGAGTCATCTTGCGGCCACGGAGGCGACCCATTGTTTCGAACAACAGTCAATCAGTCGCTGGACAAGACTCGGAAATGTATATGTGCAGGGGCACATTTTTCGAAGGTGGGAATGGATCCCGATTTCGTGTATGACACTCTCGCTTTTTGGGTTTGACTCTTTTGGGAGAGTATAGGCATCACCAGGTGTGGAAAAGTGTATGGAAGCCCCTGCAGACAGAAAGACAGTGTTTGGCTCTTCCTAGATTGTAGAAAAGAAGACTTGTCGAGACATTTGAAGACTTGTTTTATTCAGAATTATGTTTTGATTGCTCGAGAATGGACCTCAACGATTGGTTTATCAAATTCCAATTATATAAGTAAACAAATAATGACCTGCTTTGATTAGAAGTTGGAAATCGGCTTGACTTTTGGAAGGAGAAGGATGTTCCGTTGTTGCTTCTTTGCTTGGGCTGTTTGGTGGTAATTTTCGTGCGGCTGCCATCGCATTGATCTTCTTTATGGGAAAGAATGAAAAATAGAAAAAAGGCGGAGTGGAAGAAACAAGGCTGGAGTGGAAGAAAAATTGGGATTTGACCGATTATAGCCCCTTCTATTTTTACGTCTTTCAATTCAAGATTCGTTGCTCCTTTGTTCTCACAAGCCGAGGGAGTAGTCCCCGGCACGCGTCTCCTTGCTTTTACCGGAGTGCCGGCGAGAGGCACGGATGCGAAGCCCGGTGGGACTTTTGCAGACGAGTGTTTGAAGAGTCGAATAAACGAATTTCAAGAATAGGACGAGTTCCCAAACTTGGCGAGAGTATGCAATATGCTCACATAGGATAACAAGTGACTCAGAATGAGAATGCCATCCGGTAGAGGTTGTAGCTGGTCTTTGGGTTGTGATCGATCATTGGGTGATGCTTAACATGACCTCTTAAAGTGAGAGGTTGGCTGGGCCTTTTGCTGAGAGGTTGGTTTGCGGGATGTGTTTGGGATCTCTAAGGTGAAGGGATTTTCTTGTTGTTGCTTCTTCAGAACCTCTAAGAGCGAGGTTAACTTTGATTTTGACAAGGTCAAGGGTGGTGATGGGATCCTCTAAAAGTGAGAGGATGGACTTTGGAATTGGTTTACGGGATTCATCCAAGAGGGAATCGCGAGTTCGTTTGTGATTTCAGCAGGTAACTTGATCACGATAGGACTTTTACTCGATGTCTCATTTTCACAACCTTTCAGCAGGTAACTTGATCACGATAGGACTTTCACTCGATGTTTTTTTAATAAGGCAATTAACTGATGACCTCACGTCAGAGGACTATGACTTAGTTGCAAATGTTGTTTTCCCCTTCGCTATGAATGAAAAGCTAGATCTTTCTGAGTATCCCCTCATAGCCAATCTTCTAAATGATAAATTATCTAAAAATAATGCTCAACTTAATCAAATTAACCTAGTTAATAATGGTTCATTAGAAGAAGCAGACACACTAAACAACGAATACATTAAAGAAATTTCTGAGCAAGTTATTAATCAAAGGGAAGGTCGAGCCCAAGCTGCCGATGAGGTGTTAGCATGTATTAATTTGGGAACGGAAGAGGAGCCGAGAGAGACGCAAATCGGAAGCTTCTTCGAAGGGACTGAAAGGGAAGCTTTGATCGAGCTGCTCAAAGAATATTCGGATGTGTTCGCATGGTCATACAAGGATATGCCGGGGCTGGATAACTCAATAGTGGAGCACAGAATACCACTAGCACCAGACGCCAAGCCTGTCAAGCAGAAATTGCGTCGCATCAAGCCAGAGTGGTCTCTGCAAGTCAAAGAAGAGATAGAGAAGCTCCTCATGGTGGGTTTTATCAGAGTCATTGAGTATCCAACGTGGTTATCCAACATTGTGACAGTCAGTAAATCGAACGGCAAGGTTAGAGTTTGTGTTGACTTCCGTGATCTCAACAAGGCTAGCCCAAAGGATGACTTCCCGCTACCCAACATCGACATGTTAGTAGATGCCACTGCTAACTACGAAGTCAAGTCCTTTGTAGATGGTTTTGCGGGTTATAATCAGATCAAGATGGCTGAGGCAGACCAGGAGAAGACAGCCTTCACTACACCATGGGGAACATATTGTTACACTGTAATGCCATTCGGATTGAAAAATGCAGGGGCTACATACCAGAGAGCGGTCACAGCATTATTCCATGACATGATCCATAAGGAGATTGAGGTGTATGTCGACGATATGATCATTCACTCCAAAGGGTCAGACGGTCAGCACTTTATTGATTTGAGGAAGTTCTTTGAGGCATCGCGGAGCACTCCATGCACGTGAATCCTGCTAAATGTACATTCAAGGGTTATTCGAGGAAAGGTCTGGGTTACATGGTCACCGTAACGCGGATTGAGGCAGATCCAGGAAGATTCAAGCTATCATGGAGATGAGGCCACCACGTACGAGAAAAGGAAGTTAAGGGATTCATGGGACGGTTACTGATTACATCGCCCGCTTCATTAATCAATTGACTACTATGTGTGAGCCGATTTTCGAGGCTCCGATGAAGAAGACCGCAAGTGTAGATTGGGACTGGAAGTGTCAAGAGGCCTTTGAGTAAATCAAGAGATACTTGGTCAATCCCCCTCTCCTTCGCCCCCCACATTCGGAGAAACCATTGCTCCTGTACCTAACGATGGCGATACGGCCCGTTGGGGCTATCTTTGGCACAAGGAAGCCAAAGGTTCTCGGGTAGAGAATGCCGTTTATTTCGTTAGCCGGAAGTTGCAGGGCAGTGAGCTAAACTACTCAGCGTTGGAAAAGACTTGCACCGGGCTAGTTTGGGTAGTTAATAAGCTAAAGCATTACTTGTCAGCACATCCGATCCTACTGGTGTCAAAGATGGATCCAATTAAGTATTTGTTCGACAAGCCGTCTCTGTCCATGAGATTAGCCAAGTGGTCGGTATTTCTGGGGGAATTCGACATCACCTATGTGCCGATAAAAGCAGTTAAAGGGAGAGCCATGGCAGATCATTTAGCAGAGTTTCCTAGCACAGAAGAACAGAGGCTTGAACCGGAGTTTCCGGACGAGGGGATTTTCAGCCTTGATACAGAAGAGAGATGGCAACTATTCTTTGATGGGGCCGCAAACAAGAGAGGCAACGGAGTGGGAATCCTTTTGGTTGATCCAAAAGATGAGCACACCCCCATCGCCATCAAGCTGAATTTTACAACCACCAACAACGCAGCTGAATATGAGGCTTGCATAGCTGGTTTGGAAGCAGCCTTAGAGCGTAATGTGAAGGAGTTGGAGGTATATGGAGACTCAGCTTTAATTATCAATCAGACGTCTAAGAAGTGGAAGACTGTGGACCCCTACCGCGCAGCAAAGACGTACTCACATGGAAGAGCTAGTCAAGCAATTCAGAAGTGACATTCCATTATCTACCCAGACGAAATAGATTCGCCGACGCTTTAGCTACACTGGCTTCTTTGGTCGAAATCCCTCACGGAATGTCCGTAAAACCATTCAGAGTTGGTCGGAGAGAGAACCCCGCTTACTGCTACGAAGCCTACTGCTGCGAAATTCAAGCTGACACCGAGGAAAATAAGGATCCGTGGTACGCACGCATTTATGAGTATCTCAAGAAGGGTGATGTATCTTTTCTAGGAGACGTGAAAGCCAAAAGTTTGGCAGTGCATTGAAGCGATTGGCCGGACAGGTTTGTTCTACCGGATGATACGTTGTACAAAAGGCATTACGATGGTCTCCTATTACTCGTGTAGATGCGAAACGGGCGTAAACGATCATGGAAGAAGTACACGATGGCTTATGCGGTCCGCACATGAACGCCAGGATGTTGAGACGTAAAATCACACGGTTGGGTTATTATTGGGTCACTATAAGCCGACCGCATCCAGCTTGTGCGGAAATGTCCCAAATGCCAAATGTGTTCCAATCAACCATGTACCCCCTCACGAGTTGTACAAAGATGGTAACCCCTTGGCCATTTGCGACATGGGGGATTGATGTGATTGGCAAGCTTACACCGCCGGGAAGCAATGGGCATTGTTTTGTATTAGTAGCGGTTGATTACTTCACCAAGTGGATCAAGGCAAAGTCTTACAAGGTGTAGACTTCCAAGAAGGTGTCACAGTTCATTAAAGAGGATATCATATGCAGATATGGGGTACCAAATGAGATCATCTCGGACAATGGGTCCCACTTTGGCGGAGATTGCTGACAGGGACATCGGGCGGAATTCAAGATTACCAAGCACAAATCCTCCCTTGTAGGCTCCTGCACCAACGGAAAGCGGCCGAAGCTGCTAACAAGACAATTGAGCGGTATAATCGAAAACGGCAATTCGAGGTAGGGACTGGCCCGAGAAATTACCATTGGCACTTTGGGGATATAGAACTTCCGTCCGCACCGCTACAGGTGAATTTCCTTTTGCTCTGACATATGGGATGGAGGCGTTCCGGCTGAATTGGAAGTCCCGTCTTTGAGGATCTTATTAGAGAATCAAGTAGCGTGGTTGAATGGCTCCGCACCGATACGATCGCCTGGCCACACTTGACGAGCGTAGACTCAAAGCCATGGAACACATCCGAGCCTATCAAAGACGGACAGCAAGGGCTTTCAACAAGAAGGTGCAGCCCTTAGACATTAAGGAAGGAGATTTGGTCTTGAAGCAGCGACTTCCCAATAAGTTCAATCCTCTCGGGAAGTGGGCCCCTACATGGACCGGCCCGTATGTGATCAAGAAGATATTTTCGGGTGGAGCAGTTAAAATGGCAGATTTGGATGGCAACGAATTCAAGGAGCCCGTCAACCTCAGCAAGCTCAGACGCTACTATGATTAAGCTCTTCCTCCCCTCTAATAAAAAATAAAATAAAAAAACGCAAAAAGAAGCCCGCTAGATTGAAAACCCGCAAAGGGCAGTCTAGCAATAAAAGAAAGGGTGCGTTCAAAAGCTCGCTAGATTGAAAACCCGTAAAGGGCGGTCTAGGCAAAAGTTAGAGCAAACAAATAAAATAAAAATTGTCCCGCTTCTATCTTCCCTTTCTAAAATTAGTAGCTTGACGAAAATGAACTACGACGACCTGAGCCCCTTGGTTCTCATTGTAAAAGGGGAACGTAGGCAGCCTTAATCGGCGCGGTCCAAAAAAAAAAAAATCCAATCTGTTTTTACTAAAGCAATAAACTTTTCATTCCCACAATCAATGCATGATTACACTTATTTGATGAGTCTAAGCTCGACTATATTAATGGCTACATAACTTGCAAAAGAAACTAAAAAATTAAAAGACAAAATAAATAACTAATGTGTCTGCATGTGACTGTGGGTGGATACTCGGACATATAGGTCTACTCCTTGGCACTAGGCCCCTCATCTCCGTCCTTCTTCTTCTTGGCGGCTCGTCGAGTCGGTTTCTTCTTGCTCTCTCTCTTAAAGTAAGGCGAATATTTCTTCTTCAATGGGGGAACCTCCTCGATCGCCTTACCCTTCAGTTTCCCCACAATCTTCTTGGGGGGATGCTCTTCCCCTTTGTCCGAAGAAGTCTCCAAAGCTTCCCTGTCTCTGAGAAAACGGCTCGAAGATATGTTAGGAATCAATCTCCATCTCAAGTGATATAAAATCTCCTTCATCGGTCCCAAGTTTTCTTCATACCATGTCAAATAAGCATGTGACAGATGAGTGCTAAGGGTCCGCTGTGCAAGATAAACTCGTGGCATCCCATGAGAACTCCATAAGCTTACCATCAGAACTGAAACACCAACGTCCATTGGAAGAACTTTGGCGGAATCATCAAACTCAGAAGTTCCCCAAGTTTGAGGACGGACCTGCTCCATGCCATATTGCCGAAGTACCCGCTCTGCATAGTAAAAAGTGGTGGTCTCAAAAGCTGGTACACGAATCAAGCATTGCCCAAGCTGAAGGCTCCGGATGAAGGAGAGGCCCCAATGCTGTACTCGCCACTGAATCCTGTCCGTATCCACCTCCGCCAAGTACATCTTCCACTCCCGCTCTGATAAGCCGGAAAGCGGATCAATCTTCCTCCTGCAACCGTGAAACCAAGGCTTAACACTCGAAGGGGGAATCTCTAGAACAAAAAGCCGATCCTCAAGCCATGTGGTCAGTAATTTGGCACTGCCCCTAGTCATGAGTGGAGCACCCCTAGCTATCTGAGATATACCATGAAGTGTCTCGCCCAAGAGAACCGGAACGATGCTCCTCCCAGAACGGGCCTGATCAACCATATCCAGACATCCACTGGTAGCTACCCCCACATAAGGAGAAAACAGAACCTTGGAAAATAAGCAGAGGGCCAAGCAATCCAAAGCAAAATCCGAGTCAAAGTCATCACCATGAGCAAACCTCCCCGGCAAATCACATATATCTATGTCCACACCCTCAACCAAGCCTCTAGCCACAGCCGTAGGGATGCGCAGAAATTTAGCCACCCTTGTCACCAACGGAACTCGATCCTGAGGAACTGCTATCAAACTGACATCGTCCCCTCCGCACAGAGCAAGAAAATCCTCATAAGTGGGTGTAATCTCGTTGTAGGAAAAGTTGAAGACATGATTGGATTCGTCCCAAAAAGCAGCGGCTGCGTGCAAGAGATTCCAGTTGGGATGCATGGGCAAAAGGGACCAAATGCACTTTACCCCAAAGCGTTTGTCAAAGGCGTGACGAACGGAGCGAGGTACCTTGGATACCCAAACAGCCAAATCACTCTCAAAACTGCTTTGCTTCTCCATCAAAACGGAAGGATGGGAGTTCATGATTTATACCCGACAAGAAAAGAATAAAAAAGCAGTAGAAAAGGCAAAGAAAAAGAAAAATTGTGCTTTGTACTCGTCAGTTGCAAAGGAATATATAGGCATTGGTATGGGATTCCGTACAGGAAAAGGACTGCGAGGTAATCCGTGCAGGAAAAGGACAGCATAGGGCCGATCGGCACCTTCCAGGAAGAACAAACGCCGCCTCTCAGCATAAGGCCGATCGGACCTTTAAATTTGGGCCGATCGAACCTTTAATTTAAGGCCGATCGACCCTTTGGTTTCTCCAAGAACGGCGCAGCTTCAACAGTTCAAGGATTTTAAGGCTGCGTGTATTTTATTTTGTTTTGTTACAATATTGTCCTTAATTGTTCGATGCAGTGTACAAAAATAGATAATGTCCAAAAATAGAAAATGTTCATAAATGGAAAATGCTAACTTTTATATATTAAACCCATGAACTAGTACATAAGGCATTACATCAGTGAGTCAGCATAAAATCAGAGTCTGCATGCTTCTTTCCTACTTTTTCCCTACAGGTACTACAAAGTAAAAAAATCCTAATGACCCCGACGGGAGGTCGAGGCACGACCGCGGGAAAATCTGGATGTCGAGCTACCATCACCATGGGAGCGCTGTCTCCACTGCGCCGGATCCACGTCCACTGATCTCCGGGATTGGCAGGAAAGTGTCTGCACTGCACTCCTCAGCAGACGGGTCAGTACATTGGTCTGCCTCACAGCCCGCATATAAGACTCTCGGGTAACCTCTAAAATCGGGCGCGAGAGTTACACCATAGCTAAAACATAATAATCAGTGCATGAAAAGGAAAAGTAAGAGGCATACCCCGCCGGCGCGGCCCGGAGGAAGCTGAGCGCCCTCCACCTCATCAGCCTCTGTAGGTGTCAAGTCTACCCTCACCTCCCCGTCGGCCATATGCACAAAGAAATGGTCGGGAAATGGGGGCATATCAGCAATCTCGGGATGTCCAGCACCCATCGGCTCGGGGATGACCCAATCCTGCTCCCCCATGCCAGCAGCCTCGGCAGCCTCAGCAGTCCGCCTCACCACCTGCGGCGATCTCAGAAAGAGCTCCACAAAATCCACATAGCCCATATCAAGACGGAACTGATAAGCAGGGACCCCAAGTAGATACTCCGCCCTCCTCGCCAATCGGTTCGGATACCACATGTTCCTGGGAGGATGTTGGGGCGCATAAAGCGGAGCCCATGCATAGTGCTGTCTCGCAACCCGCTCACCCAAATACATCTCTTCAGCAAGCAGTCCGACCAACAATCTGCGGGAAGCAGTCACATCCCGGACAGCACCAACCATCTCCGAAGCCTCAGGGATCCAAGGGTAGAGCAAAAACTCGGGCCTACTGGGACCATCAAGAATAACCCTCAGCTCAGACTCGCGAACCGTCTTCGGGAACCCTTCAATCCGATTCTCCTTCCTCCAGTAGCGCAAGACGGGCACATCCCGAGTCTGGTCCCGCAAAGTGAACGGCGCGACACCGAAAATCTCATAGACCCATACCTGCAAAAGACACGGAAAGCAGATATTTATAAAGGCAGAAAGACAAGTAACAAATAAAAGGGCAATAAAAATGACAAAAGTTGGCATACCTCCAGAACAAACTGAAAAGCATCAAAAGAAGAGGTGTTGGACCTCGAGACAGTATCAAGGGCCCGATACAGCTCGGCCAAGCCGGCCCCTCCCCAAGAGATATCCCGCACTAAGCTCAAATCAGATAAGGCACCCAACAAAGAGAATCGGCATACCGGGCCCGAGTTGGGGAAGAGCCCATGCGAGAAACCGTACCAAAGGAATCCTCGGACAAGCGCGTCAAGCCCATACTGGCCAACCCTGTACCGATCAATAGCAGTCATAACAAGCTTATACAGTCTCCCCGCATCAACACCAAAATTTCTACTCGAACCTAAGCTGGCGCCAAACAACTGAATCTGGCGAGCTGGATCAGCATGGAGAGTATCATCAAAAGGCAACACTATGTCCGTGAATCTCAAGCCGGTAAGGACGGCAAAATCTGTAGGAGTGATCGTGGCCTCACCCCAACTCAAATGGAAGGTATGTGTCGTGTCCCACCAGAACTCCCGACACGCCTTCACCACGGCAGTACACTTCCTGGTCTGGCCCATCAGTGAGACCATGTCAAAAAAGGGAGCCAACCCCAAGCTCCGTACCCTCTCACGAGGACTACCCTCACCAGCCGGCAGAAGTGCCCACAACTCACCAACCGCTCTAAGGGAGCTCCGTCCCTTCATCTTCTTCCCCTGCAGGTAAACACAGCACAGGTACGTGTCATTACTCGCATTTTAAAATAATAAATACTTTGTATATGCATAAAATATTCTGTTGTTAAATAAAAATTCTTTACCTTCATCCCGACGCGGGAGCGAAGACCGGTGGATCCATGATGAGTCAAGCCCGCATAAAAGTCAGACTGGTTGTACAACATAAAGTGCAGCCTAGAGGGACAATAATTGCGCGAAGCCCGCCGCCTCCGAGCCTCAACATCCCCGCCGGCGTCACTCCTATCGCTCTCCCCGGCGTCAGCATCACCTTCCTCTTCATCATCATCACCGCCGTTACCACCGCCATTGCCGCCACCAGGACCTCCATGTCCGCCACCATTGCCGCCATGTCCACCACCGTGTCCGCCATGGCTGCCGCTGCCACCACCGCCATGACCACCATGGCTGCCATCATCACCACCTCCATAACCTCCATAACCACCATCAAAGCCCCCACCAATATTGCCATAACCACTCCCAAAACCTACAGAACCGTGGCTGCCCCCGGCACCATGGCCACTAGCACCAACTCCCCCGCCATAGCCAAAGAAGGCGTCACCTACGCCGCCATACGAGCCCAACGATGGAGCTTCTGGTCGATTGAGCAAAAGTTCCAAAGCGACAACATCGGGATCCATGGCAAGCCTTGCGAAACTCGGCACAAATCAAGGGAGCTTGAAAGAATTTTCCGGCGAGAGCTTTAGAGTTCGTAAGGAAGAAGAAGAAGACGTAAAAGAGAGAAGGAGACGGACGGCTTTTAAGGCCGATCGGCCGTAAAATCTGGCCAATAGGGTGAAGGGCCGATCGGCCCATTATTTTGTGCTTCTTCGAGACCATCGAACGGCCAGGATTCCATCTCAGCGTCACGATCCCCGTCAATCGTCCTCAGCCAATCAGAAGGAAGGGCCGATCGACCCTTCCCCTTCCCCGCCTGACACGCGTCTCCTCGGTCACATCGGTTGACCAGACATTTAATAACCTCTCCCTTTTTCAAAAAATCCCCCCATTTTTCAAAAAACCCTCCGTTTTCAAAATAAATTCTTTTTATTTTTTAACTCAAAATCCTTTTGCTTTATCATTTATAATTATTTCGGGGTGACTCCCGCACAGTCAAAATTCCTATTTTTTCGGGGTGACTCCCACAGAGTCAAATTTCTATTTTTCGGGGTGACTCCCACAGAGTCAAATTTCTATTTTTTCGGGGTGACTCCCACAGAGTCAAATTTCTATTTTTCGGGGTGACTCCCACAGAGTCAAATTTCTATTTTTTCGGGGTGACTCCCACAGAGTCAAATTTCTATTTTTTCGGGGTGACTCCCGCAGAGTTAAAATTCTTATTTTCCGGGTAACCCCCACACAGTTAAAATTCCTATTTTCCGGGTGACCCCCTCATAGTCATACTCTCACAATTTTTGAGTGACTTTCACACAGTCACGTCTTCGCATTCCAGTGACTTTTCACACAGTCACGTCTTCGCATTCCAATGACTTTTTGCGCAGTCACGCATCCTCGGGTGATTCCCGCACAAACGCATCTTTAGTTTGAGACGCTGCACGTCCGCCAATCTCGGGTACTAAATGCCCACTCTTTCGAACTACGACTTGGCTTGATTCCTATTGGGATACGTAGGTAGCCCGACGTGGGTCCAGCCGCTCGACCTACCTGGTCATCTTTTTTGCGACTTAGCTCGAGTCCAAACCTCACATCCGCGAGATCATCGTTTCACCTCCTGAAATCCCTTTTTTCAGGACGGATCCTATTCTTTTATCGTCGACCCCACTTGTCTTACAAGAAGCGTCGTCGAGGGGCTACTGTTAGTACCCGGTCCGAAAAAAAGGCATTTTAAATGTCTGGCCCGGTTATTTAAGTGAAACCCTAAAAAACCTACTCTTTATTCTGTCAAATCCGCCGTCGCCGTACGCGTGGAAAGTACGCCAGGATATTGTGCCGATCGGCCCTTTCCTTGTTGAATGGCCGATCGAACCTTTATTATTGTGCCGATCGAAACTAAAGCAATTGGTCGATCGACCCTTCTTTCCTGTGCCGATCGGACCTTATATTTAAGGCCGATCGACCCTTTCTCTGGCCCAGCCCAAATACCGAAGCACTATAAATAGGGGTGCCCGGTATCAGCTTTACACACACAATTTATTCGGGAGAAACGAGATTACACTTGTTTTACCCGTATTTCTTCCCACGTTCTTCGAATCGCCCTAGATTCGATCCCAAAGTCTTGCTACAATTGGTAAGGCTCTTTTTAATATTTTTGTTCTCTATTATTATTATTGTCGTATTATAATATTTGCATGTTTATTTTAATTATGTCTTTATGCTAGATGTAGGACATTTTTAATAGATTTTTAATGCAATAGCCGAGGATGATCTAAGGTTTCGCCCAAAGAAACCCAATGGATCTAGGAACTATTTCTTTCCTTCCACCTTAGTTATAATTATCCCATGATCAACAATCCCCCAAGGATGAACGTTGATTAGTGCACCTTCCGAGGGCCTAACTCAAAGGTTCTAGGGTGTGATCATTAACTAATTCTTTCTCTCCCCTCCTCCTTATGCATGATCCCGTTTCTTCTATCTATTCCTGTAAACACCGCACACAATCAACACCCCACATGCTAGGAAGACCGATCCGTCGGGCAATAGGAGTGATAGCGTTTCTTCTTCTGTTGTAACTTGACCCCCGAACCCAATCACATGCTTAGCCTTTTTTCAAAGCTTTGGGCTATATCAAAGGGCGTGGCGACTCTCAAAATTAAACTAATATTTTAATATGGTTTAAAGCGAGTGTCACTAAATGAATATCCCATTTCGGTCCGACATTATATGATTATTAATTTCAAACTTCCGAATGCGCGTTGCATCGGGACGGGGTATTCACAAGAGTATAATAATTTTAAATTAGTAACAAAAATATTTATTTTAGATAGGAGGGTATATCAATTTTAAATTAGATATAATTTTGATCAATAATTTAAATAAAAAATAATGATCTTAATAAAAATTTAAAAATTATTATTAGACAAAATTTAAATATATTTCATAAATATATATATATATAATATATCCAAAAAATATATATATAATAATATAAATTTATGAAATATTTATTTTAAAAAAAAATAAACATTAGGCTTGGCCTTGGCCTTGGCCCTTGGCCGTGGCCATGGGAGGTTATCCCACATTGAAAGTTTAACAAAAAAATCCAAGGTTGTGGCTATATAAGAGGCTAGCCTAGGCTGGGCTGGGTAAGTAAGGCTCATTTTAATTCAGCCTTGGCCCGCCTTTGACATGGCCTTGGCCTCGGCCACGACCACTTTAAACTCGGCCACGGCCACATTAAGCAAATTGCTTTCAAAAAAAGCTTTAGACTCGAACTCGAATTGTTTAAGTTCGAACTCGAGATCGACTCGAGAAGCTCGCGAGTAGCTCGCGAATATTTCGAACATTTTCGAGCTCGAGTTCGAACCAACAATTTTTATCGAATTCGAACTCGAGAAAAACTCGAACTCGATAAATATAAACGAGTTCGAGTTTGAACACGTTAACCTCTAAAATCGACTCGTTTACAGCATCACTCCCCACCCCCACCAAGTCCTCCTCCCTCTCTTGCATGTCCATTGAATATTTTCATAAATTCGACAATTCAGATGTAGAATTTACTTTCTATAACATAAATGTGGAAAATGGTATTATTTTTTTCGGATTATTTTTTCCATATTTTCTAATTTTGAAATATTTAATATTAAAAATAATATAAAATAGTCCTCTCATAAAAAAGATTTGAAAAAATATATGTTGTATATTTAAATATTAGCTTGAATTAAAAAATGAACCATGCTAATCGTGTATGTGTAGCTCCAAATAAACCTTAAAACGTCCCTTTAAATGTGTGAGTCATATGATTTTGAATTCGTTAGAAAATTAACACACCATCAATTTTGTCATTGAATTGCAACAAATTTAAGAGATAGTATACCAATTAACATAATGACAATTATGGAAACTACATTGCAAATATAAGTAAAAATCATGAGCAAATTACCCTAAATCTATATTATACTATTTTAAAGTCGGTGAAAAGACACCTGGTTGTGCCAAGTCTTATGCTCCTAAAAATCTTTGAATTCTCATGCTTGCAATTAGAATCATTTTTCAAATTCATGGGACGTTTCGAATTTCACGTATTAGTAAATACCTTTAATCGATAAATATAAATATGCAAAAGGATTAATATAACAAAGTAATATTATATATCCAAGTAAGTAGAGATGTATACCTTATGATTGTTAGGAAATTTAACAGAAAATGTAACAGCTTCTTAAAAGATAACGGAAAAACTAACCGACAGAATAACAAACTGAAATTAAGTCGAGGCTTGTGTTTGACACAATCTCCGTAAGAAGTATTGCCCCGCACTGGTGCTGACGGTATTCTGACAATCTCCTCGTAAGATGCAACGACTTTACAATCGTTAGTAGAAGCACTTCAAACTAACGACTTCGGCGAACAAACTAATTGTTTGGAACTTCTGGACTTGAAAGGAATATTTATGCTTCAATATGCTTTCTCTCTAATTGCTATTGAATACTAACTCACTGAATGATGGAATGAATGATTGACAAACTGCAGGGGACTATTTATAGATAATGAAGAGTTGGGGTGCCTTTTGGGAATAGGCACTATTGGTAACTGGTGGATTCTGGGCCGTCAGATCAGATTCTGGTGAAGGGCTCAGATCTGCTGGATCTGCCACACCTCTTTGAACTGGTTCCATGAACCATTCCAACCCCTTGACCTGGTTCATCGAATCTGGCTTGCACCCTTTGGCACAGACCAGATCCACGGTCCGACCCAGACCTGACCCGCCCCAGCCCAATCCGTACGGGCCTAGGCCCAACCGCACCATGCACTGCATCGGCCCAGTCCAGTCCGAGCCAAGCTGAACCGAACTACTGCACCTGAGCCACGAACCTTGATTGATTTGCTAAAAATCAAAGGCTCCAATAGCTCCTAGCGACGATGCGCACGTGCGAAGTGCGCCCTAAACCGCCCATTCCGCCCTTCGCGCGCTTCGCGGGTGTGGTCCAAATTGAGCTAGTATAAAACTGGCACAATTGGACTGCACCTTGCATGGTTGGCCCAATGGTCCACCTAGGTTGGCCCAAGGAGGAACAACTTGATGCCTCCTCCTTGTTTGCATCCACTTATAAACTTGCTTTACTTTCTATCTCTAAGCAATGTGGGATAACTTCTTTATATCCCATAAACTCTTCATTTTCCTATTTCAAGTTACAATCTTTAGCCATTAATTTCTCATTCACCCGGAAATGGTTTTGAGTAAATAAATGCATTTTCTTAATCTACAACAAATGGAGATTATAATTTTGCAACTTATTTCATTAATCAATAAATGAAACCTATTTGAAAATTGGGTCAAAACTTGGTCAAACCTTGTTTCTAAAACCCATTTCCAACAATCCCCCACATGAATGACAATTAATGCATGTATGCAGATTCGTCCAAAAGTTCCGGCGAACTACTATTGCATCGGGATAGGTAGCTTATGGCCTTGAACCTTCCCTAGTAAAATACCATCGGATATACTAGCCAGTTGGTAGCGAGACGCTTTGAACCAGTGACTGTTTGTTTTGAATAATAACACTAATCATATATTATATAGAAAAAACAATGAGAGTAATTCTCATCTATTTCATTAGTCTTATCTATCTAGTATTAAAACGGTGTTTGGTGTAAAAAAGTGCCAGAATATGTACACTGGCACTTATTGATACTACAACGGGCACTTTTATAAGTGCCAGTATCAATGTTATAAAGCGCCAGTGTAATGGCTGGCAGTTATTAACACTACCACTGTCACTTTTAATAACTGCCAGTATTAATGTAAAAAAGTGCCAGCGTACTCACTGGCAATTTTTAACATTAACACTGGCACTTGAGAAAAGTGCCAGTTTCATGTTTATAAAACGCCAGTATGAAATCACTGGTCATTTGTAATATTAACACTGGCATTTATCATGGTTGTCAGTAATTACGAAAATGCCACCGTTTGTTTTGAATAATAATGCCCAGCGCATTGGAAAAACACGTTTTTCCTTACCTTAAGAAAAAACTAGTTTTTTATAAGACCAACTCTTAAAAATGAGAAATTTTATTTTTAAATATTAAATATTTAATGAACACCACATTAACCTCTAAAATTGATTTTTTTAGAATTGAATATTATTAGGTTTATGTAAATTGGTTAAGTTGAATAATTAAAAGAAAATAACTGAAATTAATTAATTATACAATGTGCAATTATATTTATTTGAGCATGTAAATTAGTTAAATTGAATAACTTAAGTAAAGTGAGAGGGAGTATTGGTATGAGAAACAATAATTAATATGGATGCATAAATATTTTAAACTAATTAATTAAAGCTGAGTAATTAATTGAATTAATGAGTGATGATGTCAACATGTGTTTTGGAGGGAAATTTTTTCACCAGAAGCAGTCAAGTGTCCAATGATGACGTCAGCGGTTATTGTTTTAGTAGAATAGTATAGATTTGAAATATAAAATATTTATTTTAATGGTCATTTAAGTGATTTTAATAAAATAAATACTTAAATTCTTTTATGATCTTATTATATTGAATTTAAATATGAATTAGAAATTGTTGTTTGAAAGTAAGATATACTCCCTCCGTCCCGCTAATATTAGCACACTTTCCTTTTTGGGCGTCCCGCTAATATCCGCACACTCCCAAAAAGGAAACTTTATATTAATAAAATATTCACCCAACCCCACTCATTCTCTCTCCAACATTATTTTAATACTCACAACACCATTATAATTTATTACACCCTCCACTCATTCTCTCTCCACTCATTCTTTTACACTCACAACATTTTATTAAAATATCATATTCCTTAATTCTCGCGCAAACAGTGTTTGTGCTAATATTAGCGGGACGGAGGGAGTATTAATTTCTCAAAAAAATGAGCAATTATCATGTATTTTTTAATAATAAAGACACGTTCATATAGAATGAATGAGATAAAGACACGTTTATACATAGAATGAATGAGTATTAAAAAGTCATATCAAAGAAAAAATATAAAAAAAGTCTTACCGTAAAATATAACAACAAAAATGAAATTTTATTTGTTTCGTAATAAAAGAAAAATATTGGATAAGTTATTTTAACATAAAAATATGATGCCAGTAGAAAATGGTTAAATAGGGAGTTTTGAATATTTGGTGAGACAAATATGTAGTTTAAATCGGAATATAAGAAGTAGCATTTTCAAATTGAAAAAATAAAAAATTATTCATGAATATTAAAAATGAGAAATTTTATTTTTAAATGTTAAATATTTAATGAACACCACATTAACCTCTAAAATTGATTTTTTTAGAATTGAATATTATTAGGTGTATGTAAATTGGTTAAGTTGAATAATTAAAAGAAAATAACTGAAAGTAATTATACAATGTGCAATTATATTTATTTGAGCATGTAAATTAGTTAAATTGAATAACTTAAGTAAAGTGAGAGGGAGTATTGGTATGAGAAACAATAATTAATATGGATGTATAAATATTTTAAACTAATTAATTAAAGCTGAGTAATTAATTTAATTAATGAGTGATGATGTCAACATGTGTTTTGGAGGAAAATTTTTTCACCAGAAGCAGCCAAGTATCCAATGATGACGTCAGCGGTTATTGTTTTAGTAAAATAGTATAGATTTATAACTAATAGACATGTGCGAATTAAAATCATAAGAGACTTGATAGTTGAAGAGTCACGTAAAATATCTTAGAAGGCCTTTTGTGGACTACACACAATGTCATGAGACAAAACAAATGGTTTCACTTGTTAGCTTTGATAAATATTGAAGAAGATATCTTGAGTTTTATTGATATTGTAAAAGTCCTATTTATACATAACAAGAGGAAGTAAATAAGGTAATAACAAAACATAATATGACTAGAATTCTAGTATAGTAAATATAATTTTAATTGGAGAATACTTCTAACTAAGGTAACTTTCCTAAGTTGACTCAATACCAACTTAGGTAATTGAATATTTGGTGAATCTCCTTCTTTATCTCTAACATGCCCCCGCAAGATGGACGGCTGATAGGAGAGTCTAATCTTGAATATAATGAAGACTTAATTGCTGCAGACTTTGTTATTGTTGAAGATTTTGTTGTTGTTGAGGACTTTGTTGTTGCTGAAGACTTTGTTGTTGTTGTTGTTCTTGTTGTTGTTGTTGTTTATTGTTGTTGTTTATTACGTCGTGATGATGATAATTTTACGTCGCAATGATGAGGAATTTTGTGTCTCAACGACGATTTTATGTCTCGATAACGAATTGGGTTTGGTTTTCAAAGGGAGATTGAGTGAAGAGGCGAAAAGAATACTCAACGTTACATTGAGATAAAAAAAAAGTTTAAGAAGGTGATGACCAGGGGCGGATCTATAGTAGTTCTTGGTGTTGCCCAAGCAACCCAATTTTTTTCATTTTTTTTTTGCAAAACGACGTCGTTTTGACCTGTTTTAAAGAACAGACAACACCAAATGTTTCGCGCCTAGTGAAGCCTATTATATTTATGTATGTAAAGTGGTGCCTAGTGAAGCCTATTATCTCTTATGTATATAAACATTTTGAATTTTAGTTTCGCGCCAATTTTTTTTTTAGTAAAGAACAGGCAACACCAAAATATTTGGTGTAGATCCGCTACTGGAGATGACACAATAGCATCACCAATTTTGAAGCGGCCAAAGAGATGACCAATTAGAGAATGAGAGTTAATTTGAGATTAAAAAAATAGTTTTTTTTAAGAGAAAAAAACATTGATAAAGAAATAAAATGATTTTAAGAGAAAATGAAAAGAAAAAAAATATTTAATGGCTTTTCTTCGGTGGAAGAAAAGACATTGATTTAGGAGAACAATTTGAGAAAGATAATTAATTTGAGATAAAATAAATATTTTTTATTCGTTGGAAGAGAAAAAAAACATTGATAAAGAAATAAAATGATTTTAAGAGAAAAGAAAAAGAAAAAAAATATTTAATAATTTTTCTTCGGTGGAAGAAAAGACATTGGTTTGAGCAAGAAGGGGTGGGATTGAGGGTTGGGAAAAAAAACTCTTGATCCACAATAGCCAAGAGAAATTTAAGAAGAGAAAGGAAGATTACAAGGGTTTTATTAGTTAATTTGATGATATGAGAAAGAGGCAATTGAAGGTGAAATAGTAATTGAATAGGGAAG